>JAQNCA010000030.1:3096898-3109030 GCA_029783725.1 Acanthurus tractus
TAAACCCTTCATCTTATGGATTTCTCGCCCCTGAAGGTCTGATTCAAGGCCTCAGTCTCCTACTAGCCTGTAATATACGCTAAGACTTTAAAATACACACAGTGTGCAAAAGTCGACTTTATCCCTGTCAGTATTTAGGGAATTTACTTCATTTCTAACTTTGAACTTATATTACAAAAATTGTTCCAGATATTAAACTCAAATTTTGCCTACAAGTTCGCAGATTTTACTAAAGCTAATAAATTTTTACCCCAAATATCTATTGAGTTAAAGTTACATGTTTTAGCTCATGTTAGTAGCTCCTTCATTTCCAGCTAACTCAAGCTAACTAGCACAAAGGCAATTTTATGCAAGCTTTTCAAGTATCTGTAAGTGTGAAGGTACCAGACAGTTAAAACAGGGCTGAAAACACTACGGTAAATGCGATGCAAAATTTGGGTCTACTGTGTGTACCTTGAACATTTACTGCTCTTAAAATGGACTCAAAAAGACCTGATTTTTTTTCCTGCACGATATTAAACTGGACTTAAATATCTTCACAATATTAAAGGGAAACTCTGCTGATAGAGCACACAAAGGTTAGTTCACTAGACAGGGAGAGTGTCTGTATAAACAGTGGTTTAATGTCCTCTGGAGCTCTATGGGGAGCTCTGTTATGTCTGAGAAAATGGCCCCTGACTGATGATGTAATCAGCGTTATCTCAGTTGGGCCCTGAACACTACGTAGTAAAACGTTTTGGACTCAGACACTTGAGGTTTGGATCCTGAAAGATGTGAACATTTACTAAGCACTGAAGGTTTAATTAAGGTGATAATACTGATTTCTTTTTGGAAATGTGGCATTCAGTGTTTTTGGAGTTTGACGCATCCTTTGCACAGATTCAGGATTTTGCAGCCTCTTTGGTTTCTACCATTCTTGAACATATGGCCCTGGTGATGCCGGTTGGTTGGTCCAACAACATGGTTTAGACTGAAATCTCTCAACAACTGGTGAATAAAATGTCAATAAATTTGCAACATATGTCCACGGTCCACAGATAATGAATCTTAAAATTCCTGTGGTGATCCTTGCTGTCGGGTGAGTTGTTATACAGTTTGGTATAAACAGCTGTTGTCTTTGCAAACTTTTCATCCAACTTTTGCATTGAGTGTACACACACAGCTATTTATTTTTGTTATACTGGATCTGAGTTATAGACCTTTTCCTGTATTTAAAAGTCTAAAAACCGAAAAATCTGAATTTTACACCTTAAAATATAAAAAACAGTTTTTAATACAATTTAACTTCTATAAATGATTTGATTATGAAGTTTATATCATGTTTATAATGCTGCATAAACTTCTGTCCTCTATTTTTTATGTTATTCTTGGGTAAAATTTATGTCCTCACACTGTCATGAAACCATAAAATGAAACCAGCATTGAATTGAAATAACTAATGGAAATCCATGTGGCCCAGTCAGAATTTGTCAGAGCATTCTAATCTAGTGTGTTGGGATCATTGACAGTAAAATAAATGGTGGATGGATGTGGTGTGTTGGCTGGCATGGTGTTCTCCCTCATAAACAGCATATTTACTACAAAGTTAAAAGTTAAAATTTTTTCTTGCAAAATTGTTTTTTTATCTGATATAAGTTAGTGCAAGTTCACTGTGTGTGCAAAATGCACATAAGATGAAAGGTCTCAAGTAAACAAGCAACTTCTCAGCCTTGACCTGTGTGTGTGTGTGGGTGTGTGTGTGGGTGTATGGGTGAGTGTGTGTGTGTGCATGGCACAGGGAGGTAGGAAGGATGGACAGACATTAGCTGCCATAGCTTGTGTAAAGTACCCACTGCATTGAGTGCTCACATCATCTTGCTTGCTGTGCATGAATATTACAGTAAATGCTGATGGTTTCTGTGTCTCTGTTTGAACTCTGAGTAAATATTTATTTTGCGATATAGCTTTAATCAAATGTTTAAAGATGTCTGCAGCTCTTTTCCCTGGTGCAATGCCAGGAACTCTGATCTGCGTTGCAGAAGAATCCTGTAAAGACTTGGAACTTCTCTGACCTCACGGTTGATCTTATAAAGCCATTACCGCCCTTATGCTTCCCTAAAGATTCTTTAGGATGGATTATAGGTCACTTACTCAGAGATTGGATTACTTTGATGAGGCTTGCAGGTTGAGATTTAGTATCTAAATGTTTGTTAATCAGATCTCAGCTTAAAGCAACATTATGCAACAATATTTTATCTTTAACAGCTTCAAAGTTGATTTGATGGTACGCTGACTTGTAATAGGAGGGGTGAGGCCACTCTTAGAGCTGTGCAAGTTCACACTTCTCTAAAGGCAGCACCTTGTTTAGTTCACACAATGTAAAATTAACTAGTTCAGCTTCATAGTTTCACAACTTTCATTGATTTTTCCTTCATTCTTTTCATTAAACACATTCAAAACATGGACATGTTTAAGGAAAGCTGCTTTTTTTTACTGAGTTCATGTACAAAACTGGCTTCTCTCATTAGTACTCTTTGCCTTGAAGGCCTTTTCTTGCACTCTCTAACTTGTGTTGAGCTGCTCAAGTCTCCTACAAGACCTGCCTGACTCTTTATGGCACCGCAATACAAACTGCCAACCATGCGAGCTGAAAGAAGAAGCTAGCTTGATATGACTCTTAGTAGCCACATCATTGCATTAAGGCAAATAGAACTAAGAGGGTGTTGACGGAGTAACATAAGAAGAGAAAAAGAGAGAGTAACCAAGCGAGAGGCCAGCCAAGAGTAAATCTCAGACTGGCTTTAAGTCGCTGGCAAGAACATTGCATATGAAAAAATTTGCAAGACAGACGCTGAGTTGGCCTGAAGGGCCGCCAAGTCGCAAAAAATTCTTCATAACATTGGTTTATGTGAACCAAGTATCGATGAAGTTTATTAGCTGAGGTGGTGTGTATTTCAAGTCCTGTCTTTGAAATAAAAACTGGACATAATTTAGATAGTACTGGCAAGCGTCTGCAAGCTGGGACAGTTGGGGGGATGGTTGAACTACATGAAATACTACCATAAGAAAAGAAGGCAGGCAGTTGTTCTTGAGAGTCGAACCCTCCCTTGTTGGAGCTGTGAAGCACAACTCTGTACCCTGTAGATTTTCTCATCAGTTCCTAGTACTCACTGCCTTCTCTTGAGTGACAAATCCTTCATCCGAGCATCCGTGCTTTTTCTTTGCTAGTACCACTCAGCCCAGCTCTGCTGAATCATCCCAGGCTCATTGGATGACACTGCAGTTTGTGCTAATCTCAATGTAGGGTACTTCACTGAGAAACTGTCCCCAGTGACTTTGGGGCTTACTTTTACCCCCGGCAATCACTACAGCGGCTCTGTCTGAGGAAAGATGTAGGGGACCATTTGACAGGATGCAGCATCTAATGAAATCCATAACATTGTCATCAACTAATCAAATATAGCGTTCCTCTGTCCTCCGGCTGCAGGAGGGAGCGTTGCAGTATCACATCTGTTTGTGAGGCCATTGATGTGTGTAACTTAAATGAATGTGTGGCTCAGAATCTCTTTATTTTTTACTAGAAGAGACTTGTAAACATGAACGGTCAGTGCTGAGAACCCCTTAATCTTTTTATTGATTTGCTGATGTGATGTGAGTTGTGTGTGTGTGACTGATTTCAAGCCTTTTATGTCATGTAAAGATTATGTTTTGTTGGTTACACTGTTGTGTCACCACTCTGTCTATGTTTAGATTTACAGTTCATTTTACTTTGATGCTTTGTGGGCTCAAAAGAATTCTAAAAAGGCTTTATAGTTAAAATATATTATGCTCCAACTGTTCATCTATGTGCACGCTGCTTATCAGTGGTCAGGATTGGATTTGCTTCAGAGCTCCAGGCAGCCTGAATCACGTACAAGTGATGCTTCTGTGAATCTCTCCTTTCTCACAGTCTTTGAATTGAGTCAATGCTGTATTAGTTCTGCTGTGCTCACTTAATGTCTGTCTGTCTGTGTGGTTTGAATTAAAGATCTGAAGCAGTAGTACAAACTTTTGTGTACAAACCCTAGAAAAGGACCACACCTCCCTCTCCGTACCTCACAGTTCTCCTTTAAGACTGGATGTGTTTTTCTTTTTAACAAGTTTTTAAAGTGAAGTCTTAAAATATTTGTAACAAGCATATTTCTGATAACATTAAATCCTAACAGAAACAGACAGTGCTCCATAGAGTGTGAGTAGCTGGCTGCTTTGCTGGAGTGCTCCTATATATCTACAGCTCTGTATATGCTTTCTAAACCTTAATATGGATTCAGTCTTCTCACCATGCATACTATATCGGAAGCTATTAAAGTTTACTCTAAAAGTCAGATCGTTGGATAGTCGGATATATATTCTGCAGGCAGTAAACCAACAGAAACCTAAAGATTTGTTTAGATTTGCAGAGACTGAAATGCATAAATCCACACACTGTTAAATGTTTGCAAACTTAAGTTTAATCATCATTTTAATTTTCAGTTCTGAACATGTAGAGTTTAGAGCTGAAGCAAAATGCTGCCTTATGCCGCATCACTTCTTGCTCTTGCTTTAGCTTTCAAATAATAATCAGGTCAGGTTAAGTTCGGGGTGATACATTTCCAGGTCTTTTTGGGTTCAGGCACAGTTTTTTGACACATGAAAACCTGTAAATCACAATTTCTGTCCTGAAAAAGGATAATTTTCATGATTTGAAATGCAGTTTTTTTGTTCACAAGTTAGTTTTGCTGAGGTGACAGTCATTTCTCTCGTTAATACGACACTCAGGAACACCAACATCATGACTCTCACCTTGGACAACCTCACAGTAGAAGTGAGATCTTCATCCATATAAATGCAATGAACTTATAAAATCTCATAAAGGCAAAATATTTGCACCAGTCATTTAATAAACCGGCAGTTTCTTAAACCTATTGAATATGAAATAAAAAACACACAGTTTTTTATTGCTTATGTTGTGATATTTGTTATTGGTTTAAACTTGCAAAGAGAGACAAGTTTCAGCTGTTAATCACATTGCTTTAAGTCTCACACAGTGGTGCTGTGCAGCAGGCCGACGGAGGTGTTATTGTATCTGTTATTATGTTTGCATTGCTTCACTTCAGCGTCTTATCACTGTACACAGTAAATCAGCTCAAACAAACAAGTTAGGAATAATCCTGGGTAATCTGTATGTGCATATCCCACAGCTGTATTCTCTGTTGCACCGGGGTGAAGCACACTGATCTCATTATGTCAAAAGAGGTGCATTCTCGCCCTGCAGCATACACTGCAGCATGGTCGCCAATACCATGAGGCGCGAGTTTGAGGGTATATTTTGACTCGAGGACTCAAAGTGCTGTTGTAGCCCTCTTCGCCACATGAGTCACACTCTGGAGACCCAGTTTCAAGGGAATCCTGGCCTTGTTGTCTGTTTGAGTTGAGCATTGAAGTCGTTGTCCTTTGCTTTGTGAATCACGCTGTCACCCCCAGCAAGTCAAAACTGAGCCGGAATGCATACCGATCACAACAACAATGGCAGCGAAAACAACGACTATAATCTATCTTTGTACACTTGAATTAAATGACAAGGTAACAGTTTACTATTTGCCAGAAGTGTCAGCAATATATTGTTAAATTTGTTTGATGAAAATGGCTATAATTTATCAAGTGACACTGTGAAAAGGAATGACAGAGTGTGAAAGAAGGAGTCACTTATTCTGATGAACCTACAGAGATTTATCGCTTGAATCTGCAGCTCTATCAGCTTTATGGGGCTTTGTGGCAAGTTTCAGCCCACAACTTTACTGTCTCAGACTGTATTGACTACTTGAACAATATCATATGATATAAATCAATTTTATAAACTGATATTATAAAAAGCAGTTTTCACATTCATATTTCACTGCTGTCAGTTAAGAACATTTTCTTTATTCCATAAATGTGGATTTTTTTGTCTGATATTTGTCATCTTCTCACAGGGTATTTCATCCTGCACAGTACCTTGAGTTTTATTGTGAAAAAGAAGTTATGCAGTCCCCCCCCCCCCAACTGTGATTATGGTCAGTTTACCTTGAAATGGTGTTTGGCCTTTTGAGAGATTACTGTGAGGACTTGGCTCCTCAATCCCCCTCGACAGCTCTGATCAATAGAGCAGAATACGTCTGTTGCACCTGGCAGGCGGCTGGCAGCCAGTCTCTCTCATTTTGTCTCAAAGGTACAGTTAGACAGTACAATGGACTTTAAGCATGTGTGGCACTGAGTCAATCTGAGTCAACTCAGAGACGCAGAAATATTGTTTCTGTCGACACACATGAGCGCAAGGTTTGTGTTGTGTGACACTGTGGATTCTTTACACCTGAAGCATCCCAGGTGCAGTCTGGGTAAAATTTTAGATGGGTAAAGAAGAGCAATCTATTTTTTAACCTGGTTTCTCATGACATTTATACTCTCCTTGGTTTTTGGTTGTTGAGTATAAATGTCATGAGTTATTTTGCATATGACATGACATCATAATTACCTGAGCGACTGATTTTGCTGATTATTTTTTTTACTGTCTGCATGTAAAGTGGATTTTCTGAACATGTTTCTTACTCTCAATTTTTACTTTCTGTGACTGTGTTATTTCTGCGTTCAGCTCTGAGGCTCTCCAGTGTGTGTTTCTGTCTGTCAGTTTCTGTCAGTACATGGCTGTGGCTTGCTGTTTATCACAGTTAGTTGCTGTTCTTAGGCTTTAAATACCTTTAGGGCCTAAGCTCTGAATGCTGTACAGTTTTTTATGGGCCCTTGTGTTTTGTTTGCTGCCACTGCAGAGGAAAAAAACTTTGTCCTCCACTGTGTCATTTTTTGGCTGTTGCTTATCAGTCTTGTAAATGCTGGTGTAACCAGTAGCAGAAATCAAGAGAAGCACAAACTATGGTTACAGTTAGCCCCTTATTTGCTTTTTATGCTTGGCAACTGGTATGACAGTCAGGAGGGGTGGCTTGTAACACATGTTGCCGACCTTGTGGTGTTGCTTGTTTTGCATACAAATTAACAAGCTCATTTTGAGTAGCATCGAAAGCAAAGTGCCTTAAAGCTAAGTTCTGTCACATCATCAAAGCTCTCACGTTTTTTTTAATCCCACAGGAGGTTTCAGACCTGCATCAGCCTCAGCTGTGCTCTGTGTTTATTACTAATTAGCAAATGTTAGCATTAACATTAAACTAAAATGATGAGCAAGGTAAATTAACAGCGCTAACTTTGTTATTGTGAGCACATTAGCATGCTGACATTAGCATTTAGTTCAGACTACTGTTGTGCTTTTATACAGCCTCTCAGAGTAGCTAGCATGGCTGTCGACTCTCAGTCTTGGTTTTGGACCAATGGTCAGTTAAAATAAAGGATAAGATGAGTAGCTGATGACAATAATTTTCAGTTGCTCCCCAAGTCACTGATTATCATGACTTTAGTATAGTAAGAAATTACAAAAGATGTCGAAATGATCGTGTAAGAGATCAGCAGGCATCATTAGTGAGAGAACTCAACCTTGATTTAGGTTTCTTTTGAGGAGAAAAAAATCAGGAGAACAATTAAAAGTCTTTGTGTTGTGCTGGAAGAGGAAAGCACACAGAGCAACAGTAAAGCACTTTCCAACAGGAGGTAGACAAGAACAAATTGTACTGCTTCAAACTTTTAGCACCAAAGTCATCAGTCTAATTCCCCCCCTTGTGAAATTGCCATTTTGACTCAAATGTGACAATAAAAAAGTTAAATGACTCACCACAAGTCTGAGCGCTTGCTGAGCACAGCATTATGAAGACATTTCACTGTCAGCAAAAAGATGGAGATGAGCAGTAATTACTGCACTTTTGGAAACATTATTTTCTGTGCCCTTTTTACACAGCTGATGTTTGTGTTATCAAACCTCAGTATATTTTTTTTCGGAGCAGATAACCGTATCCCCTCTGCACATGTAAACAAACCTAAATTTACTATAACACTGTTGTGTTGTCAGTCATCTGCATTGTTGCAGAGACGGTGTATGAAAACCGGTAACCTTGAAGAACTCCAGCCTGAGAATAAGCTTTAATCATCAGTTCCAAACAGCTTCCTTATTATAGAAAACATGTCACAAGGTGATATTAATATCTCTAATATCAGCTTGTGACATCTTTGTTGTTCGGTATCCGTGAGACAACAAAGACTGAGACTTTAAAAGTCGTACAACTCAACAACCAGGAGTGTTTTCTTTCATCAGCTGTCATTTTAAAAGGTCTGTCATTTGTTGTCATTTCTCGCCATCAATCATTTTCAAAGCCCAGCAGTGTCAGATGTATTAAATTGTGAATTTTTAATTTTAGATATAAAGTAATTACAAGACGAGGCTTTAATTTGTTTTTGATCACTTAAAGGATTCATTTGAGCTGATGCCCATGGCACTAACTCTACCAATAATAATAATATTAATTATATCATTGTTCCTCTGTTTTCATGCCAAAATATTAAACACTCGCTGGTTTGAGATGCTCAGTTTAGAGGATTTTCTGCTTTTTGTTTTTTGGAAATGATAATTAAATGGATATCTTTGGGTTTTGGTCTGATGAAATAAGGGATTGAACAAACCCCGTTAAGCTTTTTTTAAAGGGTCCAGTTTATCAGATGGTGGCTTTTTTTAAATTTTTCAGGAACAAAGTGAGGCTTTAATTTATTGCAAACATAGTCTTTTGTTTGTTGATTTGAATCTAATCCATCTGAATGACATATTGAAAAGCTTTGCTTGGCTGAAAACTGCTTTGCCTTCCTTCTGTAAAAGAAAAACAGAAAGAGATGAGCCAGGTTTGAGGAAAGCAGGAGTCTTCCTGCTGCTATTAGAAACCTGATCTCAATGTCACTTTTCTCTGATTACCAAACAACATGCTGCAGGGACTCTGTGAGTGCTGATTTATAATTCACTACATGGAGTGCAGTAATGTTTTTTTGTTGATTCACTGTGTTTGATTAATCAATTTTAATAGTTGTAATCTCTTGTCGAGTGATTGTGTTTTCTCTATCATTATCTCAATCATTTTCTCTCTTTTCTCCACATGTACCTAGACCGCTGTTTATCATTAAGCTGTCGGCTCACAGGAGAGGAGCAGTTTCACAGCTTAGGGCAAGTTTGGCTTTGTAAATATTAATGCAGGAGGTGGTTGATAAGTTTTTGGCCCAAGGTAGAAGGAGATGAGTTGCACAGCTCTTGTTACTTGCACATGCACTTCAACTCTTTAAAGGATTGTGCAGAAAGTTTGAAGTTAGTAACTTTTGTGGTGTTTCTGTTTCAGGCAATTGAAAATTGCCAGTCAGCACTGTTTGAAAAAATGGACCATACTGACCTTTGTGCAGTCATCCAATATGTAAATTTAGACTTGCTCAACCGCCATATTCACCTAATTTGTCACTCTCAGTCTGATACTGCCTCCTTAAGTTAAAGAGGGAGAGCAGTGGTTCCCATTTTCTCAGTCATTGCTACCGTGGGCACTTTCTAAAGCTTCAGGATGCCGACTTCTGCAAAGACGGGATCCACATTCTCCAAATTCACTCGACTAAGTGTGTAAATGTAGGGAGGGACAATGCTGAAAAATAAATATGAATCAGGAAACTATCTTGTTATCCTGCAGGAAAGCTATCTTTTTTCTTTGACTGTTTGTCAGCACACTATAGTTCTCTAAAAAATGACTCGTAGCAGCAAAAATAGAATTATTAAAGAATAAATAAATGTGTCCCTGTACAACAAACTGTAGGTAAATGATAAACAAAAACTGTATCTTACAACATCTATAGTAAGATGCTGAGATTTTGGTATTGTGTTGCAGCAAAAACAAAAAAAACAAAGTTTGACTTGGATGCTCAGTACATAGCAAGAGTCTAAATTATTTACTTTTATGGATTTAAAGTAATTGTTCTTTATGAATCTTCATTCTAGGCGAGTCTCCAAAGACCCTACAGGCCGTGCCTAAAATCTAATCATTCAGGAGAATAAATTGCATTATATAAAATGCAGCAAAATGAAACAGCAAAGCACGAGGCACAGAAAAGCATGCCGGACTGGATTGATAGATATAATTTGCAATATTTATATCTAATATTTCCATATATTTTTATCATGTACAGTATGAATGTTTGAACATCATCAAAAATGCACTATGTATGAAGCGTTTTCTAATTTGAGAAATTTAGAATCAAAGTATGTGAATGTATGTGTCATATTAACAAGCCTACAGATGGTCATAAATATGCACATAAGCCATTGAGGTGTGTGGGTGTGCATTTTAAAAATACGCCTCTTCAGCATATTCAGGTATAGATGATAAATATAGGGTCAGAATAAGCTTAGACGGTTATCTATGTATGTTTAAAACAGATTTGTGCAAAAAACAAATGATCTTTTGTCAGTTTTATTTATAATTTACTTTTATAAAAACTGTATGTGGACAGTTTATTTGTGATGAAAAATTACAAAGCTTATTGATATAAGTTTGCATCAGATAATCATTCAAGAAAAGAAAAAAATCAATTAGCTTGAAGCGTACAGAGAGCAATGTTATCCAACTGAGCGTAACATTACTGATAAATTAATAAAATATCTCATCTGAATGACACGTGAATTGCACTGCATCTTCAGATCCCAGCCTGCATCTCTTTCTCATGAAAATGCAATTCTTGTTTTGCCTTTTGAATGGACTTTAAGCACAGGACAGTCTTAGAACAGTGCTGTACTCTTTGTCTTTAGAGTAATCATCCTTTCAAACTAAAGCACGAGCTATGGAACTTAACTGCACCAGTCTGCATACCAGCATTTTTTTGTTGCACAAAAGTAAAGAGAGAACACACAATGTGTTATTGAATGCAAGTCAATCATTTTATAAAGAATGACAAGCAATATTGGTGAATGTGGCGCTTCATCATCTTTAAAAGGCTGTCTTCACTTCAAGTTGGTAGCCAGAAGATCATTTGAATTTCGCTTCATTTTTCATTTGTTCTGTTCATTGTGAGGTGTTGACTGTGTTTTTTACAGGTCAGCTGCTTTGTGCTTTTACACGCTGCTCGGTTTTCTTCACTATTTTCTGCATAGATTTATATCAATACTAAGCTGATAAAAAAGTACAAGGTACAATGACTCTATCTTAGTTTTTAACTGATATGGATTGGGTTGACAGTATTTAGGTTTGTGTATTTAAATGTATATGTAAATATTCAGGTGTTGGCTTGTGTGGACGTTTCATCTTGCTGGTTTCCTGCACATCTGCCCCATCTTATCTTCCCTTCCTCCCTTTTTCAGACTTAATAGAGTTAGCAGGTGACATTTAATGGCAAAGATAGTGACATGCAGTCACTGCGCCATTAGCTGACACTTACATGCCATTGTTATGCTGTCAAGTCATAAAGACTAAGGGATGGTTGGACTTTGGTGCTGGAAATAAGTCATTGCACATCATACAGCAAAAAAAGATCAAATTTTTTTTCTTTTACTTGAAGTAGTTGAGCTGGTCAGATGACTGAAAAGTTTTCTTTTAAATGTTAAATGATTTAATGTTTTTTTTTCTGTGCGTACTTCCAGTAGTTTGACAACACAGGTATCATTTTTTTTTATTATTCTAAGTCACATGTTATAGCCATTTTGTCATCAGTTATGGTCTCTCTTCGTACCTTCCTCTTAACCTCCTGAGACCCAAGCTTTTGTTTGGTGTGCATTTTTTATTTCTTCTAGCTATTTGGGATTAGTAGGACCTAAGTTTTTAATCTAATGGGTATAATAAGTTATTGTACCTATTAGTTTATAGTTTAGTTATTACAGTATTATAAGTTTATTTATTATTAATTACTAAACTTTGTCTTTGCACAGGAAGTAGTTTTTGCAAAAAATGAAGTAACATGGTGCAGAAAGGCAAAAATGTAATGTCCTCATATGAGTGCGCAGGGTCTCAGGAGGTAGTTTCTGTACAATTTCTACTACGAAAAATTTTGATTGGCTTCAGCGTTTGTAGTATTTTCAGATAACTGCACAGACTGAAGCCTTTCGCTGATCTCAATGAGATACCAGCAACGCATTCACTGTGTGATGCCAGTCAGCCAAAATGTCCTTCTGCTGAACCACGTCTCTAAGCTCTTACTGGATGATCCCTT
>JAQNCA010000030.1:3116238-3128693 GCA_029783725.1 Acanthurus tractus
ACACACACAGCAGGTGCATCGTGCCCATTCTGGCACTGTGTGCGTGCTTCATTAGACTCTGTTGGAGCGACAAGGTTTGAGCTGTCAAGACCTCACATGTCTGCCTGAGGACAAAGCAATTACAGGTGGTGTAGCAGGTGATGGTGGATTCAAGCAAACACATACTGTAACATCCGGATGTCTTGGCTCTCTGTGAGCATGACTGCGAGTGTTGCTTGTGCAGGATGAGGATGATTATGCAGGTACATTTTTTTGCAGTGGATCTTTAAATACAACGAAACGCAGAAAAAGACGGACAACTTGGTGAAAAAAATCAGCATCTTCGTCGAGGTTCGCGTCAGCAGGTGCCAAATGATTAATCAGGATGGTTTGACATCCCACCCTCTCTGAATATGGACCCATAATCTCCCCTGGGATCCAGATTATCTATCATTCAGATTATGCAGGAGGCGCCTCGGGCCTCCGATCAAGCCAATCCCATTTCACCCACTGTCTCGCCTCATCAGGTCAAGTCACACCTCTCAGCACGTGTCTCTGTGCTGTAGGCTTGTTAAGAGTCACCTGAGTCGTGAGCCTGTGCATGACTCCGTCCAGCTAATTGGTCCAACTTTACTTACTTACTTACCTGTCAGCGCACGCTGTGTCTTTCAGTAACACCCAAGTGCTGCTAATGTTTGTGTTTGATGGATAAAGATTGAGCTGCCACATTAGCATAAAAGCAAATCAATAACTCTGAAACAAACAGGCTTCTGATTGGCAACCTGTTACACGCTCCACTCAGAGTCGTGGCTTTTCAACCTTCCATTTAAAGCTTCCTGGATAAATAACTAGGCAAATCATAAAGCACAGACTAGGGAACCTTTTTACATTTAAAACTACACTAGGATAATAAAAATAACACAGTTTTAATGTAGTTCATCAGATCAGCTTATGAAACATTTGAGATAATTAGGTCACACATGTTTTAAACCCAGAGCACATGTATGTGTCAGTATGTGAGCGTGTTTGTGTGTGTGTTTTGTGCATTTGTCAGCCCCGTATCTATAATGACCTGTCACTTCCCAGACACAGTGGAGTTGTAGTCTTGCACAGTTTGGTATCGATGAGGACTGCTGCAGCTTTCGGTGCTCCGAACATGACGTTTGTGTGTCACCACTTCCTGCTGATGTCACCTTTCAACGCACGGGGGACAAGGCGGCCAGCGCTGACAGGCCATTGTTAGCCAAATACATCCCTCCCTTCAGAGAGGCACTGGCAGTGAAGGATGTCACCTTCGTCCAGGCTTGTTAGTGGCTCTCTCGCAATCACCTGCTATTATGGCGGACCCACTGAAGAGGCCATCCAGGAAATTGAGGGAGAGCGGGTGTGACGGGTTCACAAGTTCAGCACGGCAAGCCAAGGTCATTAATATGGCATAACGCCTTCAGCCAAACTGATAACTAAACACAGGACAGGCTGAGTTCAAGAGCAGAGCCTTGAAATAGACACAAAAGTACAGTATTGATCTCTTGCAGGTGCCTCAAACTGAGCGAGCATCGAGTTGGTTCTCTCGCTCTGTTTGCTGTCGAAGAACCAAATAAGAAACATGAGGACTGGTTTGTTTTTCCTCAGCATCTTTTATTTTCATGGGAAAGGATTTAAACACAAAATATGTGATTTTTTTTACACTAAACAATGAATACATGGTTTGATTACATCACAAAGTAGCATGGGATCATGGGATTTGTTTATTTCAGTATTAATTATTCATTCATTGCCTTCCTCACTGTCTGACTGGTGTCACCCAAGAAGTTAGCAACAGGTGACAAAATGAAACAAACCACCAACTGGAATAAAGTCACAAATTTCTCTGAGTTTAAACTTTACTCATAGCATCTGACGTAACCCGAGTGCACCAATCAAAAACAAAGGCATGGTGTTTTCAGACATGTAATGTGGAAATGTCACAAATCGTGAGTTAAAACTTAACACTCTCCTTTACATTTCTTGCATTCTTTTGTGGACAGACTTGATTGATTCGTGTCCTCACCTGACCTGAGCACCGGCCTCACTCTTTGCTCTGAGTTTAAATTAGAATCTGTGGTGTCTGTATGCCCTGAAAATCCTTTTCTTTAAATAGCTGTGCGCTAATACCTGCGTGCCTGCTTTATGTCTGACGCTGGTCTTCAATTGAGCCAGAAATAAACACGCGTCGGACTGAGAGGCTGCAGCTTCGATCTCAGCAGGAATGTGGTTGGATTCGTCCCAAAAAGGACCATCCCTCTGTGATTTCTGCCTTATTTCAGTGAGCGCGTTACTGTATGACCCTTTACGACCCTAATTAGCATAACACCTGAGGGCATAGGAGTGTGGTGGGTAATTGGCCAGCCAGTGTTTAAATTCCTTAGCAACAGGCAACAAATATAGGCCATGCATGTAAATTAAGACAAATTCCTTGGGATTTTCATTTTTCATTACAGAGCATGCCAGTGGGTTTTTATTTTTAATCCGTATGTCTGTGTTTTTGTTTTCATTTTTGGTTCAGTTGAAATGGGAGTGGAGGCAAATTGTGTGTGTACGTGTGTGTACGTGTGTGAGTGTGTGTGAGTTTTTGTGGCCCTGCAACCATCAGAAAATGAGCACTCAGCACCGTGTGGAGTCTTTCTCTGGAAAGGCAACAACAGCAGCAGAAGCCATGTGACCGCAGCATCTTTCTGTCCGAAAGAGGAAGGAAGCTATTTTTCACAGTTACTTTTAGTCTCGATGGAAAACGATTGAACGAGTGCGGCTCGAAGTCCTGTGGTCCAGTGTCACCGCGGTCCAGTGTCACCGCGGCAGAAATGACCCAGAACTAGCCAACAGCAAACCATGACATTGCACTTGATTTTTAAAAGCATATGCAGCAGAATACGTCACATTTGACCCAGATTGATCTGGTTTGTGGCTGGAGAGACATCACCCACCGCTCTCCCCGCTGCACACTGCTGCACTTTTGAAATAGCCAATCCTTTTTGGTGCAGAAAGATGCCAAAGAGATGCCAGAGTTTGTTTAATCTAAATGGCAGAGCTTACACTAAGACCTGGCTATTACTGATATAGGAGGGATGGCAGGATTAGAGATTATACTTCATCCAAAAAACTTTATTTAGAGTGACATAAGAGGATTCCCGCTGCCTTGCCATATTCAAGTGGCTCATAACATATTTCCGATGGGGCAGTGTGTCATACGGCTGCACAACTGGTGTACTTTGTGGTTGGTCATGGCGTGAGTAAGCAGATCAGTGATAGATTTATGTTATGTAGGGATGTTTTTCCTCTGATTATCAGCGTTGACCTGGTATATCAGAGTGACTCGTGCTGCCGTAAAAAGATTAGTATATGATCGACAAGTCTGACCTACTCTTTCTGTAAGCTCCATTTTAGCAGCATCACAACTTATATTTAGTCATATTTGGTCATGCTCATATGTACTCAGCCACATGGAGGTTTGGTGCCATAGCTTTTAGCATAGTTAAGGCTTTTTTTATCAGGTGAAATCTAGATTTGTCAGGTCATGTCTCCCAACTCGACCTGGAAAACAGTCACTCTTTAATCTCACCTGTTTAACCTACTTTTTTCTCTCCAGAGTTTTCTCTAAAACAAAGAGCAAACCTGTGTTTTCCTGTTGCACAGGCCTCGTGTCCCTGGGATGTCTCTCCACAAACAAGGACTTTAATCTGTGCTCAGCCACAAGTCAAAACACAAACTAACCATGTGACCATATTAGGGGATCTAGGCACTTTTCTGGTCGGGGGAGTGGCATTCAAAACAGGCCCTTTACTCCCACAAGAGGCAGTGGGCTGAGAGGAATAGCGGCATCATATCACTGAAGAAAGCAGTGACATTTAGGAGCTTCGCTGCCTCCTCCGATGCTACTCTAATAAAGCCGTAGAGATGGAGGAGACTCAGGAGTAAATATCCTCCCGTCCGACCAGCAGCAGTGTTGTTAATCCTTCATCTTTCCCATAGGCCATCACTTTGTTTTCCTTGTTTTTCCTTTTTTTCTAACCATTAAGCTTCCTGTCTCGCAGCAGTTCTGGTGTTGTATTGTTGTCTAGTCTGTATGATGATGTCGACCTGGACGCTGCGGAAAGATTTATTCAGCTTTAATTCATGTGATTTACTGTAAGCACCGACTGTTATGATTTACTGTGTAGTTAATAAATCTAAGCTAATAAATTTTGCTGAAAATCGTGAGGATGTTACATTAGAATATTGAGCTGCTGCTGGTTTGAGTCTTATGTAACTACTTTGCTTTGCTTTTTGTAATTGAAAGTCACATTGTTTTGACCCCATTTCTGAATGATTTTCTGCTTGTTTTGGACCGTGTGTTCTTGGTTGGTTGAGTAAAACTGGTGCAGTAATTCCTCAGAGTACGCTAAGCAACAGTGACAGGACAGTGGCTTTAGGTAATTGTCTCTGACGGTGTTTGCCAATCCCTGATTTGATGGTGTTGGTCTGTTGAATAAAGTTGACCCCTGTGACTTCTGACTCGTGCGTGTTGAGCTTCGGTTTTTAATTTAGTTTGACGGCACAGCGAGAAAACGCAAGTTATTAAGGAACAATAATTAACAAGACTTAATCTCGACTCAGAGCCGTGCTAGCAGCGCTGTGAGGCTGCACAGTGGTGCTTCGAGCTAAGTGTTAATGTCAGCATGCAGACAAGCTCACAACAATGCTAACATGCAGATACTTAGTAGGTATTACGCTGCCAGCCAATCAGGTAGCATGCTTAATTTGGTTGATAAGCGCTGAAGAAAAGTATGCAATGAGAATATTGATGGTTTTGCAGGTATTTAGTCTGAAACCAAAGTATTAGACTAATAAAATCATCCATTTAGAGCATGAATGTCTCTGTTTCAAATGTTCAGTGCACCAACTTTCATTAAAATTCATCCAGTCTTTGTAAAACCACCGTAAACCCCATAAATGTCTGTACAAATTGTACTGGCTCTCCAATTAATATTCCACACATATGAGTCTGCTCCAAATTGAGGAGAAACCAACCAGCTGACCACACTGCTAGCACTGATCAACACATTCAAAGGAAACAAAATTCTGATTTGTGCACGTAAACGCACATCAATGGTGAAAAATATCAAAGTTTTTCCTGTTATTGTAATTTCTCTTGTTAATCCCAATACCGCTTCTGTTACCAGGTGTTATCTTCAACGTTAACCTTCACTCAGCAGGCACTACTTATTACTCACACTATTAAAGGGAGAGAAGGATTTTAAACAGATATTAAAGGTCAAGTTGGAAATAAAACTGTCAGTTATTATACTGTAATTTAGCCGCACTTGAGGCCTTTTTGTGTTAAGAAATACTTAGCTCTATTAAAGGTGCACATGCCAACAGGAACTATGAAAGGTGGTTAATTTGAAATCTTGAATATGTCTCGAAAAGAAAGAAAGAAAGAAAGAGAGTGAGAGAGAGAGCTCTTTATTTAAGCCCTGAGATCAGCATAATAGGCCTGAAAGATATAATGAAGGAGTGAGAGAGGGAGGTTCAGATGTAAAGAGGAAGCACAGGGGATTTGTACGCATCAAAAATCCATACAAAAGGGTTTATAGTGAGAGAGCAGGCCATGCCGGGCCTTAACACTAATATCAACATAATAAACAAAAAAAAAATATATAATGGTGGAGAGGGAGAGAGACTGATCTAGTGGCTGGCTAATCACCAGTGACAAGCCCCTGGATTAGAGGGAGGGCAGCAGATGGCCCCGGGCAGGGCCGGCCTGACCGTATATGAATATCCCAGTGGGTTGATCAGGCTCACTAACTCCCCATGCCTGCAGCAGACTGGCAGGGTGTGTGTGTGGAGTGTTTGTCAGTGCTTTTGGTGGCCACTGCCCTCCCCAACTGAGAAGACCAGGAATGTGATAAATGGAAGAGAAAACTAAAGATCTTCCCATGCATTTGCTTGCATGATGCACTTAAATTAACATGGGACATTTAGGCCTGCAGCCAGTGATTACATTGACTGATTTTATTGATTAATCCAGCAGTTTTCTGTAGATCAGTTAATCGCTTAGTATGTTAAACATGTGAAAGGGCAGCAGAATCTAACAGAGTTCCTTGTTCTCTAAATCCAAAATATTTCATTAACACCTGTGAGGACGTATCAAGGACACATTTGAGAGGCTGGAACCAGATAGTGTTTCACATCCATTCTTGACATGACAGCATCTAAACAGGACTTTTCCGGTCTTTCTGACCACTTAAAGCGCTTTGTAACATGTCGGTGTTCCCCCATTCACACACACACACACACACACACACACACACACACACACTCATGTTCACACACAGTGGCAGAGGCTGCCGTGCAAGCTGCCACCTGCTCATCAGGAGCATTAACCATTCAGACTCACACTGATGCTTCATCCATTTGCCGTTTAGTGTTTTGCCCAAACACCCTTTGACATGCAGGCTGGGGGATCTGAGGATAAAACCAGCTCCAAACCCACAACCGGTCACAAACACCACTTTACCTTCTCACTGTCCTGTCAGCTGCTTGTGTACAGCTCTTTTTTTTTTTTCTGACCACAGCTGCAGCCAAAAGTGACGCAACACAGAAACTCTCTCAAAGTGAAATAAATTTAATGGGATTGGACGTGATTGTGCTTCTACTGACTGTCAATGATCTCCGGGCTCACTTCCCTTTACAACAAAGACAGGTGACGTTTCCCCTTTTCTCGGTCCACCGTTCAGGTCAGGATGACATTGAACATGTCATGAGGTGTATGCCGAACAAAAATAGCATCCTATTGAAAACAAGAGTCGCAGTTGCTCGAGCCATTTCCTGTCAACTCTCCTCCGAAATGAAACAAAATGTGTTTTTCTGATATTAAATACTTAAAGTTAAAGTGTAATTGTATTGAGAAGGCTTGCGGTTTGCTGACTGTGTCCTTTCACGTTTAACTATTAAGTTATTTCTGCAGCTTTCATATGGTTGCGTAACCAAAACTACAATCCTGAATGTCATCCAACTCCTCATCCATCCATTGATTTAAATGTCTTTTCATCTGTTCGTCCATTAGCTTTTTTCCTCTCACTCCCATTGTGCTGTGGGTGTACGGCGTGGGCTTGCACTCATGGGTGTCACTTCACACACTGGGTCTCTGGCAAACTCATCACCGATACACTCAAACACACACCCAAACACACACACACACACACACACACGCTAATACTCACACAGTAAACCCATGTTATGCCACACTTAAATCCTGTAGAGAGAAATTTGGCATTTTCCTTTAACACGATGTTGAAAACCAGTCTGCTTTTTGCACGTTTTAGCAGCTTCAGTCAGGGAAGAGAATTCTTTAGAGGTCACACCTCCAGTTATATGTAGCTCAGCGCTCGCATGTGACAGAATGTGAGAGATGCTTTTTTTCTCATCAATTCTTATCTCTTCATCATGTTATCTGTGGTTGGTTGGCTGTGGTTTATTTGTTAGTGTGAATAAATGAGACATTTAATCATCACTGGGTTCCTGCATTTTAAGAACATTGGCTGTATGAAACACTAATCATTGTGAATTTGCTGGTTTTCTACCAGTTTTGTATCATTACAGTGTGGAGCATATTAACATTAAACAGTGTTTATAGGGGCTCATCTTTTTTTGACTCCCACAAATTCTATTAAGGTTTTCAAATAAAGCTTTTAACGACTGAAGCCACATTTTATGATGTTCACTCCTCAAATTCAGAAATAAAACAAAAATGGAGGAACTCTTGCCTTGCCTCATATGTACTAGTTTAATTGAATGCTGGATCATTTGTAGGTTAAAGCGAACAAGGCCCCTCTTTTTAAATTATAAAAACTAAAAAATGTAAGATTCTCCTGTCAATAACCAGTTTTACATCAGGACGAAATGGTGAGAGACTCTTGCTGTATATCTCATGATCCCAGGTGCAATCATTATGTTGCATGCAACCGGAGCTCCCCACTCATGCCAGCTCTTGGGCTACCACATAAAACATATTTATTAAAAGAAATGCACCAAATTTGACACCAATATTTCACAGCTATAAACAGTTAACCCATGTAAGAGATATGCGGGCTAATATTTCACTCTACTGTATTTTTTGTAATGACTGTTTATACGGTACTTTAATTTTAGTAGCATAGTAGTCCATTATAAGTGTCGGTGGATTCCCTGTCCTCAGTGTTGAGATCAAATTAGAGTGCAGCCATAAAACAGGCAAATTAATTTTTGTCACTTTAAAGATTAGGTGAGCCGTGCTCGATTATGAGAGAGCACACTTTTAGATCCGAAACACCACGGACGCTGTAAAGAGAGGATGAGAATTGATGTCATGTTAATGTGTCCTTCTGTGCTGCTGCAGCAAACTCCCCCTAAGAGGACTCATTAATGAACAAGCAGCCTAGACAACGCCGGCTACTGTAATTCATCATGGCACGTGTGACCTCTTCTCCTCAGAGCCACTGGCTGTTCTTACTCTGCCCTTCTTCATCCTCTGTTGACGCCCAGGAACGTGCTAGATACTCAAACCTCTGCCGCATTGTTTGTTCTGGACTCAAATGATCGAGGATGAAATCATGCGATTGCGTCGTTTTTCCCTCAAATTTCCTTGAAAACCAAACAAGCAGGCTGTTTACAATCCATCGCTATGAATTAATTCTGTCGCTGCTCCTTTTTTCTTTTACATCACACTTGAATTCATCCCTTGAAGCGAACCAGTCTTTGCAAAAAATGACGTCGTTGCATGTCAAAATGTGTCGCATGTTTATGTTGACCCGTGCCTCCTCTGCAGGCTCATGCTGTACGTCCCTCTGCAGCATCCAGCCGTCTTTTCATGCAGCTGTCATGTGTGTTCAGTGTAACATTTTGCCCCGATGAGGTATCACCGTTAATTCGACCATAATCCTCCCGCTCGCTCCTCGCAGCGCTCTCATTTCCTGACAGTATGACTTATTGAAAGTTTTCCTCGTTCCCGGCAGATTCTATAATTAAAACGTGTTTTTTTTCGGCACTTTGATCTCGGTGAGAATGGGAGCTGCACAAATCATTTGGGAAGACTCTTATTTTTCTTTTTTTCCGTTTTTTTTTTACCTGAGTGTAGCTGAACAAAACTAATCCTGAAGCACCACAGCAGGAAGTCTTTGTCATCAAAGAAAAAATGTCCAAAAGTTGTTGAAGGGCCTCGGAGCACTTGAACCACAACTAATTGCAAGACAAAGCTTCAGAAAATGTCATCCATCACCGGCATGTTTACATTCTCCCAGTTCATTTTTCTGCGAGGGCCCTTATTGAAAGCCCAGTGGTCACACAGAGGAAGGGGGAAGAATAGGGTCGCTTCCTCCTGGAAGCGGTGAAAAATTGCCGGTTGGCTACAGGCATTCACCCATTTTCTGGCACAATCTCACACTCCTTTTAGAAGTTTTGTGGAATTGCAGCCATGCCAGGAGTTCTCCGAGGGCACGTCGCGCCGTGCTCCAGACTTCCATTCTTTTAAATGAAAAACTCAACCCTTGATGATCTCACACTGTTTGGTATCATCAATCTGCGGGGGTTTTATTTTATATTTTGTGATTGAGCGATGTAATTTACTTTTCTGGGTTACCTGCTTTCCTTCAAACTGCCTCCTTTTCTTCTTCTTCAGCTCCTGATTTCCTTTTTCCCCCAGAATGACTTTCAACAATCCCCCTGAGAACGAGGTGCTTTCTCGTGTATGTGAGCTGGTGGAGAAACAGAAAATGATAACAGAGCAGGTGCTTTTATAGTTGACAAAAGGCACAGGTTCCACCCTCGTCTGAGAACCCATGATGCTTTGCGCCTGGTGATGTACAGAGGCTACAGTCAGTGGATAGATTGGTATCGTTTGTTTCTGATGGTTTTCTCCATGTGACTGTTGTACATTGGTGAAAAAAATGGCAGCTGTGTAATTATTTGAATAACATTGGTAATTTATCAATAGACCTCCCAGTATTTATTCCATTTTTCTCTCTCCGGTAATCCTACATTCTCATACTGAGGAGAAGTTATTAAGAATGATGAGACAAACACATTGCTATTATTTTTATGATGGATTTATTTGTAACCTGCAGGGGGGAGATTTAGGCAGGAATGGGAATGAAGAATCGTTCTCAGTCTAAAACCAGTCCCAAATTGTCCGGTCCATCTTGTCTAATCCCTCTGAGCTTATTAAATTTTCATGCTTTTCACACAGTTGCAAAACAATGATGGGAAAGTCGTTCATCTACTCCGCTGGAAACCTGCAGCACAGTGCGAGATGTGAAGACTGTAAAATGATGATTTGAAGTCAGGATGGAAACACCAGAAATATGCTGAAACATCTCTCTCTGTGCAACTTTGGTTTAACCTTCAGTGGTGCCGTGTATTTAACAGGCTTTGCTCGAGTGTGCAGAACGTCTGTTACCATCAGTAAACACCCAGTTAAACAGTGGAGCTTCTGCACAGCTTAGTCAAAGGTAAAAAATGCAGTAAGGAAAACTTTATGGGAATATTTTTACTATCCAGAGAAACTTTTACTATCCAATACCCCTTAAAATACTAGATCAGGTACAAGCGAGTGCACAAGTCTTAAAACCTTGTAATTTTTTTATTGAAAAAGGGGACGTGACTGCTCCACAGCACAACTATCCAACGTCTTATCATCAAGTGACTTGTGCTGGTATTAATAAATCCATAATATAACCAATGACACATGTGGATATCAGCCTGAAATGGGAAGGAAAAACTGGAATGAGACTAGTTCTACACTGAAAAACTGAATAGAAAACATAACTGAAATTGATAAAGGCCGATAAGCAGAGTTGAAAAGTAGCATTGTTATCAATAAAAACCGTATAAATTCCCATCCCTTGATAAAACTACCAGTGATCGAGACATAAAAAGTAGTCCTGTTGGAGCTTATATCTTACATCCCTGGTGTATTATCCACATTCTTCATCACTTAGCCAGTTGGAGCTCAGTGAGCCGCCGCCTGCTCACTATTTATTGGACCATACATCATGTGTTTATCAGGCTTCTGTCTTGCTCCTCGACAGCGACTGAAATAAGAATAAAGAAATAACACAACCCACATCCCCTCTGCAGCTCTCCGGTACAGTGTGTCATTAGAAGTTCTCGTCAGCTGTCAGCGGCTGCAGAGCGAACAGGCCGACCCGGCCCTCCAGCCGGGCACACCTGCCTCTTTCTGTGTGTGTGTGTGTGTGTGTGTGTGTGAGAGAGAGAGAGAGAAAGAGTGTGTGTGTGTGTGTTTGTGTGCATGTGTGTGTGTTTCTCTCAAAGCACGACCAACAGGATTATATACCTGTCACAGCTGTCAGTCAAGGCTCGAGCGCCCCCCCTCCCCCGCTCCACCTCCACCCCCACACATCCACCACCACCACCCCCCGCCGCCCCCCCCCCATCTGTGAGCTGCTGACAGCTGTAGTCATGGCAACAGAGATAATATGATGACTGTGTATGTGTCAAAGCCTCTGCCCCGCTACCTGTGACCGCACGTCTTGAAGCCTGACGTCTTTTTAATGGGAATATGTTAAACTGTCATTCAGTTAATGTGCGGTTGTTTTGCTGTCTGTTTCTATCAGAGACTTTGCTGCAAGTCAAAGAAAACAATAAGCGAGTTTTCATGAAATCTTTCGGAACAGTTGGACGAGGTACTTCGCCATTATAGCAACTGATAAATAAATGGATTTTGTGCTTCTTTAAACAATGATGTTAGAAAACTTAACAGTATCACAGTGGAAAAGTAACATCTGATCTTAAAACTGCAGGAAAACATGTTCCTGTACATGTAAAGTCCATTTCTGTACCAGTTTTGCTTTCCTCTTAAGAAATAATGAGATATTTTACCTTAAAAATGTGAAATTTTGGTGATGCACATTTTTTTTTCCAACATCAGTGATCTCGTCTCTTGTTGAATGTTGACAAAGTTCTTGGTAAAGTTACTAATAATTACAGCTGTCAAAAAAAGTTTTGTGATTATCACATTTTTTTACTTGGATTTCACTTACTCAGATTTTTTACCTCGTTTTTTACTTACATGGTATTCAATCCCAGAATTGGAGGAACTCCAGTCTGCTAGATTTGTGTGAGCCTGTGTTCAGCACATGTCACGAAACATGTGCAGGTGTGAAGGTGCATCCCAGAGTTTCCCATTAGCAGGTGAAGTCGGTTTCTCTGCCTGAAAAACTCGACATCCTGAGCACATTTTTCTCACTCTGGGCCTCGGTTGGGAGTTGTACCGCCCCGTGTTGATCCAGATGTTATTTCAGAGGATTTTCCTCTCTGACAAGAATAAAACCATGGCTGAAACACTGGTGCGTGCATGCGTGTGTGTGTGTGTGTGTGTGTGTGTGTGTGTGTGTGTGTGTGTGTGTACCTCGGTGCATGTGTGTGTGTCTGTCTGTGAGTGTATGAAATGTAGGTCACTCCTG
>JAQNCA010000030.1:3183699-3197783 GCA_029783725.1 Acanthurus tractus
AACGAGCGTGGAGGTTCTCCCTTCTCGTCGTGGGCGTTCGGTTCATTCATGTTTTTCTCCCTGCGAGCCTGAAACCTCGCCGTGGTCCCTTGTCACTTCTTATTTTCATGCCGTCCTCAGTTCAGTCATGATTGGTTCACTGCGCGTCTGTCAAAGTGACATCTTAATTCAAAGTCGAGCCCGGTCTGACTTCTGAAGCTCAAGTGATTCTCCTCTGCTTGAAATTTCAATTCAGCCGTTGAAAGGTTTAGAGGCAGCGGTTTCTCTGCTCGGTTCGCGGCAGCACATGAAGCAACGCAGACGAGTATGTGGGTTAATACAAACCACTCATGGCTGATGCAAGCAGCTTATTAATAAAACATGGACGATGGTGTAAAAAAAATGTGGGAATCCCATGTGAGTTTTCTCTCTCCACGTTCAGTTCGGAGGCAGAGCGGGAGTCAAGAGTGCATCGCTGTGAATATTTCACTGATTATTCATAAAAAGGTCATAATCAGCTGTCATGTTCATGTGAAAAATGTAACTGAAATGTTTTGAATTATTCCTGTTGTGAAAAACAGCAAAGCAGGAAAACTGGACCCACGCAGAAACATCGTCTGTGGTTTAAAAGCTGTTTGCTGTTTTTTTTTACGTTCAGTTTAAAGATTCTTGATGCTTTGCAGGTTTGTTTTTAATCTGCGTGAGACATTTTTTACAAATAAGGTCTAAGATTGGATGCAAAGCTGTGCAAGTGAAGTCGAACAGAATCTAATAGACGGGAAGAAATGGCTCGCTTTATAATTTATTACATTTAGAAATTAAAGTTGCATAAAACTCTAAATGGGATCTGCTGAAAATTCTACCAACATTTGCAGGAAGTTAAACCTTGTTTGCAAACTCGGCTGCTTCATTATCAATTTATATCAAACAGCGTCAAACAAAGAGAAAATCAGAAGTAAGGGAGCACAAAAAGAGATTATTTTCAGTGCTGATTACTTTTCTAATGGATAACACTGATGAGATAACAGATTATAAACCTATAATTCACATTTCTCTGTTCATGACCTGCAGTTTGTGCAAACTGAGCTGGTTGCTTTGCCTGTTCAGTCAATAAATTGATTTAGGTTCATATAATCTGTCCTATTTCTAACCAATGATTGATAATTAATAACTTTCCCATTCCTGGCTAATTATTTATCTGCACTAATAAATATTTTGTGCATCCTGAGTCAAAAGACGAGTCACTGGTTCAATAAATCCAACTTTTCTTGAATATCTTGAACTGAAAACCTTCTCTTTGTGCCGTTTAGGAGACGGTTTGTTCTTTGTTTTGCATGTTTTAAATCTTCGCGACATGTCGGCAGATTTCCTCTCAGTGTCTCTACCCGTCGATCAAAGGATGCCAAGTTGACACTCGTGCCAGTTTGGACTTAATCCTTTCCAAGTTGTCTCAGGGAGACCAGACGTCTTAAGAAAACAAGCACGCCTCTACAATTTGAAATGGGCTGCGTGTATCAATTAAGACGCACAGCTGCTCGTTTTCAAGCTGCTCAGACAGCCTCTGTGCTGAAGTGGTGAAAAATCTAATCCTCGCAAAGAATCTTTTAAGCCTTCAAGTTTATTCTCATTATGCAAGTTACCACCCAGTTTATCGTCAGTTTGGGAGCGAGAGGAACGGGTTTCACTCAGGATTTTTTCTGTCTCTTCTCAAAATGTTCAGCACCTTTTTAATGTTCTCATTCCCGAGAGTTTTGGATTAATTCCTTAATTATCAGATGTTTTCACAAACGTACCAGAAAGATGAAACAATAGAGCACATTGTAGAAGACTGCAGAATTAATCTCAGTAAATAAACCAACACAGTAATAAGAAAATGTGGCTCTTTACTTTGATAGAACAGTTTTAACAGAAGTGTTTATTTTACTGATATCTGGGTAATGTTTGGGTTAAATAGTGTTAATCCTTTACAATGTGGCTGATATGTTGAATGTATTTGTTTGAAGAAAAAACAGCAGGCTTTAAATGAACAACAGGGTCACATGACTTAAACGTCACATACATTAAGCTTCCTTCTGCACTTTGCATCACAGACATTACAGCTTGATAAGTCAACAGGTTGGAGAGTTTGAGTTGAAAAGTTTGTGAGTTTAAACACAGTGAGGCTGTAAAGTTGGACAGACGAGTAGATTAGTTTCTGTGTCGGTCATTTCTTTGCAAACACCTTTGATAAGACATGAAAACTCTTAAAAATCACATGTAATTTATCCTGATGTAGTTTGTTTTGTAGAGATGCGGTTCTCACCCTTTCTTTACGCCACGGACTGGTTTCACATAAGACAATATTTCCACAGAGCAGCCTTAAAGGTGTGGAGGATAAATGCGTCAAAATAAAATCGTACGACCGGCATAAAAACCAATATAAGTGCATAAAAATACAATTCACCATTATGTTGAGTGAGTGGGAGCCCTGAGTTTGTTTCTCTGCAATGAGCAGTTCCCATCGAGGGGTAATAAGTGACTTAGGTGTCTTGACCTTTCTTGACCTGTGTCAAGAGGCACAGAGGGATGAAATTGGGAGAAAATCTGGTTATTTTTCAAAATAAAACATCTTTCAGACTCTGATCATCAATAAAATATACATGTTTTTTTTTCTGTGCGGTGCCGGTACCGGTGCCGGTGCCGGTGCCGGTACCGGTCCGCAGCCTGGTGGTTGGGAACCGCTGTTGTCGAGCAAAATGTGAAAGTTTCTTTAGCTCGAGTTCATCACAGATCTTTTGTCAAACATCTGAGCAGAGAAACGATGCGAGTTTGAGACGAGGAAACCAGAAGTTCAACGATGCTAACTAACGATTACTTCGTTCTCATTAACAAAGTACTGTTGTCTCTTCGTTATGTTCTGTTTTTAGATTCTTCACAACTATTGTCTCTTTATAATCACATTTTTTCCCCAATGTTTATTCCTACAAATATTAAACCACATTACTACTAGTTGCCAAAATATCACCATTTGTTTGTCTTTATTTTTGCAATTTTTGCAGTGAAATCAACACTGTGGGTTTGTTTTACTTCAAAAACACAGTTTCAGTCTGTCCTCCTTTCATTCCCCATGAATCTGAATCATTTCCCATCACCACTTTCTTCAGGAGAGGAGGTGAACAGAGACCTGTGCTCGTCCTCCCCGCCCCCGGAGCCCGTGCCCTGCGAGGTGCCTTGCTCCAGGGACTGCGTGCTCAGCGACTGGACGCCGTGGTCCACCTGCTCCCAGACCTGCTCCAGCAAAACCATCGAGGGGAAGCAGATGAGGACACGCTCCATCCTGGCCTACAACGCCGGGGAAGGTGAGTCTCCACCTGCCGGACGGTCTAACGCACCATCTCGTATGGAAATGTATGCAGATAAGGCCGGGATATTGGCTTAGTCATGGCCTTTTCAAGTCGTCCTTTGCTGTCAGTCAGTGAATGTCTGGATTTCACACTTGTCTGCATGTGCGTTTGTCCTTATCTCCAACAGTCTGCTTATCTGTCCTGGTGATTATTTCTGTTGGTCTGTCTCCTCGCCTGACACTCACTTTTTTATCTGTTTCCATCATCACTTCTCTGCATGTGCCCCTCTGGTTTAAATCTCTGTGTGCGGCTGCTTGTCTTTCTGTCTTTCTTTCTTTTTTTTTTTTTTTTTGTCATGTCTCCAAACATTTCCTTGTGTCTTATCTGTGTGTGTGTGTGTGTGTGTTTTCCTCACAGTCACTGCGATGGTTGTGGCGTGGATCACAGTGATGGAGGGTAACAGTATAATTAGAGTTTGCTGGTAGCCCTTTTAAAGCCTCTAGCTGTGCGTAAAATTGTTTGTGAATTTTTTTTTAGTTTTTAGTTTTTAAAAACAACAATATTCTAATATTTTCAGGGAAACTTGTAATTGATTTAGAGCTCGATCACCCACTTTGTTGAACAGCCAGACCTTGAAATGGCTCGATTGTGTTAGCTGTTTTTTTTTCTGTCGTTCTGCAGTAGGATTAGTTCGTAAAACTGCATTTCTCACCTGTCATCATAACACATTTTTATATCTGTATTCATCAAAGGTCTGTCACGGGTGCCAAAGTTTCCAGAACTTTTCGGTAAAATCTTTGATTATTAGACTAGAAATAAAGTAGCTGTACTTGTAGTAGATTTAGAAACATAGAAGTAAAATATGTCAAATCAGTCTCTGCTGTCTGTTCAAGGTGCACATTTTTATAAACTCTTATTTAATAAAAAGCGGAAAGAAGCTTGATATCTCCACCACAGGTTCTCCCCCTGCGGACCAGATTATCTGATTACGTTTCGCAGCTCCTCTGTTGCACATTAATGAAGACAAACTAAAATTTCAAAACTCGACGAGCTTCTCAAACACACAGGGCTAACATTAATAAGCAACCCACCGATGTGTTGGCATGGAATTACATTCTAATTTATACATTAATAAACCTAATTAATGATCTGTTTAGCCTAACTGCTCACATATAATTCCACAGTGATTATTGTGGGACCAATAATTACCCAAGTGCCTCGTAGTGTTTGACACCCGTTAGCTGAATGATATTCAAGATGCATGCTAAGTGGCACTTGTTCCAGCTTTTTGTAAAGGAGCCAGCAAGCTGCAATTTATCCTGCAAACACATTTAAATAACTCACACACGCCGCCACCGTTGTTTGTCACTCCGTCACATCTTCCCCTGTAAGCTGATTCACATTTACACGACGACAAACCTTTAGCTTTGTCCAGGTCGTCGTGTCGTCGTGTCGTCGTGTCGTCGTGTCGTTGTGTCGTTGTGTCGTCGTGTCGTTGTGTCGTCGTGTCGTTGTGTCGTTGTGTCAGGCCGGCGTCGGGCGCAGCATCATGGCGTCGTTAGCGAGCTCGTTGGCATGGCTCAGTCAGCAGAACGTCACTCTCGGTAACCATTAGGTTGAGATTTGTCTGAGTTGGCAGTGTGTGATTCAGGCTCGAGTGTGTGTGTATGTGTGTGTGTGTGTTCGCGGTCGCTCATTATGGAGCCGCTGCCTGCCAACTCCAGAGGAGATATACAGGTGTGGAGGATTCACAGGCCTGCGACGCCTCTCAATCTCTGCTGAAAGCCCCCCGAGTGTCAGCAGTTACTCCAGCACGTCGAGCCAACAGACTGAAAGACTGACTGAGCGACGCCTCGCAAGACAAATGAGGGGGAGAAAAGCACAGAGCGACAGGAAGGTGACAAACAACGGAGGCTGTACAAACTCAAGTAGAGAACTGAAAAGGTGACCTGGACTTTGGAGTCGTCTGATAAGCAAAGATGGCTGAGACGAGACCAAGTTTTTTAATTTGCACGTCGCAAGTTTGTCTCAAATCTTTGCGTTAAACTTCAAAATCAAGACCAACAACCTCATCAAGTCTGAAACTAAGGCGGACAAGTTCTGAAACTTTTTCAGGTCATAAACAAGTCTCAGCATCTTCTTCACCAAATATAACAAACACCATTTCAACAACTGAGCCTCAGTCCGACTGTGCAACTTCTAATGCTGAACAAAGGGACGGTTGTTGTGTTTCTGTCTGTGATTCTTGACTTGACATTTTGCAACATGCAAGTCATCTCTTTTCCACCGAGTACTTTCTGTAAAAATTGTTTTTTTGGAAGAGAAGCTTCCAAGCGGAGGTCAGCTAGATTAAGTTTGCTCTGCATGGTTTTGTCCTGCAGCTTAATTGGACGCTGCTGGTTCGACTCAAACAAAGCTAATCGGGGGTATTAAGTGTCGTCTTGCTGGGAATGAAAAACGTTAACTTTAGCCGATTCAGAAAATGAAGCAAAATTAGTTGATCGGTGACTCACTGAAAAAAATAACTCTTAATCTCTTTGGCTCTAAAGGAGGAATTAGATATTTCAGGTCAAAAGTCTTAATCTCAAGTGATGTTATTTTATTCATCAAGTCACATTAAAAGTCATCAAACCGTCTTGCATGAAAAGAGCTGATTCATTCGACATGTGAACACACCTGTATGTCTGCGGTGCTTTTGTTCGACTAATATCTACAATAAAATAGAATAAAATAGAAATGCAAAGCACCTTCCCGCAGCTTTGTTATGTTTTTCTGAAGTAAAGAACTCAGATTTTCCCTCGTAGTCCGACTCGGTGTCACACGGTGTTGAATAAACCGTGTGGGAGCCGGACTGCCAGTCAAAGTTAATTGCATGAAGAAACTGTTAATGGTGAAAAATAGCCTGCAGAGGAGATAGACTGATTAGACTCTGCAGCTCCTGAGCTTCGAATTAATGAAGAAAAAGAAAACTTTCACACTTGATGAGCCTCTCAAACATTCTCAGTGATATGTGGCCATTGGATTTCACTCTAATTAATACATTCATAAACCTAATTAATGATCTGTGTAGCATAACTGCTCACATTTAATCCCGTGGTGATTGTTGTTGGGCCAAAAATTACCCAAGTGCCTCGTAGTGTTTGACACCTGTTGGCTGAATGATATTGAGGATACGAGCTAAGTGGCGTTTTGTGAATCAGCCAGCAAGCTTTTCCATGTTTTCAGGATAAATTACAGCCTGCTTTGAGATATTTTATACAGATTTAAAAAGAAATAGATCAGTGCACTTTCAGCTGCGTGTCAGCTGCTTTCATGCTTGATGTTTGAGGAGTTACAGGAAACTCAGAAGGTCAGAAGATTTATGGGGAACATTATCTGTATTCAGACTTCTCAGTAACCTCGGTCGGATTCTTGGCAGCGTCGTCGGAATATTGAAATCGCACATGTTGAGCTCACGCTCCAGTTTTCCAAGATTATCTTGTGTCGATGTTTCTGGGAATTGGGATTTTTCAACAAGTGCTGCTAGAAAAACAAGACGAGTCTGTAACCTGAAAGATCCGGGCGATGAAACAAGAGAATGAATAAACAAGTGAAATCATCATAAAATATACACAAAGAAAAAGATATTTAGACAAGAAGTAACAGGGAAATTAATTCAAATAGTAAAAAGAAACAATATGAGCATTTGTTTCTCTTGAGTCTTTACCACAGTTAATTAGATAAACACACTTTGAGCCTCAGTTTTTAACCTCAGGGAGCAAATCCTCATCTCGGTTTCAGACCCTGAAACCGGCTCATCTGCAGCCTCCTTTCAGAGTCACTTTTTTGCATTACAATGTGATTTTTTTAAGGTTAAAGTCCTCGATATAAGAAGACCGTAGCAGAGATGGAAAGATGGCAATGAAGGTTTTTTCTAAGCAGGAAGAAATTGATTAAATTACAAACAGAAAAACCAGGTTAGAAGCTTTATGTGGTTAGTTTCTTAAATAAAATCCCAGTTTGCCTTTTCAAACAATGCCTTTATGATTTCTGCTCTGTTCTGCCAACAATAAAGTCTGGAGGCGTTCGAAAGCATTTAGTTAATCAATAGAGCTTCTGGAGACTCATTACTAAGAGTTTGTGTTGTGCTTAAGTGCAGATTTCCTTCGGTGGGTTTCACAGATTCAGTTTCATGCAGAAATAAATCAGTTAACAGCAGTTGTCAGCCAGATGTGCTGGATTTAATCGAGCTTCATCCTGGAGTTTTCATCACGGAGGGAAAATGTGCTTAAGCCCCCGAAGTCTGAACAGCAGATAAGTGCAGACTGTCTCTGTTCTGGAGTCGAGATGAGTCTCATGTCTGATTAGCGGTGAGCTTCATGTGCAGCAGGAACAGAGTTTAGTGGCTTTCAGGAGGAAGTGGAAGACTTTTCTATGTGACGTCTCACTTTTAAATGTAAACTTGCACTTTTGTTGGTGCTGTAAATATCTTATTTTATCCATTTCACAGCTCATACTGTTAAAACTGCTCATGCCATGTTCAACTCTGCACATTTATGTCCACTTTTTAATGCTCATCTGTGTTTTCTCTCTGCATTTGCTGCTTCTGTGCTTCATGTTGTTTTGACGCTCTCTTGTAGCTGTCCTGTTGAATCCCATCTAATCTAACAGATGAAGGGAAATGCAGAAAGTTGAAAATCACCTCCTCTTAAAGTTATTTGCATCACAGCTTCATATTCAGACATCCTGCAGACGCAGAGCAACAATGGCTTTTATTCTGATTCGTGTTTCCAACCTTTTATAACAGAACTTCAGCATTAAGCCATTGATTAGCTCTGTTTTTGTCTTCACACACAATAGGGCCATATTGACTGTTAAGATGCTAAATGCTTCACTATGTTCAAGGACAAATTACTCCGTTTGTCTGTCTGTCTGTCTGGTTTGTTTGTTGTGAAAAATGTGTTTATCTGAGCCGTTTTGCTGCAAACAGCTGCTGCCTGAAACGAAGTTTCCAAGAGCAACAAGAGCGAATCAAAACTGGAAAGTTGTGAACCATAAAATAATAAGCTGAAAGATGCGGAGCTTCAGTGAAAATCCTGTTTTGGGTTTGTCAAAACATTAGCAGTGTTATTTAATCCATTGTTAAACTAAAACAAAGTGCTGTTCAGTGTTTTTTAGGTGTATCTTGTTTTCTCACGTTTTAAATCTGGATCTTCGCTGTGTTTTTGGTCTCGTCAGGCGGCGCCTTGTGTCCAAACAGCAGCGCCCTGCAGGAGGTACGAAACTGTAACGAACACGCCTGTACAGTTTATCACTGGCAGACGGGGCCTTGGGGTCCTTGTACCGAAGACCCCTCAGCTTCGTCCCTCAACACATCGGTGGGCGTCCGTGGCGGTGGCGGCGGTCAGGGTCCCTGCTCTTTGGGGATGCAGACTCGCAAGGTCATCTGCGTCCGAGTCAACGTTGGACAGGTGCCACCCAAGAAGTAAGCTCTTTTTCTCATTTCTCTCCTTTCAAACACTCGCTCGGTGGAACCTCAGCGGTTGTTTCTTACCTCGCTGATTTCAAGGTGTGAATAACTGTGAAATCAGCTTGTGGAGTCTGCTGTTGAAATGAAAATTGCCCACTTCACAGATCTAAAAATCCTCCGGCTTTGAGCCGCGGCTCTCCAGCGCGCGGCTCTGAGATCAGTGAGCAGGCACGTTTCAAACATTTCAAACAAATCTCCACATCAGCCGATTCCGCTGATTTGAACACCTACGTCCAAAAAGGAGGAAACTAATCAGTGAAAATTTGAGCTGCAGGAAAAGGAAGACGGAGGAGCTTTGGTTTCGTCTTTTGATGAGTGAAGTCATTTGTTAGAGAAACCTCTTTTGTTCTGAGAAGTCGCTTGATGAACGCAGAAAAAAGGTTAGAGTGATTTTTCAAGCAAAAGCTTAAAAAAACAAATCAAAACAAAACACCTCTCTTACATCGCCAAGTCAAACAGGGATCTGCGAGCATCTGTTAGGATGACTGAGCGAGAAGACGAGACGCCGAGTCACTGCTGTTTGTCTGTTTGAAGGGACATCAGTGGTAAACTTTCCTGCCGTAAGATTTGAACGGTACACGCTGATCCGTCGTGTGACACCGAGAGCGAGCGAGATTCGGGAAACAAAAGGAGAGTCGGGAGGTGAGAGACGGATGAGAGGGAGGCAGCGGTGATGGGAAGCAAAGTGACAGCAGGAGAGTAAAAGTGAGACAGGAAACAAGGAGACGACTCCACGTGAAGTTTAACTCCACACTCATATCTTTCCTTCACAGGCGACCACAGATAAATAAATAATCTCTCCGTCCCTGAAAGCCTAATTAACCCTGCCGTTTTGGGCGCTGGTAATTTCTCATTGATGATAATGACAGTAATTAAATGGGATTGATACTTTAAGGCAATTTAATCACGAGGCAGATGAAAGACAAGATGTTTGCGGTAAGCTCCGAGGACCACACTGCGGGAAAAAAAAAACAACACGCCGCCGAGCTTTCTTTAACGTCTGCCAGAAAGTTCGGCTGCAGTCGGGTGTCGGCTGCGCTCGACTGATTCACTCGACAACGGGAGATCAAGGAGAAGATCTTCTTGTGTCAGAATATGTGGATAAGGAGCTCAGAGCAAACTGATTTACTGCTTCAGAAAAACAACAACAACAACAACAAAAAAAAGGTCTCCTGTGTTGATTTACTCTCTTTAAACTCAAAAGCAGCTGATTCGTCTTCCTCCCGTCTGCGTCCATCTCCCATGTGTGGTTATCAGAGAGGGGAGGACGTGCTCATAAATAATGTAAAAGGTCGGAGTGAACAAGGTAAAGTGATTCTCGGAGAGAGCACCACGTGATCAGATGGAGATTTATGTCCGGTTCAATGTCGACCGTTCGAGCAGATGACCCAGACTCATCAGAAGAGAGGCTGAAGCACACGATGTCTTTTTTTTTTTTATTGCACGTATTTTACTTTCAAATCCACATCAGCGAAGTCTGGGCAGGAGACACACACACACACACACACACACACACACACAAGCTCAGCAGTTTGGAGGGAAGAAGAAGAAGCAGCAGCATCAAGATTTCAGTCCAGTTTCCTCCTTTATCTTTTGTTTTCACAGGTCAATAACTTTGTAAAAGCGGGTCATGTTTGTAAAAAGGAGGGCAAAAAAACCCACAAAATGTAACAGTATCACTAATGAGGAGTGAAAAGAAGGTATTTTACCAAAGTGGACTCCCATCAGGCGCCTCCTCGCCCTCCCAGCAGGCGGCTGCTGTTATCGACCTCGGCTGAGACAGTTTGAGGTTTTCCACTGATGAAGGTCACACACAGACTCAAAACACGTCAGGAGCTGTTTGACATTTTGGTTGCATTTACCGCAGGATGTCTTCAATATCTGTGATGTTGTTGTTTTGTTTCTCGCCCATAATGGACGAATCAATTCGGAGAGGCGGAGTCTGCAGAGCGGAGTCCATTAAGACCGAACAACACAAACAGAGTCCGACCATCAGACGGGCGGTGAACAAAACCCCACTTTCACTTTAAAGCGTTCGTTTGAAGTGAAACCGCAGCGTTAAGAGATTCAGCAGGTACATCAGGTTCATCTGAAAGCAACTCTTTGTACCACTGAATCTGTTTCTGCAGTCTGAGGCTGCTTTGTTTCATTAAACTCCTGTCAGGACCCAACAAGGACAGTCTGTGAAAGCACAAAGAGGAAGTTTTATGCTAAAAAACACATTCACATGAGAAGTTTTTCCTCTTGATTTGGCCAATTTAGACATCTGAAGTGTTAGAATCTTCGTTTGAAATAGATTACTTTGATTATTCTGCACAGAACATGGACTGCGGATTCTGCTTCCTTCTGTTTACTCTGAAATTAATTAAAAAAACATTTTTATAGGCCTGTGACTAACACGTTCAGATCAACATAACGTGAGAAGTGTTTTCCAGCCTGTAAACATGTTAGATTTTAAACGGTTACTTCAACTTTGACCTGCTGTATTTACTGTAATTTTGTGTAATTTGATGTTTTAATGCTGAGGGCAATTAAGTAATAGATGTTAATGCTGAGGCCGTTTTTTGTTTTCACTGAAGGTCAAGATAATAAATCTGATGCTGTGGCCTCAGTGCTTGTTGTTTTTTGTTGAATTTATCTTTATATTTTCCTCCTCATACTGAATGCAATGTTGCTTCTCTTAGATATGCATTTTTATTTACTTTAGATTTACAAATTTGATTTTAGACACAAAACTCTAAAGGATAAATAATAATAAAATGACCACTATTTTAACTTTCTCATGTTATTCCTTCATATCTGTTCTAGGAGATTTAATAGTTTATTAAAACAATAAATCCTCTTTGACTCTTTTGGAGGAAAACAAGACATTTTCAGTCACTCAGCATCGAACTGATCCTCTGTTTTTCTTCACACTCTCTCTGCATTACCAATTTAAATATATGCCAGTGAATAATGAGTGAATGTATAAATGCATGTATGTGTCTCTGTGCTGACCTGAGGTTATGCTGTGTGGACTGTCAGGGAAGGAAAATCCATCAGCATGCAGCCGATGTCCTCCTGCGTTTTTTTTTTCCAGTTGTTTTTTCACCTCCTGCATAGTTTTTATTGTAGAGTTTGCATTTTTTCTTTTTTTAAACTGTTTTCCAGACAACATTTAAGCGACCCGTTGAACCGTAAGCTGCCATTTTTAGCATTTAAAGTAGTTTGATGAATCTGCAGCTTCAGTTACTTCAGCATTGTTCAGAATTTTTAAGCTGAAGCATTAATGAGGTTTAGAGAAAACATCTTTGTTTCATTGGATCTTTAATATATTGATGTTAAAAATCAAGAGTGTTTATTCCCCAGAAACAAGGCCAGATTTGGGTGATAATTTCTTAGAAATAAATGGATTTAAGTTCCAATTATTTCATGCATTTCTCTCCAAATATACTTGCTTAAAAAAACATTAAACTTCTGTTCTGTAAATGACATGCATGTGGTTCTTAAAGACTCTGATCTGCTTGTAACTGGTGAATTCGATTAGAAATAAACCAAGTGCAGCAAAGCAAACTAGTCCACTTTGGTTTGGACGAAAACAGAACATTTGCATGTGTCTTCACAGCCTCGCTTTCCTTCTGCCTGCAGGCGGAAAAGGACAGAATAACAGCGGCTGTGAGTGTTTGTCATGCTGGCGTCTCTGTAAAAGCTGTGAGGTTTCTGTTTCACCTGCCTTCATGGGCCGCTGGTTGCTGTCCGTGGTGCTGAAGACGCTTCCCTCATTCTGCCTCTGCCTGCATGCAGCTCCAGCTGCGCCTCAGTGTCCATTACTGTGTGCTTTTGAAGGCACCCTGACTGTTGTTACCCTCCAAAGATGTTGTTCACAGTCCGAATGTGGATTTTCCTCAGGCCACCGTCACTAGCAGGGGTCCGGTAACAGGCTGTAAGCCAGCATGCAGACTTTCACTGCAGCGCCACGGAAAGAGAAAGAAGCTCTCAGGGTTCAGAACATCGCTATTTTATTTGAGCCTTTAAAACACACAAGAAAAGTTTCTGTTGTTGTCCAAAACTATCACACACACACACACACATTATTCACACACCTCATGGGGAAACGACTTTGATTCCTCAACTTGCAATGACAAACACTGCCACCACGATGGGTCCTATTAGGTTGATTGCCAATTAGCCGCGTTTGTCAGCTAGAAAAGAGTTCTGCAATCAGCACTTTGATAAGCAAGTTTGCAAAAGCAACATGAGACAATTAACAAAGCTGGAAGAGGCCAAATCATCAGCATTCAACATGCGCGAGCCTTCATCTAAAAATAAAATACACAGAAGGAAATCAAATAAGACTAATTTAACATGTCAAGGGGGAAACTTTTTGAAACTGTCCTTCCATGAAGAACATCAGCGGCAGAGATTTCAACGAAGAGTCTCAAGGACACTGATGTTTATGTTGAAGCAGCAAAGCCCCGAAGCAGCTGCAGCGATGCTGATGATGATGTAAGATAGGAGGAAGTCGGATCGTGTTGCTGTAGCTCACACAGACAGTCTGTGTGTGTGGAGACGGTTCAGGTGGACAGATGGGTCAACCGAATGTCTGCTGTTCGCTTCCTTTCAGACCGAACATCAAACTGACTCGTCCTCTTCCTGATCAAAACAGCGAGGTGCCAGATATGAACTGACAAGCAGAAACAGTTCAAAAAGAAGAAGAAGGAGAGAAGAAGAAGAAAAAAAGGAAGCAAAGATAAAAGAAAACCGGAGCCGTGACCGTCGTCGCTCTATAGTTTATGTCAGAGCCACTTCCTGTCTGCCTCCCCTGTTTGTTTCAAGGTAACTGTCCTTTGTTAACCCTGCAGATCTCAAAGCCACAGTGGCAGGTGTGTTGATGTCCAGGATTAAACAGCACTTGTTGTTTAAAAAAGCTCTTTGTTTGTGCGTCTCTTGACCGAAACGTTGAGATGCTGCAGCTCTGGTTTCTCGGCCATCTGTTGCTCTGAGCCAGCGTTTTCCCGACCTAGGAGCCACTTGATAGGGTTGGTTTTTCTTTCCCCTGCTTTCCTGCATGTTCCTTCATCCCCCACAATACAACTGGCAGGTATTCTTGATCAGGGCTCTCGTGGGATCCCTGCAGAACAAACAAACATGGCCGCCTGCGCCCTGCATATGCAGATGTGCCCCGTCTCATTCATAGATGGATCGGAGCTGTTTTTCCTCCCACAGCCCCGAGGCGGTGAACCTCACAGAGTGCAGTTCACACACACACACACACATGCCCACACACACTCACA
>JAQNCA010000030.1:3369267-3382181 GCA_029783725.1 Acanthurus tractus
ATTCGCAGTATGAGCAGCAGAGCACCTTATGGTATGTTCTAATAATTTATTTAAGAAAGTGTGAATGTGCCTTCTTCCTCGCACCTCAGACGTCAGAAACCTCTTAAGTTTTTAAGTTTCACTTCACCCACACTTCCTACTCTTTGACTCAGTTGTGAATCATGCAAAACACGTACACTGCTTCTAGAAACAAGATGAGAGAATCTGAGCTGTCACCTAGCAAGAGCAGAGCTGGTGGGACTAATAAACATTACAATTTAAAAAATCCACACAGTCGCGCCGTTATGGAGCATTTGGCGACCAGCATCTTCTGCAGGACATTTTTCCAGTGCGCTCATGTCCCCCTCCTCCCTCCTTTTCTTCCCTTGAGAAGCCTCAAGTTTTAACCCTTATTTTGCAAGACAGGCTGACTCAGTCTCACATGATCATTTACAACAATGGCCTGGGGGGAGCAGCTGTATGAGACACAGTAAGACAACACACACATTTACTGTACACACTCAGGAGCTGTCAGATACGACCACAGAGCTGAACCAGCAGCAGGAGGGAGTTTGATGCTTTATCATGAGGAGAAGCTTTATCACATGACCTTCCCTTGATTTTTCAGACCACACAGGGACGTAAACCAGCAACCTTAACTTCCAGCCATAAATCTGTTTATCTAACCTCTGTAATTCTCCTGACCTCTTACTTCCATCCTTTAACTATGTTTTCTACTCATTTCCTCTCACTGCTTCCTCTTCAAACCTTTTCCTTACTCCAAAACTATTCTCTCCTTACTTCCACACCCTTTATTTGTAAAGAACGAGGAAATGACAAAGTGACAAGTGACATTCACACTGGGTTGGCCCTTACTAACAGTATAGAGGGTGCGGGTTGCTCTGAACAAAAGCGTCCACAAAAAACACAATAACTGTGTACTGAATTTGTTTTTTTAGACTCACCCATGTCCCGAGGGGGCGATGAAATACAGGCAGCAGTGGATTCGGCTGTCAGGCATCTGTCGTCTATTCACCCGGGATTCTGAGTTCAGGTAGTCCTCAAACTTGCTGTCTATGTGGTCGATGATTGGCTGCCAGCTGCCAGAATAAAAAATGACGGCCTCCATTAAAAAACAAATCCCCACAAAGACCCAGTAATATCCTCTGAGTTACGTATGTCAGAGAATCGCTGAGGATTATGAATGCAGCAATATTATCTATGATGAGCTGAAGGCCCGGTGATCCTTACCAGTTGCTGTTGTCGACAGCATCTCCAAACCCTGGGGTGTCAACTATTGTGAGCAGCAGCTGGACGCCACCTTCCTTTATTAAAACTTTGGACTGCTCTACCTAATACAAGAGAAAGAATGAAGGAACACTGTGTTCAAATCTGCCAAAAAACTCTGCATTAGAGGATAAACCGCTTCACAAATAAAGAGTGAAATCACAGTATGGAAAACAGGGGTGTAAAATCATTAATACTGTAAGCTGATGGCATCACAGCTCATGTATTTCACACGGAAAACACTTGAATCGTGTAGCAACACGCCATCTCACGCTATGCTATTAGCTAACTATGCTGAGAAACCAGAGAAGCAAAGCATCTGGAGGAAGAAACGCCATCAGTCAGGAGCCAGACAGATTAAGTGCAGCACTTGAGGCACTCAGGCTTCAGGACAACGTTGTGTAATTAGGGAAGATGGCATTTATGGCAGGAGCTGACAGTGAGTCTGACTTGTTTAAACCACTGAGAGAAACTATGGTTTAACTGCAGCTATCAAAGAGTCAATCAAACCTCATCGCAGCCTGATGATATGATACTTTTTACAACTCAACTCAACAGAGCTGGATCAGATAAGGGAGTCAAATGAAACTATACTTAAAAGTTACAGATACTTTCTCCTCTCAAAACGATATTCAGATGTCTTCTTGTGTTAAACTTAAGGGTTTTTATTTCTGTTATTTGTTGATCAGCTTGCATGTGACCTATATATGGCAAGAGAGATGCAGATAATATAAAACAGAGGAAGTTCTCTGGCGCTGTAATACAGTAAATCACATCTTTTAATGGTCCATTTGCTGCTCTAAAAATGAACTTGCATGCCAAGGAGTTCAATGTTACCATATTCATCTTACAGAACTCGCAGGCAGTAAATCTACTTGGAGCTACATAGCTGACAACACACTAAAAAAGAGATGAGTAGGCAATTATGTCATTAACACAGATGTGCTATGAGATGCTCCAGAATTGGTTTGGTTTCTTCTGTGGTCACATGTTCAAATAACACATTAAAATGACAGTCTGGGTGGCTGCCAAAGCTCTAGGTGGGTTAGAAAACCTAATGCTGTTGTGGTCTAATCATAACAGGGTTTCAGTGTTGTATATTTAACTGTGCCATTTTTCACATCTCTCATTTGATCCACTTTCTCCTCCAAAAAACATGTGGAAATTTACCCACTGTATGTTTTTTCTTCAGTGCACATGCTAACACTGTGGGTGTGTTTTTCACACCACATGCAACATCTCAGCTAAGAGAGAATTTTTATTTGTGAAAATATACCTGCACAGTCTTTTTGATTCGATGTGAAGGTCCAGGATACTCTGCTGAATAAAGGTCTGTGAGGAACAATGAGTTGATCAACGTGGATTTGCCCAACCCTGATTCACCTGAGGAAAGCGAAAGCGGAAGGTAAATCAGTATTTCAGGAACACTGAACTGTACTCCTCCTGTTTTAGTTAAAAGTTTGATAGATGGTCATGCTTTGCTTTTCTTAGGGGAAAAAAACGAAGCAAACAAACATAAAAAAGGGTATAAAAACACATTCCTATCACGAAACGCAACGCCTTGTATTTTATCTACACAAAGATCACAGTTGACATCCAAAACACAATCAAAGGTCATGCGGCTATTCAAGGATGAGTCTGACATTTATCTAAGACATTAATCTATTTGGGTGAACAGTTAAAAGTCTAAGGAAACGACACGGACAATGGCTCTTGTTATGTGCAGCTGACTGGCTGCGTGGTCCGGGAGGCTTCTCAAGCTTGGCTGGCCATTGTGTGCCCAGTTTCCAAGCTCCCAATGAAAAGGATCATTAGTGGAAATGACCAGCGACACTGCCTGTCTTGGCCGATGGCCACAAGTCAATATTTAACGAGCCACCATTTACACCAGAGCAGCAGCCAAAGGGGAACGAGTGGAGTTTGTACCGTAGCATTTTGTTTGTTATGCAATTTATGTGTGGCATCTCTGCCCTTGTTAAGTTTACAACAATATTGAAGCGATAACAGGCATTTGAAATCAACGGCTCTTAAATGTGGCTTGAACAAGTTGCAGGGTCATTTTGCTTTATGAGGCATGAGGAAGAAATGCCAGTCACTACCGGGAATGCCAGTCCCATCTCTCTCCTTCCCTTCCTTAATCTCTCATCCTCCTTTCCTCTCTCACACCATACTGGTGACGCATTGCACGGCAGGGAGATGTGGGCCCATAGCTCATCAGAGCCAAGTAAAGCTGAGCATTGTCTGTGTGTTTGTGTCAATGCAAAAGAGCTATATATTAACATTTGTCAAAAATTAATTGTAAGGATTTAATTGCAAGAAACTCAGCCACTTTCCTTGTTGTAAGATGCAATTTCAATAATATCTTTTCTAAAGTTATTTCAAAAATGAAGCAATTTTCACAAACACATCAAAACATTAGCATGAGCCCGGAGGACCACTTGGTCACAATCTGGCAGCTTTTAAACAGGCCACTGCAGAGAACAGGAGCGAGCAAAGCCCAAGTGCCTGGTTGTTAGGAGGATGTTCTAATGACAAAAAATAATGACAGCAATGAAAAGACTGCACACCAACCGAATGTTATGGTGAGCTTAAAGCCTGCAGAATCGCAGTGCTGTGAGCGCAACGGGACACGCACTATTCTTAGAGGCATGCTGGGTACGAATTCTGTTGGTCCCACCACAGGAAATGGTTTTGACCCGAGGAAACATTTTCCCTCCAAACAGGGACTGATCAGCCAAGGAGGACCTTGGCCCCGTGTCAACTACCACATCCAAGCATTTTAAAAGAATGTCTGCATTTCTGATTCGCTGAGTGCAGCTCTAGATAAATCCATCCCACATGTTTCTGTTCTGGGAGACGTTGTTAAGGATCTGACATCAAGATTAATTCAAATAACAGCAAGGCAATAGTTCCCTCCTCTCTGACTCTGCAATTAATTGTACAAAGCTGGGAGCATGTCCCTTGGGTATAAATATGGCTGAGTACACACTCACACACAATCTCTCTCACTCTTTAAAAAAAACAAACCACAGCAAAGGACAGTAAATGCCAACTGCAATAAATACAATGAAACGATTCATATAAAGTAAAGGCAAACACAGCAGCGTGTGTTCTTACCAACAACCATCAGGGTGAACTCAAAGCCCCTCTTGACAGACTTCCTGTACACTTGGTTGGGGAGGCTTGCAAAGCCAACATATCCTTCAAGATTCTTTTGTTGCTGTAAGACAGTAAAAAAATACACAGAGAGAAACGATACAGAAATTTAGTCTTGCACCCCCACATTGGCTGCAAAGCTTAAAATAAAAAGTTTCATCCTCACATTCTCACACTAGAAGAACTAAAAACACTCCCAAACTTCTAACCACCTGAACTCTAATTTCCCCTTAGAATTATTCGAAGTACGACAAAACATTTCTACGCCACTGATTCACAATATTTGCATATTTAGTCTGCATCTGCTTATTCCAGTTTTCATTAAAGTAACATATATCTCACTGACATTGTGTTAAATATTCACATTTTCAAATCACCATTTAATCATCAAGGAATCCAATGAAAATATTCTAGATGTGTCACGCCGCATGTTGATTTCCTTAAAAAATTGTAATTTTACAGGAAACGGTTGGTATACTGGAGATTGTGAGATCTTGGGTAAGATTAAAATTTACATTCCAGAGAGCTGAAAGATGCTTTTAACTATGTAATGGTTGAAAATGACATCCTTATTTAAATTAACATGCAATAAATGTCATTAAAGGTATTTTACTCAAAACAATAAAGAGAGATGTTGTTTGATCACATCTTGCAACGTAGTTAAGTAACCACGATTACTGTTTAAAATCAATCTGACCTAAATGAGTCGGAAATGGAAGAGATTTATTCTCTATAGGTATAATCACGTTCACTAACTTCCGTCCTCTCTCACATCTAGTGTGACTAGTGTGTGACAGGAAATCAAATGAAACACACATTTACTCATTTGAATAAAAAGAAAGATTTCTCTGTTTTCAGTAATGCAAGAAACATTTGTCTGTTCAGTTTAAGACATTTTAAGACAAGTGGAAATGTTATACCTTCACAGAGATAATCTCAATACTTACAGCTGTTTCGTGCAGATCAATGCAATGTGGTCCCAATGTGCATGGTGAGCGTTTCCAGGGTCAGAAAGCAAAGGGAGAGAACACACACAAAAAAAAGCAATAGAGAATCAAACATTTTGTCTGCAGAGTCAGTTTCCCAAGCAGGAAAGCCTGGGGCAAAATGATTCATGATCTGGGGTACTGCACCATAACAGACAGTTGGCTAGTTTGGTGCATATTCCACTCCACTTGCTCCTTTAATGTCAGCAGCACCATAAAGCAATGTCAATTCACTGTTGCAGCTTTTTCTCTTCGCCTGTGGAACATCTCCTGCCTACAACAGCCCACATGTCTAATGTGTGATACTGTGACTTAATATGCTTATTTGCCTACAGTGAAATATTAGCAGCATTGTACTGCTCCAGTTTGTGAACCATTATATGCCTTATTTTTCAAAGCTACATGAGAAACCATCACACATGATTGAATTTTTAAACCTCAACGCTGAGGAAGAAAACGTTATTAACTGACACTTTTAAAATGACAGCTGTCTGGTCTCTTTCCGGATATGTCTGTCAGCTCTGATAAAGGAAGTGGTTACAGGTGGATGACTAAACTACAGTTTTCTCCTTCGCAGAAAACAATTAATTGTACTATTTTGAGGGAAGCACAGACATTATATAACACCAGTATTAGTATTCTGACTGAGAGATCACTGTGTGAAGCCAATAATCTTAAAGAAACAGACAAAACATGAACCCTGAGGTACTAGATCCCCTGTAATCCAGATTAGATGTCAGCCGTAACCTCCCTATACCTTACAGTGACCCATCTTCCTTGTTTGGCTTTGACTTTCTAACCTAGATGCTAAAATTACAGCAGTCAAATCAAATGATCGATCATAAACTGATACAGTCCTCATATCAAGATCACATACACCCAAAGGTGGTTCATCACCCCATTTTCAGACGCATTTAGACAAGACCCTTACGTACAAAGGTAATGCTACATTCAATGACTGTACTGCAATAATGAGGGACTCTTATACGTTATCTCACGGAAAGAGAAATTTGTAAAGCAACCACAGCTCACTTGCAGTAACATAAAACGATTTTCCCCCCTGGGTAAAAACAAGTTAGCCTAAACGAGAGCTGTTAATCCAACGTACGACACTGAGTTAACGTTAGCTAGCGACAGTTAGTCAAATTGCAGCTATGTAAGGATGAGCTTTAAAGTAACAGAGTGTCTTCAAAACCAGTGTGTTAAAGTGGTTCACAATGCTCGCTTAAAATTCACATAGATATATATTTATAAAATACTTTGCTTAAGAGCTTAAGGCAGGAAATGACACTCCCGTTAGATCATGCAGGCTGCTAGCGAAACCAAAGCTAACAACTAGCTAACTAGCTAGCACCATATCCAACTGGAGGCGGACGACTGGGCGTTGGTTGCTCAGACAACTGCAGAAGCTAAATAGCGGCAAAGCCAATTTGTTCCATTATATAATTAATCAAACATAAGTCATTAAAGTTGGAGTTTACAGAGTGTGTTTCTGAGTAAGTCGTGACAGTGCCTGAGTGCAGCAGTCTCACCCATAACGTTGACGCTCCCTGCCGCCTCAAAAACCGATCATTCACAAGCCGACATTCCCCTTCTCGCTGCTTTTGCTTGAGCTACGCACAATGAGGCACGCAACGCAAAGCGCGGTCACAGAATCTACGCCGTAAAACCGACGTAAATTCTACGTGAATCACAAAGGGAGGAACTCTCGAACCTCGCGATAACTGTTAATTTCTTTGAGTCCCTTTGTTTTCTCGCGATAACTAATCATTTTAACTATTTTTTTTCCATATGGGACACTTCTTTTTAAACACCTTAATGTAATTACACTTCCCACTTTGTCTCCTTGATTGCATAGTTTAATTAAATAGGGATGTGTCTGTAATTTATTTTCGTAGCAGTACTTAAATTAATACATTTAAGAGACCAAAACACTAGATTATTCCCAAATTACAATTTTAAAAGCAATTTAATTAAATAAATTAGAAATGTTAATTTGTGTTTATGTGTGTTTCATGTTGTTCAACGCCATTCCGGTGTCAAAATACTCTGGTGACGGAATGCCAAAAGCGTCTGTTGTATCCATGGCGACCAAGACTATAACTTTGCGTACATGTTTTGGTCATAAATGCAGCGAAACCGAGAATTTATCCCCGTATTTTGTAATGTAGGGTGGTCTGCTGTTTCAAGAATTAAGATTATGTCGCCTTTATTCCCGAACAAGGATACTGAATGAGGCAAAATTCGTCCTCGTCCAAAACCAACTGTTCACTGCTTGTTGAAGAAAGGGTAAGAGACCTTTGACTTGTCTGTTTTAAAGTACCAGTTCACCTGACAAACAAGGCCAATTCAGCTCAACAGCTTCATTTTTCCACATATAAATTGTCAAGCAAGCCTTGTTATCTTAAAAGCTAACTATGTTTCTTCAAAAGCCAGAGTTCAGAAAGCTAGCTGTCACAATTGTGCCTAAAATGTCTGTAGTTGATTCACAGGTCACTCATGGCACTACAGGAGAAAACTGAAAATGTCCAATCCAGTTAAAAAAGGGAGACCAGGAGAAAAACTGCCCCATAAATCCAGAGGGATCCAGATTAAGTAAGCCGGGTCATGTCCTCCTCACAGTTATTTAACCATCTGATACAAAATTTGAATTTTCCTGATTTTGCCAAAAACAAATCACCTGATAAGCCTTTTTTTTAATTTGTAGGGGATCTCATGATCTCAGGAGGCTTCAGTCCCTGCTTGTCAGAAGCTGCCCCAGACAAGAGGTGAACAACAAACAAATGACGCCGCTGTGAGGCGGTGTGTCTAGACATTATGATAAGGATACAAAGCGGTTCATATTTCTGCAGGTCTGTGTGCATTTTTGTAGTTTGAGACTCTTTGTGTTGCAGGTGGCAGCGTTGAGTCACAGTAAAGCACGCGGCGGCGGCGGAGGCAGCAGGTCACAAGGCCCACATCCTGCAAGAGATACCAGCAGACACAGCAATGAGAGCGACTCCACCGCTGCCTCTGAGGCCGCTGAGCTGGAAAAATTCAGGTTTTTAAACAGTTTTCTGACACTTTTTCGATGTGTAATCTGAAGATTCCACACACTTTTAGTGGCACAGGGCATATAATGAATATGCAGTAATAGTTGCATGTAAAAATTCTATTTAAACCAGTAATTTTAACACGACCATATCCAAAGTTCATCTATCAATCTCTATATAACTCAATATTTGCACCATGCATCAAAAAAATCTGGATTTAAGCCCTTAATACTCATTAGTGTAATGTGTGTATGTAATTAGCTCTTGGTTTTGTTTGGCACAGCTCAAAACACTGCAGATGCAATGATGCAAAACAATATTTTTTGTCCCAACACCTTACTCACTTTTAATATTTTAAGACCACAAACAGTCTCAAATGTTAGAATTGTCTAAGATGAACAGATGTGAAAGATTTCCAACTATAACAGACTGAAACTGGCAGCCTTGTGATTTCAATCAGGATCTGTGTGATAAGAAGATAATCAGACAAGGTCTTGACAAATGTTGGATGCTTTCTCTTCATGACAGTTTCTGATGTTCTGTGCCATAAATACATTTCTGTCTGATATTCAGCCCTATACAAAATGTGACAAGAAAATGGTGGGTGAGAAAACACAGGTGAGAATTAGAGGAATATTGACCTCACACACCCACGAAGAATCCTATATTGTGCCGTACAAGTCCCTCGAGATAAATTCAGGGCCTTTTTTGTATTTTGAAGTTGTTCTTAGAGGATAAAGGCACATAAGTTAAAGAATTCACTATGAACTGTTTCTTTGATAAATAAAATAAAGTCTGTACCATTTTCGACCTTTATTGCTGTATTGATTTTTCAGCATCGCATACAAAGACCAAAGATGTTTCAGCAGCCACCCGCTGCACACACTGTTCTCCGACATCCTCGTGTCTTTGGTCAAGAACCGACTCTGCAGGTACAATAAATTATTTTTATCATTTATTTTGTCTCACATGAGGCTGATTTGAATGAGAATATTTGTTTTTTTTTGCCAGTGATTGGCTTGAACATGCACAGCCCGAGTCTGTCCTGAGAGTCCTGATCTGTCTACGGTTATTGATCAGAGATCCCCACCATCAGGTACAACTCGGACATTGTTTAGTGTTTTTCATGTTTTCTATGAAATAAATGTCTTTTTTCCTTTTTTTCTCCCTAGAAAATCTTCCATAAGCTCCAAGGCATCAGTTTACTTGCCAGGGTAAAAGCTTTCTAGTATTTTCTTTCTTTTGTTTTGTGTTTTATCCACATTGATCTCGCGTCGTCCTCTCTCTCTTTCAGTACATGGAGTCGGTTTCTGCCATGTACGTGTCATGCGGCGATCAGGCGTTTGCTGTGCAGAAGCTGGTCACAATGACCTGTGAGTAATCTGGAGACAACGTGAAGATAGTTTGAGCCTTGAGTGCGCCGTCATCATCATCAACAGTGTCTTTGCTGATTGTTCTTGCAGACATGTTTCAGAAGCTGGCCGCTGTTGAAAATCAGAGGGTCTGGGTCATCGAGAGCGGCGCCCACAGGGCAAGTGATAAGTCTGGATAAGTTTATCTGCGATCATGTGCTGCTCAAACATATTGGTGTCTGAACTAAACCTAACAAGAGGAAGTCAGTCCCCTTAATGTGTTGAGTCATCTCTGACCTTCCTAATAGTTTAAACATTAGTCTTTAAATTACACAAAACATTTTGTTATTTAATGCTCAGGTTGCAATGCAAGTTGTTTTAAAAAAAAGTATTTTGCTGTCAGTTTTTTGGGAGTATTGTTCTTTCTGGGTGCTAGCAGGTGTTGCCAGTGTGCAGGACAGTATTGAGTCACATTTTTCTTGCTGCATGGTGGCCTCTGGTGTTTTAACTCTCAGCCTTCATCGCAAAATCTTTCACATTTCTTGTTGAAAAAATATTATTAGTTTCTAACTAAGTTTGTTCTGATGAACCGTTTGCAGACCCTGGTGAAGCTGCTCTCCACCACAGACAGCAGCGTGCTGCTCGGAGCCCTGCTGGCTCTCACCACTTTGGCCGAGAGGTGAGAAAACATTTTATTAAACGCACTTATTTCATATCTAATTTCAGCTGCTGCAAACCTTTTTTTTTCCTGCAGCCCAGAATGCAAGGAGGAGATCGGAGAGCTGCCGATCGTGGAGAACCTACTCGTAATACTGCAGGAATATGACCTGCTGTCCAAGAGGTTAGAGATTTTTCTTCTAATGGATTTGTCTCTTTCAGATAAAGTTTGGAGATCTTCATTCCTGCTCTTTAAAAAAACTAGACCAATAAATCAGGTTTCTGCATTTTGTCCCGTCTCAGCTTATCTTGTCTCATGTCGTCTTATCTGAAAGTACACAGACACATTGAACATATGACCTTTTGCACAAACTGTAAGTCCTAATTCCCACAGCCCCTGAAGTATTCAAACAATAAATCAAACAAAATGCACAGTAGAAACACGGAGGCTGAGCCGAGCCTGATGTTTTTCTGCAGAATGAGTGCGGAGCTGCTGAGGCTGCTGTCGCCGGTGTGGCAGGTGAGGGACCAGGTGAGGCAGCTGGAGGGTCTGCCGGTGCTGCTGAGCCTGCTGTACGCTCAGCACCTGAAGCTGCTGTGGAGCGTCGCCTGGGTCCTCGTCCAGCTCTGCGAGGATCCCGACACCAGGACGGAGATCCGGAGCTGGGGCGGCGTGCAGCAGCTCCTCCGGCTGCTCAGCAGGTTTCTGAGCAATTAAAGCACATTGAATGTTTTTTTAATGTCATATGAATTTGACGATATATTTCAAAGCTGCATTAAAGATTAAAAGGAGCATCTTCCTTCTACATCACACATCTGTACGTTTCTCTCCCTGAAAGTTACTTGTGGAAACTGGAACAGGTACGAATCTGTCCAGACCGAAGGGATTCGTCATTTTTAACGAGTCATTTAAGAGATTAATGCTGCACTTTCACAAAGCTGGAAGATCCACAAGAGACGGATTAAAGAGAGAAGTCAGCATATCTCAGCCTCTTCAGCATCAACTTTAACCATACGTCTTTTTTTTAATCTGTCTCATGTGAGTCTCCCAACTTTATGGAAGTACAAAGCTACATTCCTGAGGTCCCTCAAAATATTTGAACAAGTTCGTATTTAACACAAAACATACCATGATATATCTGCAAGATGCTGACTAGTAATTGCTCAGCTTTTCTGGCTTTAAATCTCCTGTGAAACAAAAGCTTCACACCCGCCTGAAACACAGTCAGAGAAACCTCTAAGTGTTTTAACAGCTACGGTTTAGAGATGCAGGAGGATTAAATCACGACAGAATCACACGTTTAAGCTCTCACACTGTGTTTTCAGGCAAGAACACACTGTAATTAGTATAGTGAGTAACTATTTTAACTACCTAAACTAAAGAAACGACTCTGAACTCTCAGTGACAGGCAGTACGTGTCTGACCGCTCGTCCATCGAGACGCTCTCCAGCGCCAACGCAGCCGGTCGCATCCACAGGCAGCACATCAGAGAGGAGCTGAGCCCGCAGGAGGAGGTGGAGAACACGGAGGCCCTGCAGTCAGGTCAGCACACACTGCGCATGAGACGTCGCATTCGCTGCACAGATTCGCAAGCGCCAGGGATCAGCCAGTGAGGTTTTATGCTGTTAATGATGTCAGGTTGTAAAAAAGGCCACTTAAGTTTTAGTTGTTCACACAGCTGCTTGGCAAATTCTTCCCCCAGAGGAGTTTTGTCAGTAATTGAGAATGTAAACAGATCGTTTCTGAGGGAAGAATCCAGAATCCACTGGGTTTTGACTAAGTTTATTTCTAATTTTGGAGGAAATGGTTGTAAATATTCAGTTTCTGAGTGTCTTTATTTAAAAAATGGGCTAAAAACATAAACATAGGCAGAAAAAAACACACTAAAACCTGCAGACACTTTGGATTTTACTGTCAGAAAGCATCAGTGTCGGCTTCTGTTATTTTCATGTCATTAACGTCTCAGCCGTCTAAGTCTTTATGATTACAGGTAAGAACTCTTGAATGAACTCATCTCCTCTTTAATCCCTTTTCCAGCCTGTCTTACAGTTCTGACCGAGCTCAGTCTGGATGACACATCTGCTCATCACATCGTGCAGGCAAGGAAAAGTCCTCACTCACACAGTGTTAAACCCACCATTATGTCTGATTAATACACAGAAAATGCTGAATTGATTCTACTGTCTTCTCTCAGGAAAACGGGGTCTTTATAATCTCAAAGCTGATTTTACCACAAAACTCCCAAACAAAGGTCTCTTCTTTACAGGTGAATGTCGTCAGGCACAGTGCTTAACACATTTATTAGACCACCTGTCCCTGTTTGTCTCAGAAACCATCCAGCATCATGAATTTCAAACTGAATTCAGCTTTTTATACCCAAATTTGTCACTGGGTTTCTCTGAGAAGTCAGAAACTATTTAAGCATAACATTCAACCACTAAAACTAATGTTTCTGTTCAGGAAT
>JAQNCA010000030.1:3424878-3443374 GCA_029783725.1 Acanthurus tractus
TATCATTAAACTTCAAACTCGTTAATATTTGACAACTATTTGCAACAATTTACATTTGGAGATCTTTGGATACAAACACAACCTCTGCTTGTAAAAACACTGAACCAGTATGGAAAAGACACTTAAACACCAAAATAAAATGTATCTTCAACTGTTTCAGTGATTTAAAAGCACAGTTTCCTTTATACCTCTCTGCTCAATTTAATTTGAAATTACTCTCTGACTTATAAAAAAATAATAAGAATAACAGTGTCTGCATGTGTATACTGTATTTTTTTCCATGTATTTTGCACAATCTCCCAAGTGACACATAAGTTTTACAAGTGTTAAGTTTTTAATGGTGGTCTTATTTTCCCTTATATAAAGAAAAACTTTAAATATCTCTCTCCTTCCCCATTTACACCTTTATCTATCCATCAATGGTTGGGGTTTGTTTAACACAGCTGAATGTGTCAGATAACCCAAACTCAATACTGAAAGTGTTGCATATGGATTTCTGCGCGTGTTAGAAGTTATCTGTAATGTTTTTGTGGATCAATGGATCAATATGACGCGACAGTGTGCAGAGACAAACCAACAACAGCAGAAAAGCACCTTTTTTATGTAAAGAAGTTGTTGGCAAATAGCTCCACCTGGTGGTGAACGACAGCAGCTGCTTCTCTGTCCACTCATCAATGTTGACCTTTCAGTGGCTTTTTTCATTCAGAAGACTTGGACGACAATAAAAACACCAACCAGACAGATTTTTTCCTCACTTGTATTTATTCATACTATACCATATTTATATACTATGTTCATCAGATATTTATATATTTATATATATTTATATATATTTATATAGTTATTTACATATGGCAGTGTTGCCAGTCAAAGAAATTGATATTTCAACAAAATGGATAACAAAAACAAGCATCAATTCAGTGCTGTGCCAACAGCACACAAGGTTTGATTTAAAAAAAAAAAAAACCCAAACAAACAAAAACTCCAGATAAAAACCAGAATACGGGGAAACACAGAAAAAACACTCGGGTGTGACTGTTCACATGTTGTCTCTAAAAGATGCTGCATCACAGTATTTGTGGACTCTGTTACTTGGTTTTTAATTTCGCTCCAGAACACAAAATGTAGTGTTGCTGAAAACTGCGTCATCAACTCCCCCAGAAATCACCAGGCAATGTGCAGGCAGCTGACATGGACTCATACAAGTTTTAAAAAATAAAAACAAATTAAATTACAAGAGAAGAAAAAATACAACTATACACAAAAAAGAAACAAAGAACTGATGCTTTCTGAGGCAAGGGGAGAAGATCCAAGTAATAATTGTTCGCATTAAGTACAGCCATGCATTAGCAGCGATCGTCACACATTCTTCGATACGTCTTCTGATAGCTTGCCTTCCTCGCTGACGTGTTTCAGTCAAAATATTGGACCAAACAAACATGCGGTATGTACGTTTTATACAGTCTCTCACATTCAGCCGCTCGTCAGAGAAAACACTTTGGAATTAAATGGCTTTCGGATCGACCGGTTGGTTTCTGCTCTGTATCGCCTTATAAAGCCAGTTAAGTACTCTTCTTTCTCTGAAAATAGAAAAGCGCCGGCAACTTTGCAAAACTAAGAACCTCTGACACACATGCACACTTTGTGCGTGTTTCTGTGCAACAAGCATAAGCTGTCTCGTCTATAAATACAGTACAGTTTTATATTCTTCTCTCTTCGGACCCCACATGGTCTATTTGACAAAAATAGAATAAAAAGAAGAACTTTGAATACATTCTAGAAACAAACACACAACTGGGTTGGTCGAATACAGAGGGTGTGGGGGCAGTAAGAGGCAGGTCCTGGTGGAGGTGTGTGGATTAGGTGGGGGGCACAGGTGTAGCCCCCCCCCCCCCTCGGGAAGCTTTCACGGGTGAACCTTGAAGGAGAGCAGTTCTTCTGAGTGCATATTGTTGAGCGATCGCAGCTCGGGAAGCTTGAGCAGCAGCTTGGTGAAGGTGGTGGCCGACTCCTCGCTGTGGTTCTGCACCACCAGGTTTCGCAGTGCTCGGATCAGTTTGTCCTGCAGGGCCTCGACTGCGTTCAGGTCCTGGATGCCTGAGCGATCTGAACCACAGCAAAAAGGGGAATGGTTAATGCTTGAGGACACACTCTTTGTTTTGGAGCTCATGGCTTAATTTTAAGACTTTTAATGACAGATTAATCATACTGAAGTGTTCTTACCGGCAGAGACGAGCACCACGGCAGTGAAGAGGCTCATTTCGTCAGAGTCGAGCCGCAGCGCCGCCAACTTCTCGCTGAACTCACACATGGAGTTGAGCAGCTCGCCGGCGCCCAGCGACCGAAGCGTGTCGAGGCTGTAGCGCTTTCCGCTCAGGAAGGTCACTGTACGCTCAACCATGTTGAACAGAGAGGCGAATCGGACCATCAGCACCTGGGAGACAAGAGAGGAAAGGCGAGAGGAGTTTTAATTTAAGGTTGGACATGTGCAGGTAAACAGGACTCAGACGTTTTATGACAAAACTGATTCCATAAGTTTCTCTCTTACAACTTCTCTACCCTTTAACTTTTGAAATCTAATTTAAATGCAGAATGGCACATTTCTGGCGTGTTGCTAATCCAGAACTTTCTTTTGCATCATCCTGAAGAAAACTTCACTCAAAGGTTTACAGTATCTACAGTTCGTGCTTTAGGAGCAGAACGTGATAATAACTGTGTGTTCAAGCATCACACACTCGGCCTGCACAGAACAATCTGAGCAGAAACAGCTACAGAATGTTTATCTAAGCTTCCCACAAAAGAACATAATGTTACACAGCCTCAATCCCATATATAGAGAACTTAAGAAGTTTCTTTCATTTTCTTTCTAACTGATATCAGAGTTGATATTAGCCAGCGCACACAGCTGGGAACGCCACAGTGGATCCTGTATTCAAGCTGTTTGACGAGGACGCCATGTTCGACTTCTAAGTGAGCACAAAATAACATGAAGTGCTGATGTTTGTTTGCCTTCTCACCTCAAAAGTTCCAGCTTTCAGCAGGCTGACTTGGTCGTGTTCGGGGAGGTCGCGGAAGCCCGGGATCCTCTTGGCGAAGTCGACCACCTCTCGCACGGCGGGGGTGAAGCTCATGGAGAACTCCTCCCAGATCTCCTGGCTCGGCTTGCGGGGGTCCACGTAGGGGGTTGTGTTCATTGGACACACCTGGGAAAACATCAGCAGAGATTCAGTCAGCGAGGGAGATCGAAACTCTGAATCTGTTTATTTATTTTAAAAAAGAGCAGTATGAATAAAAAATCAGTCACTCACCAGGTGTGCTCTGTTGTTCACACCGTTGGTTGGTCCACTGTAACCACTTGAGGCAGTTTGTGTGTTGTATTCATGTTGTCTTTGGCTGTTTTCTGATGGTTCACAGCTAGGGGCGCTGCTGAGCTGCTGATGCTGAGGCTGTTGCTGGTAAACTCCCCTCTCCTCCCTGTAAACAGTGTTGGTGACGTGTTGGCTGTTACTGTAAGAGCTTTGCTGGTGTCCTCCCACAACCACATTGTTGTTCCAGGAGTTCCATCTCTCCTGTTGATCCTCCATGCGGCTTTCGCAACCCGTCTCCGGGGCGACCGGCGAGGGCGAGGCGTGGCCCTGTCTCGGTGACCTCTGCTGGCTGAACGTGAAGGCATCTTGGTGCTGCCTGCTCACCGTGACGACGGCCTCGTCCTCGCCGCTGTCCGAGGCGCAGGAGGAGGCAGAGCTGGAGTTGGTGTCCATGGAAACCACTGACTCCGAATCCTGGTTGCATTGCGGGGAGGAGGGGTTCGAGCACGATGGGGAATTGGAAGCAGAAGAGGAGGAAGAGGAGGATGTGGAGCTGGCGTCGCTGTTTATGGCCTCCATGGGCAGCGACGGGCTCTGGTGGCCGTGCAGCATGCTGTGCAGCTGGCTGTTGTTGCTCATCATGTTGTTCATGGCGTTCTGCATCTCCAGCAGCATCCTCTGCTTTTCCCGCTTTGGGATGCGACCAAATCTGACAGCTGAGGAGAGGAAATTGACAGCTATTAGATTGTTTTCAGATCACCAACATCAAATAGAGAGAACCAAAGGAAAAAAACAGCTCTACACGGAATAAAACCACTTTTTGATTTAATTGTATGATAAAAAAACGAGGCAGACAGTATAAAGTAAATGCCCTGCTCACCATCTCTGGACATGCCGACAGCCAGACACTTCTTGAACCGACACTGCTGGCAGCGGTTCCTGTTGATCCTCATGATGGTGCAGTTTTCCATCTTAAGACACTTCTTGTACTGGATGTTCTGCTGGATGCTTCGCCTGAAGAAGCCCTATAGAACAAGAACCCCATGAGAAGTGTTAGTCATGGGTGCATGTGCAGTCAGGAGGAGGAGACTTTCAATCCAACCTGCAGAGAGGCAACCCTTCATTGCAGAAACTTGTCTCACCTTGCAGCCCTCGCAGGCATGGACGCCGTAATGGAAGCCAGAGGCCACATCACCACACACCTTGCATAACAGCACCATGCCATTGATTTCTGCGAGAAAGCAACAACAGGAAGTGATTTAAGTGCACCACATCAGACATGCAAATCTCTCTTGAACACTATTATATTTTAATATTGTGCAGATTTGGATGTTATGCTTACTGGTGATGCTGCTCTTGGCAGATGTTGACGAGCGCCCGGTCTTCTCTGCACCGTGACTGCGCTGGTTCTTTCCAGGTGGAGAGATATCCACCACCATGCCCACGGCCCTGCTGGGCAGCGAGGGGCGGGAAGGGGTCGGTGATGTGGACAGGTAGCCGCTGCTGCTGCTGGGGCTGGTGCTCATGCAGGACTCTGGGCTGGAGGCAGAGCCTGAGGAAATGTAGGCAATGACCCCGCCTGTGAAGAGAGAGGCAGTGATGTGTTAGAGAAAGAGGTTTCACATTTACTTTTCAACCTTACACTTTATCATATGTTTCAATGGAACAATGAGCTTGCCAAAGTGGGAAGGAGCCGAAGGTGATGACAAGATTTTAAGTTTCGACTGCAACAATAAAAGTGAAAAATTAAAAAAAAGAAAAATATTCCAGATTAAAAACTCTTGACAGTACAGTAGCAACAGGTGGCTCGAACACGCCTTTGTCTTTGCTTCCTGGTTGGTTTGTGTGGTGCTGTGATTGACCTGCTTTATCACCTCCAGTGCTTGCTGGTTGGATAACATGTTACATAACATGCCTGGGATGCTATGGGAGTGTGTTACCACCAGACAGGGTCACTGAAGCACTGGGGCAACATAACAGCTGAAGGAACAAAAGCATGCAAAAGGAAAGCATCTACCAATCGGTTATGTAATGGCATGCTAAGCCAGAAAAGGGCTGGCATAAATCAACAAATTGGTCAATCGACAACTCGGCCAAAAGCATCCTGCAGTCATTAAATGACAATGTGGAAGTGCTTTTAAAAATTAAACCAATGTGGCACACGAAGTGATGAGTGAAATAGTTTTAAAAGTCACAAGCGTTTCCTGTAAAAATTATAAAAAAATTTATTTCACAACACTTTTTTTATTATTTTTATCCAAGTGCCTTTTGGCAAGGCAGCAAACTGTGACAGTAAACTGCTCCACTGTGGTGCGTTAACATGAGTCACTTTAAAAGTAGGGCGGTGCAGTTTTTAAAATAGAAAACAAGCTGAGTCAATTTCCATTTGATAAAAAAGAAAAAAAAAAGTACACCAAACATCTGTGTATCTTTGCTGGAATATTCGTGTGAAAAAGTTTCTGTTGTTTTTTTTTTTGTTTTTTTTTTTACTGTATTTACTCGAAAACACTCTGGATTTACAGGCAACAGCACATGATTACCTAACCCCGACCATGACTGTTCTCTTTCACGGCCCACCCACACGTGGACCTGTCATGAATGTCTGTGAAAGCGGAGCGCGAGCAGGAAGGGGGAGAAAAAAAAAAAAACTAGGTCAGTAGCTGCTGTCTCCCTCGAACTCACGTGTACCTCGCAGCAGAGCCTCGCGCCGGCACTGCTGTGCACAGCGCGGATTATGCAACGTGCTGCGTCACGGGCTCCGCTCCGACCAATCAGAGGAGAGACCCGTTCAAGCATGCTCGAGGAGAGGAACGCCCCTCGACCAATCAGAGACGTGTTCCAGAAAAGCGTGTACACAGAGGCACATGGCTAGGTTACGCTGTCCATGTGAGCGAGACCGGGGAAGATAAACACTGTTGTTGTGTCAAATGTAAATGTAGCATTGACGCAGCGCCCCACTGGCACTCCTAACCCCGTTTTTTAAAATAAAAACACGTTAACACGATTAAAATACACTTTTAACACACGACAGCTTAGTGAATTAATTTCTTAAAATGTGTGTTTGTGTACTGACACAGTTAACGACGGTGACCCTGCACCAGAGGAACGGAAAAACACCGAAACGTTCAGTTTCAGGTCACCATTCATTTGCGTTCATCTCTTATAAAGATACTTACCTTTTTGTCTACATCTACTTATCTATATTCAATATGATGCACTCACAAATTTTAAGCCACAAATACAGTTTTGTAGCATTATTTTAACTTGGTCACATTTAATTGTGTCGCTCTCCACAAGCAACATACTTGAGACAGGAACTGTAAAACTTGACATGATAATGTTTTAAATCGGTTTTAAGGAAGAAGTAGACTTCTTTGGAGGACAAATGTTAACTCGGTCACTGCAGTAAATGTCAAAATCTCTGCTAAGTGCATGCAATGAAAACATAGCAACCGTGCAATCCTTACACTTTTTATTTTTCAACGACAAATATCATATAAAACATTGTTTTCTCACCAGGTTTGGCTGTTCCGACGTCCTCAGGCATCTTCGATTGAAGAAAAACAGGACAATCTCCGACTGACTTTTAAGTAAAAAAAAAACTCTGTCACGACTTCTGCCACAGTAGCGAGAAGAAGAAAAAAAAAACACGACGGAGACTAAACTTGGCAAATCGTGAGCGAGTTTAAATTGCACGAAACTGAAGCTAACATTAGGACTCTTCTCTCCTGGTATAAAACAAGCTGTGGGTCCGACACTTTGACTGGGGAAAAAGTCGAACGGGTACGTCCGAGTCGACGGGACTCCCTCCTTGTGTGTGTGTGACTGCGGTTAGTCAAGAGAACTAAATGTTCTCAATAGTGGGCTCGCCCATGTGACCCATTTGTCGGCCACGCCCCTACGCCCGGCCGCTCGAGCCACTTTAACCCAGTGACACACTTTCAGTGCACCGAGGGGGCGGAGCCAAGCGCGTTTTAACTACGTAACCGAGGAATGGTAACAGAGCGGTCACGTTGCACAGCACAACGTGAAGGGTGATGCCCGAGGAAAGTGTGGACATGCCGCGTGCGTTCCGTCCCATAGTCCTCCGAGTGCGTGTTGTTGTTGATTACGTTGCTGTTTTTAAAAAAAGTATTTAGACGCTGCCAAGCTGCAGGAGACCGAAAGTCAGCCTTTAAAATAACACCACAGCACGAGTACAAGCAGCAGCACTTTATAGGAAGTACATTTGCTACAGGACTGAGAGTACTGAATTTGTACATTTTATGCAACTTTATTAGGTGCTGCAGAGTATCATGGACAAATGTGCTTTTGATTCATGAATTTATTCAAACTGTGTAACCTTTCGTATATAATTACACATTTTTCAGATTAAAAAAACTCAAATAGGCCATTAAAATACATATTAAGGTTCTTAGACAAGAGCTTTCCTACACAATGATCATGCATGCACGCATATTAATACATGGGTACGTTATTAGTTTATTTAGACTTTCCTACTTCTTTAAAGACTTTTGAATAGGAGCATTTGCAACTGAAGTATTTCTGATTCTGATTCTGATATCAATGTACATGCAATTATATGAACTGTATATGTTTTGGTGTTTATCTATGCACCTCTGTCTGTGTATATGTGTGGCTGCATGCCTAATTTAAGACACAAAAAACAAATTTCAGTGCAACTAAAGATTCAAAATGCAGGACCTTTGCGTGTAAGAAGTATTTTGACATACTGTGTTGCTTTATTACTGTTTTTACGTATGTGTTTGTGTTTTGTGTACCCTGTACGTAATACAAGCAGTCTGGCACACCATCGCAAAATATGTATCAACACCCTCTTTTGACTCATACCGTGTTTTTAAACTCACAGGAATTTGTATTTAGTCCATTATACTGTAAATGTGGTCAGTGTCAAGTTGTATAAAAGGTCAGTTCAAGCCAAACTAAATCAGTAAACAAGTTTTATGGGTTGTTTGTGCATTATTTTGTACTTTGAACTGGCAAACTCACAATAAAATAAAACCGACTCAAAGAATGCTTCGTCCACAGGACACTGTTTTTCCTCCACATTTGCACAAAAACATGCATGTCATTATTGCACGCTGTGTGTGGGCAAATAAAAAGAGCTGGTGATGGCATGTGAAACCTTATCAGTACAGCCCGAGTGTTGCATTTTCTTATCTCAGGCTGTTGACTTTGGTTACCACGTGTTTATTTTACATTTACAACCACTTAAGCTACATTTGAATCTAACTTTTATTGACTTATGCATGAAAACGTACATCCTAACATTTCCCAGCAATTCAACATGAGTGAGCATAACCAGTTATTTCCATAATTTGACAAAAAAAAAAAAAAAAATCAAACTCAAATAGCCCTCTTACATTGTGTGCAGACTGAAATGACTGTGTTGTGTTACTGTGTTTGACTTCTCGCTCGAACCAATCAGAGAGGGAGGTGGATTCTCATAAGTGTACAGATGACACCTACAGACCTTACAGGACATCCGTTAGTAGGAAAACAAAAATATTTCTACAATTGTTCGTTAGGCTTATTTCGTAGAAGTGAGGCGAAAGTGAAATTGTATTTGTCATACGGTTGATCCCCATGGAAGTCCCCTAATTACCCCAGCAGTCATGATATGATGATTTGCAGATAAAAACACACACACACACAGGTGTCAGTGTAATTTGGTTAAACTGGGCTGAGAAGCTGGTATTTTTTGAACATTCACTCATCAAGCGTACTATTATCTGTTGCTCTGATAAAACAGTCTTTGTCTTTAATGGATGTTTTGAATAATTGTCCTAAATCACATTTGCTTGAAAACATTTTGAGAATATCTCAGTGTCTTACTGGAAGAAAAAAATGAGAAGTATTTTGAAATTAAAACCACTCGAAAGGCTTTAATCATGTTTCGCATTTACTGAGATAAGCCTCATTTTATAATCTACATCTTCTGACTTGCAAATACTCAAAACTCTACTCGCTGCATCGCATAGGAAACCACAGCGCAGTCAGAACGAGGCTAACCACAAGCATTTCACCCTGACCTGCTTTTGGTACAATAGGCAGCTCACAGCCTGACAAGCATGTACTTGACATTAACTTCTTTTAAAATCAATTTAATTGCAGTGTTTTTCTTGTGCTCACTGTATCATTAAACACTCTCCTCTTTATGCTGCAGTAAAATCTCACATCTCAGCTACACGCTGTCCCGAAAATGTTGATCTGCATTTATTCACAGTAACTGGCCAGAACAGTTCGTTTGATCAAAATCAGGATTCATATCACACTCATACAAATCCAGCTGTTCTTGAGACAAAGTCATCTATTGACTTTGGCCACTTTTGTTCTCAGAAAATAATGTATTGGGTTTTTAGAGAAGACTATGTCACAGTAAATTTATTAAAAAGGAGCCAAAGACACATTTTTCAGTCGACAACGCATGTGAGAGAGTGTATTTATGAAGCAGATTCAGCTGTCTGACCAGAGTTCAGGCCTCAGTGGGATGATTCACTCTTGGCAGGACAAAATATCCTGAAGAGCTCAGACATCACGTTTTTTTACAGGAGCTGAACAATGAGAGGCAGTTTTGAAGTATTAATGTTTGACTTAGAAGCCGGGAAGTGTTTAAATATATCCTCAGGTTTGTGACTGTTTCTGTTTGTTTTTGTTGCAACATGTTTTCATGCTGCTCTCTCGCTCAGGTGTCTCTTTAAAGGAAAATTTTAATTCTGTCAAGTAAAGAAAAAATTAAATTCTGCCATTCTTTCAAGGATAAGTCCTCCATTTTTCTTGCTTTAGTCCATCTCTTTGTACTTTCCTGTCTTTATATATATATATATATATATAGTAAGCTATCAAGCGTATTTAAGACATTTTTCACTTCCCAATGAAGACATATTTTCTATAATTAAACCTTGTTAACTGTATTGTGACTCACAGTCTGTTTTCACTTCCTCTCACAGGTGCCAACAGTGGTTGACAAATCTAACTGTGACAACTGATTTCACTTTGGTAAACACGTACAAGTATCTGACTACTCGTACTTATATTGCAGTTCTTTGCAGCCACTTTTAGATTCTGTACTGCTTATGCTAAAAAACTATTATTAAATTATCAATGAACCTATGAAAAACATTTTATTCATCCTGAAAAGTAACAGATGTGGATAATTTGTCCAGCAGGTCCGTGTTTGACAGCCTCCTTTCAAATAAAACAATGTAAAAAGAAAACAGAGGCAGAACTGACTTCCTTTCCATTGTGTTCCTTTATTACCATATTTGCAGAGATAACTTAATCAGGAAGCAAAAAATATACCAGACAATAATGTACTAAAAATCTGAGATACAAATAACCCCCCAACACAAACCACCCGGAGCCCCCCACCCCTCCTCCACCTCCTCCTCCTCTCGCCGCCGCCGTCCTCTGTGGCTTTATGTGGCGTATCGCTTTGTCCACTGTTTGGCTGTTCGGTCATGTTCTGCTCTGTTAGTCGTGTACTGGGTGGCGATGCTTCCCACCAGGGGATCAGCTGAGTGAAAACACAGGTTGGATGTTCAGTTTAACTGCACACGGAAATAATAAACAGAGACAAAGAAGACACTAAAAGGCTTTTTGGCATTTTATGGCTCTTACAATTTCTTTTTGCTTATAAAAGGGAAATGATTTTAGGTGCATAACATAAATAAGTAATCGCTTTTGTGTTCTCAGGCCAGGATGTTTTTCATATTTTAATGGGATTCCATGCGTTTAAAGACAGTATCTTAACAATTACTTTTACTTTTTGGAAAGTTTTTTTCCTTTACATGACACAGTGTAAATATCTGAGCATGAGAGGAATCAGGTGACTACTGTCACAATTATGAAATTAACCAGCACTCAGTGTGTTGCTTGAGGCAAATCAAGAATTTTTATCTATTTTTATCTGTGGTCAAAAGTTGTGAGGTGAATTCCTGTCATCTTTTGCTCTTATGAGAAAAGCACATTGATAAAACAGAGTCAGATGTCCAGATGCTGTGGTTTCCTGTTGAGGTGACAGCATTTATTAAGTGTCCCGATGATTCGATATATCCGGGGAAATTACAGTTTTTGCTTTAAAATGAATTTTTAAAAGTGATTCAAATCACATTTCTGAAAATACAACTGTTTTTTTTTCTCTGTATCCTGTCTCTCATTGTGGACATAAACATAACGTCACACGAGAAGCAGGAGAAGCAAATCGTGGATTCAGCAGGTTCTGCAGATTGCGGGAACACAAATTAATATTAAAACGTGACAGTTTGTCTTTGCCAACCTGTCAGGTTGCAGGTTACATTCATGACTGTCTACACTCATTCAACATATGTGGTGAGGATGTTGAAAGAGTCAAATAAAAAGTAATAAGTGAACTTTTTGGCGATCTGAGGTTTAAACTACATTGACACCTTTGATTCTTGATAATAATTTTTAAAAAGATACACGCTGTTCTTACTCAGACATTATTTTTATAAAGCAGTGATAAACAGCTTTGTCTCACTGTGCAACAACACAAAATCCTGAAGCCCAAGGTCAGCAGTCACCTGCTCAGCTCTGTTATCAGTTATGGTATAAACACGGGCTAAAAAAAGGATTTGTGGAGCATTATAATGTCAGAGGAAGTTGACCTCTGACCTTTAACATATATAATGTCATCTCTTTCTATTTGACACATTTTTTTTCTTAAATATGAGTTATGACTATAATCCCAACATTGCAGTTGTATGAATCTACCACTCATGCAAAATACCAGATACAATAAAAAGTATGAAGTAGGTTGTTTTGCTGAAATGGAGGTCAGCACATGGATATTATCAACATGCTGATGAGTGACTCAAGTGAATTGTCTCCAGTGAGAAACTTGCAAGGCCGATACAAAGCTTCGTCACATGGCCAAAACATGTTTTGTAGGTCACGGTCACCTTGACCTTTGACCACCAAATTCCAATCAGCCTCGACTCAAAGGGAATGTTTGTGCCAAATTTGAAGAAATTCCCTCACGCCTCTCTTGAGAAACTGCATTCACGAGGATGGGACGGACGGAGAAGTTGAAAACATAAAGCCTCCAGTCACAGTTGTTGCTGGTGTGGAGGCACGAGAAACATGTTCTGTGAGGTCACGGTGATCTCGACCTTTGACCACTACATCCTAATCAGTTCCTGCTTCAGGCCAAGTGAATGTTTTTGCCAAATATGCAGAAATTCCCTGAAGGCTTTCCTAGGATGTTGCATTAATAGGAACAGTAAGTATTTACAGACAGACAGACAGCCAGCCAGCTGGGTATAAAATTGAAATGGGCTTCCCTTTACAACATGGCTGCTATCATTTCCTGCTGCTAACAGGCTGTTAGTTTTAATCAAAGTCAGAAAGCAGAGTGAAACTTGGGGGTTTGCAGCTTGTTGCAGCACGCCCAAAACACAACACGACAACCACTAACAGCTCATCAGCCTGCTATTTTAAAACATCTTTGATTCAACAGTTTGGTTGCTGCGATGATGCTAAAACTACTGAGCCTCCACCACAAGGCTCATCACTCAGTCTTACCTGGGTTGCAGTCTGTGAGCAGGGAGCAGATGGACAGCAGCACCTTGGAGATGGTGAGGGCGGGGCTCCAGTTGTCCTTCAGGATGTCCAGACAGATCACACCCTGACTGTTGATGTTGCAGTGATAGATCCTCGTACGAAATGTGACCTGCAAGCACAGAAACGGTGCAGTTTACTCTTCTTTCCTTCTGCTGTTTATCCACATAATCGAACGTAACATTACATCAAAAACAGACAGGGATCCTAAAACAGGATGTCTGATGTTAGATATTCTAGCAGTATTATGGAGGATTTGTATGCTTGCACCTTTAAACATTAATATTTCTGCACAATAGAAACCAATTGAAACTTCACAGATAAAATAATACAGTATAATAAACTACAATACTATAATAATGATGATAATGATAACAATAATGCTGCATTTGAAATGGATCAAGTCCAGACTGGACTGCAGCTCAATAACACAGACACCGTTAACTCAGACCTTCAGTAATGAACCTTCAGTCAGTGTCTCTGCAAAACACTGATATTTGACAGGAGACGTAAGCCCTCTGCTGGCTGAAAAGAGGTACTTCTACATGCCAGGAAACACTCTTCACCCGAGACTTGAACTTCCACAAAAATATTTCAAAGAATTAGGAACTTCTCAGGAAGGTGTCGGCCGGTTCACCGGCAGCGAAAGCAACCAACTGATTTACCGAAAATACTCTGATGAAACTGACACACAACTACTTTGAAACAACTGAAGTTTGGTAAATCTTTACTGAAAATATGTTTTTACATGTTAGTTGTGTGTCTGCAGGGCATGTAGCATCACAGGTGCAGAAACATTCAGTAAACACACGGCTATTTTGCTAAAACAAAAGCAGCAAAACATATCTTTTGATTCTTTGTTTACCTTTGTCCTTCTAACTTCACAAGGCTATTTCCTGCTGGCATTTACACAGAAAACCAGACATCCCATTCACTCTCACACACACACAAAAACACATGAATTCTATCAAAAATATATAAAGAAATATCTGAGAATTTGTTCCAGCTTAGAACAAACAGCAGAAAGAAATTCCACAATACAAAAACATCGTGGGATGCATCTTTGTGTTGTTTTTTTTCCATTATCTGTACTGGTTGTTTTTCCATCCACTTGTTTTTTTTTTGGTACAAACAATTAGACCGTATTTGTTACACAAAGCTGTATAATTGGTCATTTAATTAAATTTCTGTGGGGACAAACAAACAAACTTTTATTCAGCTCCTCATGTGTGCAGACTGTGGAAAATACTGTACATTGAACCAATTATACAGTGGACCCGTCACATACAGACAAAGCACGAGTGAGCTGAAAAAACCTTAGTGACCTCTGAAAAGGAAGGAGAAAATGAGCATCAACTACCAACACCAAGAGACCAAACTGATGTCTGATAAGTGACTTTATGTGGCCTATTTTAAAAGCCTGCAGTGGATTTAAATGTTCAAGACAACAGAGACTAAAACTGTTTACCAGGACTTTCATGCAACACAACCAGTGTTTCCAAAAATCAGGACCGACAACATTCTAAACTTCTAAATACTGTTCACATAGTTGGGATAATTAGTGCAACTCAAAAATCCCTAAACTGCAGGAAAAAGGTTTTCCTGAAAATCCTGTATTGGCGACGACACTGTGAAGGGCTCTGACTGTGTGTGTCCATGTGTGTTTGCATATCAGGGCAGGTGAAGCTGCAGCTCACTGAAAACACAGCAAACACTCAGACACTTCAGAAAAATTCAGTGTGGATAACTAATAATTAGATGCAAGACATCTTACAGAAGCTAAGTTTAAGTGTTTGGTGTATTATTTGTTTGCTTGTTTTTGTTTTAGATGCCTATTAGTATTTATTTTTTTACATGTTGTGAGCAAAACGGATTGAAAGACCAGATGAGACTAGTGAGTGCAAGAAGTCAGGGTTGCAAAGCTGGAGAGACGACAGGTTTTTGCCAGTTTACATGAGATTTGACAAAAATATTGACAACAAACTAATATTGTTCTTTCAGTAAAATTGTCAAAGCTATAAAAAAAAACCCAAGTGTGTAAAATATTCCCTGATGTCAGATCATTACTTTCACTTATGTTGTGAGTCAGAAAAATGTCAAGTTACAGTTTTTTTTCTGTCATATCCTTATTTTTTTTCTCTAAACAGAAATTTCTGGTCTCAACATGAGAAGTTGCCAAATTCAGATTTTTATTTAACTTCTCAGTTTCTCAATCACTTTGCCTCGTTCTCGTTTTAGATCCATGACAGGATGCTACAGGATGCTTTTAACTCTGTGCCTGACAGACGCGTGGTTCTTGTATGGGTACCTTGGGGGGTTTGAAGGGGTAGTCTGGTGTAAAGGCAATGTCCAGGAAGAAGACGCCTCCTTCGTACACGGAGCCTGGTGGTCCCAGGATGGTTGACCTCCACTCATAGATGTTGTCTCCTTTTGGGCCAGCACTGCGGGGAAAATAAAACACTTAAACACCGTGTAATGAAACATCTATACAGGAGTTATTTTCCAGTGTTGAATCAATAACCTGCAGATCATCCCTGGATGTCATTAGGAATTCAGTGCAGCTCCATTTTTAAAAACACCAGTTAAATCTGCGGCAGCACACCATGTTTCATATTTAAAACTCCAAAGAATCAATGTTAGCTCTCATCTTTCCTGGTTAACAGTATTGACTGTCCCAGAATGCACTGTGTCATCAGTAATGCTGAGGAAGAAAAACAAACACTCAGCCATTACAAAGTAAATTTCCTCTCTAAACACAGGAACAAATGAACACGGCAAATACAGCACAATAAATAAACAGAGGCAGAGGAAAAAGACACGGGGAAGACTGTCAATATATCAAAGTAGATTATGTGCTTCTGTTGCTTTGAACAGATGCAACTGGATCTGCGTTAATGGAGTAACCGATGCAGTGTGTATTACAGTATTACAGTCACATGCACTGCGTGTACGACCTGATGAATCACTGCACACCTACAGCTTACTGGCAGCATATTGGAATGTGTGGGCTGTGCAGTTTCTTTCTTCAGTAAGTGAGCTGAACGTAAAAGGGACTATAACTGCCGCCATCCATTAATGATGTGCTCAAGGTGTGTCATTAAAGGAACATTCCTCCGAAACTGCTGCAGGTTCTGCAGGAGTGGATGCTGTGTGGAATATATTTCACTTATTTCTCGAGCTCAAAGGATCAAGGGAAAAGTGTCGTGGGAAATCTCGGAGCCGCGCCGCCTTTGATGAATGAAAGTGAGTAACATGCAAACTGTCACATTTAATGTGCCTTTAATAATTACAATTTCAATATAAAAACTCGATAACCTAATATATTTCTGCAAAGTGACTTTTTGCAGATTAGCAGTCATAAAAGTTTCAGTATATGCTCCCTTTAAATGGGAGTGATGAAAGTTTCTGTTCCCCTGCGCATCATTCAGAAGCCTCAGTTCAAAGCAAATCCCCAGTGATGTGTCTGCGCGTCATGATCTGTAATCTGTATTGATTTTCCCTCAAAGCAGCCCGGCCTTTATCCCTCTTACATGCAGAACATGCGGTCTCTAACCCCTCGGGGTCATGAGTACGAGACATAACAGTATTGATCCAAAACTCTTCATGGGTGTGGGGGCCGATGTGGCGCTCTGCTCTGCTTTTATTTTGTTTTTTTTGATCAACGTTAACGGCCGACGTTTGGCAGAGAACCAGCTACGACCAGAAAAAATTAATCCAGAGAGCGCAGTCTGGGCCGATATGTGTTAAAAAGAACCGACTGGAAATTGAACAGATAAAAAAAAAAAAACTTCCACCACATGAATGTTTTAGACTTCCATGTGGTTGATTTTACAGATAAAACACATTCCTTCAAACACACACGTTCCAACTCAGCCTCAAAACACCAGTTTGCTTTTATCTGTATTGATGATAAATTATTAACTGTTGCGAGGAACTGATACGGGATTAGTTAGTCTTGATATCACGTTAGATTTATGTTGCTTGAGCTACATCAGATACACTCATGACAGCCATGAAAACTGGAACAGGCTTTCTTTAAGTCGAAGCAGTGCAGTGCGTTTTTTAACCGATATGGGCAGCTGTCACTCACGTCTGCTCAATGATTCGACTTCAAGACGAATACTTAAAACAGTCAAACAGCTTTGACATCTCGAGTGGCAGCAGCAGCAGAACTGAACGTAATAAACCTTCAGATAAAACTCACTGTAAAACAAGCTCTCTGCGATAATAAAATCTGCTCTTTTTTAAATAAACCCATCTTGTTAATTAAAAAATAACCAATTATCTTTGGGGTTTGAACTGCTGGTTAAACCAAATAAGAAATCTGAAGAACTCACTATGGGTTCTTGGTAATTATAATGTTTTTTTTTTAACTACTGTCTGATGAATTAGCTGAGAAATCAATTAGCAGATCCATCGATAATACATAAAATGATTTGCTGCAGCTCCAATTTTACGCACTGAAAAGTCAATCAAACAACAAGTAATTTTTACGATCACAAAGTAGAACCAACACTGTGACTGTGACTCAACAACGGTGGATTTACATCATCTGTGCAATAAACAAGTGATTGTCACATTATGAAACCAATCATGAGTTCAGTTTCATTAATATTACTGAAATGCAAAACAGCTACTTCCCCTAAACACCAAGTTAAGCTCGAGTGTATTTCATGTTTAATACTAAATACCTTGTCGTAAAAAACAAGGTACTCAATTAAACGTGGCTTGTAATCCATCGTGTCCTGGGGCAGGTTGTGTTTTAAGCCGTCACACTTTATCGTTGTAATTAGGCAGTCCATTATGAGTTTGCCTGAATGACACGAGTCTACCGCTGGAACTTGCTTTTTGGCTTTCAGTGTCAGAACTTTCAGCTCAAGTCATCCATCTTTAATTTGTTAATTTCACCAAGAACATCTTCACGCTTCAGTGACGATACAGTCTGAGGCAAAAAAAACACCTTCTACACGTCAGTCAATGTCTTAATGAAACTTATCAGGTTGTAAGATGGAAATTTACTACGTTTTTAACTGGACCTACTGAGCATTTTAATAGCTCTCACTGTTTCTGTTTCCTGACTTACAAGAAATGGACATAAATGTTTCAGATGCTAGTCAGGTTTTAATAATCGTAACAGTGCTTCCCCTGCAGCAAAGAAACAGCTTAATTTAATGAACAGACTGACTTTCACACGAAGGCTGGCTGCCTGAAAGGTGGCAGGTAGAGAGAGAGGGAAGAGAAGCTAGTTTTATCACCCACAATCAGCCCGAGAAGCTGTTGTTTTATACATGAGTCTGTGTTTGTCGAGTCTGAAGGAAAGAGGCTGCAGTAACAAACAGTCTGGCTTTATGACCATGAATAAACACCAAATTGTTTTCCTCCAGTTAGAAACAAATATCAAGACAGTGTTCATGTTGGGATGGTCTCTGGCCTCAGGTGGCTTGTTTGATGTCCTGAGCTACCAAGGTAGAGATTCCTGTTTTCTTTTCTACTTTCTCAGAGAGGTCAGAGGTCGGGCTCAGCAGCCTGGAGCACAGAGGGCTTCAGTGATGAGCCTCAGGACTCTGTGTGTGTGTGCGTGTGTGTGT
>JAQNCA010000030.1:3460854-3480944 GCA_029783725.1 Acanthurus tractus
GTATTTGGTTTGTCTCAGCTTGGATGTGAGCTTGACATCTGTTTGGAGCAGCAAGGCAGACATTGGTGTCAAATGTCAGGGCCAATCACCAACATCTGGCCCTCCTGAACCTGACCCTCCGGAGGAAATCTCTAATGAGCCTTGGCATTCCCAAAAATCAAACAGTGCAGGACGTTATAAATAACCATCCCCTCTGCAGACGCAGTGCTCCTCTCCTGGCCTCAGCTCAGAGATTGAAACACGTACACCTGGCGAACTTGTCAGCTCTTGTTTCTCTTTTTCAGATTTTTAAAAAGCAAGTCGGGTTCTGGATCCGAATTCCCTAACCTGAGGTCTGAGTGCATTCTGCAACTGAGCTCCACTGGAGCGTTTCTATAGTGAGGGAGTGTATGGCAGCTACAGGCCGAAGGGCTTGATGTGTGTGTATGTGTGTGTGTGCGTGTGCGTGTGCAGGAGGGGGGTTTGGCTGCAGATCAGTGTGTCTGAGGGGTAGGAGGTATTGGAGAGGGCGGAAACCCTCGAGCCCCTATGGCAACAGAAAGCTGGGACGGAGCCTGTGGATTTGTTTGAGTCTGCTGTCAAACACAGAGCTGGTGGTTACACAGCACAAAGGACAAGAACGAGGGAAAAGGGGGCGAGCGAGCATGGGCATGGGTGTGCATAACAGAGAGAGGAGAGAAAATGAAGGCCAAGTGAAAGGGTAATGGGGTGCAGCGCAAACTAAAGGAAGATTGGCTCTGACGGCTCTGCGTGTTCAATGACATCCACTCATGAGCCTCAAAGTGCTCTGCAGACAGCAGCGCATAACGCAGAAAGAGGAGTGCTTCAGAGGTTGAGCAGTGAACAGGTCAGGACATGGCATGGCCCAGATATTAAGCTCAAATCATGATGATTCTTTATAAAACAAAAGTGTAGAAAAGGGCAGACAAAGATATAAAGGTATCTCAAAAGAAACAGAGGACAGAACATTTACCATGACACTGATATAATAAAGTCTGCTCCACGAGTTTGATGTAATAATGTCCTTAAACTGCTTTTTTTTTTAAATCAAATAAAACAATTTCTATCTGTGTATTTTCAACAACACTGGCATTCACCTTGAACTCCAAAGAATCTGCCTGTTCAGCATTTTCTTTCAAATTCCCTGTCGTCTCCCAACAACAATGTGCTGACTTTGAACTAAAAAAGGGCATCGGTATCAAAGGTCATCAGTCAGTCATCACAACCCTAAAGGATTAAGAAGCGCATGAGGTCTGTGAAGACACCACCGAGGATTACTGAGACATCTGTCTGTAGCTTATTATTCAGAAAACTTCATGAAACATGGGGAAAAAACGTTTCTAAATAATAAAATACAGTGATCTTATCATCCAGTTATCAAACTACTGGGGTGTGGAGAACAATCCAGTTGCCCCACCACGCCCTAACCGCGACCCCGACCTGTCAACAAGTTCACAAGGACATTGTTGATATAAAAACGGTCGAAGGTCTAATCCAGCAGATGCAGGAGAATGAGGCAGGCTAAACCCTGGACATGCTGCCAGTCTATTACAGCGCTGTTTGGATGAACATGCCCCAAATAAAGAAAAGCAGTTTTCTTGTTCTAATCCAAAATGTCCAGAGTTGACTTCTCACACATTTAGCTTACAACATGTGATTGTGAAATTCTAACTGACTGGAAATACTGTGTTTCAGTTAGGCCGGGGCCGGGAAGAGCCCGCAGGAGGACTCATGCGTAATGAGGGCTGTTTTTGCTTTGATATCAGTTCATGTATTTGGACAGACTTTCACAATTTCACTCAATAAATGTAGCTCAAGTAGGAAAGAGAACACAGCAACTACACTGTGTGTGCCATCATCAACATGCTCTGTACACACATGGGCTCAATCACACAACAAACTCTGCAACAGGAAGCCGAAAAGGTGAAGTCTGTTTAATGTCCAGATGAACACTGGCGTTCAAACATACAGCCTGTCTGGATATTATCACTGGAAGTCTACAAGTTATCGATGGTTTCCGACCACCTGAACCTACTGTGAATCATTTGTCAACCTAAGCACCAAAGGAGTATTTCAGCATCTTTCACTTCAGTGTTTTGGTTTCCTGGACCGCAACTCTTCTGTTTTGGTTCACTATCAGCACACTCATCAGTGTCATTTTCATTTGGAGCGCACAGCTGTTTTCAACAAAAACAAAGTACGAATCACACCGTGGACTAGCAGCCCAGCACCAAATGGGCAGGCAGATTAAGTTATCAACTAGCTGGGGAACACATTGGAGCATTTAGCAGCTTCAGAGACAGATGTATTTCTCAGCTTCAGCGAGAGAGAATAAGGGAAAAGATCATCAAGTGGCCAGAAATGTGACTCCAAATGAGTACTAATGTTCCTCTATCTGCAGGTGAAAACAGTCAACAGGACCATAAAGTCTGAGCCTGCCAACTATTCTGCACAAAAACACAAAGCATTTAGTGTCCTCAATCTCTCAATTCTTCCACACTATTAAATCATTCACTCTCCACACTTTCCCAGGCCCCTGTGCAGGGAACCCGTACTTGGTTATCTACTCAAACATCCAAATATTAAAAAAACATGATGTCCTCTGGCTGCTGACCTTGGGGGGTTTGAATGGGTAGTCTGGTGTGAAGGCGATGTCCAGGAAGAAAACGCCTCCCTCATACACGGAGCCTGGGGGTCCCAGGATGGTCGACCTCCACTCGTAGATGTTGTCTCCTTTGGGGCCAGCGCTGGAGAGATGAAACAAAAGACATGTTAATGTGTTAATCAGACGGGTGTTCAAACTGCCAGCGGGCTGACAGGGATTCGGGGGAGAGACCAGCTCAGGCGGTAAGTGCTAGCTTCAGAGTTAATGACAGAGATTTGGGGAATGCCAAAGCCGTGGAGGTTTCAGGGTTTTTAGTTCAAAGCTATTTTGGTAGGATTTAGATTATCTTCAAAATTTGATCAGAAGATTAGATTACCTGCTTTTGGGAGTTGAATTACTGAAGCGCTCATCACGCTGACACACACCAGTGAACCAGTTTAAGCGTGTAACTGAGTGTTCAGTAAAACCAAAGACTGAGACAAAGTCTTGCACTTACTATGTAAAACACACATTAATTCTGCCAAAAAGGTGTAAAAAGATTTCATATTCAAGCCATTTTTTCTTCATGCGATGAGTATTTATGCTGGGTGGAGACTGAAGGTCACATCTGTTGTATTGGAACAGTAATTAATGCCATTTCCATATTACGGGCTCCCTCCCCCACTGTTGTTTGTGGTAAGACCCTGAGCTGGCACGGAGCCAGGAAGAGACCGGGACAATGTCCAGATCACAAAGCCCGGGACAATGAACAATCCCTCCGATTTCATGTAATTACCAGGGATGGTGTTTAACGCCAACCCTGAGCTGCTGGCAGATGTACTCACAAATGTGTGTATGCTAATCGTCCAACACACAGGGTTTGCTTTCACTCAAGGCTGTTGTATTACTGTTCACTTTTATTTAGACATGAACCAATAATCTCAGACAGATTTCCTGAACGGGTCTGTGCAATAACCTCAAACAGCAGACCATTAAAAGCAGCATCTGGCTCCGAGCATGCTCTTGAAAATAGATCATCCTCCATAAATAGAATTTAAGACAGTAGACATTTCCTTCCTCCTTCAGTGTCAACACATGCAAATTTCCACTAATCTACTTTGCCACTCTTTCACTATGACCCCCTCTTAAGCCTCCTTTAATTAGCTTATTATGATTACTTCGTCTCTGGGGAATTACTTAAAAAATGCTGTTGATAAGGACTTCCCCAATCTGGACTTCTGTTGTTTCAGGCAATAAGAGCAGCTTGGAGTATTTTTAGGAGTGTATAAATAAAATAAGAAAGGCAAAGAGAAGACCTAACACTTAAACGGGTAATGCAGTAAATCATAACTTCCACCGTTCATGGGGGTCACTTGCTGTACAAAGGACAAAGCTTTCAAATACGCTGGTTGATGTTGACATTGAGGTAGTTCTAGGTTTATTTAGGGAGTACTATTATTTAATGTTCTTGTTTGTTTTAACAGGCACAAATGATGCTGTGTGACAAAATGGCCCCAAATTACCTGAAATTGCAGGTTTTGCTTCTGTTTCTGAGAGACTGTGTCACATTTTGTTCAGACAGAGAGAGCAATATCTGAGCCAACTACAGGAAATGACTTCAAAATACAGGGATTTATAGGCGCACAGAGACAGATGTTGACAACTGATAGCCAGAAGTTACTAATGCTTGGAAAACCTGTCAAAACAATATAAAAAGAGAGCAAACCCCCAGCAAGGACTGGTGGTCATTCAGCTGTTCATTTTTACATTCTTCTGTTGTGTTATTACCGGAAGTTGAATTAGACCAGAGGAATTCAATATTTCCAACATGACTTGGCTGGAATCGGACGGGTTTTAAAATGTCATGATGTCAACACTGTGTTCAATAAAACTGTCTGCTTAGAAGGCCTTTGATGCCTGAGAATAATTCAAATGCCAACAGTCACAGGACTTTTTTGGCTAACTATTATTATCTCTAATTAATTCTTAAGTATTCATTGTTCCTCTGCTGAAGGCATAAAAACAGATCTCTTGAGATGTTATCCCGATTAAAAAGCCACAGATTTGGATACTTTTCAGGTGAGGACCAATAACCAATTCTGCAAGAAAAGAACGTAAAACCAGCTGGAAATTATTTAGGTGCCCAGGATCTCATTGGCTAATTAGCTGACCAGCTGCCCAGCTGCCCAGGGCCGTTTTCAGAATGTATTAAGAGCTGTGTGAAAAAAAGAAACCTAAACAAAACACAGCCTCTTTGCTTAAATGCAACCAGTCTTCTGACACAGAGTGCGAACCCAGAGGGCATGACACAAAACCAAAAACAAAACAATGCCAGGTCAAAGCAAAAAAGTTGACTGTGGCTCAACTTTTGCTGCAACATGACATCATCCAGAAAGAAGCTGCGACGGCCAATTAAATATGCGAAAGCCCCCATTTCTGTCTTCTGTTATTTCATTATCATGCCTCACTGGAACCTGAAGCAGCACACCCCCACCAGTGCATTTTTGGTCTGCCCTTTGCATTTTTTGGTCTGCATGCATGCATGCTGAGGGCGGGCAGCCTTAGAGCCTTTCCCTTAAGCGAGCTTAGTGCAGGAAGTGATCAGCCTGGTGTGCAGAGGTGAGAAAGTAAGCAGGTGTTTCACACTCTCAAGCTCTCTGCAACCATTCTTCACAGAATTACTTCAGCACTTTAGGCCAGCGAAGTGTATCAAACAAGCTGGACAGGTAAGAAAAGCCTGGGAATGCTCAAAAACACCTGTTTGGAACATTCCACAGGTAAACAGGTTCAATGGTAACAGGTGATAGTATCATCGTTTATAAGGGAGAGGAATCCTCGACAGGCTCAGTCATTTTTACAGTGATGAGACAAGGTTGATCACTTAATCAAGCATCATTGAATAAAGCAGATTACTGTGTGGGCTTGGGAAATCTTTGGAAAACTCAGTAAACACAGTTTATTCATGAATGACTGAATTCTGTTTTTATTTATGTTTCAAACAACATCCCGGCTTTTTGGAACTGAGGTTTTGCAAATGAATGCACGATGAATGCCTTTGAGAAAAGGTCCTCTAAAATCTTGTGGTTATCTTCCCTCTTTTTGACAGCCCCATCTTTAACAGTAGCTGTTTAAAACAACTTAAAAAGCTTCAGATGTGGTCAGACTTGTTGTACAAACAAGTTTATTTCGAGCAAACACTCTTCTTTACTTTTGACTCTGTGACTTTTGATTACATGTTCTGTTTGGCTTGTAATTAGGCCGTTTGAATCTGACTGAGTGATGGACGGACACGTCTTTTCAAATGTGACTGATGATTAAACTTGTTGTGACCACCCTCCAACCCACCAACCCTCCAACCCACCAACCCTCCAACCCACCAACCCTCCAACCCTCCAACCCTCCAACCCTCCAACCCAACAAACATTACTACATTTCTTGCTGTTGACAAAACCACAGGCTTATTTTCCCAGCTCTATGCAATGTTCCTTCTGTGAAATTTGCCCTTACATTTCTATGCTACACACACCTCAGGGAAACACTTCCATTACCAATACACTACTCAGAAGCTACCCTGACATCACTGTGACAGAGACAGCAGACTATTCAATTTCCAAACATCTCCAGGAGAAGCAGACGCTCACTTCCTTTGAGGCTGATGAGTTTGCAGCGGTGATAATGATGGTAAGATAGAGATGAGCGGGCATGGCAGAGGTCCTCGCTCAGCACAGAGATTGCTGTAGGGGATCTGACAACCACACAAGAGCTTTGGATAAAGGCTAAGTCAATAGCTGAATGTGCATGCCACCGCTGGCTGTTGCTTGGAGACCTCCTCCCCCCACTGGCTCAGGCGTTCCTGTGGTGCTTTGTTGCAGCTGGTTGAGGGCCAGCTCTTTTAGGATCTGAAACTCTCTCACTTTGCCGTTAGTTTTGGGAGAGGTGAGCGGATTGTCCATTGCAAGAAGCTCGAGTTACATCGACCCTCAGATCTGCAGCATCGGTGATTGTTTGCATGAGATTCAATTAACCAGGCTTTAATTCATGCATGCTAATGTCAAAAGGCTAAGGATTCCTTGACCCCGGTTAACAGCTATGCAAACTATGATGCTTGCTAATCACATTAAATTTACAGTACTTATTTGGTAATAAGGCCTTACTGTATGTGCATTTTAATTCTGCCGGTGCAAATTTAAACAAATAGTCTAATATCTACATGCATCACTGTTCCTTCTTATCATGCACGGCTCCTAAAAGCTCACTGGTGCTTTGAAAAATCCGAATCATTGAATCAATGAGAAGTCAATGAAGGCACCAAGACGTAGAAATGAACAATGATGCATCAACAAGCCCTGAAACTGAGAGCGATAGTCAGATAAATATTACGTGTCACTCCTGTCTCTTTGTTCTCTCTACGGGAAAACAATCTTCTCTTCAAGCAGACAGATCTGCTCAGCATAAATACATGACGTTAATTGGTATAACAGTGCTGCTTGTGGGGTTTTTTTTGTTTTTTTTCCCCTGCAATGGTAATAACGCCTAACACTACTACTGACACTACATCTGCAGTGCACGGTCAGCCAAATGTCTTGATTCACTGAGTATTTGGGTCATTTGTTTCAAGGGTCTGGGATACATTAGGGTGCGGGTGTCCGTGAGAATCTTGCCACAGCCTTGTCCTCTGAGATTACACTCATGTAAGAAGCCTCTCTGACAGATGGGCTGCTTCTTCAGCAACAGTGCACCGAAATAGCGTTTAACCGCATATTCGGATTTTCCTTTTCTGTGAGGTTTGTCCTTTTTCCCCTTGCAGTATTCTCATTTTTAATAAAAACCACATTCAGATTCTTCACTGAATGTCAACACAAGCCTTTATTGTCAGCATTATTCATTTCTCAAGTAGTGTTTGTGGTACCTGTGTGAGAGTGAGTAATTGTATCTCACACTGACCTTTTTTATTGCTTCACCTCAGCAAAGACTCATCAGTGCTCAAGGCTGACGAGGACTGACACACTAAAAACCAGCATACAGTCTTCGAGTGCAGTGTTTAAGAAACAGTTACTTCATTGAATAGAAAAGGAACACTTAACCACAGAGCTACTTAGTCATTTTTACCTTCATTTTCAGTTCCTGTAAATGATCTACACTGCGCGGTGCAATCACAGACAGCAGTAATAATTTCCATATATATTGAATGACCTTTCCTCCACATGATACAGTGGTGTATGTGAGACCAGGATGTCTTTTGCCAATTTAATCATCCACATTGCTTTATTCAAGGCAGGGCAATCTGCAACTAGGTGCCACTGCCAAAAGATAACCTTTATCTTGCAGCATGAGAGTTGGGCTAATCTCCTCAAAATCGCTAACCTATCCTGTCATCCAGAGCCAATTTCCACAGACATCAGGGCTCAGGTCAAGTTGTGAAAGAGATGTAGTCATGAGACAGGCCTGTGTTACTTACAGATGAATTTATAAGGTCACTTTTTATTTACAGAGAGGGGAAAAAAAAGGTTTCTGTATCTGGCAGTTATCACACAATATCTTAGATGTCCAAACTGATTTGGTTTAAGACGTTAACTGACACCCCGGAGCAGACTGCAACGACATAGCAAATAAACTTTGCTTCTTACATCAAAGACAAAACTACCAGCAACCGCTATTAAAGAATGCAAGAGCCACAACCACGGTTGCAGGAAAACCACAGAAACAAACAAACAGTCTTGTGCACCTCAAATGAGTATGGTAGCAATTCAGTATAACAGAATCTGTTAGACAAACAATATGCAATCGCTTGCACACTGTCAAATAAACTGCTGTAAACACTACACCGATAAGGCTTCAAAGACCAGTCTTGTCTGTAGTAATCTGCAACATTTGTGCCACACAGTGTGGAGTGGAAACAGTCTATTCACAGCTGAGTCTGCCCATGATTAAGAAATGTGGAGATGTTCGCTGTTCAGTCATTTAAACTAGAAATGTAACTGAAAGACATATCAGCAGTTCTGTGAGTGTTGGGTAATCTGTGAAATTTCAGACGTTGTTTGGGAACCACAAAGGGAAACTGTATTTTTTTGGCCTTTCTCAAAAAGATTTTTAAAAAAATTCACTCTTTTAAAGGATTTTTTCCACCTTTTGCAGCTGACAAGGACACAGATTTTTGAAGCACGAGACTGTTTAAGTGAATTCAGTGCCTAAGACAAAAACTTCCAAAGACTACTGTGACAGATGGCGCTAGTGAACAGCAGTGCATTTAGTCACGTTTCGGTGGAAATATGACCGTCTGGAACATAGTGAGCGTATGGATAAATGGTGGTGGTGAAATGTTGAAGGAGTGCTATGAAAAATGTCTATGAATTTTTTTTTTTCACCACTGTACAAACTGGTTCCTATAGGAATTCATTGTATCTGGCAAGAATCCAAGCTGACCACAGCTGGTGTGTCCTGTGAAAGGAAAACTTCAGTTTTACAGCCACCTTTTAAGTCCAAAAGGGTTCAGTGTCTGATATTCTGAAGATTAGCTTACATTTAAGAGATTAGATAAGTGGATTATCAGTTAATCATATCATAAAAAAAGGCGACAAAAACAAATCATAGTCAAACACGTTACTGTACGGTAACAACACTACACACATCTCAAAACCAATGTGTTCCTGAAGCAGCCTGTCACACATCAAGCTGTTTACGGTAACAGGTAAATAGCTGTCTGAGCCAAGACCTGCACCAAGGGGTTGATAAATAAAACAGCAAAGTAAACCAGTAATTGAATGTGAATCAGTATGTTTTGGAGCTTGTGAATACCGCCATGCACAAATAAATCCATTATCTGCATTATTCGCCATTCCAGTTCATTCCCCCATGGGCTTTTTCTCCTAATGGCACTGTCATTCAGTTAAGATCTTCTTTTCTATCAGTGTGGCTGCTGCGGTTATCAGAAGAGGAACTTTAATGAAGCAATCTTCTTTCTCCCAGACCGTGAAAGAGCCCCAAGACCAATTACTGTGCAGCTCAACGGCCGAGATGACACCTCCTTCCTCTGTTCTCTTGTCTTTATTGTCTCAAATGACATGGTTTGTTTTTTAATCAAGCCTTTTATTGTTCATCTGCACAATGAATACTGCAATTACTGACCGGAAGGTTTATCCAGCTACAGGGGAAATTGTTGAGTAGATGGTTGCATGCTTTCCATGGCGAAAGGAAGAACACAATTTTATTCCAGTGGGAGGCCAACCTCGCAAGTATTGAATCAGTATTGTGCCGAGAAAGTATGCTTCGAAAGAAAGGTTTGAAGAACTGGTCTTTCCCTCAGGAAGTTTTCCCTCACTGGGGTTTTAAAGTCATGTTAAGAAAGCTGTAAAGAGAGCAGGGGATCTGTTTATTATCCTGTGCTTTCCTTTTTATTTCAGTAAGATGCTTCTGAGGTAAAACAGAGATTTTGGTGCGGTAAGCATTTTTCCTCTCTGCATCTGGCCTGCTAAACACACCCAGCATCTGAGGCAGTGCAAATGCTTGCCTCTGGCTAAAAATGAATAATGCAGAGTATATATCATTACCATAATACACAGGCTTTGCATAAAGGAAACTGCAAAACATCATGAGTCACTTAGTCAACAAAGCATTGCTGTGTACCCAGGGTGAAGGATGACACAACAAATAATAGTGAAAAAAAGAGCTCTAGTTTCATAAATGAGGACCTCATGACCCTCTAACTAAAGTTGTGCAATTAGGCAGAAAATAAAACCATTTGAAGAGCACATTGTCTGAGGTACTTATCACAATTGATGCTGCTTTTTCTAAATCATTTCTGAAAGAACACAAGTCTGTGTGTGCGTGTGTGTTGTAGCAGTTGAGGGATAATTATAAACATTTGCTTTGCCTGAATAAAACAAGTTAGATTTTGTGCTGACATGCAAATCAGTTTGCATGCCAGGGATTCACAGGAATACTGCCTGAGGAAAGGAAACTGCCTAAAAAACAGATTTGCCTTAAAGACAAAAATGCAGCTTCTTGCATTTTGTCAGCTAAATTAATGAAGAGTACAATGTTAAAAATTTTTAATTTCACAGCCCTGCACCACGAGTCTATTCAGTAATTATGAGGGAAAGTCTCTTTAGCCGCTCTGATCCCTCAACACAAGTACTCTGGGCAGCCATTTGGCCCTGTGGCCAAGAGAATGGACTTAGTACCAAAAGGTCAGTAATCAGTACAAGTGGAGCTGCCAGACCTGCTGCAGAGCCTGATAGTCCGCTGGTCTATTACCTTGACACCATATTAGCCTGGAGGTTTGCAGGGAGAAAAATGTAACAAGGTTTTAAGGCTGAGGATTTAACAAATCAGCACGGAGAAAAGGGCATTCCTCCGGGATATTATTCACTGGTAATTATTCATTTCACCATTCACCACAGAATGTTAAGAGTGTTAACATTTCAGACCACAAATATGTCATTAAGACACTTTGGATCTCCTTGGCAGGAGCTATGGTTTGTGACTTCAAGGGAAATCTATTAAGGTTTGATATCCCAGTCACAAGGGTAATAGGATCTCAGAGTAATTGTTTATTTCAGGGTTACTGTATTTGTTCGCTTGCCAAAAGATTCTTCTGTTTGCTTTTGTGTCAGGCTCAGATTACAATTCAGTCATTCTCAAGTACCTTAACTGCTCCTGTGAAACAGGCGGTGTAACAGGAATACTCCACAAAGAAATGTCCACATGCCGTGCTTCATGCTCCCCATTCCCATAAACCCATTAATAACATTCTGGACAAATGTTTGCCAGAAAACCACCTCACAAATGAGGACATTGAGAATTCAGCGACACATATGAATCAAGGCAGGCCGTGTTCACTGTCAAACAAGTGCCGCAGTGGAAAACATTAAGGATAAATTATTTTCAGGCCGGTGACAGGGGGAGAGCATATTCCATCGTTCTATAGGTGCTAATTTATGTCTTTTCCACTCAAAACTTTGTGTGCTGGGAAAATATATCAGAGCAGATTGGTTTCCTCAGGAAAAAAAATATATTTTCAACAGATGTTTTATAGGTGCAAAAAGGAGAATGGTGGCCTTAACAAATCAACAGATCCCAGTCTGGCACCGTTCACCTGCATGCTAACCTCCTCCTGCTCCTGAAGCAGCCCTGACACATTTTCATTTAGCTCCGGATGAGGGTTTTTCCAGGCTGCACTTTTCTCCCTGTCTTTTGGTTCTATTTGAGATTTATTTAATGTTTATTAAAGTACAATGCATGCACTGGCAATACTGGCAAATAAAATCTTTGTGGTTCGAAGATTTAATGTCTTTTTAAATGCTGCCAAAAGCCCTTCAGATGACGCAGCGCTAATTTTCCTTTGCTCTGTTTTCAACTAACCAACCTCTCTTTTTTTTAATGTTCAGTTTTATGGAAGAAAAGGTAGACTGTATGACTTTACATCTTATTAGCAACCTACTTTACCGTGACTTGTGAGGTTTACTCACTGATAATGGAGACAAAAGTGGCCATTATAATGTACTCAAGGTGGTGGATAAGACTTGCTAGTCAACTATTCTGTAGTTTAAGCTTAGCCATTAAAACTTAATCACAATGCTTTCTTGCTCTCTATTTAGAATCACTGTACAAAAAATACATAACTAAAAATTGTGATGGACATTTTTACTATTTTCTAATATTTTGTAGAGTAAAGGACTGTTCAACTTTAATAATTTAGTGATAAAAATCTTTATCTGCAGCCCTGTTTAAAAGCCCTTCGTACTCAAAACTTCACAGTATATTCTGCAGTCTCTTAGTGCTTTACTGTGGTAATCAGGTTTGCAGTTGCTTTTAAAATTCTCAGTCTTTTTACTTTCGTGTACTTGACTACTCAACAGAAAAAAAATATAACTACGGTCACTTCTTGTTTTCCCATTTGTATTATCTCCCCCATTCTTTATTTCACAAAACATTTCAACAACCTCAAAGATCAGTTTTTATTTGAATCTCCTCATTAAGTTTCCGCCTTGTGCCTATGCAAATACGTCTCCAAGAACTACCCTTCTCATTTATTCTGCTTGGTGAACAAAGAGATTCTGGTTCCGAAGCCTTGACTTCATGAGGGTTCTTAGATTGTACATTCAATGGACGAGACCTTCACTGAAAGGTCAGGAACATGCCAGCTTCAGACACAGATGGGGGCCTACTATTCATCAATATTTATAAAGGCGGTGATTATGGAACAAGACATTGATTAGGGATTATTCATCACAAGGTCAAATGTAACAGTCAGAGACGCATTTGCTTGTTTTGTTTGCCTCAAATTGACATCACATTGCCGAGATACTACCCAGGATAATTCACTGATGTTACCGTGCACAATACAGTGATCAAGTCGAACGCAGAAGGTATTCCTGCAGCTCATCTCCCCTCGCCTCCAGTCTGTATCCATCCGCCCCCTTATGAATATTGATAACCCTCCCTGCTGTGCTTAATGGTAAGACTCTGAAAAATGATGCTGGGTGTGTCACTCGCATATAATCCCCCAGGGGCATGGCACAAAACTAATATGCAGCTTTCAGAGACATGAAGATAATCCCATCAGTGATGAGAGAATTAGAGGTCGAAACCTACAATAAAGAGAGTCTCATTTCTTGGTGAGACTTGATGGTGATGGAGATACATATTCATGTCAAGGCTGTAAGCCAGCAAGCATGTGATGCAGTGACCAGCTGTGTGCGCTTTGTGAGAAGGCTGTTCCCCTGCAGCATGCATGATATCATCAGGGAGTGACAGCTCTGTTTTGGGCATCTTGGGGTCATTACATCACACCAGGAAAATTCAGGGTCCACAGAAGGCTATTTGTTCCCAAGGCTAACCATATATTATAGCTGCACTCAAGGAGGGATGGCATTCGGGGCAGTAAGCTGACGCTCCGGCTCAATAGACAAACAATACACTAACAATACATAATTAGAATTGACAATTTGTTTAACCTCTTTCACAAACACTGACTGTCAAATCATTGCTCAGCAACCCCAAACAGAACTCGGAGACTTTGGAGGACGCTGTTCATATTTTTTTTAGTTTCCCAAAACCAAAACTGCAAGAGGAAATTTATTGAAAAACTAAACAATACAAAAATTGCTTTTCTGTCACACGCTTATTCTGACGGACTGTGGGTAAACAGTCTAAGTCAAGCGTAAAAGCTGCATTTTCTGGTTGTTTCTTTGTTTTTCCAGCAGCTTATTTGTGAAAGAAACAGCCAGCGGTGTTGCTGATACAGGCGATTGTGATCTGTAGTTTCCCTGGTAAACAGACTGACCTCTTCAGCTAGCAGCTGTCTGTCTGGCAGCAGCCCTCCCTGCTAACGCCTGACCTGTCCACTCTGATAGCCGAGCAGCACTCCCGCACTGAAGAGAGCTGCTCTGGAGGAGCAGCAACGAGCCTGCGACAGCTGATGAGGTCAGTGTGTTTACTGTGGAAACTACAGCTCACAATCTCTAAACCTGACATTTACTATGATATTTTAAGAGAGACAAACACTGTTCTGTTATCACCCTATTGTAACTGCAATGAAACTATCTGGCAACCAGGAAAAGAAAAGAAGACAACCACATCAAACAGCACTCTGGTCCAGAACTGAGAGCCACCGTGGATCACCAGTAGCTTCCACTTTGACTTTGCCAAAATGTCTTTGTTTAGATTTCTGCTTGAAATGTTGATGTCAGTGGATCAACATTACAAGACAGGAACAGGAGCAGCCAAAGACACAAAACCGCAACAACAAATGCAGCGAGAACAATTCCTGTGATACAGTGGCAACGCAAATGCACAAGATAGAACTGATAGGTATGAAAATAAACTGAGGAGCGGAAAGGAGTATTTTTGTGACATGAGCATATCGGATGTGGGAGACATGAAATGTGATTCATGTGGGAATAGGAGATAAAATTAAATGATTCTTTTAGTTCAATAAATACCAAACTTTCTTCCTCTGATCTCAAGACAGATGTAATATTTTAACCAATTAAGAGAAGCTCTTTCTTAATTTAACTATTATCATAATTGTTTAAATCATTTAATCTTGTTTGTTTCAGCTTCTCAAAAGAGACAGAGAGGATTCTCTGCTTTTCTGTGCTTCACATCATTGTACATCAAATATTTTGGACTGTCAGTTAGACACAGCATTTCCAAGACATCACTTACTAATACCATTATCAGACAGTGCATAAACTACACAAATAGCAGAGAAAATAATATGTAAATGAATCAGAAACTCAGAGAAATCCAAATCAATTGCTGGATGCAGCCCCAATGGCAGAATTTAAGTGCTTTTCCCACAGAAATAAGGTGGAAAAAAATAGTATTAGAAGTAAGTGATAAGGTGCCCAGGAGGATTTTCTCGGGGTTGACTACGAAAACTGAAACACTTCTGTGAGTCAACAGCCTCATTCACTCTGCTTTCTATCTACGGAGCAGCAGAGCGGTTTTAAATAAAACTTTACAGTATTCAATTTCAGGTACACCAATGAGCCTGCCATGTTTCTTTTCTAGGGGATCTGAACAAAATACGATTCCCAATAAGATATTTGCAATGTTTGCGCTGCTTCATTTGTGACAATAGGTGTAACAGCACAAGCTGCCTGTACAATACACTTGAAGTGTGTGACAGTGAGAATAATTGCCATGTCAAATCCTCTTGGGCTTCAACATGTTCCTTTTCGTTTGATGCATGACAACTGCCAAGGTGACAAGCGAGCTGTCACAATGCTGGGAGTAAGATGAAGCTTAGAGTAAGATGAAGCATGGAGACAAATTTAAATACTTGTTTGCATTTTCCAAGTGGTGACATAGCACTCAAAGTATAAAAGCCTTGTTCACTGTATGGGAATTGATTTTTTAAACAACTTAAGCATTATTATCACAGCAAGCCAGGAAACATCAAAAACTGTGATTTATCAACCCAGACAGGTCTGTGCAGCATTGCAGTATTAAATACAGCTTAAGGTTAACACAGTAACCTTTGATGAATGTCAGCAGGAGAAGCGTGGGCATTTTATTAGAATTATCAAATTGGTACCTTCTGCCATGGATGTTTCCCTAAATTAGATCCTCAACACTTGCAGCAGGTTAAACAGTGAATTCTAGCTCTAAGCACACATCTCCACCGAAAGACACTGAAAGTGGAGATTTCCATTTTGCAGAGAGAAAAGCAGCGCGATTCTTTCCACATCCCCGAAGGCGATACTGAGGAAATTGTAGGTGATACGAAGGAGATCGCAGATTTTAACTACATGATGAGGACGACACATTCTCTCTGACCAGGACAAAGTGGCGTGGGAGTCTGAGAGGCTCCTCAGCCAAGAAACAGATGAGATGACATACATCAACTGGCCCCCAGCGCCACGTTTGTTGAATGTGCCGAAGTGAATCTCTTTAACACAACTCTCTGTCTGCCTCCTGAAGGGGGCCAACAGTCTGTGACTCCATTTGTCGCGGGGAATGAAATGAATAACCTTTCAGGCTAACCTGGCCGGGCGCGAGGAGCATGTGGCATACAAATGACGACACTGGCTCCGCGGTGTGCACCCGCTGATGCGAGAATGTAAATGGTGCTGTGGAGGTTTGCATGAGAAATCGGGCGTTTGATGCATCTGAACCCCCCCCCTGTCATTGTTAACAGAGGGCTAATCTATTCTGCTGCATCACAGAAAACACATTATTAGATTTAGTATCATTTTGAGTGTACAGAAAGAGAACACACACACTCACAGAAAAGGATTATCTTGAAGAAGCTTAATTGTTTCCCAGGCAACTAGTTCCCCTCTAAGACGGTGACTGTGAAATTTCCGCTAGCGATTATTTTACTTTCAAATGACTTACTCGTGTCCTCCAGCTAAATCCTTCATGTGAGCCAACCTAGTTTTTTTGGGGGGCGACGGGAGGAGGGGGAGGAGTGGGGGGGGGGTTGTAGATTAGAGTCCTCGAGGAAAACAACATCTCTTTTAGCCTCCAGTACAATAACAAAACTGGGCTGTGAGCTGGAATGAAAAGGTTAGCTCAATGTTTATCGTTAATGATGGTGGGGTTCTGATGAGACCCAGCAGGGGTGATTAATTCATGCAATAAACAAGCCTGTCTGGGGTGTAGTAATTCCAAAACGCCAGATGAGTCATACAAAGCCAGTTTCCTTAATCATTTTAAGCAGGTGTCTATAAATGAATACAGTCAATTTTAAAATGGTCAAAAAAACATCAGCATTTCCCACAAGTGTCCTCGATCTTGTGCAGACTGTCTTCCATTTTCTTTCTTTCTTAATTTGCAGTGGAGTGCTGATTCAGAGAGTAATTATTGCACTACAATAAACAGAGCCATTATCAGTGTCACTTTGTGTTATTTCAGTTAATAAAAGCGGGCCGTTGCGCTACATCCCAAAGGCAAACCTTTTGTCATGTCAAGAAAGACTGATGCACGTGTGGTCTGCCACTCATTCGTGACCATATCTCTTCCTCAAAGGGCTGAGAGCCGCGGCAGTGGCACACAATAACCTTTGTCTGTGGTAAATCCCCAGCAGAGTGAAGGGGGGGGGAACCACATGAGAATCGAAACAGGTTTTAAAGTCACGCTGCTGCTAATTTCCACCATTTGAGTGCATCTGTAACACAATGATCTGAAGGGATGTGTTTTCAACAGTGGCTGCAGTGTGCATTATAGGTACACAACAATGCCAGACTGGGCTACAGTCATTCTAATTCACCTGAGATTACCATCTCGAACAAAAACAAACAACAGCATTATGGGAATGCAGATAAGAGTGAGTGCATTGCGGTGTGGCCTTTCCTTTTTCAGAGACAAGAAGCCTCAGAAAAAAAAGCACATTTCTATGTCTACTGTCACTACAGCTGCAGCATGTGTACATACAGGCTTTCTACTCATTAGAGAACTGTTTTGACAAGATAACATCTTCCTACCTGCAGTTCGGAGGGGGGTCTAGTGTTATTTCCGCAAGCTCTTTCTGAATCCTGCAAGAGAAAGATTTCCATGTTAAAATCAGTGTCGGGAGGGCAAGTCTTCAGAGAATAAAAGCTCAAGGATTGGACAGTTCTTTAGCGCATGAAGTCAGCGCTTTGTGCCTGTGATGAGGTAAATGTTGCTTTTAATCACACCCTCAAACATGTGGACCTAAAGTTAATAACAACACGGTATCAAACACTGCGGCAGCTGCTGAGAACGTCTCATTTAATCCAAACATCAGTATGCAAGATGCAAACGGTGTCATGACTCCATTTGCTGTTTAAATGAAGGACTTAAATTAAGTAAAGCCAAAGAACTCAGTTTATCATACCAGCTTAAATATAAAATAGATGACTGATGCTTTTACTGTTTTATCTTTTCTCATTGTAGTCATTTGTCTCTGGTGCAAAGACAAAATTAAAAGGCGCATCAAGCATGAGGACAAACATGACTGCTTTCAGATAACCGTGCAAAATGATGATTCAGACTGTGAAGGGCAACTGAGTGGAAACGCTGCAGCGAAACTCACATTAATATAAACACAGCACTTCAGACAACGGCGGAGCCTCTCCATGCTACAAACCCTTGTTGTGCTGAAGGCCCTCATACAGACTGTTTTCAACTGAGGCACAGACACAAAAGGGAAATGATCATAACATCAGTCGCTGTTATAAAAAGAATCAGCGGCCTCAGCCAACCCTTTGCTCATGCGGTTGCATAATTCTGTCATCGCCTGTCTTTTTTTTTTTCGGGGAATAAGTGCTAAGACTGGTGGAGGTAAGTGTTGGTGGTGATTTTGGGGGTGGAGGAAAGACTAGACTAATCTGTTTCAACAAATAGGCTGGAAGAAGAATATCTCTTTCAATTGGAAGCAATTGTGCTGAGCTGTGTGAGATACCACGTTACCGTGGGCTCCCTGTCACGCTAAATAGCATGGATGTTTGAAATGACAATGCCTGTGGGACTACAGTCTTTTTATATATCTTCACACCCCTGGGGCAGAAGGGGAAAGGGCCTTTAGTTCAACAAACAACCACTGTCTGAGCAAATGTTGCTTCCCCAGAGCCACATTCAGGCTTTTGCCTCTTCTTACCTCTTGGCACTAGTAGAAAGTTTAGCAGCGGTTTTACTCGAGATCTTGGTCTCCTTCTTTTTGGGCTGTGCTTGCTCTCTCTCCTGTTCAGGTGGTACTGATTCCCTTTGTTCAATGTCGGAGCTTCCCCCGCTGGTGCTGGGGCTGTCGTCCGGTCTCTGCACTTCGCTGGACATCGTGGGCCCTGATTTAAAAAAAAAAACATGGACATAGGCACATAATGTGAGCATTATAGGACAGGGTTCAGCTGTAAAATATGACATAATGTCAAATTGTTTGCTTGTGCCACTGGAGAAAAGCAGGTAAATCTGAGGGAAACCACAGTATGATGGGTTTAATTCAATAAGCTGGACATGGATGGGAGGTATAACAGAGCAGGGAGGGGGCGCAAAATGTGAGCTGATGAAAAGACATTTGTCAAAGGCTCCAAAGGCTGTGAATTACAGATGTATAGGAGCTTTGTTAAAACACAACAAAATACACTTCTCGTATTTTACAGGCTGTTTCTTTCTTTATATGAGCATTTTAACTGGCTAAGATTTATAAAAACAGATGTATGACCTTATGGCTGCCCTGTTTCCTGTTTTAATTTTATTTAACCAGATACTGAATAATACAGTGGTTTTGTGGTGAACAAATAACCTGATAAATGGTCAAAAAAGTGACCCACTTCTTATTCTCGTCAGTGACGGATCGGTGAGTCCGTCCGTTAACACGAGCAGACGGTCGCTCCTGTTGTGTTTTAAATATCAATTAAAGCATTTTCACAAAACCGCAATAACACGGTGTTTATTCATGTGTTTCTTTATTTAAATTTAACATTTAAATAAACAAAAAACAGAAAAGCTGTGAGGAAAAACGATGAAGTGAAGCGGCGGACAGCTCGTCTTTCCCGGGGGGGGCGTTTCGCGGTAATGATGGGGACATCAACGGCTAACTGCCCGGTTCAACAGCCGTTGGAGACGCCAGGGTCGATGCGGACATTACGACCCCCCCACAAATATTAACGGTCACTAGTTAAGATGTTTTGTCTGTTAGCGGGGCATCACTTTATCCTTCGGTCGAACCGGGTAGGTCACCGTTTGGGGGGGTAAAAACCGTGCGGGGGTCGACCCGGGGACCGAAACCGAGCTAAAAAAAAAAAAAAAGCGACCGTAAACATTATTGGGAGCTAGCTAACGTTACAAGGCCGGGGGGGGGGAGGAGGAGGAGGAGGAGGCGGAAAGTACGGTGCGTTGCGTTACCGCTGAGGGGTTTTTTTTTTTAAATAAAAAAAGAGGAAAAAATGAAGAGCAGAAAAGGCCTCGTTGTTTTTAAAAAAAACTCAATGAAAATACGCATAGAAGAAGGCGTTTCTGCCGGACTCGTCCGGAACAAAAAGCCGACGGCGGGGCTGATGGAGGACGGTCAACGGCAGGGCTAGCGCGGCGGCGGCGG
>JAQNCA010000030.1:3557856-3569127 GCA_029783725.1 Acanthurus tractus
GACAGTAACCTGCCGACCTCTCAGCTTGGAGCGACTCTTTGTGAGAAGTAGATGAGAAAAGCTGGAGAGGCTCAGCCGGTGGAGGCAGCGTTTTAAAAAAAGCTGTCCACAGAACTCAAATATTAACATTTTCAGCAGAAACTCAAGTCAAATATTGACACTTCTAACAAATTGATAATTACAGATGCCATCTGTGTTTTCCTGCAGGAGCCGGCTGCACCAGGCTGTTTCTGTCTCGGTGCTGCAGTTTGTTGAAGTGAGTTTGCCGCCCAAAAGGTTCAGGTTGGAGTTCAGATTAGCAGCCGCGGGCTCATTTTCCTGCTCGGCCTTATATTCTTTACTTTAGCTGATGGTGACAGATGATCAGGCTTGAGAGAGTTGAAACAATAACTCCCGCTGCTGGAATGTGCTCGTGTGTTCGGGCATGTTTGCTGGATTTTTGGAAACCGCACAGTTTGCCTTGTTTTATCTCAAACAGTGTGAGGTTGAGCAAGGTGTGTGTGTGTGTGTGTGTGAGGGTGAGAGGAGGTGAAATCCACCGAACAATCGAGGGAAAGTAAGTTGAAAGACTTTTCACACTGAGGGTCAAAGGTTGAGAGTTGATCCGGACAGAAATGCCTCCACAAACTTTCAGATCAATTGTCATTAAATTTGCTTCAGATTTTCAGGATGAACTCAGGACAAACATCCCGCGAAACCAACGACGTCTCCGTTTGTCTCAGCTGTACTTTGTGCTAATTAGCAAATGTTAGCCTGCAGTGCTTCAGCGCTCCGTCTGTGTCAACACGGGACACAGGACGCGTTCAGGGACAGTAATGAGTGTAGGTCACCGACGTTCTGGCCTTTCTGGGAGCCCAACATACAGTTAACACACACATACATGTACAACTGAAGACACAGAGATGAATTGAATAACATTCAAATGTATTTGTTCAACTAGATTTTGCAAGAAAGAAAACTGAAAAACATGGATAAAAGCTTCCTTTGTCTCAGTCCTGCTAAACTGTAGCATTATAGCATGTTAGCATCGTCACTGTGAGCATTAAAGAGCTGCTAGCATGGCTCTTTATATATAACATGATTAGCATACAGGACAATTTGATGTAATATCGCAGAAACCTAGAAAACTGATCACATTGTTCCTGTTTAACCAACTTCATCTATCAAACACTGAAAAGTAGTGAAAACACAATAAGATTATGTAATAGAGGAAACATTAGAGCTCAATCTGAAAACATTTATGCACATTTGTAGAAGTAATAGCTGTAAAAAAAAAAAAAGGTTTCTGCTTCTAAGAGAGTGTTTTTAAACTCTCACTTTGCTATTTTTTTGCTAAGTTAAGGGTTTAAATACTTTTTCTGTTCAGAGACTCTCAGACTTAGCTGTGATTTCTCATTCACTGGTGGAGCTGATCACCTCTGCGTGATGTTTCGGAGCAGAAACACTCCCGGGTTTTCAGCCACCGTGACATTTCGGATTAATTCTCCCGTCACTTATCGAACACGAAACCTATCAAACACATTCACGTCTCAGTTGTGTCACCCCCTCATCCAGCTGCAGACTGATCCCATAACATCAGCCCCGCTGCTTTCCGAGCCGGGATCTGTTTTGACTCTGCATGTCGGAGCTGGGAACGGTGGATTTTGGCCCCGGCGCGAGGTGAGGCGTGCCTCGCGGGCTGACGTCATGCCGGCATGTCGAGAGATGGCAACGGTTTCGGCTGATCCCTGCAGAAGGACATGCTTTGCTGAAGTTGGGGCTCGGACGTGCCTCCACATGAGAGACGGCATGTGTTCTTTTTCCAACAGATGGCAGCGCTCCGGCGACTTGAGGAAAAAAGACAGAAGACAGAGAGAGAGAGAGAGAGAGAAGGGGGGACATTCTGTGGTTTTTCCCTCCTCTCTTCTCGTATTTATGACTTTTTGCTTTTTATTTACCCCTAACCACTCCCCCGGGGACAGAAATGTGGCTCTTTGCTTGTCTCAGGACGGTGGTTTGATACTGTATCTGCCAGCTCTTTACAGCCTCGCTGGCCCGGAGTCCCACTGTTGTTAAATGTGCAGCGATTATAAAAAAAATCATCCCTCTGTTTCTCATTACAGCTTTGTGAAATGGCTTCTTTAATTTCTAATGTTTTGGAAAGCTCCGACGGGTTTCTCTGGCTTTTTTTTTTTTTGTTCTTAATTCCGCCGTGTTGAAATCAGCCTTGTGCTGTTTCCAATTGGTGGTTTATAAAGCTCTCTGCTGGCGTGGCGCACTCACATGACAATAAAAGTGAAGTATTTACTTTTGTTTTTCCTAGAGATGTGTGGGCCAGGCCTCTCTTGCCATTGAATCATCTCATAAGACACACTGTGCCTGCTGCAGTCGTTCCACATCAGCTTTTTTTTTTTTTTTTTTTTTTGTGGCGACAATTTCAGAACGAGAACATCTGTTTCACGGAGATAAACATCATCGCGGCATCACGCCGTGGTCATCTGCACGTAGAACCGCTCCTCGGTGTGATTCGGGTCTGATTGTGATTAAAAGAAGAAGCTCGAACTCACAGAACCTGCAGCTAGTTTTTCACAGATGCGCTATTTAGGCCAATTCTCAGTAATGGAGACCATTCGCTCGGCCTCGGCGGTTACAGAGTTCAAACACTTTTGTTATGTAAAAGTAACAGTTATGACCTCATGGTGTAAGAAAAAAAAACTCCCTTACAAGTTACAGTACTTTTATTAAGCTCGTGTCAGCATAAATACTAGCAGATACAGCAAATAAGCAAGTGTTAGCATGTGATTTGACGTCAAGAGTAAAAGTACTAATTACGAAAAATGGACCGTGCCGTTATTAGATCATAACATGCTTCGTACATGTAGCTTTAATAATCAAAATTCCCATAATTTAAGCTGTTAAGTGTGTGATTTGTGGCATTTTACCAAACAGTTTGGGATTAAATACTGATGCAAAAATGTAAATAAAAATTAAAAATCTCTAATTAATTTATTTCAGCATTAAAGTTCAGTTTTGGTGACAAACTTCTCTGAACTGAAGGTGCATTGAGCAGCTATTTTGGAGCTTTTAAAGTGTCTCTTTCCACCTTTGGAGCTTTTGGAAGCTCAGAAGAACTTAACCTTGACTTGAGATTGTTTTGACATAAACAGCGTACGTTGGCTGCAAACGCCTGGAAAAGCCTGAAATATGAGACAGAAAATGGAGCTTTAGGATTTGTGATAAAATACTAAAAACTTTGTATAAAAAAAAAGTGATTTTTTTTTTTTTTTACTTTGAAATGATGGAAGTCTCCCAAAAGTTATGAGATTCAAGGTTTTTTTTTGGTTTTTTTTTCCAGAGTCAAAGCATTTAAAGCATCCAGATTTTGGGAGATTTTGGGGATTTCCATGCTAACACATGAGTTACGACACACTGAGCCGAACGGGAAAGGTTGTTTTTACACCTGGCATCAATTTAAATCTAATCATCTGTAAAGAAGCAGCACAAGTCGCACAGATAAGAAGCTACACGGAGCAAAGAGGCTCTGACACAGACAAAACAAACAGCCGGCGACGGTTCACTGCCATGTGAACCGACACATCCTGGCTCAGGTTTCCGTCTCTGCTGCCGTCTGCGGTTCAACATGTTGCCTTCTCGCTCTCCCTCCTGCAGGTAACACATGTCAGAATGGCCTCATGCCCGCCCTGGTGCGTCCCACCCTGCCCGCCGCCGTCCAGACCTCGCTGGGCATGAAGCAGTTCCTCCCGTTTCCGTTGGATACAGCCTCGGCAGTCCGCCTTTTCCCAGGATTCAACACGGTGAGTCTCTGGTGTGTCATGTGATCTGCTCGCAGAGGGGCCCTCCGGATGACCTCAGCGAAGGTCGTTCTGACGGATAACAGTGTGTTTATGTGGGAAATGAGTGATTTGGTTTTCCCACGTTGTTTTTCCCACATCCTGAGGATTATATTTCTCTATTTCTAATCTCTACATGTGTCTTAAAACATTTATGATTTTATTATTTCTCACATTTAGAGAATGATATTATTGTTGTACTGAACTCATGTTGCTATTCCAAACAATTTGCTTAGTATTGCAGCAACATGAACTGCAGTTTATTCTCTTCTTTTCTTGATTTCATCCCAGAAGAAAAAACGTATCAACATCTCTTTTAGCTAATAGATTTGTGTTTGCGATATTAATAATTCATACAACAAAAGATGGATCCCATGTGTTTAGGTACATTGCTGCAATATCAATGCATCCCCTCTCTCTTCTGTTTTTTTAATCTTTATTTAAAGTTGTAATCAAGGTCTCAGAGCTACATTCAATAAGCAGCTACGAGCCCTGAGGTGGAAAGTCCGACCTTCCTCTCTGTGATTTAGTCCAGTTCCCTTTTGTTTGCATTGAAACATCAGAATGAAACGAGGCTTTTAAAGCTTTTAAAGCAACTTTGAATGAGTCTGATGCTGTTGACGTCTCTTTCTCTGAGAGAAATATACGTTTTATTATGCTGAGATTTATTCAGAGGCTACAAAACAAGAAACCGTCAAACAGATTTCTGACAATATCAGCATTTCCATGTTCGAAACCTTATAATTTCTTTTTTTTTCTTAATGCAAAAAAACCGCACAGAGGCATTTATGTGAACTGTGTGATTATTGCGAAAGTGCACTCACTCTGCAGATAGTTTGCATTAAGTCCGTTTCACTGATTTATTGACGGCTCTGTCTGTCAGCTGGAAGACCAGAACTCAAAGTGAAGGCAGGTTATCTGAGGTCGTCTCTCCTGAAGGAATTCGACTGCCGGGTGCAGCTCAGCTCCTTGTTACCATCCACATCTGTTTTGATTTGGAACTCAAAACAGAAACTACAGTTTATCATAGAAAATAAATGAAAACCACTCGGCATCCTGTTGTCTCACTGTAGTGCTCTGAAAAACGTCTTTTAGTGCATCTTTAGTCAGAAACTCTCCGAACATTAGTTTGCAAAAACATGCTTCTTGTTGCAATTTGGCCATTTTGCAGCGACACAGCGCTTATGTTCGCTGCCTCTTCCTGAGTGCAAAGTGCTGTTCGCCATCCGCAGGAAGCAGGAAGTTCAATTGCATGAAAATGTTGCAAAGCAGCGCAAATAATTCGGTAATGATTTGTTTTAACTCGTCCGAGATTTTTTAGAAAATGATTTTCTATTAATTCTCAAGACGTTTTTCCCCGATGAGAGTAAATTCATTCAGGGGAGAAAAAAAAAGAGGCTGTGTTCATTTGTTCCACTTTAATCAAATAGTTTCAAAGCAGTGTGACCCGAAGATTGGGCACACAGCTGAGTGACGAGTCTGCAGGAAAACAAGCACTTTCACACACATGAAGAATAAAGTTTCCAATACGAACATTTACTTGGGTTTCATTTTTTTCCTCCTCAGTCAGAGTGATGTTACAGTGTTAATTGGCAGAAACATCACAGATAAAATGTCGACTGTAGTTTTTGCGTTAATTGAATTCCAGTGTTTTTTTCTCAGGTCAGTTAATTAAAAGTCAGTCATCTTTGAGTTTGGTGTTTTTTCCGTCAGTCCTCCATCGCAGCAGTTGTTTGTTGGCTTGTTTGTGTTGGATGAAGCCTCGTTGAAACGTTCATCCGAAATGACACCGACATCGATGAGAGCAATTACACAATGATAACACACACACACACACACACACACACACACACACAGGAGCCGGTCACACTGATGACTGGATGCAATGAAACGTCGTTTTGAGCTTTTTTCCTGCTGTGAATGAAAGTCCTTCACTACCTCACAGCAAAACAAAGATATGAGGAGAAAAATGTCCCAATGACCCGAATATTTACCATGAAAACTCTTTGTGTTGTCACATGACTGTGATTCAGTGATGAACCCAGAAAAGTAAAAACAAAACCTGTTGTTTTTATTGGAAATCATTTGGGTGAAAATGTGCTCAGACGGGTTTTGCTCCTAAAAGACGCCTTTGTTTATAAAAAGTGACGCAGACTCGGGTTTTACTTGACACCAAATCGATCACTTTCGTTCTATCGATCGCCTTCACTCACTTTTGAGTCTGAAATTTCGGTCGCTTGATGACAAAAAGTTACGTTTCAAAGTTGAAACTGTTTCTGAGAAATTCCGTCATTTTCAAAGCTAAATTTACTGTGAGGTTAACGAAAAAACATCACAGACCATAAAAACCCAACAAGGAAATGTTTTTAATTAAAGAATCTGGCAAAATGTTCGTTCTTAATGAGTCTGTAAAAAATTCACTGTCAGCATCATTTACTTTTTACTGCCAAATCCACTTTAGTGGTACAATTAGTGCTGAAGTGATTAGCAGGAATTAATCAGCAGCTATTCTGATAATTTATTGTCCCTTTTTTCAGCAAAGCTGCCAAACATCTTCTACTTTCATCTTCTTTTCTCTAAAATTGCATCATTTGTATGTGTCACATGCTGTTAAATTAATGATTTTTGGGGTTTTTGAGCTGCAAGTTTGACAAAAACAAATCGTCTGAAGACGTGAATTCAAGCTTTTGGGATTCTTGACGGCCGTTTTTCAGTATTTTCTGATGTTTTGCAGAATATTTTTTAATTCAAGATAATCACTTAGTGCAACAGTAAGTAAAATAAATGCTCATAATGAAACTTTTCCATTTTTTTTTAACTTAACCAAACTTCATCAAAAAGCTGAAGTCCTGCATGTTTCACATCCATCAGCTGAGCGACTCCGCATGACGCATGCGATTCAAATATGCACATTTGTAAAAATCATAATGAGGCAGAAATCACATTTCCCATCACAGTGAAGCTGGAAAAACAATTAAGTAAAATATACAGAAAACTTAGACGTGAATGTCTTTCTTTGTCTCTTTTTGACTCCAGGTTGCCAATTTTTGACCCCCGACTAAAAGCTTTTCTCTGCTTCTCAGTTTGCTTTGTTTTATTGGAGTTACACAGTGATCCAGATGTTTTTTTGATGTGGAAAAAAAAAAAGTTTTATCACATTTTAGATTTGAAAAACAAAAAATTCCTTTAGGGTACTTTTTTTTGTTGTTTTTTGCAGAGAAAAACTCTCTAATTGACCATTTCTGCAGCATCGATACCTGTAATAAACAGCTCCGTGTGGAAAAATGCAGCGGCAGCATGCGGCCACACACACACACACACACACACACACACACACACACACACACCTTATTGGATTTGCATTCAGCGAGGCGCTGCCATTTAAATGAAGCACTCAGCCGATGTGTAGTTACTGTACCAGGACCCGCGTGTTCGCTCGTATGGATCTGTCGATTTTCTTTATGAACGAAGAAAGTAATTACGAGGAAATATGTCGCCTCGAGCGGCTCAGAATCAACCGGGTCATCATGACCATAAAACAAAAAAAAACCAAAAGAAAAAGGAACAGATTAAAAGCCTTAAAGTCTTTTTTTTTTACTCTTCTCTTCAGTGTCTTTGGATGAATTTAAGGGATGGCTCAATTTAAAAATCTGCTGGAAAAGAGAAGTTGAAATATGGAGCACAGCTGGATAAGAGTGAGAAAAAAAAACATGCACACGAAGAAAGAAAGAAGAGTGAGGGGGGGGGGAGAATAAAAAAGCGTAGCGACATCACAGAGAAAAGTCCAGATAACCCGTGGGAAGACGGATGGTTTCTGCGAGGAGAGCTCCATGAGAAAGTTCAGGAATACTGCGCCTCTTTTCTCGCCCCGTCTAATCTGTATTTAACAGACTTGTCTGCGGATAATGAGTCATACACTGTGAAGCCTCCAAGTGGTGGAAAGCTGATACTAGATTAACACAAAGTAATCACCTCTCCTTCTCTGTCGCACAGACACATAAACACACCACTCTTTGCTCTTTCAACCCCTTCGCTTTTCTCTCTCAGACTCTCACTGTTTCCCCCCTTTTCTTTTTCTTTTTTTTCTCCCTCGTTCATTCTCTCAAACTTTTCCTCGGAGCTCCTCGTTTCCCGGTCACCAGCAGAGTTTTGTGTAAAAAAAAAAAAAAAAAAAAAATCAGGAATTGATACCAGGAGCTTTATGAAGGAGTTCAAACACGAGTGACTGTCCTACATTCTGCTGTGCTGCCTTCACAAACCCCCGTCTTTCTCGGCGCTTTTCAACACCAGTGCAAGTCTGGTTTTCATGGGTGCAACAAAGGAGCCGGTTTGCCAGCTTGTAGGTCTGTTCGGGCGTCTTTGTGTCACCCTGCTCGGTGTCTCGCCGTGTTTGGGAAAAGATATTTTTTTCAAAATCGTGAAAGAACTGAAATGTCAAGAGGAAAAAAGTTGTGAATTTAAAGTGTCGCTTCAGCAGAAAGTCAACAGAAACTGGCAGCAAAATGAACTTATTCTACTCATCTGAGGCGAAGTGATCTCGAAGTGAAGGAGGCGACAACCTTGAATCTCCAAGGATTTGTTTTAAATTAGCTTAAGAAGGCATAAAATGAAGATGAGCAGAGGAAAAAAAGGACAGGAAGAATGAAGATGAGTAGAAAAATGGAGGAAGAAAAGAAAAAACAAAAAGTTAGTGACATTTTATTGTCGTTAAACATAAAACGTGGAGTAAAAAAACAGTATTTATCTGTGAAATTCAGCAGAGTTTGAGGGCAAAGGTGCACACTGAAATATATTCTTGAGTAAAGCAAAATAATATTCCAAACTTTAACTAAAAATAAACTTTCCCCCCTTAACATATGGCCGATGTGTCTTCAGTCAGGCAGTGGATTACAAGATGCAGATCTCTGATGATAATTGTGCACAGGAAGCGAACAGCTGTCTGATTCGAGTGCAGCCGACTCTGTGATTTACAGAATCGAGTCGAAGCGAGTTTCCATCTGAACTCCCACTGATATCACGCGCTGCGTATCTGCAGAGAGATGAGGTCAGGTTTGCTTACGTGCCTCCGGGGCTCAATAAACATTTACGCTGCCTTATTCAGAAAAATGCCAAACGATCGTATAGAGACGATGATGACAGTTGTTCCATTAAGGAGACGGCAGCAGCGGCGATAGCGGCGGTGACACACTTCGGCCGAGGAACGTTTACATCATCTGAGGTGTTTTTCATGTGTGTTACCATAGAAAAATGGAAAAAAGTGAAAAAGAGTGTTCGTGTCCACACCTGCATGAAATGAGACCAATGCCAAAGTCTCTCGCCGAAGCCTTTGCACCGGCTTGTTCTGGGCTGAGTGACTGACACAATCAGGAAGTCCTTCGCCGGAGGGGCAGAAAACATGTTTGTTATCCGGCTACACTTTCTCTCTCTCTCTCCTTCTTTCTGTCTTTTTCCTTCCCTGTTGGGCCTCTTTATACAAGGAGATGTAACAGAAAAATGTGGCTGGAAGACTTCATGCATGTAACGACGTGCTCAGAGACACGAGGGCAGAGACGTCTTTCAGGAGGCTTCGGTTTGAAAGGAGCGAACAGGGGCGATGCCGTAGCTCCGAAACACGCCGGAGAAGAGGATCAAAAACATGTCGTCTTGTTGCGGTCGTGTTTTTATTACCAGGTGTTGAGCTTTTTATGAGCTGCTTGTGTTTTTCTTCTCTGCTTAACAAAACAAAAGTGGTTGATGATTGATATGATGGAGTCTGTTTCCATCAGTGTGTTCTTCCAGTTTGATAGATGATGAGTTGTGATCTGATGGACATGTAGGTGGTTTATAAAACAACACAAGGTGCGTTCAAAAACTTTCCAGGCTGCAGAAACGGAGGGTTGTGCAGTGTTGTGCATGTGGCAGGTGCAAGCTGTAACTTCTGTAAGTTTTCCATGTTGAATCGCTCGATCAGCACCTGAGTTGCACAATTTTTGAGACGTTCGGCTCGTGCATTCAGCTCGGACCTGAAACTTGGACCTGCAGCAACAAAACCAGAAGCCCTGATGCTTCTTCTGATCACGAAACTGCATGTAACACAGTTCATGATGATGTTTGAGCGACACAGAAGAGTTGTTGCTTGCACCTCCTTCATGCACATCAGTGTGCAGAGCCTCGTTCCTGCACAACAGGAACACTGCGGGAGATTTTTTTACTGCACCCCGTGTTTTTCTGCACTGTTTTAACCGACGCAGAAATCCCAGAATCCCAGTGGCTGAATTTGGCCTTTAAAGGCAATGTTGACTCTTTGTAGAACCTCAGTTTGTCCTGGAGAGAAATACATCAGTGACAGATCTATGTAGGAGAAATTAATGAAAACATATCTGGTGCAATCAGAGTTTTTGGCTCCGGCGTGACATTAATCATCATCAAGAAAAAAAGAGTCATTGTTTGGTTTGTTTCACTTCACAAATTCAGGCTCAGAAAATCCGTTAAAATGAAGGTGAAAATGATGATTAACACCGTGTTTCATCGCGTCCTTTTATTTCTGTTGGACGAAAGAAATCAGGACTTTTTTTTAACAGATTATTAAACTAACTTTCAGTCATAAAAGGCATCACTTTAATTACAGTTTGATACATTAGAGGAGAATATAGGAGGAGAGTGTTTCTGTCAGGACGCGTTGCAGTTGACTCATTTTGAACGGACGGCACAGAGCGACTCGACAGGCCACTTCACAGCAGAGGAAACAGAGAGTGAGCTTCGGTGAACTTTTGGGGGGAATTTCTCTGCAACTTTCAATTGATTCAATCACGGAGGAGTTATTGAAATTGCCACCTTGAGAGAAATAGAGCAAACCGGAGGAGAAAAGTCGGAAAAAGAAAAACAGGGAGGGGGAGCTGAACGGGAACGAGGGAGTTTTGGAGTGTAATGAAAGAGAAAAGTCAAAGGGGGGGAATAGTTTTCTGTTAAACAGAGTGGGAGGTGTGTGTGTGTGTGTGTGTGTGGTTTCAGTTGTCTATCTTTAACCCTAGGAATAAGATCTATCTCGCTTGGATCCCACATTTGTCTTTGAGAAACAATACAAACTCTATTTCCCCCTGCAGAGTAATCAGGAATGTGATTTATCGATTCTGTGCGCAGATCTGCTGGGAAATTGCTTTGTATTCCTGCAGCGGCGGCGGCGGCGGCAGCAGTGGCGCAAACACACGGACCTCAGACTGCAGTCTCCAGTCCATTTCAATGTGTACCCTCCCTCGCTAAGTCAACGTCAGCGTCGGTGGCTGTAATGGAAATGTGCTCTTTGACAAAGCACACAACACAATGAAGTCAGAGGAGTTTCCTGGATGTTAAGATGTTTTCTGCGCTGACGATGTTATGTGACATAAAGTTGGGATGCGTCCAAGCTAGCTCGTCCTCCGAGTCGCTAAATCACATCTCTGTTTTGTCTCTTCCTCTGGTTGTT
>JAQNCA010000030.1:3587919-3608103 GCA_029783725.1 Acanthurus tractus
TTTTTTTTGTAATTTACTGTGATGTTTGATTTGGAAAGAACAAGTGCAGAGGTGGAAAAACAAGGAAATGTGGAGTTCAGCAAAGTCTGTGGGTCGTTTTTTTTTCTCTCTGGTTGTTTTTCTACTTTAGCTCCTTATCATCTTCTAACAGATTCATTTCTAATGTCTGGCCTCCTTTTCACCCACGCTGATGTTTGATTTTCTGCCCTCTGTTCTGTGCTTTTAGCCTTCTGTCTTTCACTTTTCTCGATATTGTTTATTTACTGAGTTGAGGTGACATTATAAGATGAAATACATCAGAAACAACAATTATCAAGGTGGGAAATAGCTCATTTCTATTACAGGAACTTCATGACCTTTAACCTGAAGCTTTCTAACTTGAACTCATAGTTACTAGCAAGGTTTTGGGTCGAGCTAATTTCATCCAACCTCTCCAATAGCCTTTTTTTGTGTATAACTCTACTTTCCGATGGCTCAGTGAAGTTTGTGCGTCCAACAAGGCTCAGTTCTTTGCCCCCTTCTGTTTTCTGTATACATGCTGCCACTTGGCCAAGCCATTCATCATTGTGTGTTTTACCATTTTTAGTGATAAACATGTTAAACCCTCAGATCTTTGCAGCCTTGCAGACCTCAAAATCTGCCTTTCTGATAGATTAAACTCTGACTTGTGATTTACAATTCTCAATATTGAGTCATTTTTATCAGTTGCTAATTTACAGAGTTTTATACGCTTTTGTAGAATCTTGGCTTGATTACAGCAATGTAATTTATTCAACAAGAAAACTTGAATTAAGTAAAGTGTCTTCTCTCACTTCAGTATCTCATTCACACACGCTATTTTTCTTTCTCCTATTTTTTTAATCTCAGAAGTTCAAACCTTACATAAATCTGTTTTTTAAATCGCTCACAAGAAATGTCCAGCCCCACTCTATTTATTTGTATTAGTTGAACTCAGTGTTTGCTTAAGCCGTCAATATACTTCATTAGATCTTCTTGTCAGATGGTTCATTTCGTTGGAAGCCTCCTGCCCTGAATCCAGCAACGAGAGCTAAACTCCTACTTAAGGTTATGTAATGGGTTGAGTTCTTGAACTGGTTCCTGTCTGTTTTAAATAAATCCTGCAGTGGAAATTAGATTACAAGAAGTGAAATGTGAATGTCTTTGCAGGGAGAAAAACCCTCTTCAGCTTGAAAAAGTAAACAAGTTTACAAAAACACAAAAGTGAAAGAAAAGATGAGAGAGCTTTCTAAATGCCTCTAATGCAAACAGGTAATGAAGAGCGCTCTGTTCAGGGAGTAAATAAAACTATTTGGAGACTCTCTGGTCAACAAAACTTGACTACAGTTTACAAGCTGGACTCATAAACATGTGTCAATGTCAGAAACATCCTAAAACCTTTTGAAACAGAGAAGCTTTTCTGTCTCAGTGGCCTCGGGCCATCGGCTGGTTTACAAACCGGTCTCTCAGCTCTCCCACAGAGCAGCTCGGATCAGGTTTGAGGAGGAAGCCACAGGCAGGTCCAGCTTCCAGCTCTGCATCGTCTCTCTGGCCAAACTGCAGCTGCACGTCATGACGAACCGTCAAATTAAGATATTTTTCATCTGCGGCTGCAGCTTCAATAAAAGAAAAACACTATCTGAGTATTCCGGAGCTCCAGGCTCAACACATTACCTGTTGATTGGCAGGTAAACACAGAGTCTGTCTGCCTTTGAAGTGCTCACATAACAGCTGATTGACAGTAAATATATACCGAGATACATTTCCTCATGCGCAACATAATAACCTCATCCTGAGTAATCACTGACACATTCAGCGTTAGAAATGGATTGATTAATCCTTTAATGAAAGGGCGATGATATTGCTTTTGAGGTATGCTGCTGATTTAATAACATGCAGGGGCAGCAGTGATTTTTAAAAATGTTTTGATTACTTTCAAAATGGTATGGAAATGAGGTGCAAGGAAAATCGAACCCCATCTGCTAGTCCGTCAGTTAGATTTAGCAACCTGGAATTAATGCAGTGCACACATTGGAATGTATTTTAGAGTTTGAGAACAAGCGCATTTATATATATATATACAGTGTATAAAGTATAATTTATATACGTGAACATCCACAGTGATACAGTTTCATTCGTGTCATCTATTTTTGCTCGTAGAACCTGAAGACAAAGATAACAACGAGAGATCCAATCAACCTTTCGTACGTTATATGTAAGATAAATGTGAATAAAATTTAAGTGCACAACCTGAAATGTTGGTTACAGAAGTATTCTGATGCTGTACTTTAGGTACAAGTGACAAAACCACTGTGGGAAAGTACTCCACTGCAGGTAGAGGTCCTAAATTCAAGTCCTACTGATGTAAAAATATCAGAAAAATATACTTAAAGTACTGAATGAAAAGTACTTACTTTAATTTGTGAAGAAACTAGTTGCTGAAGCTGTCAGACAAATTAATTATTGGAGTATTAAGCACATTCGCCTCTCAGTTGGAGTGTAATGGAAGCATAAATCTGAATTAAATGCAAATATGGTACTTTAACGAAACTCAAGTGCCTTTAATTTGTGCTAAAGTACAGTACTTAAGTGGATGTACTTAGTTACAGTCCGTGTCCTGAACGTGACAGGCTAACAAGAGTCAACAGGACCCTTGTCAAACCGTCTAACAGCTCCGAACAAAACACCCAGAGTTCCTCACTCAGGCTCTTCTGTAGTTTTAGCATCATAAAGCCGACGGTACCTGATTTCCCTTTAAATGGATTCCTACAGGCAGGTCACTGATGTGTCCCATCGACATTACAAACTGTTTTTTGTTTTCTAAATAGAGTCATTCAGCACAGCAATACAACCACGACCGGCTGCTGCTGCCAGAAACTCATAAATTTTAAGGTTGCACAGAAACGCTGGCCTCCATTATCAGCACACTTAAAAAAAAAAAACATGGAGTGTGTTTCCAGCTACTCAGGGACACATTATGATAAATTAGGAAAGAGGACAACTGTTGTTGGGCTGGAGGAGCTAGATTCAAGTTCCAGCTTGTTTTTCTTCCCCTGAAAATCAGGACACAATCAACTTGGACCCCGTAATGTCTCGTGTACTTTGGAGAGCAGACAGGTTTGTCTTGGATTCGTCCCAGCGAAATATCTTGGGTTGTGTGGCCCGTGTGGCTGATCCGTCATGTTGTGTGACCGAGGCTCAACATGGACTTACACCTCTCTGGGGTCGAATATAGGACAGAAAACATAACAAGCTGTATATTTTTCTGTCTGCAGATGACTTTTTGGAAAAAATATTTACACTTTCTTAATGCTAAGCCAACATGATATATCAAACATGAAACACTGGTATTAGTTTTTGTAATGATGATTTGCGATCCACCCTTAAGTTTTCCTGTATCGTTAAATGTGCAATAAACTCAATTTGCGGTGAAGAGAAGGGTTATAACAAGTTTTCACAAAGTCACAATAAAAGACGACATACTTTAAGGGAAAAAATGGCTATTTTTGCAAATATTTTCTTCATCTTCCTCTTCTTCTTCTTGCTAATATTACAGTTCATGCACAGTTAAAGTGTCTTTTAGACCCCAAACAATAAGCACATAAATGACAGGTGTAATGGGGCTTATTAAGTTGCTTATTGTTCAAAGTTCTTTAAATGTGATAAAAATGCAAACATTGTGTCCTAAACTGACTTTTAGCTTCTGATTTGCCTCTTTTAGCTCCTTACTTTCATCAAAACTGTCATCATTTGCTTCATTACAGTGATTTTGGTTGACACTTTCACGCGTTGTCTTTTTTTCCCCCGCATTCCATCACTTTCTTTGAGTGACAACAGTTGAGGGGCATCCGGAGGTGTTGCGATTTGACACCAGAATTCCCTCAGGTCACTCTTCATTGTGCACTGCTTTCAACAAGGTGAGGGTAGAAAGTTCCCGCCCACACTGACAGCAGGATCCTTTCAGAAGAAACTCTTGGTTGCACTGATATTCTCCTTTGACTTCTGGCCTGACACACAGGTTTCACAATGAAAACCACCATAAAAATCATCAAATACCTGCTTTTCATCTTCAATTTTTTGTTCTTCCTGGGTGGATTTATCTTGTTCAGCTTATCCATGCACACTCTGACCAACAAAGTGGAATACCAGATCACTGATGAACTGCTTCCAGCCTTATATCTGCTCATATTCGTTGGTGCCGTCACTCTGGTTTTTGGTTTTATGGGCTGTTGTGGAGCGATCAAAGAGAGCCGCTGCCTGCTGATCGTCTTCTTCAAGGGCCTTCTGGTGATGTTCCTCATATTGCTGGCTGTGGGAGTGCTGGGAGTCATATCCAGAACAGCATCCGCCCAGGAGTTGGTGAAGAAACACATCAAGCAGCTGGTTCCTCTGAGCGACCAGCCGCAGGACGTCCAGGAGTCGTTTCAAAACGTGGAGAAAACCGGGTTCTGCTGTGGGCTCTTCGACGGACATCTCGACTGGGGCAATTCAACAGTGGTGCCTGACTCATGCAACTGCACGGACACCTCCAGAAACTGCACGGCTCTGGACGGACGTGAGATTTACTCGACTCCGTGTATGACGTACATCATGACTTGGCTGGACAGAGTGTCAGTCTCAGTCATGGCGACTGGGTTTGTGTTTGGCATCTTGATGATTCTGGGCATGATTTTCTCTTCGCTCCTGCTCCATCAGCTCAGAGGTGCTAGGAACATCATCTAGGATGTTTATCACAAAGATTCGCAGCTGTCTTGTCAGATCTTTTTAAATGGTTTTGGTTGCATCTTGTCTCGGTTTTGCTGTTTTGTAAATACTAAAAATACTGATATATTTATGCTCTAGAACCTTCGTGTCTGTTTTCTAACTATGACTTTAATCTATTTTAGCAATTTAACGTTTATTGTATATTTATAGTAAATGATTTGATTTTATTTTCATTTTTTTGGAACTGATTTTATCATTTATGGGCTCGTGACTCAAAATTTTACTCAGGTTGTACATACTATATAATACTATATAATATATAAATATATATATATAATATATATGTTAAATACTGCTAACTCACTTCCCACTCATAACATTTCAAATATTGTACTTTCAAATCCACGACATTAATCTAACAGATGTTGCTACTTACTGAAAGGTTTAATAATGTAAACACGGTGATCTAAAATAATACAAAACAATCTCAATTAAAAACAATGAATTTTCTTCGTGGTCATCCTGATCAGTCAGGAACTGCAACCATCTTCGATATTGTGATGCTGCTTTGACAGTGATGCATGAAAATAAATAATAGCTTGTTAATTTACTAACTTCTTGTCAAACTATATTTTATATTACTTCTCTACATTCTTAAGTAGGATTTTACACACTCGACTTTTACTTGTTATTAAGTATTTTTAGATTGTTGGTTCTGCAAACTCTTGTTAAAAAAACAACATGCAATATGTCTGTTTTCAAACAATTATAAAAAGTAAATTATATATATTCATCTAACTCACGCTTTATAGTCAAATCTGACACCCCAACATCAACACACGGTGCTAGAATCATTAGATTTCGTTGTAACTTCATTGAGGGTAAAAGTAAATAAAGCTCCGTCCTAATCCGAGTCCAGATGCAGCCAGAGGTAAATATAATCTATTCTAAAAATGTGTGCATTTGAACATCCGTCACGGCACATTTAACTCACACGATGAAACACCCGGAGGCGTGGGGGTCTCCGCTGATACGTGATCCCGCTCCCCCACAGGCACACCGGATGTTACGGGTTAAAACAGTGACCTGGACTTGTTTGTTGTGAGTTGGGATCCACTGAATGTGGGCGGATGGGTGTGTTTGTTGTAAGTGTGTCGCAGCGATAACGTGGCCGATGCTTTGCTGAATTCCACCACGAACTTGCATGATAATAGACTTCAATTTACATTTTCAGTTTCCCCTTGAGGAGCCTGTCCTTTCTTAACTTGCAGCCTTGTGATACCAAAGCCCGGAAAACTTGGTGAATACTCTGCAAATCGAGGTCATAAAGATTTATGACCAGCTAAAAATGGTGCATAAACTCAAAACTACAAATAAAATTGGGAGACAACTCCAACTCCTGTGAATTAAAGCAAGAAAAGAAAAAAGAGGTAAAATGCACAGTTTTTTAAATAAAAAAGGCTGAATAAATGACTCCACAAATTAAAAAAAAAATGATTGAGGGCAGTTTACTCAGCGTCTCTAAGTGTTGGTCATTAAAGATAATTTCATTTGAGTATTAAATTAATAATTAAATCGTTGGATGTTCTTGGATGAGAGTGGGATTCAATAAATCTTAGCAAAAATAAACAGCTGTAACACTTTCCTCCGTGTTGAGCTCTCGGTCTGCTCTGAATCACCCAGACCGCCGCTGTTTATGGAATAAATTGCTCATAGTCTTATTCAAATCACATTGAGTTAATTGAACTACAGAACACTGTGTTCCTGAAACCCCCTCTTTTTTCTTTTTTTCATAAAAACAATCACCGGTTTGATGTTGTAACTGTGTTTGGACAGAACTCTCATTTATCTGAACTAAACATTTCCAGTTTTTCTTGGTTTCTGTTTTAAGCGAATGTAGACATTATTCACGTCCTGAAACACAAGAAGGATCGATGTTTGTTGAACCAAACAAATATGAAAGGAGACGGTTATTAAGGCATGTAACTCACATAAACTATGAGCTACACTGTTGGAATGACTGAAGCGCCATGTAGCAGCAAACCTTTTAACTTATTCTGTTGCTTAAACAATAATTAAATCACTTTTGAGAGGCCTGGTTGGCCTTGTCCCTCCTCTGGCTTTGTCTGCTTGTTAAAGAGAGCAGGAATAAAATCTGAACACTTTGTGAGGAATTGAGGCAAATATTTCTCACTGTTAACAGATAATTACAGTTTAACCTGAAACAGACAGAAGATCATTGGTATTTTGACAGCAATAATATATTTAAAAAAGTCAGTTTGATAATTTTTTTTATTGTAGTTTTGTCTCAAAGCTAAATTCATTGTATTTTCTTTGTCGCCCACTTATCAGCGGTGGCTGCGCACAAAACACTGACATATTATCACCTTATGGATTCACCAACATGTTAGCAAACAGTTGCTACTTTCCACAACCAGCAGAAACAAAGCAACAAAAAAACGCATTTAAAGTTGCTTTATACATAAAAAAAGTCCAAAATTCCCCCTTCATTTGCACTTTCCCGGCTCCTACAGGAAAATAATCATCTTTTTAGCTTCTATATCCTCCTCTGTTTTCAGCTAGTTGCTAACTGTGTCTGTCTGCTGTTTGTTTGCTGGGCAGATTTTGTATGTTTGGTTCATTACAGCTGTTTTTGCTGAAAACATCTGTGTGCTGTGCCTGTAAACAAAGTTAAAGAGAGCGATGAAAATGAGTCAGGACCGTAAAACTAACAGCTGTCAAACCAAAACAATGAGCTAGCTAGCTAACTAGCCACCGTGAGCTAGCCACTTAACTGATCTGCACCTCAGTGGTGCGTTTTGCATTTCATACAACTTTTATTTAATGTGACTTTCTCTTCATACCAAGTGTATTGGAATCAGTCTGTATCTTCTTCTTAACTCCATAACTAGTTTCTGTTGAGTGTATGCATACAGCAATACAGCGTGACCTTTCTAGATAACACTATGTTCCTCTACTGTGGAGTTCTCTGCAGTCTTTTATACACTATTTTAGTTCTAATTTAATTATTTCTCCCCTTTTTTATGTCCTGTACTTTCATTTTCCCATCATCTTTTCATACTCCTTCTTTTCATCAGCTTCTTGTGTAATTTTTTATTGATATCTGCTTCACTGTACTTGACAAAGAACTTCATTTTGCACTAAAGCTGAAGGAAACGGCAGCATTTGTGACATTTTCTTTGGGTTTTGAAATCACACAGTAGTCATCTATTCTTATCGCCAACAGTTAATATTGATTATTGCAGCCTCAGAAGCAAGAAACAAGACATATATTCAATAAGTTTCTGTGAGTTTTAACCTTGTGATGTCAGACTTTCTGCCAGTCTGACTGCATTTAATCGAGCCATGGAACTGAAACATTTCATATTCAACTGAATCTAGTAAAAAAAGCATTTGTTTTAAACATAAAATCAAGAGAAACTTACAGTCAGATCCTGCATATTTCTCGGTAACACTAAATGTGTTATGACTACACGAGAAACCAATTTAAAGCCTGAAATTAAGGCATCTTTACGGCTTATTTAATATGAAGCCTAGTTACACTCCAGTGCTTAACTTGGCACTGCTGACTTCAAACCAGCTGGAACACACAGAAATGTCTCTTTAAAAAATGCCATAAACTGCTCAAACATTGGCTTAAAGTGTTGTGTTCAAGTACGGAGGAACCCCATCACTCATCGCAAGAAGCCAATTGAGGAAATATGTTTTCAGGGCTTTTCATGGAAGCGGCTAAGCAGCTGAAATTTACACATTACATCTTGCTCATGAGCCCACGTCTGTTGATGGATACACTGGGATTTAAGCTTGACCTTTCGTTTCCACAAAGCCTTTCTAAATCCTAGAACAGCCCTCCGACTCTGGTCTGCTTGACGTCTTTCCCCCCCTCGCGGAGCACCTGGAAGGGAAAACAAATGATTTCCTTCCCGGTTTTAATCATGCATGTGTCAGACTTGGAGTTCAGGCAATTCTTCCACTTCATTGCTCTAATGAAAGATGAATTATTGGCATAGTCGCATTAAACACCCATCCATATCACCTGAGTCTCACGACAAAGGAATAAGTTATATCTCTGGCGCACCGGAGAGTGATGAATGTGGGTCACAATGAATAGTTTCATGTCAGAAAAAGATGTGCGATCTGTTTGAAAAAGTGACGTCTCATCCGAAAATGGTCTCTGCAACACAGGGAAAATGTTTAAGGCGCCTCGGTAATTTCACAACTTTTGCCAATGAAATTGTTTAACTGTGAATTTTAGGCAACTCTTCCTGGCGAACCCTTTTAGCTTGTCTCATTCTATTATGTTTATTATTATTATTATTATTATTATACGGCAGGAAATATGTCCGGTTAAGTGATATGGTATATAAAAGGGGAGCTATGAGAGCAACAGTGCCGTTTCACACAAAGGCTCATTCAGCCGTCACCACAAAGGAGGAAAAAAAACAACATCAAAGGTGTCATTTCTTGTTAGACTGCAAAAGAAATACACGTGTTAAAATGCCGATGTGGACTGGCATTTCAGACCCCGAGACGCCTAAAAGCTCAAACCGTTGAGTACCTCAGCACTATCAGAAATAACATAACATCTCATCCTGCGTCTGCACATCCACTCTCCGATATGTGGGAAGTGAAGCTTCAAAACTCCCACGCAGAGGTGGCCACGCTGCGAAAAATGTGAATTGTTCTGGATGCATTCGCTGTGCACTTTGGCCTCGGAAACACTGAGGATTTGGATGTAAGACTACACCATACAATAACATTGTCTTTATGTATGTTATGTTGTCCTCTTGGAGCGTTCTGCTTTATTTATGGTGCTGAATTTAGATGTATATGTCTTTATTTATAGACATATGGAGCCTATAAAAACATTTGTGCTTCTACTCAGCTGTGTTTTTGAAACATTGTGTGTATAAAATATGTGCAGTTTCTTTGCCGATGACGTTTTGCGCCTGGTATTTATTTGCCACATGGTTTTGTAAACTGTGGGCACTGAAGTCGGAGACTCTGTGTGAATCAAAAAATGTCTGAGGGAAAAAAGTTTGTGCACATCTCGTCACACAGCAGCTAATTAAAACCCTTCAAACATGAGTGTGTTTTCTATGAGCTTTAACATGTCAACATGAGCTTATTTTCTTACATTTAAAACAATCTGACCACTGCTGGGAAAAAAAAACAGACACCAATTACAGAGAAGGAACAAAAGGAAGAAAGGAATAATGTTTTTATTATATGGTAATGCTGATAATACGACCCGGAAAGGTCTCTTTGTCCCAGCAGTGTTTAGTGAATTTCCCCACAGCGGCCCATAAATAAAGATGCTCACAAATGTCTTCTGGGGGATGTGTTAGCCGGCGCACTTATTTATTCCAAGAGGCAATTGCATCTCTCCTGATACCTTCCTTACGGCCACAGGCAAAGACGTGTGAGAGGTAAACAAGGACAGCTCAAAGTCTTTGCATATGTCCCACTCCTGCGTGCTCCGGTGAATCCGGTGTGAAGGTGACGCTCCGTGGCGCTTACGTGCTCGGACTCTTAAAATTAAACAGCCACTCCATAAATTAAACATCAGGAGGGTCACAGGAAATTTTCTGAATCGCTGACATCCAGGTGTTGTTGTTATTCATAAAGAAAATAAGCCTCTTATTGAAACTGAATGGCCATTTTATTGCCATCCGTTTTTTTCGTGGAAATCTCAACAGCTGTCGAGGCAAAACTACTTAAAGGTCATAAAGACAACAATTGCATGGAAACAAATAATTTTCAAAAAATAAAACATCCACAGTATTTTTAGAAAGGTGCAGAATGAAAGTCTATATTTTCCTGAAAAAAATTATAGAGATGAAATGATTATTTAAACATTTTGAAGGGTTCAAAAATGATCATAATATCCTATGAGAAAGTTTGCTGACAAGATCTGATACGTCCGAAGAATCTCTGAGCCAATAGCATGACTACGTTGATGTCACATGTCATCATCGACCTCTGGCTCAGGAGTAGCTGTAGCGTTAGCACGAAGGTTTCTTAGCTAAAACGTCTGATCACATAAGTATTTAAGTACAATTCAGCAAATCTAAACCAACCACACAGCATGTGTCTTTACAGTCTAAAGTGTTGGTACTGGTTGGATTGGAATTGGAGAAATACGAGGTTCAATTCCTGAATAGCTACATTAGCACTAATGAAGACATGCTAGGTATAAATGTTGTCTATATCACAATTAACAAAATGCAATGATTTCTATTTTGACAAGAAGCAATTATTCTAAATGCAAACCCTTTAAATACTTCGTTGGTGGAGAAAAACTCATTATTTTAAGTTTCAAAAACACGACTTCCACTCAAAAATACCCTCTTTGGAGAAATATAAAACTCTCTCTTGAGTTTTTCACTCATCAGATCCAAAAAAATAACACACTCAGAATACTAATAACCTGGGTGTATTAATCATTTTTTTCTCAAAAACTGGCAAAATGTGACACTCTTTTGCTGGACTGCGAGGCACGTCAACTGTCCCATGCTAATTATGTTTAGTTTGCATCAGTGACTCTGACTGAGCTCCTCTAGTTTCCATATTTCATTTCATCCTGGCTCTCTGCTCTGCTGCTTTCCCGGCGTTAAACCGAGCCTGATATTTGTTCTGTTCGCAGAGCCAGGCCTTGGCCCACTACAAGGGGACCAAACACGCCAAGAAGCTAAAAGCCCTGGACGCTCCGAAAAGTAAGCTCAAAGGCTCGGTGGTCACCAAGGAAACGGCCAACCAGGAGATCGCCAAGGGCATCAACACCTCGCAGGCCCCCAACGGCGCCGACAGGAAAGGTTTGTGTTTTTCCTGCTCGCTTCCCAAACACACACACACACACACACACACACACACACTCTGTTGCTGTCTGCATGTAGCTGCTGCTGAAACGGATGTTGGATCCGACAAACACGCCGTTTTTTGGGGCTTTTTAGATTTGCTGCACACAACATGCAATCACTCTGCGAGCTGGACGGACTCACCGCTGATCATATCAACTCTGTGCCGGCTGGTCGGCCAGTGGCTGACTGCCGACTCGCTGCTCAGATAATGAATTTTTAGAGCCGGGAGATTTCTGCAGGACAGTCAGAGATAAGAGGGATAAAGTGGGGCCTCGGTGTTATTTAAACAAAGTGCTTGTCGGATCATCGAGGGCCACATTTATACAGTCTGTTACAAACAATATGGCTCCTCTATTTATTTGAATGGGGCCACTTTGTCATCGCAGAGGGCCCGTGGCGTATAAATGCGGGGTTACCGTGCAAAAAAAACTGAACATGGATCAACTTTTACGACAGCACAACACAATGTGGACTGGCGAGGCTCCATGTTCACCGTGCAAAAACAAAAAACCCTGGTGAATTCACAACATATATCCGCCAATTCCTGTTGCAACTACAGATAAAATGACTGACACTGTGATAACTTTCCAGACTCGTAAAATCCTTCAGACGCACAAAGCTGTTACTCCTCGTCTCACTGGCACTTTTAGCAAACACAACAGAGCCGCACGTCAACTTTTATAATGCAGGGCTGTTTTTAGTCTGAATGCCACTAAAGCACGTTAAACTCCCGTCTGACAGCAGGGATTTTAACTTTCAAAAAGAGGTAGAAACTCAAGCTATTCTTCTATTGTGAGGAAAAACTGTTCAGACACTTCCAGGCGTCGGCTGTGGCCTTCGGCGTGGACATCACACAGCGCGTTGTGATGATGAAGGCCGCGATATCGTTCACACATGAACTCCTTTCTATCTCAAGTGCTTCTAGAGTTTTTACCTCCTCAGACTCTCTTTTTTTAAAGCAGAGAAGTTTATTTATCTCTTTTTTCAGGCAGTTATAGAAAGAAACTATGGCTACAAAACGCACTGATATAATTTTTGTTCCAAAAGCCGTTTTAAAATGAAAAAAACATACGTAACCTTTGATGTTCTTTTCATCCTGCCTCTAAGTTCGGTTATTCGGAACAGATATAAACAGTTTTGCCTTTGGATGGAGTTTAAAGACGTAGAAAATCTTTATTACGGATGCCAAAGAGTGTGTATTACATCTTGACTGAAATGTCTAGTGTGTGAGTTTTTATCGTAAAAGCATAAAAGAGTAAAATCTGTCCTTTTGTCTGAGATTTCCTGCACTTAAATCAGACAAAATCCTCCAGTTTGCAACAGATATTTTACAGTACAACCATGTGCATCTGATTTCATGCCTCCTATATTGATTCTGTACTTTGCATTTGCCTGCTATTCCATTTTTAATGACTTTTTTTCTGCTGCAAACTGTTGTGCTGTTGTGCTGACTGTGTGTAACTTCCTAACACTGCAGTCAGGCAGCTGTTTAAATCCCGTTATCTTGGTTTGGGTGTTGCTGCAAAAAAAAAAAAAAAAAGATTGTGATTTTTTTTTTTGGCTGGAAATCTGGCTTTAAAATACACTGAAAAAAGTAAAATGTTTCTGCAACTTTCAGCTCCTGACAGGAAGCAGATGCAGATTATTTTACATTTAATTACCCTGCATGGATTCACATCGATCTGTGGACGACTGAAAGCGCTGCACAGGACTCCTGCCCTCCTCGTCTCCTCCGCTGCCTGTTATTATGTCATGAAACTGGCTCGGCGAAAGTCTTACCATTAAACTGCAACAATAGACGTTTTTAAAGGAACTGGAAACACACGAGCTGTCACGCTCTGGGATTAATTCTGCCTCTGCCCATGTCTTCTTCCAATGTTCCAGTATTTTAAATTACAAGCACATTTCTGGAGCTCATCGCGCACTGTGACCCATTTGTCAAATCTGAGCTATTCACGCTTCAAGTTTAAAGGTAGCTTAAGGTAAAAAAAAACAAATATTCAATGGCAAAGATCCCCAACCGGGTATTTATAACACATCTCATAAGCTCATGTTTGATGATGTTTGCTCATCAAGGCTACAAATATGAACAATGTTCTTGAATCGAGATCAAAAGTGGGTGAGAAAAAGGTATTAACAAGTGCATAATTCTGTGTATTTAACCTCACACAGGCCATTTTATTTCTCTTTATGTTATTAAGAGCTTTACAAGTGGCAGCAGTTCGTCTCGCGTCCCGCAGAGCTGCTGAGCCGCTGAGCCGCCATACAAACGTCAAACCATTAAGTGGAGCAATTAGCACTTAGACTAGCCCAGAGCTAATCCGTGCTGCGGTTTGTCAACATTTCCCGTCAGAGAGCTTTCAGGTTACATGTGCAACGATCCCTCCGGCAGCCATCTTTGAGGTCTCCAGGTCTTGGATTAGTTTCTAGAAGTGTAACAACACATTTACAGCTCAAAAAGATCATGTTTTGTTCAGTTTTGTGATGAAACGTCTACAAAATAAGGGTGAGCTTTAAATAAAGGGTTTTTTAATTGTTTTCTTCTGTTAATGGACACGTGCACAGTTAAAAACACTGTGAAGCAACATTACAGTAAGAGAAATCTGCATCGTAGGCAGAAGCTAATGTACTTACATTTTTAATACACTGAGCCTATTTTAGCTGCGTGTGCTGCTGCAGCTCAGCGTTTAATTGTTTTTTAATTCACTTTCTGCTCCTCTTTGATCATCTTTCCATGCTCACATAAAGGATGTGGTGTTCACGTGCTGTAGGAACTTTAAGCTTCACAGACTCACTTATTTACCAGGCAGATTTTAAAGGGAAAGCAGCTTCGTAAAGAAACATTTTATGAGGATGTTTTGTGGCTAAAATAGTCTGATTAATAAAGAGAGATGCTGCAGACTCAGATTAATCATCGTAATGAGGAAATGTGATGAACATATCTAAGTGACATCTTTTGGTTTCTTTTATTTACTTCTGAATATCTACTAAGCTATCACTAATTAAATTAATCATCTTGCTTCCCAGAGTATTTAGCTGATATGAAGACATGCATGGAGACCTGCAGTGTTTTATATTAGATTAAATAAAATGATTATTTAAATAACAAGATAAATCAAAACGGACAAACTATGTAACAACAAAACTGTAATCGAGTCAAATGTTTAAGATTTCAGTCATTATTATTATTATTAATATTAATATTTCAGTTTGCTTCATTGCAGAACATTTCTGCCTGTCTGCTTTTACTCCCGTATTTTTCCCCTATAGACCGTTTATTGTATAATCCCATTCGTCATCACATAGACTTTGTCAGTCAACCAAGACAAACAGAGCAGAGCCATACAAACATCAGCTGCACTGGCTGCTTCCTTACTTGGACAAAAGCAGCAGCCAATCAAATCACATGTGAAGAAATGCTTCCTCATGGTTCAGAACGGTCGTCAGAGAAGGGATTACGACTTTTCAAAGAGGAGATTATAAAATAAAAAACAGCTGTAATGAAGCAAAATTCTGTCATTTTGAAAAGACGCAGAACTAAATAAAACCGCTGAGATGTTTGCATTCGTACTGCATGACTGTTTGTAGCCTTTTTTTCCACCATTACACGTGTAGTCTGGAGGACTAAACAGTGAATATGAGATCAGACATTGACCTTCTTTCCCCACTCCACCTGCACTGGGATATTCATCTGTAATGGAGTCTGTGCAGAGTCTGATATCACACACTTAGCCAACATACAAAAACTGTAAACACATTATACACAGGCAAACACCTCGGAGACCTTCGGCAACAAGCCATCACAGGCAAAACAGACAAATGGCTATTAATCATTTCAGTGCTCTTAGAAAAAAAAAAAACCACGAGCACATTTCTACACCATCTCTCTATCATATCTACAGCGTGCGAGGGCGGCGGGTTGTCACGAGTGGCGCCGGGTAATGAATATTAATGTGCTCAGATGTCAGAAGAATTAATTGTCGAGGCGGGTAAATGCTGCATTATCTGCGAGGCTGAAGTGTGTGACGGTATATCAGTGGCACCGAACTCGCTCCAGTAAAACACACACACACACACACACAAAAAAAAGATAGAAGAAGAAGTGGAGTTCAGGAAGGAGAAATGGCTGCAGTGAGAGGAGGCAGGAACAACAGGGAGGCAGAGATCTGTGTGTTTTGCAGAGAAAAAGGGTTCGGATGAGTTTGTTTTTGCTCTAAAAAGATTTTAGCCGCTCAGTGCTCGGTGGAATTAATCACACACACCTGATTCGAGGGCTTTTTCTAACAAATACTTCATTAATAGTGAGGTTTTTGTGTGTTATTTTAATCAGGAGAGAAGGGGAATTTAGCATCCACCCTCTGTCTGTTATAATAAATGATATGTGATAATAAAGCCTTTAATCGAGGGGTTGTCTGACCCTGAGAACCAGCAGATTCAACCCTCCCACTGCGAGCAGACGCTGGTGTTGGTGGCTGATGGCCCTGCTGAGAGCCGGAAGGCTGATGACATGATGAAACTGTGAAGACCGGCAGTGATGGGGAGTTGGAGAGGTTCACCTAACAGCAGGATGATGAAGCAGAGGTGGAGAGGGAACAAGGACGGCAGCGAGATGATGAGCCAACGCTGTAGATCTGCGGTTGTGTTATCGGACAGATGTGACCGGCTGATGAGAACAGCTGGTATCTCAATTGACAGGCTCAGACGGTGACACTGTGAGACGTGAGGCAGGACGTCTGCAGGTCCTAGCATGCAAAGGAACCTCCATGAGAACCCCATTTTATAGGAAACTGCTGCAAAACATCTAAGCTGATTCAACTTCTGCAGCCTTAAAGATGTTTGTCAGCTAAACTAATGAATTAATTCTGAATTTCAGTCCTGAAACCAGCTCGATTAAGTGATGATGACTCGGGAGTTCAAGTTCAATTAATCTAAAAGGGAATTCTGGTGTTTTTAAATCCCAGTATGGGTCTTTTTAGATGTTTTTATTGTGTGAATGACTTAAAACGTTTGGATTTTAGTGCTGCAGATCACCTCAGGTGGGACATAGTTGCAGTGTAATCCTTTGGGAAAGTAAATCCTGTTTCATCATGTCATTAAAAAGGTTTTTTTGATTCTAATAGTTACAAAAGAATCCGTAAAGAAACATAATTTTAAGTTAAAGAGGACCCTTTAGTTTGAAGAAGCCACTATGATGACAAACTCACCAGACTCCATTGAAAAAAACAGAAATTTAATCACATTAAAACACATTTCCTACAAACAAAATATAATGAACCAGAAACCACTGTGGCTTGTCTTTCACTCTTTGCTTGAAATGAACCCTTAATTCGTGGAGTGAGATGGGAGAGGAGCAGGTGGTGGGTCGGACATCAGAGGAACAGTGGGCGAAAACAGCGCGTCGAGCCAGAACATTGATGTTTAAAAAAATCCACTTTAATTTAATGAGTTGGGTGAACTGAACGCAGCACATTTGGCACATTTCATGTCAAAACACTTTAAGTCCAAAAAACTCATGTTTATAAATGTTTGAAAATGAAAAAAAAGGGCAAACTTTTGACTTGAAACTGATTAACACGAGGCTAACGACCAGTTGACTCCACTCCGCTTTTTGTTTTTTAATGTTTTTTAGTACATAAACTCTAAAAATAAATCACTAGAAGCAAAACCGAACTGTTTAGGTAAAAACACTGAACTCCGCACAGCATGATGGGAGTAATTTTCCTCTTTTCTTTCTTTTACATTTCTTAATCTCTGCTTCTCAGGGTGCTTTTGAGTCGATGTGGAAAGAACTTAAGTGCTTTGTCGAGGCGTAATGAGTCTGTTTGAAAGCATGTAATCACCGGACAGATTTCACGAAAAAAACGCGCTAAACACCCCTGTACTTTGCTTCGTCGTCGTCGTCGTCGAACTCGCGTGCGTTCTGAGATGGACGGGACACACGGAGATTAGCCGGATGACTCAGCGTCCGCCTGTCAAGTTTTCCTGAATGTGTGTTTGTGCCGTAGAGAGTGGAGTTAGAGCGAGAGAGAGAGAGTGAGAGAGAGTGAGAGAGAGAGAGAAATGCCCACAGCACAGCCCGCCATCTCTCAGTTCCAGTCCAGCGCCCGAGGAAATGTACCCTGATATTAGCTATTAAAGAGCAGATTGTCAGGGGAGCCATGCCAGCACTGACAGCAGCTGTACACTGGAGCCGGCTGCAGGCTGGCTACGCCGTTTCCCCCACCACCACCACCACCACCATCACCACCACCTCCACCTCCTCCCCGCGGTCTTCTTCCTTAGGTCTCCATCAGCTGGCGACGCCATCCTCCTCCACCCGGAGAAGCTGTCTCCGTACGTAGCTACGCGCTGAGTTGGAAAAAAGCTTTTACATGCGGAGACGGCGGCAGATCTGACGGGTGTGTGATCAGATTGGCTTTTTGCCTGCGAACAACTCTTTGCAATGTTGACGTATAAACACAGACACGTCCCAAAAGAAATCTCACATGTTTTCCAGCAAAACTATAAAGAGAAAAATATGAATGAGTTTAAATTAATGGCTTCAGCTGCTGTTAAATTTCTGTTTTAGCATCATTTTTTCCCCCGAAACATCAACAACAAGAAGAAGAAAAATGATCGCAAGCGTCGATGCACGCTTATCTGAGAATATTTCACCTTATCAATCTTTTTTGACTGCAGGAATATTCAACCGTGACTCTTTTCTCGTTTGCTCACTCTGATTATTGACAAGAAGGGAGAGACGGAGAAGAAAACATGGCAGACATAGGATAAAATTTGACAGAACTCAAGAGGCCGCGAGGGATTTCTGTCCTTTAAGTTGTGACAGCATATAATAAGGCCCAATCATTTTAATTAAAGAGCTTAATCCGGCCTCATTGAGAAAGGTAATCAGATCTCCAGAGGAGGGGGGATGGAGGAGGGTGGAGGCTTGTGATTGCCTGAAATCCTGAGTGGAGTGGAAGGATTTCAGAGTGGCGTTTCTCCTTCTCTATCTCCAAAGCAAATCTCTCGGGGGGTGGGGGGGGGAGAGTCAGGAGAGGCTGACGTACAAACGGAGGAAAGAAAAGAGGCGGCGTCCCGTCCCCGAAGGGTCGCGTCGCCTCCGCCGATCCTCCTTTCTCATGATTATCTCCGTCTTTTGTTGCCTCCACCACTCTCCCACCCTCTCGATTTCTCCTTCTTTAATTGTGTCCCGTACTCGATTACTCTCCTTTAATGTTATCTCTTCCCTTTCACCTTCTCATGTCCCTTAACTCCCCCCCCCCTCGCCTCTCTCACCCTTTTTCATTCTTCCTCCTTTTTTCACACACTGTTGTTTTTGTCTCGAAGTTTGTTTACCTTTTCAATTTAACTTTTTCTGTATTTTGTTTTCCGGCTTTTTAATCTCCGTCTTCCACATCTTGTCCTCCTTTGTTCTCGTTTCCCATCCACCCATCCCCATTACTTTTACCTGGCCTCCATCTCTCTCTATCTCTTTCTTTCTTTTCTCTCTTCCCTCCTCCTCCTCTTTCTTTGCTGTCGTGCCCCGTTCGCCCATACCAACTTTAGATTGATCACAGTCATTACCTCCATTAATGAGAGGGGATTGAGTTCTTAACTGGGCCTTGCAGAGCCAGTTAGGTCACACTGACTGGGGATATGGATTACCAGAGGCTTCCCAGAGTGCACGGCGTCCTAGGCCGGCCAAAGTACACTTTAATCATCTGCCCCTTCCAACAGCAAATGGCTCTTTAATGACACCGTGGTAGATGGTTTCTCCCCCAACGCAAGGGCAAATACATGCATGGCTAAACATGGACGGCCTCGGCGAGCGGGAGGACGGAAACAGACCGAACATTTCTTGTTCTCGTTGATTATTATTCAATTTCCTCCCACTTCTGTCGCACAGAGGTTAAACAGGTATCAGCTCTGACTTGTGTTTTGCTTAATGTAAGTGGAATTTAAAAATTACCATGCTGGGAAATAAGCATGTTGGCCTTGCACAGGTGATCAAGCAGCATTTGAGGGCTGTTAAAAGTGTGATGTTGTTGCTAAGAATGACTAGAGTAAAGTTTTAAAAAGGTTAGAGATTTTAGATGTTTTCTTTTTTTGTTCAACTGGATGTCTGAAGGTGTTTTGGGGGCAATTTTAGTCTCAATTCTGTCTCTTTATATTAGCTTCTTGACATCATTAGCTTGGCTTAGCAACAGGAAAATGATTATTGCTGTGTCTAAAGTTTCTTCTAACAACTCTAATCCTTTTTTTTTACATGTGAATCAAAGGAATAGTTTGACTTTTTGGCAAAAATTATTGATACGAGGAGGGTGATATCACTCTTGAGTCTGAGCATTAACTTAGCATAGCATAAAGACCAGATGCAGGTGCAAGAAGCTAGCCTAGCTACTTTGCAACACATAGAACCTGGAGATGTTGAATTGATATCAATACTTTGTATAGATTTACCTGCAATACGAACAAAAGAACAGAAAATAAAGGAGAGACGAGCAGAGAAGAGCGTGAACGAGCTGCAGTGTCATCACATTCAAACACTCTTCACACATGGGCTCAATTGGATATTACATGGACCCTGTAGAAGGAAGCCGGCAGGGTGACGTCTGGGTCA
>JAQNCA010000030.1:3748422-3758685 GCA_029783725.1 Acanthurus tractus
CCCCCCCCCCCCCCCCCCCCCCCCCCCCCCCCCCCCCCCCCCCCCCCCCCCGGCGCCGCCCCCGCGGGGGGGCGGGGGGCGGGGCGGGCGGGGGGGGGGCAGAGAGCGAGGGAGGAGGGGTTGGTGTATGCCATCTGTCACCCTGCACCCGCCTGGCACGGCAGTCCCTGGAGTGGAGTTGAAGGGGAGAGGGGGGGTGGTGGTGGTGGTGGTAGTGCCTTGTAGGTCTGGAGAGGTGGGGGTGGTGGTGGTGGTGGTGGTGGGGGGGGGGTTGCGGGTGGGGACACTGATATGAGTAGGAAGGGAGGATGACAGAATAACAGGAACTAATTCCTCCATGTTTGGAAAATTACTAATTTCCTGTCAGGGGGTTGAATCTGCTGCGCGGTCGGTCCTACGTGTTTCACGGGGGCTCGAACTCCCTTTTTTCTCAGCTTTTAATCTCAGATACTTGGCACATGACCCACCCATGGCCAGACCAGACCACAAACACACACACACACACACACACACAGGACACACACACACACGGCACTTTTATCGCTCTGCTCCATCCAATGGCTGCTTAACAAGAGGGGCAGATGGCTGACCTTTCGGGTGTCTGTTTCTAGATTGTGACCGTTCAGAGGTCTGTCTGTTACTGAGAAGCCACTCGGGGTCACTGCGTCAGAAGTCACGTTATGCATGAAGAGTTTGTGCACAAATGGCATTAAATGGCAACCCGGGACAGTAAAAAGAATAACACACTGGAGAAGCTCTGAGAAACCTCTCCGTATCGAGTGGGACGGCGTGAGGAAATTTCCACTTTTTTCTACTTTTCCAAGTTGTACTTCCTGTGACGAAACTGGGGGGGGGTGAAAAAAACCACAAAGATGTCTTAATTTTTTTGTTTGCGGATTCACGGCTCTCCACACCTCTCTCTCCCTCAAATTAGGCAGATCAGAGCGAGCATATCGCAACCCCTCGGGATATAAAAAGGCCGTGACTGTTTATTAATTGATTTATTTATTTATCTCCTGTGCCTGCTTGGTTATTAGGTTGCCATGGGAAACAGGCTAGGCCAGATCCTCTCTATTATTAAAGACACAATTTCTTGAACTGGAGACCCAGCTGTCTGAATAATTAATTTAGCGAATGAATTATCTTGCAAACGGTAAGTCTTCCCCTCCCTCTGAAATGAGCCTTTCTCTTATTGTTTAATGGACAGTGGAATTCCCACCAGCCTGTTTTCTCCTCGCTGCCTGTTTTCACGGAGCCCTCCTCCTCGTAGCAGGAGCCCCGGGTCTCACTGAGCATGCCCGGAGCACTTTGTGTCTCTCCTGCCATCTCTCTCACTTACGCCTTACATGCCACCTCTCACCCCATCTGTCTCCAATTGCACAACCCTCCTCCTCCTCCTCCTCCACCTCCTCCTCCTCCTCCTCCTCCATCGCCTGACTCCCACCCTGCAGTCCAAACTGGGAATCGGCCCCAACTGTCAGCGCTCCAAATTGTCTCTTCGTCATCACCTCTAATGCATTATTATATGACAAACATTTGCGACTGCGAGGCAGGTGTTAGCCAGTTTGGTAGTTTATGAACTAGCGTTTCTCCCACTAAGCCTCCCCTGATTAATGCTCAAGGCCCATCAGGGCTTATCCCACCCGCCACATGCCTAACCTCACCTAACCCTACCAGCACTTACCCCTCCGCTAGCCTGTTAGCAAGTGCCCCTCTTATCCTCCCAGTGACAGGAGCAGCGTTTTTTTGCTAGCTCTGTCTTTGCTATAAACGTTCGCTAGCTAACCCTCTCCCACTGTCTCCACTTCTCCTGACAGACCACACAGGGCTTGTTCTGAGGCCCATTCTCGCTAATCTGATCAGGCAGGCAAATACGCCGGGAAAAGCGCTTTAATGATCCCCCTAATTACCTCAAGTCAATACCAACTGTATTATTAGACTCGGGGAAAATATTCCATTAGGGTGCCCCCCGTGGGAGTCCCCCCTGTGCGCGCTGATGTCACGCGCTGCGCGCCCCCTACGCTTGTAATTAATTTTATTTACACACTCAGGAATGCACAAGGTCGCACCTGCAGCCCGGAGCCGCCCGACTCGGCCCGCCTAATCAGATCTGTCATAATTATCATTCTGCATGCTTCTGACACACGCCGGGAAATATTTCAATTTAACTACAGCCACTAGCTCCGGCAGATGCAGTCTGAGAGAGAGAGTGTGTGTGTGTGTCTGTGTAAGTGTGTGTGGGTACAGGAGTGTGTGTGCGACTGAATGAGGGGGAATTGCATGGGGAGATATTAGGACCTATCCAAGTACTCATGCTGGTGCTTGTGTGCACTTGGTTTTGCTAGCATTATTTGCTCACTCTCTCTCTCTCTCTTTCACAGTCTTCTCTCTGTGTCCATATCTCTGCCTGTCTGCCTGACTTTCCATCCTCCTCAGCCCGTCTGCACCGTATTCTTTAGTCACTATTTTTACAATATGCTGCATATTTTGGAGTCCGAAGGTGGACGTATAAGATCCCTTTTTCCAGCCACGCACAGAGGGACGTTTAAGATGTCGTGTTTACTTAAGTTGCCACTTGTGTAAATATTCTATCTTAAGTTCAAGATGAATTTTCAGGTCGAACGAGACGCGCAGCCACCGGCGCTGAACAAACAACTGCATTTAAAGACTCCTTTTTTCAGAAGACTTTTTTTGGGGGGTTGAAAATTTGTTCGGTTTCATTAGTATCTGAAGCAAAACTTGTATGCCAATTAAGAGCTCTTATTTAGCTGACACAGACAATTTGCAGGTTCTCCGCTATTTCAATCCCTAATTCAATAAGATCAGTCATGATTTATCAGCTTAATTACGCTTTAATATTAGCAATTAAACCCGAGCTTTGAATTAAATCTCAATCAAGCTCTTATAATTGATGGAATCAGACTCTATGTAGGTGCTTTCTGTGTTTGTAATGTTGCTGCAGTTGTTGTTTATCTCTAGTTCATCTTCAGCGTGTTTGTTGTCTTCTGTGCATTCATCCTCCATCTGCCTCGGCAGTATTGAACAGAAAAGATTATAAACAAGAGGTAAATTTGTGGTGGGAGAACAGTGTTTGAACATTCAGTGTGCTGTGCAGACAGCGCCGGTACCCAAATATCAGCCCACCACCAGGCTAAACTGGATTATGTTGCAATTTCAACAACACTAATATTTGATACAAAGAGGCACGTGTACTGTAGCATCATCAGCGAGTCGATTTTCAGCCATTTTGTACACATTATCAATCTGAGATACTTCAGCAGGAAACGAGGACACAGTTTCACTAAAATGTGACGCTGATTTGATATTTAAATCGAACTCGTTTTATCGTTTTAATGAGGTAAAAACTCAACAGCCAGTCTGTTTGTTAGGACCGTGGACTGATACTGAACATATTAAAATCATCTCTGTCGTCTAATTTTAAATATTTAAAATGTATTTCATCTCTTTTTTTCCACTCGCTGCTGTTCTTAAGTAAAGCCTCGACCTGCTGAGAGTTAAACACCAATAGACTGCTGGTGCACTGGGGAACTCCCATGTTTTATTGTCACTTATGTTATGTGCAGCTGTGTGTGAAGAACAACTTTGCCGAAAAAGAACAAAACGTGCGGTGAGAATAAAAAAAAAAAAAACAACAAAAAAAAAAAGAAAAACCCCACACTGTATACACACAGATGTTTAATGTGCACCATTTTAGATGGACTGGTCATTTGCTTTTGGCTATTCTTTATGCTCCATCTGCCTCTATTTGGTTGCTGGAAATTTCCCCTGAACACATTATTGGTTCAGCAGCCATGACGTAAACTGCCACACAAAAACTGGTGGGTATTGTTTCTGGGAGCGAGTGCTGACACAGAGAGGGTCATTTCCTGCATAGTCATGCCTTGCCTCCACAATGTGTGTCACGTTAGCTGTTAGTCTGTCATTGTTGTCAACTCGCTTATTGTATCTGGAGAGGTCGTGACCCCTCTTCAGAAAAAAAAAAAAAAACGCTCAGTGTTTGGCTAAGGCTTCTCCGTGTCACAGCGCCGATGGAGATTAGTTTGTTTGGCATGTTTGATTTTTTTTTTTTTGTTTTTTAAACTGGCGAGTTTCTCTCCTAAAGCTCAGCCACCGACATCCTCACAAAGGAGGACAGTGACACAATCTGGCAACCGCGGTTTGGACGATTGACAGACGTCGCGAGTCACATCGACGTGATTTAATAACAAAAGATTTTTTTTTTTAAAAAAGACAAGTTTCGAATGATTTAGATGACTCAGTTCTTTAATCCTCATAAGCTCTCCTTGAGAGAGAAGCGTCTGCGTCGTCGGGTAAATTTCATCATCCATTACCGTGGTCGCAGATCCAACCGTCCTCGGGGCCTATCTGTCGTTTCTAAAGGATGTCTGTTTGATCCATCCTCAGTGCTGTGCCTCCTCGCGAATGCTCAGGACGAGCGTGTGAATTCAAATCAGATGGAGATGTTATGAAAAAATGACGCAAAGGAAAATAAAACTTTGGCTCGACGATAAATTAGGCTCTTTGATCGCCACATGGTGAACAGCCTCGGATGCTGTTTAAACAAAAGCGGTTTAATTTTAGCTTTCCCAAAACTTTAGCTTTATTTGTTTCTAATTTTGTGTCCACACCTCGTTGAGTTTTGGCTCTTTTTGTTGTCGTTGACGTCGGTTGTGTATTTGTCGGTGCAACTGGTTCGGGTTAGCTCGGACGCTGCTTCGGAGTCACGCAGCTGATGGGATTTAATAAAGGTGGTTTCATGCTCCTGCACTGAGATGCTCCGTAACACCGGCATTGTCCCTCTCAAAACGTACGGAAGTTTCGTGGAGCATGTTTAACAACAACAACAAAAAAAAAGGTTCAGTAATCTTCTTTTTAGTGACGCTAACTAAATGAGTATTTTGTGATCTAGCAAAGCCATTTCCAGTGCAAACCGTCTTCTCTCTGCACTCTGACTGAATAAAAGAATGCAAACACGATTACTTTGTACATGCACTGGAAGCACAGTTCGGTAATCCTTTTTCTTTTGTAGCAAGACAAATTTCGTATGTAAGAATCTTGCTAGCAGTCAGTTCTTGCGCAAACCTTACCCTCAGACTGATCACAGGAAATGAAAAGAACAACACGATTATGTCGGGTATAAAACGAATGCACATGAATAACCATTTTTCATCCAGTGTTGCAACGTTGCTACGATAATCATCGAGTTAAATCCTACCTTGAACCATAAATTAATTCCTACGCTTTGAGCGGTGATGGTGGGACCGGAACACCTCCACAGAGGAGCATAAATTTGGATTAAACACTGGTTCCTCCATTAGAGGACTAAATACTGGTGGGATGATTTTTTTGGAGGGAGGGGTTGGATTTGTACTTCTGACCTTTTATCAAATAATACAGATTTATTTCTCTGAGTCGTTATTAATTAAATCTAATGGTCATGTTTCCCCGCAACATTCGGTCTTTAACGCAAACAACTTTTTTTTACTGGCAGTTTAGACGCTAAAGAATAAATTAAATATAGACACGAGTAGACAAACAAGTTGTGTTGTTGTGGTCAGTGTGTTTTTTTTTTTTTTTTTTGGTTCAGCTGTCCATGCAATTGCCATTGCAGTTCAAATAAGGCCACTGACCCCATTTCCATTGCCCCTGTCTTCCTCGCAGTGTGCCAGAGATTATTTGTACAGTCGCTCAGAGTTTTTCTATAAAGGTTTATTCTCACAGAAAAAAAAATAATATATCCGGCTCTGGATTGTTCAGTCAATTATTCCTTATTGTTGCGAGAGATTCACATATGCCCGAGCGTCGGGAATGTTTTGACACTCTGCCGTCGTCAGCAGATGGGTGTCCACCGGTGGCGTAATATGTTTCTACAAGGCGGCGTTACCTTGCGCGGTGGACGTGCACGTGCAGCCGCCAGTTCGACTTGCTCGGAGAGGAGAAACCATGTTATCGGCTGCATTTATCTGCATAGTGTTGTCTGCCAGTGCTGGGCCTCTGCCAGGTTCAAGGAGGAGGAAAGACAATAATGCATTGTCTTTCCCCTACTTTTAGCTCCCTCTCCCTCTCTCTTGTTCAGACACAGAAGAGGTTTGTCTGGCTGCCTCTGAAACGGTCTTTTCCTCCAACCAGCCCGCCACAACAATGGCAGCAATCATTTCTTCATCTGCTTCTTTTTTTTCCTCTTTTCTTTCTGATGTGTCATCTAGGCCCCCTTTTTTTTTTTTTTTTTTGTCTATACAGTCCGAATCCAAATGGTACTCGATATACTTGCACAGTCTGTTTCTGGGCTCGGAGCTGTGGCATTATTTTTGGTCATGCAGTAATCTGTGGAAGAAGAAGAAAAAAAAAAAAAAAAAACCCCTCAAATGGCAAATTGATGGACATCTGTTGGCTTATTTTATTTATTTTTGCAGTGGCCGAGGTCAGCGTGACGGGGCTGATAACAAGCAAATGAGATTAGAGGAAAGGTGTTGGCCAGGCCGTGTGACAGACCTCTCTGTCTGTCTGTCTGCCTGTCTCTCTGCCTGTCTGTCCACCGTCCCTGCCTGTCTAACAGCAGAGCCAGTCGTCCGTTTATGTGTGTGTGTGTGTGTGTGTGAGTCCCCATGTTGGGGGTGTTTGCAGTGGTAGTGTGGTGGTGAATGGGTGAATGGGCGGGCGGCTTGGGCGGTGAATAACGTGCTGTTCTCTGACAGAGCAGGCCTATGCTCTTATTGGCAGCTTGTGACTGCAGCACTCAAATACACGGTGTACCACATTGCATAGCTGGGTGAATCTCACGCATGAATTCAACTATTGTGTTGTGAGGAAAAATATTTTTATCAGAACACCCAGTTGCTATTTATACCAGGACCGTACAATAGTCTGCTGAAGAGTTTATTACCCTTTTAATTTGGCACCTTATGACCCCGGAGCCTCATGGGCCTCTGGTCAGATCTGTGTCTGCTGTAAAACAAGACAAGGCCGGTGCTTTTTGATTGCCAGTCCTGTTGTTTGAAACTAATTAATAATTAAGCGACGATGACCTAGAGGCAGCGGATTATTGTGCAATATTGTCGCAGGTGTGTGCCAACATAGCAAGATAATCCTATGCCTGTCAGTGCTTATTGCTTCGATGAACCTGTTTGCAGCATCTGTGAGTTCGACTGAGAGAGATGCATTTAGCATGAAAATAAACCGGCTTCCAGTTTGCTACTTGGTGGTCGCTCAGGCCTCTGTTTACACCTGGCGCTGATGTGCGTCTTGTGTAATCCGATCACAAGTGGACAGCTCAGAGTCCAGATGTTATGCACCCAAGACGCATTAAGCTTTGATTGCTCAGAGGGGGGGTTTGCGTTATATATAGCCACGTTCTTTTCAGCAGTATGTCACAAATGTGTCCTTGAGCACCTTGAAGGACCGACTGAAGCGACTTCCTCTGCGTCAACGGCTGCACGGGAAGCACAATGTCAGTGTTTAGGCTCTTATACCTGCAATTATCCTGTTTCAGCTGTTTTTACCACAGAAATAGTGACTGCGACACCTCCGGACTCCCTTTAGAAAAGAGATAAAAATGTACGAACTTTTTGCTCATGAAAAAATCACAAACTGTGATCCAACGAGTTGTTTCTTTTTCTTTGTAAAACATTGTGCCTTCTTCTGTCGGTTCACCGGTTAAGATCATCGATGCATTTGATTTTTAAAAACAGAAACGATAAAGATACAAAGCAGCAAAGTGACGTGAGATTCCCTCTGAGTTAAAAGCAGTGGGAAGCCCTCGAGATACAGGAAAGTAAAAGCATCACAGGTGAAACTGTTAAAGCTAACGGTGGTTAGCTAACGGTTGTTTACCGCCGAGCAGGCAGAGAACAACACGACCACTGTAAATCCACTTTTCTCCTCTTAGCCAGACGCTCATTTTCTGCGACTGTCTGCCGTTTCCGTGCTGTCGGATCGTCTGAGACGCTCTTCTGTAAATGGCTGCCTGTGGTTTTTATGTAGAGAGGGATGATGAGAGGTGTGAGACTTAACCATACATTCCTACCTTTATTAAAAGAACCGTGAACACCGTTTCTGATCTGAGTGTAGGTTTGCTGTAGGTGATAATTATCCATCTCATCAGTCACAGACTTTCCTGCTCCGTATCTCACCGTCTGGTTTCTGGTCTCCGCAGCGCCTCATGATGTTTGAAACCGTGACTTTGGGAGAAAACGTCTTGACTCGTACAAAAAAAAAAAAAACCCACAAGCGAGTGTGTGTGTCGTATTGTGCGCCGGCTGACAACCAGGCTTGTTCTGAACTACCTGTTCTGTTTATTTATAGAGAGCCCTTAATGATCTTCAACAAAACACAGAGCACACTGGATTGAAGAGCCCTAGATTTTTGTTTTCTGGACAGTGTTGGAACACTTTAGCAGCAGGGGCAGCAAGTTCCATGATCCAATCAAGAGCGGTTGGTGCTTGTCAGCTGCGGTGGAGAGGCTCGACAAATTACATTAAACAATAAAGAGGAAAACAGATTTGCAGCAGTATGATAATGTCGAGCAGGAATGTTGGGCATAAAATCTTGTTGTTTTAGTAATTCTCAGCAAAGAATATTGATATTTAACTAAGTTTTACAGGGAATAAATTTTAGAAGTGGTATATTTTATGCATTTATTAAATCCTTTATTTTTCTTCTTCTTTAAAAGTTTACAGACAGCGCGGCGGTGGAATGGCTAACTTTTCTCACTCGCTCTCTTTCTGTTTCTCACTATCTCTGTTTCTCCCCTCGTCATCCCCGTTGCCTCTGCCTGGCCTGTGGAAGCAATGCAATTAGACAAACACAAACAAAGCTCTTGAAAGTGCCATGGAAAATGCTGACTGTCCACTGTCCGCAGTGCTGGCCGGGAGCGGCCTCCGCTGCCGTTTGACGTCCATCACATAAAAACAACAAAATAAAAAACGTTCCAGTTTTTCTGCGGCGTGTGATTCTTCCTTCTACTCCCATAAAAGCTAAATGTCAGCTCAGAAAACCGAAAAAGAAAAACGCAGGGAGCGGAGTGAAGAAAAAAAAAAAAAGCCACACAAACGAACAGTCACACTTGTGAACTAATAAACTCTCTGTACTTTATTTCATCAAATGGACTTCCTGGCATTGAAATGGAGTTCACGTCGTGCCTTTGTTTGATTGGCTCTGCTACTTTGGGTTTAATCCTGCTGGTTTGGGGAGTGTTTGAGTTGGATTACTCCATCGTTGGGCCGGGGTACTGTTTCTCTGGCTTTGACAAGATGGTGCGTGGTGGTTTGTGTGCGTCTGTTTGTGTTTTGCATGGTGTGTGTGTTTGCGTCTGTGTGTGTGTGTGTGTGTGTGTGTGTGTGTGTTCTCACACACTACCGAATCAGCTGAAACCACAGACAGCCCAACTGGAGCGCCGTCCAAATCCCTCTGCATGCAAATTAAAAACGCAACAATAAACGTGGCAAAGGAACAAGGTGGGCACGCAGGCTTTATGGCCCCCTCTACCCGCTCTCCTCCCGCTCTCCCTCTCTCTCTCTCTCACTCTTTCTCCCTCTTTATGTCTCCCTCTCTCTCTCTTTCTCCCCCTCTCGGCTTCCTCCAAAACCCCTCCTGGGTTTGATGTGGCTTATGGGAGGAGTTGGAACAGGGGACAACCAAACTGCTGAGTTATCTCTTGCATGCAGTGTGGCGGCGTGGCTCTGCCCTCTGTGTGCACGCATGTGTGTGTGTGTGTGTGTATGCGTGTGAATGCAATGTGTGTGTTTGTGAGTGTGTGTGTGTGTGTGTCTGTGTGCGGACCAGCAGCGCGGTGTAATCCTGTGGAAATGAAAGGTGCTGCCGCGCACTGGCCGGGAGATTACAGCGCCGCTCTGTCACGCTGCCAGGACGTACCCGGCTGAGCGAGTAGCCCTCTGTAACACACACACACACACACACACACACACACAGGCATGCACACACACCCACACACACCTCGCTGCCTCTCTTTGACGCTGCCTTTCCTCCTCGCTGGTTTCACACCCCGACCGTCCCTCCTTCTTCATCCACTCTTGTCCCTTTACAGCTCTCTTGTAGATTCACTACAGCTTCATCCACCCACTCCTCTTCGCTCACCCGCAGAGCGCCACAGTGTGTTATTTCCCTTCACTCTTATTCACACACACACACACACACACACACACACACTCACACACTATCCTGCTGAGGTTTAGGTCATCACATCAGAGCCTGCGAGGCCACGTCACTCCGCCCCTGCAGAGTCCT
>JAQNCA010000030.1:3837379-3849843 GCA_029783725.1 Acanthurus tractus
GAATGCATTTTTGCTCAGCCACACAAATAAAGGTGTTAATTAAAACTATTTGTTTTAGCATTTGGTCAGTGATGGTTTCCACATGTACAACAATTCTGAATCACCTCTAGAGATGTAATGTCACATAATCTATAAACAGTGTTTGAATATGTGTTTACATTTTGTTTTGTTGATGCACTTCCTTGGTTTTAATGTAGGTCAGTGATCCCAGGTGGCTTTCAGTGAGGCACTTAAAGGTGAAACCTTGCTACACCTGCAGGTCATGAGCTAATCGGTACGTCTTTGTCGGTGACGGCCTAAAAACAACTGATCCCTGAAACTGAATGATTAGTCTCAACATACTGTTTCCTTTCTGTGGTGAATTTATAAAGTGAAAGAATTTAACTAAGAGAGTTTTCTGCAGAACTTAAGTTCTCTTTGGCTGTATGTATTAATTAAGTGTGTATTAATCCACAGGTGAAAATAGTCCCCAACATGAAAGCTAGTGTCTAATTGAACCTTTATTGTCTTGTCAGATAGTTGCTGGGTTTTGCTCTTTTCGGTATTTTTTATTTTGAAGCATGATCATTTTTTTTTGATATGTTAAATTCAATAAATAAGATTTTTCTCCTGTTAACATAAACAAGCCCTCAGTCATCAGCTTGTCACATAAACGACGGTTAAAACCACACGATCCTGCACTGTTGCACATTTTACACTGTTGCAGACTCGCTCCTCTCAGCATCCGTGCTAAAGCGCCTGTTGAGTAATTGCTATTTTGGTTGTATGCCGGAGTGATAGCATTGCATTTGACAGCTGATAGAGAGCAGAGAAGCGTTAAGTAGACAGTGGTGGAGTGTGGTCCATCTGTGAGGGGGAACAGAGAGAGACGGAGGCAGAGTGTGAGGCGGCTCCTCGGGGCCTCCAGGCGGCTCAGGCAGCATTAGCAAGGAGGTGTCCCTGCCTTTAGCTTTCAGCTTTCACGCCTCGCTCCTCTTCCAACGCAAATCAGAGGCAACACAAGTTATCCATTTGAGATATCGAGTCGATATGGAGATAAAACCTGCACTTATGAGCCACTGTCATGAAAAGAGATCAGCGAGGGACCAACAGCCTGTTTATCTGCCTCGCACATTAGAGCAAGCAGACACTCGCTCCCGGTGGCATGAAATATTAAAAGGATAACCTCGTTTGGCTAACTGACCGGAGCATAGATGTCATATTTGTAGTTAGGTCGGGCGAGGTCTCCGACTTATTGATTGTCTCTACTTTATGTTTTTCTGCAGGGGTCTATATTTCAAAATCCTTCCTCTGAGGCTCCTTTCTTACCTTATTAACTGTGACCTCTTTATTGCTTCTGTAGGAGGATGGATTGTTTTCTTGTAAGTGACTAAACAACTGCACTCAATGAAGTTTTTCTTTTCTTTTTTAGCCCCTACAGTTGCAAATCCGTTTCCTGCTGCTCATTTTTGTACAAAAATAGTTTGACAGAGAGACAGACAGAGTTAACAGCACTCTTCACAGGTCATCAGGGCATGAAATAGTCTCTTAAAATAAAAAAAAATGGCTGAAAATGGCTGAAAAGCAGCGTTTAGTTGAAAGTTTCAAGTCTGCAACACATTTGACCACACCTACCAGTGATGTCACACTGTAGTAACCACACCCTGAAGTATGGAGTGGGTTGTTTTGGGACATTAAAGATTATTTCATCTCAGTAAATTATAAATAAACTCTTCTATATAGTCGGATAATATCAATTCACAACATCTGATTTCATTTTTGGCTGTTAATTTACACTAGCATTGGTTGTTGTTAAGGCAAAGCAAAGACTTGTATCAGTGGGTTGATTGTGCAGCGATCTGTTGGTAATGCCTCGGGCCTCCAGTAGGGGGAGACGCGCTCCGCTTCCTCGTTCAATACTACTACGTGAATAAGAGACCAACGTAAGGTTTCTTCATCCATCTTCATCACCTTCTCACTACTATTCCCCTTATTCAAGGTAATTACCGCACAAAAAGCTCCATAAACTTGACTTAAGCGTATTGACAGTATAATTTCCTGTGGTATTGTTTTGTTATTTAAAGAAATTTTACGTTCTGTACTGTTTAATTGTTGAGAGAGTTTCTTGCTAATGCTGAAGAGTGTTAGCTAACTAGCTAGCTAGCCACAGCGGCGGTATTGAGCTGTTTACATTCTGAGCCTCGTCACTTAAGCTAGCGACTGTGAAATTAATGCTTGAACAATTAAATGTCAACGTTTAATGTGTCACTGAAGAATATATATGCATAAGAAATAAGTGGCTACAAACATTTAATGTTATTGGTCACATAGCTAAAACGATTATTTAAACGTTTTATTAAAAGTAAAAATAAACATTTGCAAAGGCATCTGTGGTACTGATACTGAATGTGTTGAATATGTTCCTAGTGCTATTTTTCCGTTTATTTATTGACACAAGTACATCTTAATGTTACTGCAGCAAGGGCAGAAGTTAAACCACTAGGGGGCAGCAAAAACAAAGTAGGAACCCAACATTTTTTTTTGGAAAGGAAACGTAGGAACAAAATTTGAAAAAAGATAAAACAGGGAAATTATTTAATAAAATGAACTAAAAAAAAATAGAAAAATTTGATTTAATTATTGAAACCTTCAATATTTTACATGTATCGAAACCAGAGTGACATGAAAAGATCATTACCACTCCCTTGTCTTTATATGAAGCCAGACTAACAGGCTGTTAGCTTTAGATTGAAGTCAGCCAATTTGTCTAAGAACTTAACTAATTACCATGTTATATTATTTCCTTTTATTTCTAAAAAATATGTGTGTTACTCATTTTACAAGGGGTCATGCAAGAGGGACAAATGCAAATATCTTTAACATAAAAAAATGAACTACTCCTTTAAAGGTCAGAGAAGAATTATGCAATGTTATCTGATTAATTTACATAAGGGTACAAAGAGCACAAAAAAACTCTAACCCTAAGAATTTTACTGTGATTTACTAATTCAAACGAGTAGCATTCATTGTTACAGTAGCCTGTCACATCAATAAAAAATTCTAAACAAACAGGACAAGGACAAACACATTTTGTATCATTAGTGACAAAATCAGAGAAAAAAAAAGTCATGACAACAATAATTGAGAGTGATGGAGGCATTTATTTCTGCACACTTTTTATTCCCCGTCTTCAGAGTAAAGCAAAGCCACTGACGGCTTCAGAAAGAACTGATTGTTTCAAGACGTTGTGTTCGCTGATTCGACTTGTCAGAATGTGACATGTATCATAGAGTTTACACACAGTTACTTAAATGTATGTGAAGCCTTTTGGAAGCGTACTCCATCCTCCTCACAGAAGTTGGAGGCACGTGGTTGGATTCACAGCGTTCACTGCTGGCACAAGTTCAGCTGCAATGCAAGCTGCCAGAGCAGCCTGGCCACGTGACCGGCTGGGAAGCGTTGACGGAGCTGATGGTTTTTGGAGTGAGTGGCAGCTGAGGCGGGCGGGCGGGGGTGGAGGCTGTGGGTAGAGGAAGTAAAATTTTGGGGAGTGAGAGGGGGGCTTGTGTTTTGGGGGAGGAGTTGGTGGGCAGTGTTTTGGGATCTGCGAGGAACAACAGCGTTGCTCCTGTGCGTCTGCTCCCTGACACTTCCCTAATCTGATAACGGATGAGGACAGGTTGCCTTCGCTGTACCTGGCAAGTACCTTCCCCAACCTGCACAGACGGATTTTGGTGGATAAGGCCAGGCTTGGCAAATGCTGGCATCCTCTGGAGAATAGTTAAAGGGTGATTAATCATTGTTTAGGCGCGGAATGCGCAGGGAAGAATGGGGAAGCGGCGTTCCACACCTCTGAAGCAATTAATCCCTGTGATCTCCACCAGGTTTGTCTTGTAGATAAGTCAGGATACAGAACTGTTCCTAATTTATCAACCCACTCATGCCATCCAGCATAAAACACACAATTTATTTCCAATCATTTATAGTCAAATTTTAAAAAGAGTGACTTTGCCACATCCAAGTGTGCCTTATATTAGCTTCATATAAACTAAGTACCCCCAGATTACAATGGGAATCTTGTTTTATTGTGCACATCTGGTGGAGTCACGATGCATTTTCACATTCGCTGTCGGAATTTTTGAGTGACTGTGGCATAAATCATTTTGCTAATCAGAAACATAAGTGACATGAAGGCATCTCCCCTCTTGGAACAAAGGAACAACATATGGCTCTAAAAGCACTCAGGTCTTTTATTTCCAAGGTATATAACCTGTGCATAAACCAATATTATTGGACTGATTTGCATTTTTCTTTCATTCTGGGCTCTTTTTCAGATCTCATATCTTTGCAGATGACTTCAATAATGGTAAGAAAAGCATTTCTCCCTCGTAATATATTTGATTCTCAACTTGAGTGCAGTTAAGCAAAACATAAGACTCGGCTCAATGGTTTGTTGCAAGGTGAATTATGGTGCCGTACTTTGTGATTTGAAGAGAACATGCATGCAGGATAGATTTATGTAAATATAAGAGCCACCACAAAAAATAGAGTTCCTCCCTCTAATAAAGTGCATTAACAGATGAACCAAAAACGACGCTGATATGACAAGATGAATTCCTTTATTACGAGTGGGATCTCTCCGGATCTCTCTGCATTGCTTCCAAATCATATTTGCCTCCTAAAATGGGAGGGGGGGAGACACACATTCTTGCCAATAATAGTAAAATGGCTCCTGTTTTAATTGCATCATTACGTACCCAATATCAGCAGCCTGCCTGCCAATATCAATATTGCCATAACATGGGTGGAATATAGATGACCCAGGGTATGCGTGGGTCTTCCATGAGTGCCTCCATGCCAGACTCATCCCATTGCCCGCTGTGCAGGGAATGGGAATGTAGGCCGGAGAGCAGCTCGTCTTTCTAATGTCCCCCAGTATTCCCTTAATTGCTGACGGATCTTGTTTGGATTTTGATGGCGGCTTGGAATCTGTGGTTGCTACACATAGGAATTGATAGGCCTTGAGGGAAACATCATGTTACCCCGCTACGTGCATCTGTATTTGTGTGTCTGCATCTGTTGGTCGGCACTTGCAAAGATCAGCTCTATTGTGGAATCCGAGGGCTTTGCATAATGCATTTATACATTAGGATGATGTAACTAATATAAATGGGGGGTCAGTGGGGTCAAGTGGGCTGCACGGATACGCAGCTGGTTAACTGATGATGATGAGAACACACGGCGTCTTCGGTCATACGGGCTTTGACATCTCAGAAAGAGCAAACACTCCCGTAGATGGTGAGAAAAGGTAAAAGTAAAGGCTGTTTTTGCATTTCTTCTCCAGCAGCACTGCACATATGGCACCGCAGCAAACTTAACAATTAGTAACTGCTTTGATGAAGGAAAATTACATCTTGTAGGTCCCACTTTGAATGCACTTCACATATCCATATTAATGCATTCAGGACTGGAGAGTGAAAGATAATTTTCCTGTTTAAATATTTCATTCTAGCTTAAAACTTAGCCTGTAATTAGAGCTCCCTAATGGCAAGAGCATCCAGTTTGTCCGTTTTAATTAGATTGTTGTTTAACTATAAATTATGTATCTTTGTGTCATATAGTTTTGATGCTAACAGATGGTGCAATAGTCAGTGGCTGGGCAGGATTTTGTGATGATTTATTTACTGTACCTGCACTCTTTCAGTAAAATCCATACTCTAACATTACTGTTCCTCTGCAGCTGATCTCTGAATTATCAGGTTAGCTCCTGAACTTACCTGTTGTAAGTAAGACAGGTTAAAATATACATATACACAAGGTAGTTCAGAGTTGAAACTAATGATAATTTTCATTATTGTTGTATGTGCTGATTTGATTCATTTTCTCACTAAATTAATAAGTTCCTTCTTTTGTCTGTCAACCACATCGAACTCAAGTATATTTAGTATAATAGGCAGAGAAATCTTAGCATTTGAAAAGCTGAAACAAGGGCATGTTTTACACTTAACTTGTTGAACCATGGTTTTGTTGCAAATTAATTCACCTTTGTCATTTCAGCTGTATTTTCTATTTAAAAAAAATACATTCATACTTCAGTCCTTGTGTGCTGCAAGGCAGCATTGTGTTCAATATGGCTGTAAAACTCTGTAATTTCATCACTATTAATGTAGTTCTACCTCTGCAAAGTGAGGTGCAGTCTATCGGATTAGATGAATAAAAAAATAAAGGGCTGCTAACATGTTTCTCAGACTGGAAAGCAAAGATAGAATATGTAAATCAATGTGAATACAAAGTTAATAGAACACACTGCATTTATCAATTCAGTTTCCCGGCATGGGATCAATAAAGTTTTTTGTATTTCATCCCAAAGTTATGCTTACTTTAATAACATTTTTATTCAGATAGAAATATGGTTCTGTTTGACCTGAACATGAACTTAAAATGTATATTAACTGTATATCAGCTGACTTGGTGTCTGTTTTTCTGCAGCAAATAATTTGTGCAGATTCAAGATTAAGGATTTTGTTTACTGCCGTGTGGACGAAACTAAAAAAAACCCACACAAATCTGCAGGAGTGTGCAGCACATATGAGCAAAAAAATAAATAAATAAAAACAAACACAATAAGGACAATAAAATAAAATACAAAACAAAGATGGTAGCAGAAATACGCACCTCCTGTTTCGGGTTTAAATCTGCCCTGCAGTTTTCTTGTGTACAGTTGTGTTTACATTCAGTGTTTTGCAGAAATGTACTTGGATCTTACAAATGTGTTAAATGCATTTTTTTTCCCTATAAGAGTTTTGAATGCCACTTTGAAAACTCACTACGGAAAATACTGCATTTTTGCATCACAGAGGTGAAAAGACTCAACAGGATACCTTGAATTAAATGGTGTATGGCGTCTCTCGCTATGTATCATTACTTGTATTAAACACAAACCGTGTCCTATTTGTGTAGGTTAATTTTCAACAAAATATAGTTTAAATACTGATTCAACACAATCCAGTTAGTAAACGGCGGATAAGAATTGTCTTTCTGGTGTTCTCATCATAATTACCAGCCTCCTGTTATAAATGAACTGACTTTCACAAGCTTTTTAAGTTTATTTGTCCTCAAGGTGGTCAAAGGAAGAAAACTGCAGCTTTTGTTCCTGTTTGTGTTCTTTTTTTTCAGTAGTAACAGACATTTGAGCATTTGAAGCCTTACAGAGCTGTGAGTTCATTCATTGCTTTCAGCCTGAGTGACCTGAGAGTCAAACTCACGACCTGGCATCGTGGTCGTGACGCTCCGCCACGACCAGCACACAAACTTCACGCCCTGCTGAACTTTTGACCTTTTTTTTTTAACCGCCTGTGTGCGACAACACAAACCCCCGTGTTTTTGCTCTGAAGTTGAGTCATGTTTTCAGGTTTTGTGTGTCTGCGTGTTTTTTGCTGCACCCGGTTTGACTCTGGGCCGTACATTTGGCTGACTGTTATTTGTTTTGTCTCCTGATGATGGGGGCCTGTGATTGATGGACGGCGTCCAGGACATCTCCGATCGACAGCTGTTGATAGCTCTGAAATCGAGAGCAGCAGTCGGAGCGTAACAATGAGCTCATTGCGCTCTTGGCTTGGTCGCCAGCCCAGCAAACCTCAACACTGGGGGGACTTCATGAATTTCAACTGGGGCCACAAATGTGAGTGCACATGGAAATTGTGCTGGGGTGATGGGAAAGGGACTAAACTAGGAATATAGCCCTGATAATCACAATAATCACAGTAGAAGAAGGGAAAGGAAGGAGGCAGACTGAATGTTAAGTGGCAGCACAGTTTTCCTTGAAAGCACAGACACTTGTTAAATATTTTTGTTTGGTTCGACATTATTCTTTCCTGCATGCTGCAAAGTTATGAAGCCAATATCAGATATTGAGGTGATACTCGGGCAGGAAAACTACTAGCTAAAAGATGCTGACACTGATGTGTCGTCCCATCAAAGCTTCCATATCTTTTAGTGATAATTTGCTTGTGCGGCTTCCAGTTTATCTTGAGGGTGCGAACTGGTCTGTGGTGGAACAGGTGACTGTTGTGGCTGTCGTGGGAGGCCATCCAAGAAAGGAGCTTTTATTAAAGAAATCCTTCACGTCGGTATAATGTCACTTTTTTTTTTTTTTTTACTGTAAATAGCGTTAATACTCTTTGTCAGTCACTTTCATGAAAAAAAACGGAGCAGGAACAAACATGTATGCAGTGATTTTGACTTATTAATATGAAGGCTATTTTTTTTTATTTAACAGTTTCTGTTTGCTGCTGATGAAAAAGAAAAGGCAGAAGAAATGTTGACCTGCGGAACAGCTGCTAATAATAGTTTCACTGGACAGATAACGCTTACAGCAGACTGTCTGTTATCCCCTGTGGGTTAATGATGGAGGTTAAGGAGTTGGTGTGAGAATCAAGCGTTGCCTCATATCGTGTTTTGTCTTAAAGCCATCCATACTTTAGCTTTAATTGGACAGCATCACGCTGTAATAAGCTGTGGTTGCATGGGTTTGATGGCCGAGCCCTCCGAGGTTACCGAAGCACCGGCGCCACATCTGAGCTCAAATTAGCATTCTGGGCAAGCAGAAGTCCCCAAGCTTAATTAAGGTAAATTCAACATTCTAGTTCATCATTGGGTTTTATATAATCTTAAAACCAGTTGCACTTGTTTGGCAGCTGGTTATTTCTTATATTAAAAAAGAAAACATTACACTGTAGATGATTTGGCATCCCAGGATTTTGAATTTGAGCCCTCTATTATGGGAAATCTGGGTTTGCACAATGATTAAATGCTTAATAAAAAATTCATTGTTGTTGCCAACATCTGTATTGTACGGGCTAACGGCTCACTGGAGTGTGCGAGACTTGTAAAGTTTCCAAACGCGCCGTTGAGAACCCTGGAAAGTTCACCTAAGAGTTTGCCTTCCTCATTACCAAGCTACTTCTGTGTCTGCGATTAGACTGAGAACATCTTTAATTGCTTTAAAATCTGAATGCATGATAAGAATGGATTAATTTGATTTTTCTGTTCCTACAAGTAGCAGATGGTTTATGTCTTCAGAATGCTCATGTTGTAAAATGAGATCCCCAGCTTGTCTCTGATTGGTCACTGTTAATGAAGCATGCTGGGCTGATTATTGATTTAGAAAATGAGGACGACACAAGTATTGTGTGTGTGTTTGTGTGTGTTGTTGTTGTTGTTGTAATAAATTAAAGACGAGCTCTGTTTTATAGTTGACAGACACATACCTTAAATAACACAAAATATTTGATTTTCCATTCAGGTGGTCTCTGGCCCGTCAAAGCCATTTCATTGTTTATTTTAAAACAGGCACTTTTATTGTTGCTACTAACAAGCAGATGGTCGACTTGACTTATTTGTGTTTTGTGTTTCTGAATGACCGATCAGATGCATGATGGGAAATGCAATGAGCTGCTTGTCAGGGAAGAGACAATTCACGGGAGAGGGCCCGCGAAAGCTGTATACATTCCCAATTTACTCCCATCTCTGCGGTTTTTAAGGTTAGTAATTTTTTTTTTTTTTGCATTATTATTGGCTGTTGCGAGAGCAGCTGTTCCCCAGCCTCCCTCCCTCCCTCCCTCCCTCCCGACTTACCGTCCTCACACTGACAGACAGGCAGCTGATGGGGAAACTCGCTGCGTGCATGAGGAGATCCAATTCAGCGAGGAAACTAATGTGCTGCATCAAGGGGGGGATATGTGGCGGTCCTGAGGGAGGAGGAGGGGGTCCGGGTTCGGAGACAGTCTGGGATCGGGCCGGTCTGGGAAAACATGGTGGTCTGGTCTGACGTCTCTGTCTGAACGTGGTTTAATTTAAGTCCCTTCCTGTGTTTATTTATCTATCTATTTATTTATTTAATCAATTATTCATGTATTTATTTATTCAGTTCCCTGGACACTGCCTTCTTTTTGGCTGCAGATCCCAAAACTGGCAGCTTTCAACCCCCAGAAATAAAAACATCGAAAGCCAACAGATACATTTTTTGATATTTCAAGAAGGGGGTGGACACAATAATAGAAACATCTCACTACTAAAGGCCCATTGCATCTCTGAAATCACAATTATGACCCGAAAAAAGCCTCTTGAATTGAATAGTTTTCTCTGTGAAACTGCAAGCTCGACAAAGGTGACATTTATTATTTAGTAGTTTTTATTACAGGGCTCCGATTGCTTTACATTTAACAGGTGTTAACTGCTACTGTGTCTGCAAAATTTTATGTCATGGCCTGAAGTATCAAGGTGCATTTTTATTAGGCTCAGGAGATCAAGTTGGTTTAAAAAATAACACGCAGAAAGAGAGAGAAGGAAGGAAGGAAGACCGAGTGCTGCTTTTCAGTATCTGAAGACTGTAAGCTACAAGCTACAAGGAGAGCACAACCCTTGAAACTTGATGACAGCTGATCATCCCTCACGCCGTTCACTATTGAAGGTGTTACTTCAGACTGCAACCAATCATACACTTGTGAAAGTCACAGTAATGATTTGAAGGAATGATATTTCTGGAAAGGTGGTTAGCTGTTAAACACACTGATAATTATATCTTATCATTTCTGAACTGAATCCACCGACTAACATCTCTGTATTGACTGTTGAACGGTATACAATATATCAATTACATCTGAATCCAATGGGATGGTAATCTAAGTTGCAAACAAGTAAACCGAGTCATGGATTGTGAAATACTGCAAGATGTGATCACAGAATGCATTAAAATATAAATAAGTAATTTTATATTTTTTATTTTGTCCCTGGTATAATCGGGATAATGCCTCAACTTGGTGTCAGTGATCAGGAATTAGTGGATGACTGGAAGGACAGAGCCAAAGTCAGCAAAATACAATATAATATTACCTTGTTTTTAATTTAAAGCAGCCCTGGTCTCTGATGCAACTCGAGCAGAAATCAAAGAGTACATGCTGTCACTGTGCCCAATGCTAATAACATCATAATAATACCTGCAGCACAAACGTAGCTGCCAACAAGGAGAATAGAGGTCACGGGCCATGAAGTTGAGAAAAATGCCACCTGAGTTTTACGGATGAAACCTTGAAGCTGCTTGAATTATTTTACTGCAGAAGTGATAAGACAGCAGCATCACATCAATATCAAGATAAAAAAGAGAAGAGGGAGAGTCATAAGCATTGTAAGAGGAAGATAATGTAACCAAATGGGTGCTAGCTGTTGGTGAGGAGGTTAAATAAGTAGTTTCACATCATGTCACAAAAAGGGAAGCATTGCAATGTATCACTTTCATTTGTGCTTATAGATAAGATTGTCATAAGCAGAAAGGAGTATTCTTGTTACGTCTATGAATTACTAAGAAAGTCAAACAACTAAACACGGTACAACTTATCTTTACTCTTGATCGGTTAATGCTCTTGAAGTGACATAAATTCCCTGATCCTGATCAGACGCTGGTAGCAGAACCAGAGAGGTCATTTAATAGAAAAGTGGAACTGAGGACTGAAGATGATTTGAGTTCTTGCATTATTCAAAAAGTAGCAGCAGTGGATCCCATTCAAAATCCCCCACTGTGTTCCATTTCTAGACATGCAGGCCTGCAGTTTGTCCGGCGCAGCGAGCTCCTTTGAGCATAACAACAAAGCACTCGTCGCTTATTTGCTGCTGAGGTCTTATGTTCATGTCTACTTCTATTGACATGCAGTGCAAACATTTATAATTACCTTTAGCTCCGTGATATCAGCCTGCCTTGAATAACCTGCTGTGGCGTTTTACCACCTGTTACTAATCGCTCTGTGAATTCGTCACGGCACCGGCAATGATTCAAACCAACACTGGGTGCCCCACAAGACCCTCCAGGAAACGTAGCAACCGGCAGCAGCGCAGTGCTCAGAGAGCCGGGGGAGCGACTTCATGGATTTTTTGCATCATTAACTATTTATGAGTTGCCACTTCATGTTATTTACACTGGACTGATGGTAATGCTGTTCAGAGCTCAAACGCCATGCAGGGACCCGCTGGGATGGCGGGGTGGAGGGTGCACGGGGAGGCGAAGGCATGTGTGAATGTGTTAAATATTGTACGGAAACGCCACCTGCAGTCGCGAGCGTCGTGCGGGGGTAAAGAGGGCGAGTCGGGGGAGCGACACTTGGGGGGGGGACAAAGAAATGCAAAAGACTGCAGTGCATGCAGACGGGGGCTTTGTGTTGCAGGGCACATTGTGACTATATAATGTATAAGTCAAAGCCTTACCACAAGCCACGAGGAATATTCAGTTGACCTGGTTTATCTTTAGCTTTAAAACCACAAGAGCTGGTTGCATCTCCATTTGCAGTATATGTGTCATAACTGAAGCTACATTATGCATCATTTGCTTTTGCAAAAAAACTCATCAGAGCTGTTTTTCCCATCTATCTATCTATCTATCTATCTATCTATCTATCTATCTATCTATCTATCTATCTATCTATCTATCTATCTAT
>JAQNCA010000030.1:3924436-3947463 GCA_029783725.1 Acanthurus tractus
ACACACATACAGGAGGTTGCCTAGCAACATTTTATGGAGTCTGGCAGGCAAGAAAGGGGGAAGCTCTTTCTCAGCAAAGCATTTCAGGCTGATCTCTGTGAGGTAATGCTGCAAGACGGCAACTGTACAATACAGGCTGGTGCTCAGGCGTCTCGCAGCATGAAATGACGACAGTACTGGGTTGCAGATCAGAGAAGCATGACCTGAATTATTCACTGGATTATTATTGATTATTCCTTGCATTGACTGACTAACAGTCATTGACTAACCAACAGTCCGTGACCAAAATGTATTTACTTTAACTAGTCATTTCTGACTATAAAGAGACAGAAATTCTCCTTACAAGCAAATGTTTCGGATCTTTGTAGAAAACTGAAAACTGATTGACTGATGTGTTGTCAAATCATTTCAGCTCCAATAAGAACTTCAGAGTAGGCACACAGCACCTTTCATGTGCGGATGTGGTGCAGTGTTTCCAAAACACAAGAACAAAAAACTAAAGAACTGAAAGTTTTAATGTTTGATGATCTAATGTTTTGATGTTTAAAAAACAAAGCAGAGAGCACTGGCCTACATACTGAACGATCTTAGAGAATTCACCTCAAAGATATATTAACTTGTGTAACACAAATATTGGCTCGTTGCTTTGTCTTCTGCAAAATGTCACCGCAGCTCTCACTGGCACACCATAATTTTTCACTTGCCATTTAAGAACATCTTCTGCACTGATCTTGTTAGTCTGCAGCAGGTTCAGCCAACCAGCTGCCCTGAATACTAATTGGAACCTAAGTGAGTGTCGGGTGAGGGAAATGACACTCATGTTTGAGCTACATACACCTGACTGAGTTCTCTGACACTGCCTGTGTGTGTGTGTGTGTGTGTGCGGTGTGTGTGTGTGTTTTTATTTTTTGAGGGGAGAGAGGGGCCCTGTCTGAGCTGATGTGATGGATTATTCACAACTTTAATAGCTGTTGCGGCTGGAACTGTCTGCTTGCTGTAAAGAGGGAATTGGGTTTGTGCTGACCCAGTACTTACACAACAGACGTGCATGAGACCACGCCAAATGCACACACTGAAATACAAATATGTACATGAGCACATGCGTACACACACGCACACACACTGTTGGGACAAAATTATGTCTGTTCAGGATGGAAAGTAAGTCCATGTTCAAGTTCATCAGTTTGCCATCTGCTGTGTCCTAGTTTGCAATTGTTGGCTGTTGAATTTTCTCCAGCTGATTTTAGATAATCATATATAATGGCGCTTTGAGACCAACAAAGGCCCACAAAGCTTCTGTGGAAGCTTTTGAAAAAAGGGTTGGACCACTTGAGATTTTTCACTGCTGCATTATTCTTTGGCTATTGTTTCATATAAAAAAATGATTCATTATAAGAAGGGGTTTATCATCCAGGCCTAGAACTCCATCTGCAGCACAGGATCTTTACATCAGATCCTGTTGTTTCCATATTCACATCTCATGAATCAGTTTTATTTGACCTCAAACAGAACCTTCTGATAACAAGATGCCACTTGCACAGATTGGTATGTAATGATACCAGAGAAAGATCTAAAAATGTCTTACATACCTCTTGTTCAGACTTAAATTACTTTAATTGGTTCACAAGAGTGATTTAGTCACATGAAAGGAGAGCAACAGGTTAAATTCAGGAAGCATAACAGCTGATAATGTGCACTTGCATATGTGCTTTCTTAATAAAAAAATCTGTAATATTAAGTTGGGGCGGACATACTTGCACACTGAACATGTAAATATTTCTGTAATACTGTAAGCTACTGACAAACAGAATGATAAAGATGCTGAAGGTTGTTCAGCTCACTTTTGTCATTTAGTAACGATTTCAAACTGCTAGTTCTGCAGCTGTATTGGAACCAAATACAAAATGGCCACATAAGATTTACAGCTGCATAGAAATGAGCAGAGGCTTCAGGAGATCTTTCTGATGCCAGTGAGCTCAGGCACATCTTTTTTTCCCCAAAGCCACTGGCTGCTAATTGTCAAGGGCTGGAGGGTGGTTAAACAGAAAACTCCAAAGAAAACAAAAAACAGAACCTGAAGCCTTTGACCCACATTCCTCAGAGGAACACAGTCCTCCTCTCTGATGTGCCAAGACAATAGAAATTGAATATTTTATAAGTCATCCATCTGGAAACCAATAAAGCCGAGCTGTGGTAATCATAGTCTGTCTCTCCTCCCTTCTATTCTTACTCCCACTGTTTCAAGCAAGCTTACTTAGCAATAAATTAGCATTCTGTGCTACTTCAATAGAATTCATTGACAAACTGTTCAATATGAAACACATTTAAGTCAAAATTGAATTTCTTCTCCATAACAAGTTTCAACCAGATCTCTCCCTCAAATAATAAATCAGATAAAGTAAGTCCTGGTGACATTACATTAGTATGTTACAATAACCTAAAAAGTCAGGACTACATACAAGTTTTAAATACACACAGAAGGGTATGAAGGGTGTGTTGGAGAAAGACTATAGATGGGCTGTCGTCTGTCAGTTTTCATTTTGTCTGCACCAACATGCAGTTAGAATACAGCACAGAGGCTGTTTCTATTGTAAATTAAACACTTCTGACTGAACCGCAGCTTTTCATAGGTAAACAGTAACTGAGTCACATACTTAAACATGATTCAAGAGGTAATTCCGCTTATCCACATAAGCAAGGTATAATTAGTTCTGCCGGATTCAATTTTGAGTGATCTGTGCCGTGTGACTTCAGAGAGATGATGTGACCATAAGGAAGGATTTAATGGTGTCAAGAAACAGCCCTATACAGTCATTCCCCTTCTGACTTCCAAACATCTCTTACCTGCTTTCTGAGTTTGTAGAATTCTCTCATACAACCCCTCACAGTTCTCCAGCAGAGTCTTGCTGGTCTGGATCACCTGAAAAGAGACACAAAAATTGTTCATATGTATGCCTTCTTTTAATCTCATCGGCAAAACTGGCATCCCACAATAAAGCAGGGAGCAGTCTCTGTCTGGCAGCTGGGTGGTTTTATCCAGGAAGGGCTCTGAAAACAAGCTGTTATTACAGGCACATCGATGGGGTGTGGTTGCTGGATTGCTTTTTTTAACGCCAAAATTAGAGGGGAGAAGATACAAACAATTAGGATTTTTTTATATATAAGTAACTTTTTTTAATTTGATCTTATTTTTCCTTTAAACAAGGACAGCGTCTTGTCTTTGAGGGGAAAAATACAACTGTGAGTCCTGATTCTTGGTTTTTGAGCAGACTTTTAAAAAAGGGGGGATAATCAAGGTCATGTGATTGTGATGAGACTAAAACGTAAACATATGAGTAATTTTATACAGACCACTACCGTGTCATTAGGGAAATTGCAGCTGTGAAAGATGCTAACTTTAGCTGATGCAGTATTATGCTCAGTGTCAAAGAAGAGCACAAACTCTAGCAGCCTTCAGACTGTTAAAACTCTCATGGTGGCCATTAAGGCAGACTGCAAGACATTGGGAGTCCATTTACATTTTAAATGCTAACAACACATCCTCCCAACATCACCCTAAAAATACCTTCCGTTTCCTTACACAAGGACAACAGCACAGTGGTGTTTTTTGAGGTCAATGATGCACATGTCAGCTGTTACAGACAGAGGTAAATAAGCACTGAGTGAACAGGGTGCCTGATAGACCATCTGGATCTCCTCTCTGATTATCTAAATAAAAGCTTAATTGTTTCATCCAAAGCAGATGACATATATGGCCAAATGTTGCTCTGCTTTTGATTTCCATTAATGCCTGTTAGGAAAAGGGTCTTATGTATGTATAATTGTTATCATTGACTTGTACATTTAATTGTATTCTCCCCAAGTGACTTAAGTGCACTGCAAGGTCATGTCGCAAAGCCAGGCTGCCCTTCACAGCTGCCAAGACTGAGGGAAAGAAAAGAGAAACACCATTTTATTCAAGCTCACTGTAACAATGCTATCTTTTGGAAAAGGAGCAGTGACCAACATCTCGTTCCTGACGTCGATCTCTGAAGCATGACAGCTCTGCGGCGGTCAGCGAGAGAGGCGAGAGGGTGGGGGTGGTTCACACCAGGAACAGCATGGAGGAAAAATGTGAAAAATCACAGGTACTCAAACATTTAAATTACTACCACCCTCATAATTTAATGTTATTGCAGGTTTGTTGATATTCTATATTCATGCCTTGCTGTCAGATCTCATGAAAAGGCCATGACAAAAAAGGAATTCATCCAATGCACTTTTTTTAGATAGTTGTATAGTAGTATATATGTCTTTGTAAACCATTTCTTAAGACGCATGTTACTGTAGGAACTAATAGACTTGAAGGGGTTTACTACAGGCTAGGTCAGGAAGTCAGAAAGCATTGAGAATCACATAAACACATCAATACATAGCTGATTTAGACCCTTACATTAGATTTCCTGACAATAAGGAAATATAGAGCACCACAAGACACCCTTTTGTCATTATTACATCCAATCCATCCCCTAATTTTCTGTACCTTGTATATGGATGACCATTACAGTTTCACAAACCTATGCAATGAATCACCATGTTCTGTTACAAGCAGTCATGACTAAGTGAATGTGGCTGTTTGTCACTCCACAGCTGCAGCTGTGACACTAAGAGCTGTCGCACATGCTGTGATTACTTCCCTGATGGGAGAAGAAATTACTGTCTTGGTGGCAGACGCAGCATCTCAAATGTATTTAAAGACACATTTTAAGGTAAATGGGTGGACTTTGCCCCATTTGCACACTAATGACTGCCTCTTAGAAATTGTTATGTTTAGTTCTATTATCATTACCCGCATTTAACAAAAGACACAAATGTTGTTTGTAAGTGATGTTGGCTTGGCAATAACATTGTTCATGAAGCTAGTAAAACCAAAGAGGAATACATTATAAACTTAAAAACCTTTAATTAGAAGAAAAAATTCAAGTGTATGAGCTACACGTATGAATAACACATATATTCATGCATTCTATTATATTCAAGTTTCGTCAATAACAATAATATTGTTTTAATGTTAAACAAAATATTTATTAATATATGGGCTTTATAGTCTCCACGTGTTTCAGAGATTATGCATTTCTAACTCATCTCCATTACAGTAAATGCCCAGAGTTCATCCATTGCAAACAAAAACGGAAATCAGACCTTATTATCTGAGACCAGAAGCTGGCATCATGCTGAGTCTCCCCACCCCAGCATGCAAATAAGCAGGGATTGAGAACCCTTTTCTATTTTGGCCATTAAGAGGCCAAAACCTGGTTGCTGGTTGAATGTTGATCGCTGTTTGAATTTCTAATAGTACTGTTTCATACATTATTTACAACTGCTTAAGTTTTGCTGTCCTCATTTTATTTGTGTCTCTTTACTCGTCAGCTTCCCTTCAGCTGCGCACCTTCCTGCTTCCTGTCTCCTCTGGCACTCTGCTGATGATCAAGGCCTGCAGCATGAGACCACTTAAATCCTTGCTCTTGATCTATTCGATTTTGGTCCCCAAACGCCCGTCAATTTCTCCTTTCTTCTATCCAACTCAATTTTCCTTGCACCCTTTCAATCAGGGCCAATTAACTAGCCCTTCACTCCTGAGTATAAAATAAAGCAGAGAGGTCACCTTAATCGGTCTGCATCTAAGTCTTTCAGCAACATCCCCCTTTTCAGATGTTCATCTTTGAGTCTTGAGAGATCGAATATACCAAACTGTCACACTGGTGTGTACACCTCTCTGCTTTGTGTAGAGTGCAACTGAAACTGTCAAAGTGTATTACAAATATATCTAACAAAATATTGAATAAGTTGCAATTAATGCACCTTGTGTTCCCTAGCCAATACATTTTCACCTTACAGTATGTCCTCCATTGATTAACACTGGGAATGTGCAAGCTGGGATTGGACACCAAACTTAACACTTAACTTTATCTTAAAGGGTAAATAAAATTTCTGTGGTCATAATGCTGCAGCCAAAATGATGGAAAAACATCGAAGTAGTTTACTTGTTTTTAAGAGTGTAAGAAATCTCCAAATCCAGTTCATTTCACACCCAAGGTGTGATTTTTGAGCAACAATTCAGTTCACAACATCTTTCTTATTTTTGCCAGGTTTTTTGTGTGTGTGTATTTGTTTGTGGTGATGGAGGAGGTTTCAAGGGATTTAATAACTGCTTCAATTTGAAAAATAAATCATTTTAGAGCACTGAACAACACTGACAGTAAATTAATTTCAAAAATTAACAATTAAATTGCTTAAGACCATTATAAACACTGAAAAAGTAAACAACAAAAAATAGTTTACAGCCACTCTTAATATAAGCAAAGAGCAGCAAAAAGTTTTGAAAAGACAGATGTTAACAGAATACAATATGTTTGTAATTTATGAGCTGCCTGAATGTAACATAAAGAGCAAAGCAAAGCAAGTCAGCAGAAGCTGCTGTTTACTGCAAGCTGTCACAGAATGAGAACACAGTCACTCAGTCTGACAAAACTTACATTTCATAGACAAAAAGAGAGTTCAGCTTAAGGGAATATCTGTACAGGTATCTAAAGAGCTGCTGTGATGTGCAGTGTGAGTCAGGTTAAAAGTGAAAGTTAAAGAGATGAGGTTGTGATGCACTGCAGTTGAGTGGGGGATGGGGAAGTCTCGGGACTGTGAACATTTCTGTTACCACTTTTGTCTTGGTTTCAGAACTGTTACACCCCTACCAGTTTCTCTACTTCTGCCAGCACATTTCGAAGAGGAATTTCTGCCCCTTTGAAATCATGAAAACTTAGCTTGCCCATAAAAGGCTGAGAATCAGTGCAAGAGAACAGGATGTGTTAAGGTAATGGTGTTGACTGGCCTCAATTGCATGTTGCATAACTTGGGAACATTGATTTTACAGACCTTCAGCCCATTACCTAACCATCTCTGTATGTCCCCATTGAGTCCAGTATGGTCAAGGTATTGATTTGTTAGAGCAAATACCAGCTTGCTTGGTTAGGTCCACCTTTTTTTTTTTAATGGATGGATACATAGGTGGATGGATGACCCCACTGCAAAATCTCACGTTTGTTTATACGTTCAGATCGTTGAATTTTTTCTGTGTACTTTTTACTGCATAAGAACTACAAGGAAAGCACATCCTCCAAACATCAGCATATCAAATGATGTATGCTAGTTGTATTTTTCCCCAGTATCTTTTTAATTCACTGAGGTTTGTGTAACTAAATATTAAATCTAACTTTTATATTTTACCTGTGTGGGATCACTGATCTTTGCCTCTCCCTCTTCTGTTTTTGGTTATTGTAACTTGTCTGAATCAGATGCTTTTGTCAGTTTTTCAAGGTGTTAATTGCTGTGCAAATGAACAATCCTTGCAACTACTACTCACCATGTCATATGTGGTGACGACTTTCTTAAGGACCTCTGTCAGCAGCCCTTGAGAGTCCAGTGTAGGATACTGATCAGTAAGGTTGAACACCAGAAGGGGACTGTTGTCAGGGCCAGTCAGACGAGGGGAAAGGGCCAAGATGCATTGCTTCAAGTTGGCCACTGCTGAAAGGCCACACAGCTCTTTAAAGGACACAATGGCATTCTGCAGAGAGAAGAGAGAAATTCCAGCTAGAATTGCACACAGGATAACTGGTCTATACTGGTTGCAAAAAAAAAAAAACGTGTACAATGGTATAACCATAAGTAAAAGTGTGACAAAAAGGAACTTAATACTTAATAAAATCTGGCATGGATCTGTATAAAAAAGTAAACCACAACCTCAGAGTTGCACCGTCTTAAAGTGGCTGAGAGCTAAATCATTACCTGTAAGAATCTCCATTTTGGCATTTAAAAGCTACTCATAAATACTTAATCCTTTTGGGACCAACCCCAGTATCACATGGAAATGGAACAAACAAACACACCCACTAACACACACACACACACACACACGAATCCTAACCTTCCTGTGAAAGGCCAAATTTAAACCCTACATAAACAACCGAAGGGACAAACTGTGACACCACGGTCAAGATGTGTTACATTCTCAAGGCCAGTGTCTTGTTATCACACAATGACTGTGATATAAACAGGGCTACCAAAATAAATCCTAATACAATGCCTGAAGAAACACAACCTGATACCAACCACAAAAGTTTTGTAACTCTCAGGCAAAATGTTTCTCTAAATGTCATGATTTTTATACAGAGGCTTCAAATCCAAACTGAAAACTACAAATATGAAATAAATGTGACTCTAGAAAAAAATGTGTTCATGATTCAGGTGCTGAAGCTTGGTCAGTATCATAAAACAAAAAAAAGGTCTGGAATTTGTTTGGATTCTGAGTCATTGTGAACATTGTGAGCTTTAGGTCATGTTCATCATCGGTTGTAGCTGCATTGATTTGAGAATCATAAAAAAAGATTCCTAGATGTTGGTTACCTCCTCCATTCCATTATAACCTTTTCTATGTAAGCAATTTCAGTTATGAATATCTTTTGAGCTGACGTATTATTCAAACAAGAGTGTCATCATAATGTTTTTCAACTTGTCTCCCTTGACTATTTAGACTACTGCACAGCACACAAGGATTTGATCAAATCTGATTTAGTCAGGCCTGTTTCTTTTTCCAGTGTGGGAGTCTTTTTAGATGCTCAAGATTCTTTGTAGTAAATCTGGTTATAATCTATGCTTGACGTGGGGTTGCGTTTTCCTTAGTCTACCCTTGCAAAGAAAAACATTCCAAAGCTGGAAGATGAAAAAACAGAAATGCAGTTACTAAGCGTATCTATGATGATACTGTTTGCTTCGAAGGTCAAGGGTTTTGGTGAACTGAGTAAGAACTGAATTGAGTTTAATTTGAAATTCTTACCTGCATGTTTTCTCTGAGGTCTGTTGCCTCCCTCAGTGGTTGCAGGGCTGTTTTGAAGACATCATCCACAGCCTTGATCAATAACACTCTCATGCTGGCATACTCTCTGCTCCTCTTGCCCTTTCGTACAGACAGTCCTCTTTTGTGTGGTTTGCCCCCTCCTCTTCGATTGGTTATGGCCACATGAACAAACAACAAGGTATGTGGTAGAACCTCTCCTGTCAGAGACTGTAGTGGTACATGGCGAAAACCCGGCTGGAGACACTCAAAGGGGATTGTATATTGTCCGATAAATTCATCACCTATGTAATCATCATCAAGGACCACAAAGCGCACCATTGCAAGTTCAGGGAGATTTATCTGAAACTCAAAGCTCTCATCAAACAGAGGGTTGTCCCCGTTCTGGTTGACTGTTTTAGTCCTTTGTTCAGCACAGTCAGCAGGAATGCCGTGTATTTCCACATACACATAGGGGTCTACTACATCTCCTTTGGCGCCTGAGCCTTTGGGTTTTGGGAAGTTTTGTCCACTAATGATCTTGATGTGTAAGAGCTGTGGAGAAACACCAGGCACTGAATCTTTAGTGTTGGCACTAAAATATGAAACCTGCTCTCTCATGATTGCTGGACGTAGCACGTAGCCACAGTTCCCATTTTGACGGAACCAGCCGATGTTTAAATCCATCATCAGGCCAGGAGTCTGGTAGTTCATTGCCACAATCTGGCAACCACACTTCCAGAAATCTTGCGGATTCATGTTGCTAGAGTCAATCCGCATGGGGCTGGGGTAAACCCGTGCTAGGAACTTCTTGTTATAGTTAACAAAGTCACCTGGGAAGTCTGTAGCACACCGACTGGCAAAGACTTCGTTGAAAGAACAGAGTTCCCATTGCTTCTGGCTCTGGAAAGATGTTGGGAAGTCTTTGAACTCCACAGACTTACACAAGGTCACAAGATCAGAGAGGTCCTTTGACAGTTGGAATTTCTTGGGTGCAACAGTCTGGTGTTCTGTAGCCTCGATGCTCATCCTTTGAGACATCTCTGCACCCTCATCCTCATCTGTCACCTCACCCTCTGAAGCATTGCAGTTTGAGCTCAGTTTCTTCCCCTTTAGTAGGATCTTTCCCTTCAGTTCAGAAGGAGAGGGGAGGTAGCAATCCTCAGGTTTTGGAGGATCTAACTGGATCTTGTCACCAAGGATCTTCTTTAGATGTTGAAACATGACTTTTTGCTGCTTTAAAGAGCAATGGTTTTCTAAACACAGGATCAGTGGAAATTCTGAAGCAACAAAAGCATACTTGTTGATTACATCAATGACGCTGCGAAAAACAATCTGTGATGTCATTGTGTGTCCAGTGTAAATAACAGGTTCGTTATCAGGCCCATCCCACACATCCAGCTCTACACTGCGGCAGCCCATCTTCAGGGCACGGATATAGCCTGTCACATCAGAGGGACCTCTGAACTGATCTTCTATAAGGTATGTGTTGTGGGATGCATTGATGTAATAGTGGGACAAGGGCTGGTTCATGTCTTGGCAAACTGTTTTGTGTTCAGGGTCAAATATATGGCACTCCGGAGACATAAGATAGTTGGTAAACCCATCAAGTGAAAGCCAACCCTTTAGCTGGCCCTCTTTAGAAGGTTCATATTTTTGAATGACCTCTAAGCTGGTTTCTTCACTGACTTGTGCCATACCCTGCTCCGCCTCCAGAAATATCATTAGGTCCTTAGTATCCAGAAATTCTTTGTTACTGGAAAACTGAACAAGGAGAAAATAAATTTCTGGTCTGGTGCAAAGATCATGAAAGACCTCAATGAATTCTTCTTTAGTCACATCAGAACCTGCTTTGTCCTTGGCTTTGTGAAGCTCCTTGAACTTAAGTTCTATTTTCACATTTTTTAGTCCTGGATTCAACTTTTTGACCAGCTGCACAGCAGCACATATTGTTATTTGTTTGCTGTTGTTACTGTCTGCCTCATCAAAAAGCTCACCTAGCCAAGATGAACGCATGTTGTTCTGACTGCTCTCTATCATATTCAAGGTATGTTTCCCATAGGAGATCAGGTACCTCAGTCCTGTAACCCATATGTTGGCAACATCTGCAGTATTCGCCACCAAGTCCAGGGACTCATAGTTCTCCCCAAAGATGATCGAAAAAGCACTGTCTTCTGATATCTGATCATATGTTCCATTAGTTCTAAAAGTGTCTGTGTTTTTTCCTGTCCGAACCTCCTTGATGGATTTGACATCAATTTTTGCCTTTTCTGATTCCTTCTTTGAGGGTTCCCATCTTAGGGACTGCATATCAGCATCAAGTAGAAAGTAGCGGTGGTAAATGCGTGAATTAGATCGCACTTTTTTAAGCTCAGAGCCATCCACCATTGCACTAATACAATCACTTGCACTACTTATTTTTTTCTCAGTTGGCATGCTGCTGAATGATACAGTCTTCTTTCTTTCTTTACGCTGTCTTGAGCCATCCTGCAGACAGAACAAAACACATGGTTAAAAATCATTTCACAGATAATGAGTGATAAACCAAGTCAAAATGATTGAGAGTAACCCTATTATTTCTTACCCCATAAACTGTGATTTAACTAAGTCATGATTTATAAGACAGACAATAAAAATGTGGAGTGGAAACACTGAAAGCCAGTTTTTATGTTTTAGGAATATAAAATGTTACTGTTATCAAGGGTCTTGTGGTACGATTGTCTTACTTCTTGAAAAGTGAATAGTTTGAAGATAGAAGGGTTATGACCCACAGTGCTGATAAACCATTGAAGTCCAAAAATGGTTGTCCCATACATCACTTCTTTCACAACTTTAGATAAAGAAGAGTTAAAACACATTAGCTTAAATGAGACAATACAGATTATGCCGTTCACATATGTAACACTAGTGGGAAAAAATAGCTATGCAGATTCAATGAACCACTGAGCCACCAAATAAAGAAGCATTTACATATCAGTATACACCCGTAGTTTAAAATTATAAGAATTCTAATGAAGGACTTTAGATTGTATTGGACTATTTTATTGTTGTGCTACTCATACTTTTATTCAAGAAGAAAATCTCATGCTTCTGCCCCCACTCCATATAATAACCCTGGGATTACTTCACTTTCATACTCCCACAGACATACACAGGCCAGTCCCTGCACCGTTGTAAAGAGGAAGAAGGAGGACACTCATTTGTTTCAATCAATATAGAAAAAATACTGTTCCACTTTGCTCTCTTTGTTTTTTTCCATACCTCAATCAGAATTAGGGCCATCATTCCCTCAACTAAACTCTAGTGTGATCACTACAATGTTTACTTTTTCTAAATCGATTTCTTGCATAAATTTAATTAAATCTGAATACAGGTAATTCCTTATTTGCTTTCAGCAAAAGACCTATTTCCCTTCCCTTTTAGGTTTGACAAATGTCTGTTATAGTAATATTAGGATCACTTTTCTTCCTCTAAGTTTTTGACATAGACCCAATTCAAGAATCTTTTTAGAACAACACAACAGACTACAACATGCTGTCTGCTCTGATACACAGTTTTCATGTCGCTTCTTTCCTTCATAGTGCCTCTTTGTTTGCCCTGGCCTGAATATTTACTGAGCAGAATCACAGCAGCAAATTTATTGGGTGAATTAAGGTACCTGTCACTGTATATTATGGTGATACAAGAGGAAATCTCCCTCAGGAGAGAATCGCCCACACAATCCAGTCATCTTTAGCAGCCTATTTCCTGACATTTTCAATGAACCTCTCTTTTTTTGTTGCAGCAGGGTGCTTCAGTAAAAAACATAATTTTGTATTTAAGATTATTCAAAGCTGTTTCATAAACTTAGCACAAGCCAAACCCAAACTCTTTTTAATCATCATGTGGCAGCTTAATAGTACCACTTCACACAGAGGGAATGTATCAATCAGCTACATGAGGTTGCCACGTTTATAATTTCTTATGCTGCGCATTAGAAGAAACCCACAATATTTATTTTCATTTTGGGTTTAATGAAATGCCCAAAAGCTTCATTGCCTCTTATGTAACCAAACTGAGGTGTGCAAACCTCGCATGCTGAACAAACTAGTGTTCATAAACATAACTGTGTCAAGGAAAGAAAGGCAAAGGCACCAAACTTGATTAAATAATAGGAATAATGGGTTGTGCATTATGATTTCTAAAATCATCGTGCCTAACCCATTATGTTTTTGTCTTCATGTCTACAAATGCATATCGCAATAAGCATTAATAATAAAGCTTCTTGCGATTTACAATAGCAATAACATTAACAAATAACAATGCAATAAAAAATGCTGATAGTTGAAACTGCAGTCATAAAGGTATCATTTTTTAAATAATTTCTGAAGCAGTTTCATCAAAAATACTCATCTTTGTCCACTGTCTGTGTTTGCACTGTTTTCCCTATGGTCTCTTCACACAACCATGGTTCAGAAGTAGCTGTTAGAATTGCACAAGGATTAGCTGTGCTACATCATGTACTTACATGTTCGCAATTGGACTGGATACAGCAAAAGCAATTGATACTGACTCCCAATGTAGCCAGCTGCTGAGAGCACAGTCTCAGTCTGATTGTTTATTTGTTTGCACAATGAAAACATCTCAGATGAAAACATTAAATAATAAAAACTAGATTAATATGTACATAGAAAGGAAGCTACGGGGGCCTTAAAAAGGCCTTCCTGAACATGAAAACATTGCAAATACAATCTAGCTGAATATTAAACATCCTCTGTAAGTTTCAGGGAATCTGTCAGTGGGCAGTTCTGGAATTGCCAACCAAATACTATTATGTAATTTCAAAATGGATCAATCATTATAAATCCCATCTCTGTGTTTTGAGTATTCCAAAACCTACAAGCTGACACATGCACTCTGATTGGTGAAGTCCTACACCTCCCCATGTAAAGACATTATCATGTGAAATGAAAATATTGTAATTCATTTTTTTTACACAGTCTGCTGATTAAGGAGAGATCATTATGTAAAAGCAGGGCTCAACACTTACATTCATGACTGTAGATAATCCAATAATCCTGATTTTGACTAAAATGTGGACTTGTCTTAATGTTCACACTGAACTGCAGTATTTTTTTCTTTTGTATTGCCAGGGCCACCATGCTAGTCATTCTCCTCAGGATTTCCCTTTGCTTCCTTTAGCAAAACTTGAAAACAATACTACACACACACCCATCTCTGTCTCAGCATTTGTTATTATTTCCTGAGGAGATTAAATCTTATGCAATAGTCCATTTTTTGCCTCTGGTGGAGGTCTGACGGTCCAGGGTATGTATTTCAGTGAGAGGAGTTTTATTAGTCCTTAAATGGAATTTTAAAAAATGAGCTCATCATCATCAGATTGTGAATTAATTGGTTTATCTAATATTTTCTCTATCAAGCAGACATAACATACATCATCTCTGTTCAATTCTTGGTACAAAATTAAACCTTATCTTCAAAGTGAACTATGATTAAGGTATATGATGTAATTATAATGATCGTAGATGCATCTTGACGCATCTTAATTTCTAAAATTTAAAACAATGTGTAGAAGGCTTTTTTTGGTGACTTTATTAATTATTGAATCAATTACTATGAAAGCATCTACAGTTTCTGCCTATAAAAGTATAACAAAATAAGGGGGAGGCAGAGTGCCTTGCTGTGTTGTTATTAAAATTTTGTCTCCAGCAGCGGAGAGCAGCGTCTCCACTGCACAATTAGCTCCAGGGAAAGCTACTGTTGTTAAAGACACCGAGCAGAAACAGGGTAGGAAAGTGACTGATGCTTTTCAGGATTTTGAACCTTTACTGGTGACATCAAGTCGTCCATATGGTTTGATTGGGAGTGTATTTAAATTGCACGTTGTGCACAGTTGGTTATGAAAGTGTGAGATGTAAAGATAATTTCATAAGTCAGGAATTTCAGAATCAGCAAGTACAAGCTAAGTCACTAGAGTTGATCACCATCCCTTAACAAATCCCCACTTGATGTATGGCTATTGTGTTAATCAATGCTGTTACCAAAGAGCACCACCTTTACAGCGACAGACACTCATATTGTTGAAGTTGTCTTATTTCTAAGTCTGATTTAAGTGGACCCAATGACACAGGGTGACAGTAACCTTTAGTCTAATATCTTAATAATGGCAACTCCGTTACCAAAAATCTCATGTTCATAATATGACAGTTAAACCTGCTTTATATAATTTCTAAATATCAGTCGTATTTGAGGTCCATAATGGGAGACACTGACTTTGTGTATGATGCCTGCACGCAAAATAGTAATGCACTCCCTGCTTAACTGATAAAAGCTGTGCAGTCACGGCACTTTCAGAACTAAGTTAAACTGATAACAGAGGTTTTTAAAGGGTTCTAACTGCGATAATTAATCAGCCAAACCAATGAAGTTGTTGACCTCTGATCCACTGAAACTATTACTAATGACTTCCCTGCCAAAACTGTTACTAAACACTTCTTTAAAACCTGAGAAACTGTGTTTTTAGTGCAGTGACATAGGAATAAAGGTTAAAGTTTCTGTCATTTTTGGGAGAAATTTTTTGCATAACTGTGGCTCAACAGTGCTTATTATCCATTTGTTTTTCTTTTAAACAATGTTCAGAGAAGAAAACCCTCGGTACATTTGAAAGTCTAGTCAGTATAACGCAAAAAGAATACTGGATGTTTTCATGGTGTTTCACAGAGATGATAACAAGGCTACTTTAATCAGGCTCACGTTGAAAGGGGAAATTACTTTTATGCCTTTACATAAATTTCAATATGTGCTTACTGAGTGTGTGCTAAGACAGTGAAAGAGACAAACTAAGGCAGAGAGAGTCAAGCAGAATGAGACAATGAAAAAGCAGTAAATACTTAAGACAGAGTATATCCAGCCTTTCATAGATCCCATAGGAATCTGAATTCCCCTGTGAACTGAATCCTACATTGGCTCAGTGAGCATTTATGAACCATCTGTACAATTAAGGACACAGCAGCAGCCATGTAATAGTCCAACTCAAGAGTAAATAACAAAATGACTTGATAGTACCCATTTAAAAATTATTGCTTGGAATCATATAGTATTGAGGTCACAGTTTACAAAGTTAATATTGGCTGGATAAACGGTGATGTGTCTTTTTTAACATGCAATCACAGAACATTAACACATAAACAAAGGTGGTTAATTGATTTTAAGAGACCTAGAATACACAAGGTAATATGCAAAAACAAAAATGAAAGAAATTCAAATGAAAAAAGATTGTCTCTGGAAAATATACTTTTCCACTTCTCCAAAGTTTCCTCAAATTTTTTTACTTTTTTTTAAGACAATAGCTAACCTTTCATTTGGCCTTTCCATAGGTTTCTGCTATTTGTCTGATATGTTCTTGTTCTTTTGTTTAATACCCAAAGGATGACCTCTGTCACTTGAGTTTATATCTCTTTGGACTGTAGAGTTCAAAAGGACCGGCTTCCAAATGCAAATATATAATTTGGAATCACCTACAAACCTTTTCATCTACCTAATTTGTTGTGAAATAGTAAGAGAACAGGTAACTGCTGGCCATAAACAGCTTGTCAAACAACTGCCCAATTATTTATGTGGCACTAAATAGTATAAGACAGTTGGAGGGACTCTGAAAAAAATGGCTGTAATACCTTAACAATTAATGCATATTTTTGTTAAGCCCTTTGAATTAAAGCTTTAAGCCTATACTTAAATCACATCTTTACTGTTTAATTTTAATTTCAAATCTACTGTGATGGTGTAAAAAAGCAAAATTACAAAAAAATCTCTGTCCAAATACTGATGGATCTAACTGTAGCATATTGAGACCTTTTTGTTCTCTAGTTGCACTGAAGTCAAATCCCACGGGAGTTTAAACCAGCTGCTTCTGTTCTGTATCATGTGAGATCAGTAGATCAAATGAAGTGTGAAGGGGGCAACTACCCAGGGAGTTAACTTTTAAAGCTCTACCAATTTTTCAGTAAATATAAATGAAAGTTACAAGTCTATTTCTGGAACAGTGTGGTAGTTGACTTCAAGTCATTGGTCATACAACTTCAACACAGGCAGACAAAAATTGGGGACCTCATTTTAATATCAGTTCCCCCTTTTTTGGCACAATATTAAGGTTAATTGACTGGCTTCCTATTTCCCACCTTGCCTTACACTGTATATTGATCTTGCTGTTTTCCAGAGCATGTTTTTGGTAATCTAAGGGGTTTTGGCTGATGTGTGCATTTTTCAGTTATGCCATCATGCAAAGCAACTACACTGTACAACCTTAAACATTCAAAGCATGCTAAAACAGAAAAATAATAAAAGTGAGCTTTGCCAAACACAACTATGAGCTGTAACCAATAGACAGTGCCTATTTATTGACGAGTAATGCAATCTAACAGCTGTGAGGCACAGTGTGCACTGCTTAATTGTTCAGTCAGGTCAGACTTTAAAGCATTTATACATTATTCAATCAAGTCAACACTGCAATTGCTGGAAATGAACTGATTCATATTCTGATCAGACATTAGTCATGGAACGATCAAGCAAACTGTCATGTCACAGTTCAGACTAACAGAGTGAACAGCATCAGCACAGCTCAGTATCTGATAAGGCTTCCATGATAAGACAGTTTCAGAACACTGGCAGGCTTTAAACACCGCCAGCGATGTGAGGACAATTAACATATTAGCTGCCAATTTCATGAGTTCCACTGCCAACATTGTTATCATTGCAAAAGCGCTTAGCTGATTCATCCTTGGAGCTTCTCAGGTTGAACAGCAATGCAAGACAACAACTAACCGGCCAATTTTGTTTCAATCAAATCAAATAGGTAGGCTACTTCTTCTAGGATTTGAATATAGGTCACAAAAGTATATTTACCTAACAAATGAATAACACAAGGTAATATCATGGCCCACCATTGATCAAAGTATTCAAGGGTTGTGACTCAGTAATGGAAATAGTGATATAATTTATGTACATTACTGAGTCACAACCCTCAAATACTTCGAATTACAACATACTGGTGTGGACATGTAATTATTGGAAATGCCCAGAGTTAATTGTTCAAATTTGTATCCCCTCTTCTCTGTATTTCAACAGCAAAGTTCTGATACAACACAAAGGCTCATAAAAAACCTCTCCCTTTAATTTGGCAGAACTACAATCACTGCCAAGTCATTTGAGCTACCCTTGAAATGACTGGGTGAGGCAAGAAGCACTTGAGTAAATCAGTGACACCTGTGCTGAAGAATGAATAGGCAATATTTCAGGTAAATGGCTGAGTGATGCTATGAGTCGCCTTGAACACATGCAAGTGACAATGCGTGAATGCAAGACAGCAGCAGAAACCCACATCAATGATGGCTGTCAAAAGATCTTTAATAAATAGCCCCATCAACCGCAAGTGCAATTGGTTTGAGCAAAGAGAATAAACTGGAAACATCCTATTAAAGAAACAAGAGTAAAGGGGTGCAATGGAACAAAATAAGATTGTCAACAATAAAAAAGTTTTCATGATCTGCCTTACAGAGAAACGGTTAGTATGCTACAGTGCACAGGCTATTAGTTGCAGTTCTATGACTCATACACACATTCCAAATCAACTGCTGGTGACTGCAGCATATTTGTATTTGGAACAAATGGTTTTATTAACTCCAAACAATGTCGTAGCACAGGCATAACACAGAGTGATGTCATTCCACCTTTTAAACCACCACAAAAGCCCCCTTAGACAATATGCAAAAAGTCAAAAAAGTGAGATTAATCCACGTGGGTGCATCAACTATAACCATGCAGCCCAAGAATAACCAGCCAAAACAAACTACTCTAAGTTGATTTGGATTTGTTGCTTTGGCCTTGTAAATAACTACATCTTTTATTCTGTTCTGTTGTATTATATGGTGGACTAAATTTTTTTTCTTGTTAAAGAATGAGTAAAATAACTTGTACATTGTACATCATCAAACCTTTGCTTTATGCACTGGTCTGAGTAAGGGAAGCTAAATTACCACCTAGCCTGACTAAAAAAATGTGATGATTCCCTAGAAGAAACTTTTCTTGGACCTTACAGAAATGCTACTCCACCATAATTAATACCATATTGTTTTCCCTTTTAACAGGGTGATATCACACACTGAGTTTGTTTTCTTTTTCTCCCAGAGCTGTGAAATAAGTGTTATTTACCAAGCAATGGAAAGATCTTCTTTATTCAAGAGGACTGGTGGTAAGATGTGAGGTGGGGAACAAAATGTAGCCACAGGCTCATTATTTCTACTGCTGCTGGCCACCCACATACAAATGGTTACAATTTACTGGTGAAGACAGAGTTTAAAATGGACTAGTAAACACCTAAGCCATTACTCAAGCTTTGCATACAGTAAGGCCTTTAGTATCACTTAGTCACAACGCAACCTAAACAAACTGTGCACCATCTTTCATGCAGCAGTTTAACTACCTCATTTGATATTTTAAGTGCATGAAAGTTTTAATTCAAACTACAAAGCACTAACAGTGTGTATATCTCTTACAAGACTATACAAATCTTAAAATTAGTTATTCCTATACTCAAACAATGGTGATGTTTATTTATGAAGTAGATTATTTTTACATAAAAAACTTAAGTGCATGAGAAAATGTCAAACAATACACTATCATAGAACACTGGATCTAAAACAACCTCCAATCCCGTGTGTGCGTGTGTGTGTGTGTGTGTGTCTGTGTGTGTGTCTGTGTGTGTCTGTGTGTGTCTGTGTGTGTCTGTGTCTGTGTCTGTGTGTGTCTGTCTTCATTTCAATCAAGATTTTAAAATAGCCCATTAACTAACAAACAGGCTAAAACAGGACTGAAAACTTCACTTCCTTCAGCGGGGGTAACTACACTGATGTTTTTCTGGTTAAAAATGATATCTTAAAGTGTGATCCCACTTATCTTTATCAAACATTAAACCCAAGAGAGTTTGGAAGATGGCTGCCAAAAGCAGTTTCATCTTTCATAGAGAGGATGTGGTCATAGATTGTGAACTTGAATTTATGTCAGTTATAACGGTTTCCAAATGTTCAAAACATGTTAAAATTATTCTCTTACATATGGCTCTCTTTTCTATTGTGAATCAAGTCATTACCTTTCTAAAGAGCATGATCTGTATTTCTCTTGGGGGGTGAAACACTGGCACTGTATGTGGCAACGTGTATTTTTAAAACAACAGTTTGTTTGTTGTTACAAATGAACAGTGAGTGTTTTGAGAATATTTACTATGGATGTCTACATCTATAAAGTTATTGATGCTTGAAATCCAGCCACCACTGAAAGGCTAAGATTGGGTGGAGTATCATTTAAGTCAAGTATTCAGCAACAGTAAGATCAAAAGATCTACAAAGGTGTTATTTGGTCACCCAAGGACTGCAAGCTTTGCTTTTTTCAGACGGTCTACGTAAAATTTTGGAAGAGAAGTCTCAACATGCCAGTTTAGATGTATCATTATCTTGTACCCCCTCATCATGCACACATGCATACGCACCCGCACCACCAAATATCTAAGATAGAAACCTTCACAAGAATCAGGTTACTGTTAAGCACTAGGTGTTACAGCTGTTACTATGAGAATGTGGTCTGTGTTGTCCCAACCACATCCTTCCATCACTTCAGAGAAACAGTTTAACAAGAACTGGAGGCCATGACTGACAATGCGAAAAAGGCTGCCTTGTTAACACTGGTCCAACCTCATAACTACTGAATCAGTATAATATTTGATCAGTCATTGCTGGCAAAAACAACAGCGAGAAAATATTGGCATACCCACAAGGGCACGACTTGCTGTGTACTTGATTTTCTTCATAGCTTTTAGGTTGGAAAATCTAAGGTTTGCCTTCTTACAAATACAAAATGGATAATTTTTTTTCCCTCAATCCAAAACCAAAGATACTCGTGCACTGTGCCTCACAGCTGTTACTCACATTCATCATGTCTTTAACTTCAAAAAGTTTTATGAATTCAGTCTCCACATTTAAGTGTTTTGTATTATGGCAATGTGACATAACATCAGAGAAAAGCAGAATTGCTGTTAAGCCAGTCAGTAAGGAATATGAACTCTCTTACTTTTGGTTCTTTGCAGTATGGGTGGCATTAATAACTTTGTTATGGTTGATAGATTTTATCTTGATAACAATCTTCACTTTCGGCATCATCCAGAACCTTGATGTAAGTCCATGTTATTTTTTTCATGCTAACTTAACATGACATTCACTGTGCTTCAAACTTATTGGAAGTCATCATCTTTGCTGTGACTCACTGCATGTTTATCCATCTGTGTGCTGTGTTGCTAAGCACACAACACAAAATTATTTCGAACTGAACCGTTATGCATTTCAGTGATTTCATATGCCTTGTGATTATGGCTTTCTGTGTGTTGTCTGATATGACACTTCATAAATTAAGGTCACTGAGCATTTCATAAGGATTTCTTGAACAAGTTCACTAAATTGGACAGCAGCATTGATATAAAAAAACAAATGTTTTATAGAAAGAAAACTTGACATATCTTCTCTATCAGGAAGTTTTGAGTTTAATCCAATTTGTCTTCAAAAAGGAGTCAAAAAGTAATGAATATTTCTCTTATTCTCACAAGCTTTTACATGTTAAGACAGAGTCTATACATCATTGAAGTGGAAATCCCTGACATCAGGTGCACTCAAATAGCCTGGAAGGTGAGACAGGTCCTTTTATAAGAAGAAATTACTGGGAACTTTACAAATCAGCAATGTCAATACCTCCATAAGCCCAAGCAGAGGGCAAGTCAATGCTCAAAACTCACAATGTGCCAAGAATGTGTTGCCAGTAAAACCTGCTTGCAAAAAGGCAGAGAGCAGACGAACCCTATGCACTGCCAAATAATGTACCCAAAGCTGAGAATTATTGATTGTGCACATGTTAATAAATGATTAGGCCACCAAATTCACTCACACATCAGACTCTGTCATTTGAAAAGTGCTACTCAACAAAATCCTTACTCTAGCTCATGCATTTTAAATCAAGCTGGCCCTGGAGGGAATGAAATCTCTCAGTCTGACTACTAATTTACTGACCTCTAAAAGTCAAATGTAAACAACATCAAAATAAGGGGCCAACATCTCTGACATCTCTTTCAGAACCTGTTTTAGGTCTAAGCTGTGGTAATATTTTTTTTGAGTAAAGTTAATATGAAGATTAATTTAGCAATATAAAGATTATTGAATCCTTTGTTGTCCTTTGTTTGTGTATAGCTAGACAAATCTTTCACACTTTTCAAACTTGTTATTTTACAGTCCTATGACTGACATGAGGACAGCTGCAGCAGCAGAGGCAGACCTTACATCACAGAGTTGCTGACATTAGCCATAAACAGTGTCTAAAGGACTTTCAACATACAGTAGATTGATGCAATGTGAGGAAGTGTCATCATCTTTGGTACCCCTTAAGCAATACTCCCAACGCCTACATCCACAAAATGAATAAACCAAAATGCAAACTTTACTACACACTCACAATAAGCCATGGACCAGATACTTTAGGAACGCTATTCAGTTAAAGCTATGTTTGTTATCAGCATATCCCACAGAAACATGAACATGTAAGCATTTTCATAGTTATGAAAGCCTCCAGGCTCTGCACCTGAAGCAGGTTTAGGCTTGAGTGTCTTGCTCACTAATTTTCTCTGACTACTCATGTCTCTTTTCCAGCAATATGGCTTGTGTTGTTGTTTTATTGTGTTACACACTATTTAATTCAGTTTAGGCATGTGGAACAGCATGCGGCGCGTTTATAATTTTCGGCCAGATCCTGTCACTAAGCTGTGCATATGTAAGGTCAACAAATAAAACACTCATAAGCCCTGGATGCTATTTCATTAAGAGTAGTCACTTGTGATATTATTCTACTTTATCTGCTGCTGTACTGAACAGTGAGTCTAAACTGCATATAGTGTTAGCCCCTTTATGGACACCTCATCTCATTTTTGTTCAATACAATATTTTATTCTATTTGCTGTCCTTGCTGGCCTCATCAAACACACTATGGAATTGACATCAGTCCTTTTTCATACATGTGCATGTTTTCTTTTGAAAGTTTGAATATCAATTAAAAATATCTGTTTTAGCTCCTACAT
>JAQNCA010000030.1:4018574-4029047 GCA_029783725.1 Acanthurus tractus
GGTCAAAATTGTATTTGTTTGATTCTTAGCTTGATGACCAAAGTTGAAGACATTCCCATCAGCCTCAGCCGCTCCGTCTGTTTAGTTTTAATAGCTTTTGTTAGCTTAAGTGTTTAACTTCCAGGTCAGCGCTGTCTCTTCAGCTACACTGGATGAAATGGATGAAGGTACTTAACTTGTTTTACACATATTTCTCTAAAACATCAACCTGACTTATTTGGTCTCTTTAACTGATCGGTCTGTAAAGATGAGAGGAGAAAATCTTACTTTCCTGTTGGACGGCTAATCAATTAATCACTCCCAAACTCTTATTTATCCTTCCAGTTATTTACATTAAATTCTTCCAAAAGACGAATCCTCACTTAATCTGGCTTTGCACTCACATGTTTTATGATCGATCCTCATCTTTTCCACTCGAAAACGCACTCTGCAGTCTGTTTGCGGTTTATCTGCGGTCTTTGTTTTGATGCAAGATATCTTGCAGGAAACAAATCCAATCCGAATGGTTCTACTTTGTCAAACAACGGATTTGATGAAATGACAATGACAATAATAATGGAACTAAGAAATAAATTTGATCATTACAGCCCGACATTGAAATCTACTTCGCCATCAACTGCAAAACATTAGACAGTCAGAGCCATTCATCTCTCCCTCCGTCTCTCTCCGTCTCTGACTGGCTGCATTAGCATTAAATGAGATACAACAGTTGCTCCCTTTTATCTCAGCAATTCCATTTCAACATATTGGTATGAGGAATATGATGTGGAAGCGCCCAGAGAGCGTTTCGCTGATATTAAACAATATGGCTGGAAACAATGCGACTGTTTTCCAATTTAATTTCATAGTGAATAACCTGCGAATTTTGATTTGATTTTCATTCTCTTCTCGTCACTGAGATACAGACAGGCTCGGCTCGGTTTGAGGGGGGTTGGAGGCCGGTGGATGGTGGAGGAGGGCGCAGAAATGGAGAATGGCATCGTTAACATTCCCTGACAGTTAACATTTCAATCTCGCTCGGTGACAGAATCCCAGTATTGACGTAAAAACAGAGAAAGACGGGAATTTGGGATGCGGTTCGGGTCGGATTCGGGTTGCGGCCGCTTCCAATCTAATCAACTACTCTGTGATTGCAGAGGCTGCTGGGAAAGAAAGAAAGGAAGAAAGTAAACAGAGGGGTTGGAAAAAAAAACACAAAGATCCAACAGATGCAGAGGACTCCATGGAAAATATTGTGGGAAAAACAAATTCATTTCAAGATAATTGATGTGAAACTAATTCTGAAAGTTTGGTTTCGGTTGGAGATCACTTGGGAAATAACTTCTTATGTTCTGCTTCATAGGTCGCTCCCGTTTTGCATTTTTTGAATTTACATTTTTGGCATTTTTTCGCTGATGCTCTAAACCACAAAATAATGAGTGCAACAGCAGCTCCACATCCAAAACTTCACATGCAATCAAATTTGGGGTTGCAGCCATTTTTATTATCAACTGGCCTGCCAGTCATGTTCCTGATTAATGTAATTATCCTTTAGTATGTAAATTATGGAAAAGTTAGTGGAGATGAAGCCCATCACAGATCTCAGAGCACAGAGAGATCTATAAATAGCTTGTTTTTTGCATGTTACTCTCTAAACTTGAAGATTAATCAGCTTACTGTCATATAAGACAAATAAAATGAGCAAATTCTGATTCAGGAGAAGCTGAAAGCATTTAAGTTTCAGCATTTTACTTAAAAAAAATATGTCAAAAATGGAAAGCATTGCCTGTATTTGTAACATTTGTCATCAAGATTCTTCCTAATTTTATTCTTTTCTTGCTTCCAACAGCAGATCCAGGATGCTGCTGACCAGGGGGTGATGTTTGTGGGATTCGTCCAGGAGCCCTATGGGGCACCGTGCACCAGGATCAGAGAACCAGACACCCCCTCTCTGTCCCTGCACTCCAGCCCCAGCTCTGTGCTCGGCTCCCTGGGCAGCTGCAGCCCCTCGAACCCCTCCAGCCCCAAAAACCACACAGGACCAGGAGCTCAGGCTGACGCGGTGGACAAAGACGGGGATGAAAAAGCCTCGTGTGAGGCCGAGGAAGGAGCTCCGGATGGGGAGAAGAGTCGCGGTGGGAACACTGGGAACCACTCCGGGACCGAGGTCTCGCCCGCGGCCTCTCCGGTATCGGGGGTGGATGTGGAGAACAGCGAGGAGCTGACGGAGGAGGACTCGTCGTGTCACAACAACAACAGAGACAGAGACGCGAAGGAGAGGCCGAGATTTCGTCTGCGGAGGGGCGACGGTGAGTCGTCTCTATGGTCACCATCATTAACTCACAGCGACAGGAGAACGATGTGCGAGGCAAATAAATAAAATTGTTAAACCATAAAGCTGCAACACGCTGTGAGAAATAGACGGAACAAAGAAGTCACAGCGGTGGGTGAAGGGCGTTTTTATTGGACGATTCCTCCCGTTTTGTTAATTGTGTGAAAGCAGCGTTTAGAGGAGAGCGCGGGTAATTCGCCAGGCGTAATTAAAGGTCAAAATTTGAAAATTTTACAAAGATTTAAAACTTGAGAAGACTCTTAAGTCCAAATGAGACGGGGACCTGCCACACAGCTATCGTTACAAATTGCAGAGAAAAGGTCTGATGAGGGATGATAATTACCCTAATTAAAGGTCAAAACTTCAAGGCCGCAACTGCTGCATCGCCACGGGCTCCATGACGATGAAACCGGGTTCTTCATCATTTATTGGCAACGGATGAAAGTTGTATCAACATTTATCGGTTCCAAACTGGTTTTTTTTGTGCTTTATTTTCGTACGAATTCACCGTTAGCATGCACATCAAACTACAGTCCACTGCTCGTCCCAGAGCAGCAGCAGGAGTCGGGGGGTTAAATCCTGCACTGACGGGCATCTCCTGCAAACTGTAGCTTCTTGTCTCACGTCCACAGAAGCAGGTTGAAACTGACAGCTTCTAATCTGAGGCCAGTATCTGTCTCACATCTCTGCGTAACTTGTGTCTTGGCTCCACATGAAGCCGTACCTTTTGGCTGTTTAACTAAAGAACAGCGTGGCGCCGCCGCAGATCCCTCTTGAAGCACTTGGCGACTGCGGAGGTGTCATTTTCTGCTATTGCCTCAATGTTACACAACAATGTGCCGCCTTGGGATATAATCCTCTCTATCCGTTACACAAAGGGATTCGTCTTATAGCTGCGGGTGCATAATTCACACTCACACTTAGCCGAAAGAGGCGGCGAAATCTGTGAACTCGTCGCAACAGTTTTGACGAGTTCTTTAACAAACTGAGCGTTTTTCGCTTCTCTGTCCTTCGCAGACGGGAAACGCAGCTTCACCTCCTTCACTTCTTCATGCCATCCTGCCTTCCTGTCTCAATGGTGTTAAAAAATGAGCGCAGACATTTATAGCTTCGGCTTTATTTGAGCATTTCGAATTGACAGATGGAGACACCCACCGCCATCATCGTCTCCCCCCTCTCCTCCTACAGTCTCTCCTCCTCCCGACATGTGCAACGTGCAAACTGTGCATTCGATACACACTCCAGTAAGAGTGTTAAAAGAGTGTATGTGTGTGTTCACTTGTACGTACGCCGTGTTGCACGATCAGGTCGAAAGCACCCGACACTCGGTGCTTTTGTTTGCTCGTGTCTTTGTCTCTGCATGTGTGCAGCAACACGCTCTTGGCATGACGGCAGACCACGGCCCACTGGTCCATCTGGGCCTCCCCACAGTGCATTTTGCAGAGAGATAATCCCCCCACTGCCTCGTCCTCTACCTCCCTCTGCTTCACAGCTCTCTCCCCCACCTTCATCCCCCCTTGAATCTCTGCAACGACGCCAGCAGCAGCAGCGACTGTCGTAGCAGCCAACCGGGGTGGTGAAAGAGGGGGGGAGCCTGCCAAGCTCCCATGTCCCTCTCTCTACTAATGCCCAGTCTGCCGACGAGGCCCCGAAAGTCTCGGCTCCCGCTCGCTTGTCCTCGCTAATCCTCAGATCTCGAGGTTAACGCCGTGCAAGTGTTGGCAGCGGAGCTGGCGAAAGTCCGCGGCTTACGGTGGAAAGAGGATCTCCATCCCTGAGACCGGAGCTCCGGATAGACACTGAGCCCGGGAGTTCGGAGACTCAAACGCTTGGATGGTCTGAGAGAAAAGGGATTCTGGTGGAGGAGGAAAAGGGAAATAAAACATGGTGGAGAAGGCTGTAGAATTAAGTCTGGATGACAAAACATGGTGTCCTACAAATACTGTCAGACACGACTGATTTGCATGAGAAAAGAAACAATTCTATAGGATGTTTTATAGAAAACGTGTCATTATTTCTGTACACGCTGAGGAAACAATCATATTACACCAGATGATGGTAACTGCAGCTCTGTTTGTATGCATGTGCAGGTCAAAGGTCAAGTGATTTCACTGGGAGTTTGACGATGAGAACTTTTGTGGTATTTTAGTTTCAGATAAAAATCAAAAGTCTGCACTGTCGGAAAAAATAGACAAACCTGACTATTATGCAATCATCTCTCTGCCACATTTAAATTAAGCTTCCCACTTCTTCACCACACTGTGAGAGAGGGCACAGACGACTTCACAAAGGCTGATGCTGTCTGTTTTCTCACCGTGCTGACTTCTAAATCTAAAGTAACTGAAACATATAAAACCACAAGAGTTATAAACTTGAAACTTTTTGAATGTCATCTCTCAAAAACCTGAATATACGACGCCACCGACCTGCAGGTGCATGTAGAGACGGTTGTAAAAACTCGTCACCTTCGACCTCCGGACACAAACTGATTGATCACCTGCATTTCACTTTTCCTGCACCATCTGTCGCTGGCGTCCAAAGCAGGATGTATGTTCGTGTTTAATCAACTCAGAGCAGCTCGTGAAGATAAGAGAGAGGTCGCGCTGGTTAAATATTTATGAAGTCAGTGTTGAGCCGAAGCCAAAGACGGGACACGTCGACCTAAACTCGATCTCTCTGTTACCTTGACCAACTTTTAGCGACCTTAACCTACATCGAACAGGTTGTGTTCACCCAGTTTCACCTCTGCAAGTGATTTCTGTGAGGTTTTTCTCTGTTCCTAGTTAAGATTTCAGATACAATCTAATAAGCAGCAAATGGGTGTAATTTGTAGGAGATAAAACTGAGATAAGAAGGTTTGCAAGGCACGAAGATTTTACCCAAAACTGCTGCAAAAATGTCACAAATCCGTCTCTAACTGTTTGAGAAATCTGTTGAGCTTCATTCTGTCGTGTGATGCAGGTTTATTACATCCACCGACACACAACGTGCAGAAAACAAACAACCCGACACCAGGTAAAGGTTATCACCGAACATCCAGCTCCAGTGTTCAGAGGCTTTTTTTCCCAGCCGCCCGGTTTTATCTCGGAGATCTCGGCTCTGATGGGATCAGTGTCCAGCTCCTCAGATTTTAATGATGACATGTCACGTTGGAGAGAAAGCGCTGCTCGGATCGTGGCGAGGGTTGCTGCCGGCGACCTCGTCATGTGGACAGCCGGGGCCGCCATCAGATAAAGCCTTTGAAGCGACACGCTTTCAACCAGCTAACGACACTCATGAGATCATTTTCTTGTTAGCCGACGAGAGCCGGGTTAGCTGCACGGACTTCACTCTGAGAGGCTTAAGACTCGACCGCTGATGTAATGAATTCATGCAATTTTTGGTTCAAAGGACATAATTTGTCAGCGTGTGTGTGTGCCTGGCACAAATACACACCGTTATATCTATAAATATCAAATTATTGGGACATTAAATAAGATATCTCTGCCCTGTAGCACTACATTGGCATAATATTTCTCAGAAACGCTGATAAAGTCGGCGATTGTGACCCGTTTCTTTGTCTTACGGAAACATTTGTGACTTTCAGACCTTCTTCTTCGCCCTGCAGCCAAACAGGAAACCACTCTGCACTATAATTACCGCAGTTTCTCTTTAAAATATCATCTCCCCGGCAGATCGCTGCTCTTGTTTTCGTTTCGGTAATCTTTTTTTATTTTTTGCATGTGTCATTTACAGGCCAGTGAAGCACAAGAGGACAAGGAGAGACGAGAGCTTTTACAGTCAAATGTGCTTTCCAAAATAAAAGCCTTTACTTAACCTTCTGTGCTTCTTAAAAAAAAAGCATTTATTTACTGTCAGACATTTGTGTTGAATCACGTCGGCGTGAACGTCGGTCGCCGGTTTAAAGGTCACAGCATTAAAGCGACGAGGCCCTCGTTCCGTTTATCGTCTCTCGGAGTAATAATGTTATTTTTAATAAGGTTTTATGAATTCTGTTCCGCTGGTTTTTTTTGTTGTCTAAACTTTTTGTTGCGTTAATGCTTTGCAAGTCACGCCGCTCTACCTCTCATTTCCATCACCCCCTTTTTTTTCCTGTTTTTTTATCATAATTAGTTTTGTAGTCAGGCAATTTTGAGACAAGACTCAGTCTGTGAATGTTTACAACCTGCCGATGCTGCTGCTGCTTCTGTTTAATGACTTAAGTGGGAAAAAAATGGCCGTAATTAGACCGACACAATGCAAAGCAGCTCGGTTCTTCTTCTCGGCTGCTTGTTCGGATCGATGGTGTTTCATCGATGGTGGGGGGGTCAGACCTGCAGATGCTTCTTTAAAAAATGAGTTTGCGAGACTCAAAGATCGCCGGAGATGAGAGCAGAGTCGGAGTTTGACTCGGAGAGAGAGTTGAGTGATGGACATCGGCGAGACAGATGCGTCTGTGCCTGCACATAAATATCAGAAGATAGACTCCTTCTTATCTCGCTGCTACCCCTCATTTTGCCCTGCTGAAGTCCCCCCCCCCCACCCCGAGGTGAGACACTTAATCCCTCTGATGCTCCGGTGTATCTCCTGTAAACAGACCGCCGCTGAAAAGATGTTTACAGGCCCAGAAAGCCAGCCCGTCCCGGCCAAATATAGTCGAGAAAATGAGCAACCTTCCCTTTCTGCCAGCGCGCTCGCCTTGATGTCATAATCGTGGTGTAATTAGACTGTAACGAAGTGAACTGCTCATAAAACTCTCAGTTATTAAAACGGAAAACATCCAGCATTGTGAGCGTGTTTCTGCTTCACGACCAGCTGTCATAAATACAACAGATCTGGTTTGGATCGGACTTTAATCATCTGTGCCGAATATGTTTTTTAATCCGGTTTGATGCTGTTTCTTGTCTAATTACACTGAGATTAAAGTAAATAAGATCTGTGGCCTGAAGCTTCACCTGCAGCCTCTGACTCAGTTATCATACAGCAGCAGTCGTCTTCTTCTTCTTCTTCTTCACCTGCTTGAAGCTCAGTAACATGCAGGAAGGAATCATGGGAAAAAACGTCAGTGATGCATCACGTCAGGCTCGTGCGCATAAACTGTAAATTTGGTGAGGCAGAGTCGTTCGCGGCGAGGAAACGTGTTGCTTTGACGAGTCGTTGTGTCATTTTGTTGTCACGTGTCGGCCAAGATTTGTTGGCCATATTGTCCTCGTTGTAACATGAGGGGGAGGAGGGGGGGAGGGGGGGAGGGGGGGAGGGTAATATTCTGTTGTGATTCAACTTTTTCTCGAGAGTGAAAAATGACAAGATTTACGGAGTTCGGTGTCCGGCTGTCGCATCAGTCAGACGACGGAGACGAGAGACGCTCATGAATGATTCACTCTCCCAGAGTGTCTGCTGGACGGACGGATGGACGGACGGACGGACGGACGGACGGACGGAAGAGCCCAGGCGACTGAGCTGTGACTCCCCCAACCCCCCCCATGTCAACGCACATGTGTGTGTGTGTGTGTGTGTGTGTGTGTGGGTGACAGCGCCACACATTCTGCTCATCCATCTGGTTCACTTGGGGGCGAACGACAGTCCGACATTTGCATTTGGAAAGAGAGGAGGAGGAGGAGGAGGAGGAGGAGGAGACGTCAGCAGGCCGGAGTCGAGCCGCTTCGTGTCGGATTCGAACTCACGTCTCACGTTTTTTTGCGTTTTTTTGTTTTGTTTTTTTCAAAGCTAAGCAGAACAAATATTTCACTCACTCACGTCACAACAAATAAAACTCGTTCTGCTTTGATTCAGAGGGATGCGAGCGGTGACATACGTACCGTGGGCACGTTTCCAAGCCTCTCTCACTCTCTCTCTCTCTCTCCGGAGGCCTGCTGCATTATGTATATTTCTGCTTGATATAAACAACAGCTAGCTGGAGAGCTTTTAATGCATTATTCAAGGTTGTACTACAAATTAACTCGGTTACAATGAAACGGTCCCTTTTAAGTTCTGCAACACCACAGCAATGTCACTTCTGGAAGACATTAAAGGGATCATGAGGAAGACTCGTAGCATCAATAAAGATCAAATTGCTTTTGATTCACTTCACGTTTGTTGTCGAAACACGAGCGACGGAGGAAAGAGGCGTTTATCCTTGAGAAAAAAAAAGCTTCTCAGCATATTTGTGAGTCGAGCACAAAGTCTGTTTTCCTATTCTAATTTTTTCATTCCTCGTCTCGTTTGCACCTGCGAGGTGGAACTTCGCTTCATTATATGATAATGATGTTGGAGTTTTTTTTATTGCAGCGTCTTCGCATGCAGATTTGTCCGGACTGCACGGACCTGCAAGCCGCAGGGATTCATGTAAAACAGATGCAGGACGCGGCGCATGAACGATCCGAAAAGTCCTGAAAATAAAGAACACAGTTTCACAGAAGTTACGTAATCAGATTCCTCGTCGCCACAGCAGATCAGCTGCTTGCAAACCCAACGTGAAATCAGATGCATATTGATTCAGAATCGGCTTTTGATGCCAGAAACCCTTCTGGGCTGGCGACTGCAGATCCCCCGTCAGCTGGGGAGCAACTCGGGGTCTTTGCCCGAGAACGCCATGTGGACCGCGGAGGATCGATCCGCCCTGCGCGTCCCCAGCGACAGCTGCTCTGCAGTTGTTGCACAAATATTCCTGTTAAAATAAAAACATGTAGGATCTTGAGTTTTTTTTAAAAGGTAGCTGATGACAACAATCTAAATTAAAGCTCACAGCTGGATCAGTGACAGTTTTCCAGGAACTCATTTCTGTGCCAGTTCCTGTTTTAACAAGGCCGATATCTTGAGCTCGGCATCTGACTGTTTTCCAAACACCGATGCAAATCATTTCTGTGCTGGTTTTTTTTCATCATCATCCTCTTTTTTTCTTTTATATTTTTGGCTAAAAAATTATCCAGTGCCACATTTTTCAATGATGAGAAAAAAAACATGGTGCTGTTTGGAAAAACGGAGAAAGGCTGCAAATTGTTATTTGTTGCTGACAGCTGACGACCAGAAACACCGCCGCCAACTTTTTCTTGGCGGTGAACCTCCGGAGTGTCCACACACACGCTGGCTCACTTTCCCCGTTTGCTTATCTTGAAGGAAATAAATGTACTTCCAACTGATTAGCTCCACGCTGCAGTTGTGCTGTTAGCGTCGAGAAGTTCTCCGCGGTCCTTAAAGACGATAAAACGTGGTCTTTTTCCATCGTGGCTTCATTTTCCAGACAGCTGTTTGCATTGCAGAAGTTATATATTGTAAATAAAAACTCCGCCGTCTCCCAGCCAGCCGTTTACGGAGCCATCGCTGACAACTCCTGGCAGCAAACGGAGAGGCAAAGTGCTCCAACACACCGAGCCAAATTACACCCTGGATTGAGACCAACGTGCAGCAGCACTTCAGTTATCATGCAGTAAAAACACGGGAGCTCCGTGGAGTTCGCGTCCGTATTGTCCCAGCGCTCGCTGAGTGAAATTAACGGTGTGTTTCCTGTCTGTTCTCCGTCGTGTCTCGACAGGGGCGGAGCTGCTCGCTCTCTACAACCACCCGCCGGTCCGAGAGGGTCAGGTGAAGTACTACACCGTCAAGGTGCCGCTGAGGGTCCAGAACTGCGACGAGGGGGTCAAAGGCGTTGAGGCCAACTGGCTGGATCACATGACGCAGCACTTCAACAACGGAGCCTCCCTGGTGGACGGGTACTTCCACCTGGGCAACGTGAACGGTGAGCGGGCGGGATTTACTGTTTCTGCAAAAAACACAAAGAGGTTTTCCAGGATAAAATGTCTCACAAGGAAAGAAACGAATGCATTTTCAAAACGCACACATGCAGTTTGCAGGCAGCATCTCACACACGATCATTTTGGATTATCAGGATTATATCACAGTTAGAAAAAGGTTCCCATGATGCCTCTCTGACTCCTCACAGTTTGAACCCTGAAGGTGTGAACATCAGGCCGAAGCCAAATTCACATTAACCTCTTAAATAAACAAAACAGCCTGAGGCAGGTAATGATGCACTTTGGCCCGAGTGCGTCGCATTAATTATGCATTAGCTTGCATTCGTTTAGCATTTGAAAACAATCAGAACATATTTGAAAACAGCTGTATCTCGCTGTGAAAATTCATCCTGTTTCAGTGTCAGAAAGTCATGCAGTTTTTTTTATTTTGCC
>JAQNCA010000030.1:4125841-4140169 GCA_029783725.1 Acanthurus tractus
AAACAAACAAACAAACAAACAAACAAAAACAGAGAAACAAACACACAAAATCTTTGGATTTTTCTCTATTGCCCTCTCATTCACTAAAAGCATTCTCTCTTTCTGAGCTGTTAAAATGAAAATAGTTGTAGCACTAATAATAAAACAGCAATAATATTAATAATAATAATAATAATAATAATGATATAGTGTACTAAAAACAATGATAATGCAGGCCCCCCCCCTCCTCCCATGCCCCGACCACAAACACACACCTCAGTAACATGTCAAAAGTAGTGGAAAACAAACCCGACGACCCCCTGATAATAAACCCACACCTGCATGCACACACACTCACACACACACTCACTCTCTCACACACTTTCACGCCACCATCCGTGCACTCAGCTAATCATAATAATCATACGAGCATAATAATGACCAACGCTGAGCGGTAAGAAAAGAAAAACAAACAAAAAAAACAGTGTACATTTAAAATAGTCAAACCAAACAAACAAACAACGTACAAAAAAAACCCAAAACAAACTGCAGCCGAGTGGGAAGTGTGAATTCATTCTTTTCGTCTTTTTCCCGTCGTCAAACTTTCCGTCGCTGTCGTTTCTGTGCCGGTCGGTGGGCGGGGCCATCAGTCAGAGTTTTCCGAGTGGTCGCTGTGGGGCGAGGCGCCGGACGGGGGAGAGTTTCGACCGTGCCAGTTCCCGTTAGCCTGAGAAAACCCAAAGAAATGACATCATCACTGAGTCACTTCACCTGCAGATTTAAACCACTAACCAACACGAGTGTTCACTTTACGTTTCTACCAACTTTTCTACACAAAGTCAAGATTATTCTGATTGATTTGATTTATTCTGGATGGATTCTGTCACAATTAATGTGTGAAAAGACTTAAAAGTAATGAGAGTTGGATAATTTATCACATAAACACTGTTTTTATGTTTTTTTTAATGCTGCGTTCAAGTACCCCTCATACAAGACTGTTCAGCATGTCAGAAAAACATTCAGCATGTCCCAGCACAGTTTGCAGTTTGCAAGAAATGCCACAGCGTGCTGCTGCAGTCAGTCACATTTTGCACTGTGCAGGTTAGTTTTTCCTTTTCGGCCTGTTCTGACCCAGAATCCTCTGCACCAGAAGAAGAAGAAGAAAAAGTATGTGCACACAAACGTGTTCATGTACCTGCACGCCCATTTGGTAGGTGGACTGCTCGCCGTTCACAGGTGGAACCCCGAGGAACAGGTCAGCTGATCCAGACAGAGAGAAGGACCCAGACCCTGCAGGCGAAACCAGGAGACAAACTTCAGGAACGACCGGCAGTAAACCTGCCGTAAAATGTGGCTGTTGTCGCAGCAATTTAAGGGAGGATACTATGCATATGCTAGAAATGGCACCGCGGATTTCTATTTTACACATTAAACCGCCGTAAAGTGTGCAGAGTCTTTCATTAGGGACCTACTGTCCTCTTTAAATTGGGATAAAATACCCTCCATTACACCAAGGATCTATTTGTGAAACTTGTACAGCAGCTTACGGCCCCCAGCCGTCACATTAAGGCTCTTACATCAGTTCTCTCGGCTCATTCAATTTAGTAGCAAACCAGCAAAGTGAGACTAGCAGCCACAAAGCAGGTGAGTCACTAAAAAAGACACTGGAGATAATCCCGAAGCAGACGGATTAAAAATAAACACAGATCAGATTTAGTTTTACTGTTGTGACTGAATGATCTCTGTGTACTCTGCACTTCCTCCACGCCTGACAACACCCATTATTCTACAGTTTTCCTCAGCCTGAGGGCGATAAATTACGTCCAGGTACACAGCTCAGGTATTTTGATTGACAGGTTAATTGACGAGGAGAAACTGGGGCAGAGGAGCGAATGAATCGACCTCTGTTTCACTGCCTCGACACGAGCGGTTTCCCAGTGAAGCTCTCATTGTCTTTCCGTACCTGTGGAGTTGGGGGTGTGCGGGGAATCGTCGCCCTGTCTGGCCCCCAAGGCCGTCTTCATGGCGTAAAGGTTGGCCTCTTCTTGGAACTTGCCGATGTTTTTCTTGTAACGGATTCTTTTGTTGCCGAACCAGTTGGAGACCTGGCAAAAAAAAACAAAACAAAAACAATGCGAGGCTCAGTGTGAAGAGCTGACACAGTGTCTCAGACATGCAACACTTCCCAGCCGACTGCTCTCCTCCTGTTTCAAGCCGCCATCACGTCACTGAAGATCTTCATTTTATCTTTTAAATGGATGAAGGGTTTCAGTTCCCAGGAGTCTGGATCTTAAGTTCTAACAGAAACAAGGTGCGCCTTTTCCTTTTGAGCGCTGCTGCCAAACTTAGAGGCCATCTTTAATCTCCTCTGCCCTCGTTTTTTAACCGACAACGTGGAGCAAATTTAACAGAAGCAGTGAGGTTCAAACAGCATCATTAAGCAACATTATTCACTGATCCAGTTCAGTCAAAAACACAAAAGGCTCAGAATCACTCGGCCCGTCGGCGGATCTTTCACACTGCACCTGTTTGAACCCGGCAGTGATGTTATCTCCACCTCACCTGCCTCTTTTCTGCTTCTCACTCAGCACACGATCACCAGAAAACAGCTGAAGCAAAGATTACAAACGTGCTAAATGATTTTTCAGAGGTAGAAAAGAGAATGTTTTGCTAAAATAGATTGGTAACACTGAGCAACTTGGACAAGACTGACAGCTGCGTAGCTAGAAAGATACTTTGATTGACAGATTGACAGACGGACAGATTGCACATCACCCATCTTATCAGAACAGCAAGAAAACCTCCATCTTTTCACACCTGTCTGCAGTTTACCTGAGAGACGGTGATTCCACACTGTTTGGCAAGTTCCTCTTTGGCTTCTTCGCTGGGGTAAGGGTTGGACAGGTGGGAGTAGAAATACTCGTTCAGGACCTCTGTGGCCTGTTTACTGAAGTTGCGTCTTTTGCGCCTGATGAGACACAAACAGACGATCGGTACTGAAAATTTTTTGCTTGTTGTTTTTATTTACATTTTAATTTGACTGTCTTTTGCCATTTGAAACCCAAGTCACTGTAGAGAATCCAAGCTGAGTGAAGCTGCTGTCCTCCAATAAGAAGAAAGATGCAACCAACCATACTCGATACTCAGAAGACTGATTTTAAACGCAGCATCGCGTACAGAGACACAGCGTCCATGCAGGCCTACCTGGCATCGAGGAAGCGGGACCTCAGGATCATGACCGCCTCGCAGGTGCTCTGCTTCAGCTGAGTCTGGATGGAGCTGAACTTGCGGTGGATGATGGCCACCATGCGCTCAATCTCCCGCGGAGTCACGGGTCGTGTGCGCGACTGCTCCCTCAGCAGGTTCATGACATGGGTGGTGAACTCGGTGCAGGCCTGGGTGAGCGAGGCACACGGAGACAGACAGTGAAGGACGGCGATGTGCAATTCAGCGAAGCTGGGCGAATCATTTATGTTACTATATTGTGATTTATATTCAATTTATTTCATCTGTCTTTGTAGAGAAGATTAGAAAACATTCTGCAACAGACTGCCCAACATCACCGCTCTCTGCAAGCATATAAACAAAGCTACTGAAAGTCTCTGCCCAACTGGTTTGTCCCACTGGTAAATTCAGCATTGAAGTAAACCAAAATGCAGCTTAGCTCTACACAACTTTACAGCAGGGGGTTTCTTCCTGTGTGCAGCAAATTTAACAAGCTTCTAAAACCATCTGAAGAAGGTTGTAATTGACATTGCAGGAAAAATCTGTGTTGATTTATGTTGCTGACAGGTATCATTACACTGGTAGAGTTCACAAAGTGTTTTAAGTAACAGCACGCCAAGTGTAAGTCGGTATCCGTGCTGCTCTGATAAACCTGAGATTCCTTTTTCTCATACAGAAATATGGAAAAGTTTCAACAACATAAAGACAGATGTGTGCTCCCTGACAAAGAGAAGTTATTTGACTGAATTCCTGAGCCTAACATGCCAATGGATTACGCTCCTGGCAAGCAGCTTTAGTAGAAGCAAGCGTGTACGGGCAATTTCAGCGCTTGTCTCCTGTTGCGACACGGTACCTGCTCATACTTCTCCAGCTCAGTGTGGTAGATACTGCGAATCTGGCTCAACTTGCTTTTGTAGTCGGAGTGCTCGAGTGAGCTGTCAGGTGACATCCCTCCGGAGCTGGTGGCAGCAGACACAGCGGCGGCCGCCCCGCCGCCTTTCTCCGGCCCTGCCACGCCTTCCGCCAGCAGCATGTTGTCCAGTCGCACCAGCTGAGGGTCCTGAGGCTCGTCCTCCTGGGCGTTTCTCATTGACAGGCCTGTCGAAGGCATAAATGTCACTGTCTATTAGTTTTCTGTGTGTAATGTCAACAGAAGGAACGGTTACATCTCATTTCCATCCTGTTAATGTTCCTGCCATTTCCTGTTAGTTTCAACTGAAGCCTGAACAATCATTCATCGCTCTCTTGTTTGATGCAACCATGTTCAACTTGATCCCATAAATACAAAGGGTCAGCCAATGGAAACATTAATGGATCATGTTTAGAAGCGGACAAATCATCTTGTGCATCACTCTCATAACATTGTTTACGATCTGCAATCATTCTGCTCCATATTTATTTATCACCCATGTCAAAACATCCTTTATCAGGGCAGGACGGGGCAATCTCATCCGACTAAAAATAAATGTGACAATAACTTTTCACTGTGTCTTGATGGGGAATCGGTCTTGTGATGTTTGCCTTTAAAGAGCAGCTTGCTTTGAACAACATGGGATCAAATTACAGTTACTTATAAGACATAAATATTAATATGAAACAGCATTGCTCACTCTTGTTTTTCTGTAACATAAGATGTTAATAGGAGTTGAACTATGCTAAGATGTTAATGTGCAGATATCAAAGCAATATGTATTGTGTTGCAGTCACACTGCAGGTCTGTTTGTTCAGCTGTTGTCTCTATTTTTACACCAAACAGCCTTTTACATCATATATGTCAAAGTATGTTTATCTTCTTTTAGACTTTTTTTTGTTTTGATTGCAAATAAACATATTGCATTTTTAAAAATTGTTTGTGTCAATTTAATTTAATTTTATGTACCTACACAATTAGTTTGATTTTTTATTAGTTTCTGCTTTACACGGTGTAAATACATACATAGTAACACTGCAATAAACCATCAACAAACGACAGCACATGGCAACTCTTATTTTGAAATTAAAAGCATTTTGGCTCACACATTTAAATAAAAATCCAAATAATAAAACAAGGTTACCTGTTTTTTCCTTGATCTCGCACAGGACGCTGAATAACGCAGGTTTCATTCGGTGACAGTTGAGTGCATGTTTCCTGCGCATTAAGAGGAAAAAAAAAACGTGACTTGCAGCTAGCATAACAGGCTACATGTAAACAGAGGTTTACCTGGAGCGGCGACACGCAAGCTGACCAAAACAAAAACACAGTTTAAGTGGCTGACCTGCTACCTTCACCATGGCTAACTTAGCACACGTTAGCTTCCGACCTGCTACCAGTTACGGAGGTAACTGCTCAGTGGTAACAGGTAAGTACACAGTTACATTAGTCGGTAGTTGTTATATTTTGTGTAATTTTGATTTATGATATCATTAGGTCTTAACATTTACGGAAAATACAGTTTTAAACGTTCAGCTTACATTAGCGGTAGCTGTTAGCTCCCTTTGTAGCCTTATATAGTTAGCATTGGTTAACGTAGCTTAGCAGGCTAACAATGGCTAACGCTGCGTCCTGAACCATCGCTGTTTGAAGAAAATTGCGTTTATTTATGGCAAAAATTAAAGAATAACAACCAGCTGATGTTAAAGTGTATAAACTGGCGATAACGTTACCAACACTGTTTTCGTTTGCTGTCGTTAGCTCATCTGTTAGCCACTGGCTACATAATCTAAACAATAGGTTGAAGTTCAGGAAACTTTGCCACTGCGAGTCGAAGTCGACAAAGCAGCAAAAACAAGAATAAAAACACCCGCAGCGTCAAAAACACTTAAAAATGCAAAAAAAAAATCAAAAGGATAACTAACTTTGCTTGTGCCTCGTCCAAACTTTGGTCGGTTATGGTCATTATTTGCTGCAGTATGTCACCGATATCTCTGCGGGTTTCATGTCCGTTCTCTGTGCCCTCGAGGCCTGAGTCCCCTCCGTCCGACCGGTGCTGGGAAGGTTGGTGAACCGAGTTGAGCGCATGCATCCCGGGGTGGCCACTCATGCCGAGTCCCCGGCCGTTGGAGGCCCCATTGCCCGTCAGAGGCTGCTGCTGCAACATCTTCAGCGACGCACAGTGGCGACGACTGCTGCCCGACTGCGCTCACAGGCGCACAGAGCGATCCGAGGCATCGCACGGACGGAGCAGGGTCCCCTAGCGATTGGCAGGAAAAGGTACAAGCCATGTAAACACCCTGTGTTGATAGGGTAGCGTGCACAAACTGGGTTAAATATAACCACAACAACAACAACACATCTGCAACCCACTGCATTTTTCAGAAAGCAGAAGTGTGTGGGCGTGCGTCTACGTGCGTGTCTGGGTCTACCAAGATCCAAACCAAAAAGATTTTTTAAATAATAGGGCGGGTGGGGGGGGATTTGATGCTCTGTTGAGCTCATTCAGTGCTAAGCTCAGTTGCAAGCTCCAGCAAAAGACTTTCGGATTTACCAAACTGTTATTTTCATTTATGCGTTTTAAATGTGATAATCTCACCCAAGACAGCTCTTCTCACTTGTCTGTCGCTACTTCTCGTTTTAGCAGCAAGTCAACAGGATGTGCCAAAACCACAGCAGTGTCAGAGGAGGCTGTGCGCCTTGTTTCAACATGTTGCAGTTGAGTCTGTCATAATCAGACGAGCAGCAGTTAAAACAGCAGCCGCTCTGACAGTTTTTTTCTACCCTGATCACAAACTGCAAAAGAAACCTTTGATTTTGGACCATATCTTGATGAACCAGGTGCACTTCGGGGGTTTTCTTCTGCTTTTCTGACAGTAATATTTCATTGCAACGTCACTTGTCAGATGTGGGCTAAATAAATAGGGGTGGGCTGTGGTAAGAGGAACAGGAAGAGAGGAGACGAGAGAGAGAGAAGGTAGCAAAGCAAACAGGAGGGCGAGAGCTTGTCATTTCAGCATGTGAAACTCTTCACTGCAGGGGTTTTTTTTTTTCTTCATAAAGATATTGAGAAGACAAGGGACAAGGTTAAAAAATGCTGCGCTCAGGCTGTGGAGGCTTCACCGGATGATACTTTTGAAGACACAAAGGTCAAAACATAAAGGTAAGAAACAAATTCACAGACTTATTTCTTTTCAGTGCAGTAAACAAAGTAAACTTGAGGGCAAAAGAGATGAATAAACAGCATTTGTTGACAGGAATTAAAGGAAATCTTTTGTCAAAATACTCAACGTCAGTCATCACTCAGTAACACGGAGGTCGTATTTTTAAAATTACGATGTCTTAACACACATTTGATGTCATAAAACAACTAGAAAAATATCACTTAAAGTTGCGTTTTCAGTTTTTACATCCTCAGCTAACATGCTCGAACCTGCCAAACTGGTTTCACACACATTTCTCTGCGGGACAAAAGACACAGCTGCTCTCTGAGTAGCTTCAGGTCTTTTCCAAGTAACATCAGGGTTCATACGTGTCATATTTGCTGATTATTTTATCTCCCAAGAAGATACACTAGAGTCCCCAAAGTCTTTGTCCCGAGATCCTTGACCTGACATCTGTTTCTGTGTATCTTCTTGTCAGGGTTTAACAGTGAGATTAATGGACCACTCAGAGATCAAAGTCGAAATGGCTGACGAGGGGCTGCTCGAACCTCTCGTCATCACCGAGGAGGGAGACGTAACCGAGGGCGTCATTGAAACAGGGGCTGGCAGCAGTTCAGCTGTCATCGAAGAGAGTGTCGGCACGGACCCGAGTCTAAAAAAGGAAGGGGAACATAAAGGAGAGGGAAAGAATGAAGACAGAACAGCGGCAAACATGTGTTTAGCGGACCAGACAAGTGAGGCCGCCGCGAGTGAAGAGGACAAACGAGGAGATGATAAACCCGAGGAAACGGAGGACGTGAACGATGAACAAAACAGAGGTGACGGCGAGAATGAAAGGCAGACACATGAGGTGATGGGGATTAATGAAAAAGCTGAGAAATCCGGAGACACAGAGGATGGAAAGGTTACAGAAAAAGACCCTCGAGGGGAGAAAGAGAGCTGTGATTCCTCCGAGCGACAGAACGAAGGGACAGAAAGCCGAGAAGAGGATCCGAAAAAGGTTTGTTGGCAGTTCTTTTTTTTTTTTTTAACTTTGGCATATGACCTAAATTTACCTCTGAATAACTCGGTTAACAGTGAACAAAGTGTTTGTTTTCAACGTGCTTGACTCTGACAAAGAGCCACCATGTACTCAACCAGAAATAATAAAAAAACAATCTGCCGGTGGAAAAACAGCAGGTATCATTTTGTTTCAGAGCCTGTGGGAGTACGTAGGAGTCGAGTAAATTCCTTTTGCTGTGCCAACAAACAGTCTGTGCCACTCACAGAGAAAAACTTTTCCTCCCTCCCTCATTCTTTTCTCCTGCCACCTACCCGCGTGTTCTCAGGCTCACCGGTTAACTCCCGACTTCCCGGAGGCTCTGTACGAGCTGCTCTGCACCCTCCAGGAGGGCCGGCGGCTCAACGACCAGCGCTGCTCCTTCAGGATGGAGAGCGGGGTCCGGAGGAGGAGGTGCCACTCTGAACCCAACACCACCAAGCCGGCGAACAGAGGTGAGAGGCGCTTTGATGAGGAAGCCGCACTCAGGTTTTTGTGTAAAAAAGCAACGCAGCTGTTGCATTTGTTTTCCACGTAACATCGCTGACTCATGTAGAGTTCAGCCAAAACAAAACATGAAGTTACTCGTACCCCTTTGTGACTCAACGTTGTTTTTGAAAAAAATTTTGCGTGACTTTCGAGTTCTCACATCTCTTCTCGGCCGCTGACCGCTCTTAAGTCTCCTCGCCATCTCTCGTTTCTCCGCAGTCGTCTTCTCCTCCATGACCTCGCTGCAGAAAGAGGAGTTCTTCGAACTGGTGGCCACCGCTCAGGCTCGCCGGCTGGACGACCAGAGGGCGCAGCTGGAAAGTTCTCCCCAGCCGAAACAAAAGGGCAGAAGTTTCAGAGGAAGCATAAAGCAGCTCTCCTTTGTGAAAAGGCCGACGCCGACACCGACCCCGGCGGCAGCTCCTGTGCCCAAAGAGGATTTATATAACATGATTCTCACGACACAAGTAAGCACGCTGTGATGTTAGATGCTTTTAGTCAGAGCGACTAAACAAGTGAGCGTTTACAGCACAGAGCAGAACTGTTTGACTTTATAACATAAACTCAGCTGGTAATTTCTCCACCTCCCGTCCACCTGCAGGCCCAGGGCAGACTGGAGGACCAGCGCAGCAGGGCTCCTGGTCCCATGGATGACGAGGACTTCTTCTCCCTGCTCCTGAGGGTCCAGGGAGGACGCATGGACGAGCAGAGGACTGAACTCCCATGCATGCTGCAAACCTGAGATGGAAAACATAAAAACTGTGGGGCTGCAGTGGGAGCCTTCCAGTATTTTAGCCTTTTTTTTAGCCTGATTTCCTGTTAAAACAGGGTTTTTTGTTGCCCCTGATGATGCTTTGTTTTTAGGAAATTGCTCCCCCTCTTGATAGTGAGACATTCAGTGTTTAAGCTGCTGAGATCGTTGCAAGAACGCTAATGTTCGAGCAACAGAGCGTTTTAAAGAGACTTGAGGGAAATTCCTGATGAGATAGTGAAGTTTACTGCTCGTTAAGTACCTTCTTCTTACGTACAGCCGGCACATACGCTTTCTTATCTCGCCAAAGTTTGTATTCTGTGTGTGTGAGTGTCTGCGATGAATGGTTCAGTGATTTATTTGTGTGCCTGCGTTCTTACTGTCGATGAGTCAGAGTCTACTAGTTCCTGTTGTTTTTCTCTTATTTTGTACAGTAGACATTAACTAATTAATAACAGAAGATAATAGCACCACAGCCACGCAGTGTTTGAGTGTGTATGCGCCAGAAAAATAAACAGAATGTGTGTCTGATTAATTTGTGCCCGTCTATAAGTCATCCATTTAATCTACTCGTCCAAAACATCGTCAGGAGAAACAGATTTAACACTCTCTCTAATGAGGACATCAGTTGAGAAGTATCTTTTATTTAATTCTCTTTAGTTTATTTCCAGGTATCAAACACATTGTGACCTGCCTTCACAAGCTTTCAGCAGAGAAGCTCAGAAGAAGATCTGAAAACCTGTTCTCTTATCTTCATCATTAATCATCGTTCCCCTGCTCGGTCACATTCCCACAAAACTTGTGATGGCGCCTAATCTTTTTTACAACATCCCGCTGCACATAAATCAAAACATTCGCATAGAAAGAGACGACGCAGTAACGAGCGGATAATGTTTTAGGGAACAAATGAGGCAAAGAGAGAGAAGTGTTCATTTTTCACAGAATGGATGGACCTGAAAGTTCCTGAATTTTTGATTTATTTTATCGAGTCTTTTTTTTTTTTTTTTTATTGAAGGTCACATCACCCCAAAGGCAAAAAGGAGATTTACACATTTAATGTGTGTTTTATATTGATTAGAGGAATCAATCAAAGAGGGTTTGACGCACAAAAGAGCAATAACTGTCGGGTTCAATGTCAAAGATCCTGCTTTACACTGTTTGCTGCTTTTAGACCTTCACACGTTAAAAATTCTGATCTGCTCGTGTCTGAAGGGCTAATATATTTGAAAAGTGCTGCCTGTTAAGGAGCCTGCGACCTCTGGAGTTTATTCCACTGCGTCCAAAGCAAAAGCTTGCTCAGAAAGTCCCCGTCAGTCTTCGCAAGTGAGGTTGAAGGTGATGAGCAGATGCTGTGTCAGTTCCTGAAAAAGAAAACAGTTACGTGACGTGTGATAGCAAACACTTCGATCGCCACAGCTGTCCGGGGTCCGCGTCGAAAAGCTGAAGTGAAAGTATCGCTTGAAATGGTAACACAATTTTATTGCATCATTAAAAAAAAAAGAGATCATGCGATTCATCAGTAAGAGTTTACTCCTCAGATGAAAGGTCAAAGGTTGCATCTTTCTTGATGAGACAGTAATTTTCTTAGTGAAAATATGGATAAACACTTCAAAAAAGAGGAACAAAGCAGGAGAAAAAAAACAAGCGCTTAGCAAAAAAGAAACCAACTTTTCCACTAATTGTGAAACAGTCAAGAAGAACAGCAGGTCGACTAATCAGATTCAAGTTCCACTTTTATGATAAAGTGCGAAATATGCAAGTGTTTGGTCAATATACTGCAGCATATGTACCTCTGGTTTGGCCTTTGCCTTCTTTTTTAAACACTGGATAGTGACTCCATCAGCATGTTTTTCCAAGTAATATTTTAATTTTAGATGGCTGATTCAAAGTCACTTGTTGTGTGGTGTTTTTGTATTGTAGTTAACCAGATTGTGGAGTGTTAGAGTGTCTGGAGGCTTAATGTCTCTGCCAAGTTAGAGTTTAGAGTTTCAGAGGTTTTTCCAGCCGGCTGAGATTATTTAAGAGCAAAACAAAGAAAATGTCTTACTAAGAAAGGATGAAAACGGTCACATTTATCTAATCTAAATGTAATGTGCGTCCCCTATGGATTAAATCTAATCAATTCAAGTTCAATAATATCTGAGAATATCAATACTATAATATAAAATCTAACATATATAATATAAAGTACTATAATATCAAGTTCATTTAGCAGGGGCTGTGTTTTCCATGCAGCAGCGCCGCCCACCCGATGACGTCACGACCACCTGACTAAAACATGGGACTTTTCTTAAAGGATGAGACGGGAGCTTGAACGTTACAGAGCATTTAAAACTGAGTTCTTCGTAGTGACATCTCGTACATTTGTTTATTCGTAAATTAAATACTAGTAAGTTGGTGCTTATTGTGTTTTTTATTCATACAATTATCCTGTAAAAAGCCTGTCGGTGTTAGCTTGTTGCTACAGCTGCTATACGTCGTTGTCTCATCCTTCTGCTACAGTCCCGGACCTGAACAAGAGTGTAGATGGAAATGAAACTTATATAGATAGATATGGGAACTACAGTAGATACGAGAACCAGATAAGACTCTTCGGAGGACACGTATAACCAGCACGCTCAGTCAGAGGTGAGTAAATGTCGCTAAATCAAAAATAACCTGAACTTTGAGTGACTCTGTTTTAGCTTCTCGTGCTAACAGTTAGCTAGCAACACGCTCACGCGCTGCAACTTGTAACAGCGTCAAACGTCACTGTTCTTTACGTCCACTGCGAGTTCCCTGTCTGCGTTAGCTAGCTGACTTTGCGCTAGTTTTTTAAATGTTTAGGATCTATCTTTTGTGTTTTTTTAATTAACATTTATAGATCCTGTTTTTTGTAAAAAAAAAAAAGAAAAAATCCGAATCGTTGGATTTGACTTTTGTAAACATCGTTCAGTTGTTCTTGAATGTCACAATTTGCGTGTGAATGTATTGTTGGCAATGAAAGGCACAAATAACAGCGTTACTGTGTTTTTAAATAATCTTTTGAACTAAGTTTCTATTAATGTGTTAATATTAGTAAGTTTATATACTCATTGCTGGTGTACAAATATCTCAATTTGAGGTACTTTCACTTTACGCAAGAATTTCCTAATTTTACTCTTTTATAATTTCTATTTCAACACAATTTGGTGAGGAAATATACTTCTTTCTCACTTCATTTATGTAATATCCTCAGTACCTTTGCAATTAAATGTAAACTAATAAATTCTGAGGTATTACAATGAATTAAGTAATCAGCGTTTGTATTTGGTTTTGTGTAATAAGTATTCTTGCTACATTTACTGTAAGTACCTTTGTCTCCTTATACTGGAGTTTTGCAAACTTGTAACCGTGTATTTCTGCATTGTTGTATTGTGAAACAAAGAAGACCTATTTTGTAATTGCAGGCTGATTTGCAGCACATTATGAAAATGTTGTGCAGATGTTATATACTTTATTTACAGCATCTTATGTGCAAAGGCCTGTAGCAGCTTTTAAACCATTTTCAAGTGCATCTTGTAACAATACTCGCACATGAACGTCAAGGCCACGAGCTTCAGCTGAGATTTAAAAAGTATCTGTTGCAAACAGACTGTGTGAACAGGAAGAATTACAGCCACATTTTAAATGAACATGTCAGTATTGTCTCCCTTTTTTTCTTTTGCCCAGTTGTGTTATAACTCTTGTGTTTGTAAAAATATATACATGACATGTAAAATCTGTTTTTCAGATGCTTCTGTTTCTAGCCTTGATCCTCTCTGTGCCACTAGGGGGCGACACCTCACCAATCAGCTGCTACAATGACAAAGGAGATGCAGTTGATTGGTAATTCAACAATAACAATCCCGGACAAAACAGACATTTAGAGTAAAAATACTCTTAGTTATTTGTTTTTAACTCCAATAACGTCATAAGAAAACTAATTAGCAAATTGCACAGTAACGTGCAAACATGTGACGCATGTAGCAGCTGCATTTACACCTTTATAAATGTCTTCTTCTCTCTGTGTCACATATTAACTTATTGCCTCGTTCTGCCATTCTTAGGTTCTACATGTACAAGCTGCCTAAAGAGCATGGCAGCAAATCTCCCCAACGGGGCGAGCTGTATTTACTGCTGGAGAAGGGGAGTGATGGATGGACTAATGGGAAGGGAACAGTGAACGACACGACGGGAGCTCTGGGCAGGACGGTCGGACAGCTGTACTCACAAGGAAAGGTCTGCTGTGATCAGGCATCTTTTTGGTCTGCGGCGAGAACGGAACAAACACCGAGTGTGGACGTTTTAAATTCAGTTTTAGTGAGAGTTCTGGGGTTTTTAGTATGAATAAAAAATGCCTTTAAATCCATTTTTATTCTTAAATTCGCTCATTTATTAATCCTCATTGCAATTAATTTTAATTGGTCCCAGGTTGTTAATATTATAAATCTTTTCATGCACTCTTCTCTCGTATCTGCAGTGTAACGAAACAAACGTTTGCTGAGGCGGTGTCAGTATCAGTAGTAAAGACTTGTAGGCTCTTTCAGGCATCAGCAAATGTTATTTTTGTCCGCTTCTGCTTTTCTTTTTCTTTTTTTTTTTTTTGCCGCAGTCCCGAGACTTCTCATTTCATACAAACGCTAATTGAATGCAGCGATAAGCCTTTTTTCAAAAGAAAAGCCTCAGCTCTAACCTCTTAACATTAGTGGAGCAGAATAAGAAAGTGAGAATGAGAACTGAAATTTGCTTTTCATTTATATGCAGTTGCTCT
>JAQNCA010000030.1:4177579-4191553 GCA_029783725.1 Acanthurus tractus
CCCCACTCCCCCACCCGCACCCGGGCGCCACCCACACAGTGGGCTGCGCCCGGGCCGAACCCCCCGCCCCCCCCCCCCCCCCCCCGACACACACACTCCTCTCCACCTCACCCCCTGCTCCTCCTCCTCCTCCTCCTCCTCCTCCTCCTCCTCCTCCTCCTCGCTGACGGCTTGACTGACACACACACACTCACACACACTCGCACACACTACAACACACACACACACACACACAGCTTGGCACAGACAGGGACATACATGCACATCATCCACTTTTTTCCGCGAACACGCAGGCTGCGCATCCGAGCGGGCAGTAATTGGGCAGCGGAGATCCGCGGCAGATGAGGGGGGCATTTCATGTCCAGGCTGCCCGGCGATCACTGTGACCCCGACGGAAAGGAGTTCGACTTGACAGGTACCCTTCACCGGCCGGCTGTGCTCTTCCATCTGCCTCATTTTCTCCACCTTTTCTCTTTTCTCTTTTTTTTTTTTTTTTTGATTCACAAAAGGGGGCTACGCACACTGTTATGGAGCCTATCCTGCGTCTGTCTTCACTTGAGTGCATGCACTGGAACAAATGCTCCGCGTGCAGAGAGAGAGATAAATACCCGCACAGCCGTATTTTTTTTTTTTTTATTTTATTTTATTTTTTTTTCATTTTGCGTGCATCTATTCAAGTTTTTCAGATGTTGCGGGAAGCAGGAGAAGAAATCGGCAAAGTGCCTGGCGGAGGCTTCAAGTCGCTGCACGCTGATCTTTGCTCATTCAATCAAACTGTATTGCAGCAGTCATCATGCAGTGTTTTGTGTGTGTGTGTGTGTGTGTGTGTGTGTGTGTGCGTGTGTGTGTGTGTGTGTGTGTGTGGTGTGTGTGTGTACGGTGTGTGTTTCATGTGTGCAGTAATCATTTGTCTTGCTCTACTCACTCTCATCTTTCACTGTGGTGGATACAGGCTGTCGCTATGCTCTGGTCTAAATGAAGGAGGGTGGTGGTGGTGAAGGTGGTGTGTGTGTGTGTGTGTGTGTGTGTTTGAGGGTGGGGGGGGGTATTTTTAACCCCTTTGCACCGTAGCTTCCCCTGTCTGAGAGCCAGCCGGTCCATAAACCCCCTCTGTCAGCAATGGCAGCAAAGTATTCAGCGAATAAATCGGATTTCCATTTCACCATGAGCCCTGCTCGCTCTGCTCTCCCCCCTCTCTCTCTCTCTGTGTCTCTCCTCAGGATGGGGGGAGTAAGCGAAGGAGATGATGTGTTGGCTCGATGGAGTGACGGACTACTGTACCTCGGCAATGTGAAAAGAGTAAGTGCATGTGGGAGTGTGTGTGTTTGCGTGTGTGTGTGTGTTCGGTTGGATTTGAAAAGACTTCCATTTAGTTTTGTCAATCATTCCGCTCACCTGCTATCTCCTCTCTCAGGTAGATGGAGTCAAGCAATGTTGTCTGGTGAGATTTGAGGACAACTCCGAGTTCTGGGTGCTGAGAAAGGACATCCACTCGTGTAAGAAGAGCTCTTTTTCTTCCTCCCCCCCCCTCTCCTCACCCCCTCAGATAGCAGAGTAAATAGCTTCCTGTCGGGAGCACTTTGTATTTCTCAGGGTTTTTTTTTTTTTAAAAATGCTCCTGCCTTGGTGGTTTTTTTAGTTTCTGAACGTGCAGAAGCTCAGTTAAGCTCCCGACTAAACTGAAAAAAAAGGTGTTTGTTTTTTCTTCTCTGAAACTTTGCCGGAGGAAACTGAAGCAACTCCTCTCCCTGATTCTTTCCTCCTGCGAGCTGCGGAAAACTTTTTGTGCATCTTTTCATGTCATGTTTTCTCAATTGTCGTCCAAAGGGGGGAAAAGGAAAAAAATAACTCAATCGCAGTCACGTTGGAGGTTACGACGCTGATCCGCTCTCAGTATTCTGATCAAGCCGCGTCGAGATGTAATTGGTACATTAGAGTCGATTTATGAATTTATTAGACTAATGACTCCTGTGGGAAATGGCGCCCCCACCACTCCACCTAACATCAAGTGAAAAGGGTGGAAGTTGGACGCTTGTTAGGACCGGGCCTGAACATCCGCCCGTCAAATGAAGTGAAATATAAAAGGGTGCAGGAGACACAGAAATCAATGAGGTGGCAAGGATGTGAATCAATATACATAAATTAATGCTGTTGACTGCTCTCTCTCTCTCTCTCTCTCTCTCTCTCTGTCTGTCTTCCTCTTTCACATTTACTTCCTCCCCTCCCCTGCCTCTCTCTGTCTTCCTCTGTTTGCCTCAGTCGCTGCTGGAGTGGAAGAAGTTTGCTGTATTTGTGACGCTCCGCCTCTTAAAGAACCCCTCATAAATTGTCTTAAATGTCGCCACGGTAAGGAAACACGCCTGATCATACGCTGTCAAGCGGCGGCTCTCTCTCGCCGCCGCCTCTCGCGCTGACCTTGAAGATCTGACACAGTATGGTAAATAACAGTGTTGCCTTTAAGAAAACAAGAAAAAAAAAAAAAAAAACCTCATGTATCATAAATGATAGATATGAGTTGTTGAACCGACATTCTGACTTGAATGAAAATGAGACAAACATGGACGAGGAACTTTATTCATGGACTAAACGGCCGTAAGACGTCTTTACTCGGGCTGGTTTACAGACATGCAGACATGAGCCTGTTTTAAGACATAAAAATACCCTGAAATGAATAATAATTTGTGTGTAATTTGTTTTTTTTCTGCACAAAAAGTAGAATTAGGTCATTAAAGATATCATGTATTACTCCTCCAATCAAGAACCTGTGAATATTAGAATATTAAACCATATTTACAACTTAAACTACTTGATACAAGAAGTCTCCAACTTCGCTGTTAGGTCTAAAACCTGCTTGTTGTGCTCTCACATCTTAAAAGTGAGCACCTGATGTAGAAACAGTCCTCTGGTGTCGCGTGAAATGAGAAACTTTAAAAAGTTTGACGTGCAAGTGAGAAGAAGTTTTGCGAACACTCGGCAGCAGGACGCACAAGCGGGAAAAAACGCGACAGACTTCGTCATCAAGTCTTTTTCACGGCTCAGTCAAACAAACAGGGTTACTGACAGTTTGTTCTGAGGAAAAAAAATAAAAGCAGACAGACGCACTTCTCTACTTCCTCGATGCAAACGGTGAAATATAGGGAAATGTTTTTGGGTTTTTTTGTTTTTTTGCATGCTGCAGAAACAAACCAGAACGAAGCACTATAAACATGGAGCTGCTCTGCCATTATTGTCACTCTGCCTGTCTTGTCTTGTAAACACGAATTAAACGCTCTGCCTCCTCCTCCCATTACAGGTTATCATCCAGAGTGCCACACGCCAACCATCGAACCGGAAGCTGACAGCGATTCGTGGATATGTCGGCAATGTGTCTTTGCAGTCTCAACCAAGGTCAGGCTGCTAATCTCTCCGTCACACACTCTGGGGAAAAAAAAAAAAACATTCAGTATGTAATATGGGAGAAATTCAGTCAAATATATCAGGCTTCGCTGCCTCCGTGGTGTTGTGAACACCAGAAAATGGGTTTATTCGAGGCAAAGGGGAACTAATACCCTCGGTATTGAGCTTGATAATAGATGTTCTACATTGTGTCCGAGATATCATGAAGAATCAATAGTTATGAGAGCTGAGAAATTACACCCAAGTTCAAAGAAGTACATTTAAAGTCAATCAATCACATGTGCTCTACTTCTGTAGATAAGGGATGAAAAAACACACCCGCTTAATTGTCAATCGGTCAATGTCCCTCGTCTCATTGTCCGGATTTACGCTGCGTTGGACGCTATCTCTCACAGCTGACCTACAAAAAACATTTGATGAATTGCTTTCTCCTCCCCCCCCGTCGGATGTGATCCGTTCTGAAATGACGGAGATTTGAGGACAAATCAGTTACGTCCCTTAAAATTTCTGTTGTTTTTTTTTTGTTGTTTTTCAGAGAGGCGGCGCCCTCAAACGTGGACGCTTCGCCCGGCTCATGCAGTTCATGAAACTCCGCCTCCCTTACCAGCTGTCGTCTCTGGACTGGGACCCGCAGCATCTGACCAATCAGCAGCAGTGTTACTGCTACTGTGCCGGACCTGGAGAGTGAGTGACGCTGCAGAGGCCAGTTCGAGTTTGAATGTGCAGCTCTTGTCACATTTTTTTTTTTTCTCGCAGAAAGCCTGATCGCATCTCCGTCGTCTCGCGGAGTGTTTTGCAGATTGCATGCGGCTTATCAGACATGTGTCAAACAGTGTTTAGCAGTCTGAGTTTATTTTGACTTTGTCGGAGAAACGTATGAGGGACGTTTTCTGCATCTGGTTAGATGCTGTCAGGTAAGCTGTCAATCAAAAAAACGGTGAACCAAACTATGTTAAATGCATTTGCTGATGATGCACTCTTCTACTTGTGTAAAAAAAACCCACTCGCCTGGCTCATAAGAGACTAACTCCCAACTTCCCTAGTCAGACCTGGTGGAAGTTCACACCTGAAGACACATTTCAGCTCAGAAAATGTAAAGTGGCAGCTGCAGTCGCCGGCCCTCAGTCTTTCCCCTCAATTATGCATAAATACAAACTTGTCTGGTGACAGATGTTGGACACATTCGTTCATTCATGTGTATAAAGTGTCTGGATGTTTTCTTGTCGGACTGCAGGTGGAACCTGAAGATGCTGCAGTGTGGAGGCTGCGGTCAGTGGTTCCACGAGGCCTGCACACAGTGTCTTACCAAGCCATTACTGTATGGAGACAGGTACGTCGCTGCACGAGGCTCTGCAGTCTTTACATTCAGACTTATAACTACAAAAGTACACACATGCACCGACATTACACATTTCTGGCTCAAAAAGACAAGACTAATTAAACCAATTAACTGCCAAAGACAAAATTAATTGTGATGGTAAGTGTAAGAAAAAAAGATATAAGTACATTTTGGACAGGAAACTATTATAAGCAGCCAATTTAGAAACAGAATCATGGAAAAAGAAATAAAAATATGGACTTTTTTTTACTGCGCCTCTATAAATTTGCCAACATAAACACAGATACCAACTGATAAGTGATGCATCAGTGATATCTGATGATATTATATGAATTATTGGTCAGTATCTAACACTTAGTGCTTGGCCTGGATCAGTTTTATTGCCTTAACTTGGCCGTGACTGAGAGAGTTATGCTGTCAGATTGTCAGTTTGTTTTTCCTGTTCTTGTTAAAATTTTATCTTATGAATGTCTCGAGGAAATTTCTTTAAATTCTCAAGGACAAAATACTTCAATTTTGGAAACAAAAGTGAAAGTCAAGGTCCCAAAACAGGTTTTCAGGCACAACTCAATAAATCACTTGCAGAAATGATGACATAAACGTCTCATTGAATAAAATGATGAAGTGTTAATATTTCACACCCAAAAGGCCAAAGTTCAACTTCACTGGGACATTTTAATGTTCTGCAAAAAACACTTTTCTTGTCGTTATTCGACACCGTAACTCAGAAACAGAAAGGGGAGACCATGAGCGTATTTCACACTGAATCAGTGTTTTAAAATGTGTTGCCTGTTTAAAGCTGTATTACAAGCATTGTGATCAACCACGAGCTCATTGGTTTTTGTTGATATGAGCTTAAGGTGACTGTTGTTGCAGGATGTGATAAAGTTTTCTATAATTTCTTTGCAATCTGTAAAATTAGTCTTTCAAGAGTGTTTATCACTGGAAATTATTTATGATTTTACCTAAAAAAGCACAAAATTTGCAAAATTACTTCACTGCCTCCACAGTTTATTATCATGAATCTGGACAGACATGGATGTAAACTTTGTTTGGCACAATATTAAGTTAAATTGTTCAAACCTACTGGTGCTCACTGAGTTACATATACTCTGATTACAAAGTCACCAGGGCTGAAACTAACAAAACTCAAAGTTAATTTATCATTTATAATAATTTAAAAAAAAACAATCAGAATTTCTTAGTCGAATGCAGCGTCTTCAGTCTGCTGGTTTTGTCTTAACAACGTTCAAAAACCAAAGATATTCAGCTTAAGATCAAGTAAAATGGAGAAAAGCAGCACGATGAAGAAACTGCAACCAGTTAATGTTTTGAATTCCTACTTGACGAAGAACAAGCTATTAATCGATTATTGAACTTGTTAATAAATGTTCTGTGAGCTGACTAATAGATCCGTTAAACTCGGCCGTAGATTTAAGTCTGATAGAGATAATCAGATGAAGACGTCTACATGACAGCTTCACTTTGCAGGAGAATTACCTTAATTAGCTTAAGACTAAATCATTAGTGTGCATGTTAATGTACTCACTGACTTGTGTTAACAAGGACAAGAGCTCCTCACAGCGCAGAGGGACAGACAGAAAGACAGGCAGGCAGGCAGACAGGCAGGCAGGCAGGCAGACAGACAGCAGAGCAGACGTATCACCTCTGTGGTGGTGGTGGTGGTTCAGATGTGATGTTGGGAGGATATGCAAGCTGCTGATCACAGCGCAGCTTGATAGGCTGCATCTCAAGCGTGTAATAAAACGTATCCATCCATTAAGTTATTATTGTCATTAACCATCTGTGTTAGCCGTCTGAGTTCGACACCCGCCCCGACACCGTGTCTGAGGGTTGGGGGGAAGAAAAAAAAAAAGAAAAAGAAGGAGGGATTAGATTTTGATTGACAGTTCGGGAGAGCGAGGCTGGATTGGTACAACATCTGCTGAGCAGGTGATGGAGGAAGAGTGAAGACCGAGCTCACAGTTGGAATAGTAAGCGTGTGCCGCTGTCATACTGTGTCTGCTCTTCATCTTTTCCAGTGACCTTCAGCCAACATATGCATATAGAAGGACAAATGCATATAATGGCGTTGTGGTATGAGCTGAGTTTCAGGGTAACCCGGCACAGAATCTGGTGAAACAGATAAACCTGGCTCTTTATTTATAGCTCATATTTGATTTTAGTGATAAAAAGTCTTGCAAAGAAAGTAGAAGGGGAAAAAAATTACATTTTATATAATTAACTTGGACTAAATGAAAAGAAATCTGCAGCGCGGGAAAATATAGGTTACCTGTTTAGGACAAAAATAGTTTTCACAGAGTCGGTAAGCTGGAAAAGAAGAAAGTGATGCACAGATTCTGCAAGTAAGATTAAAAACAAAGGACTATTATTCAACACGTAAAAGAGAAAATTTAAGATGACAGTCGTTTTTTGGAGCTAAATGCCACACATCGTCATCGAGGAGGAAAAAAACTACACGATACTTCAGAGTCACATGATGTTTTCCTGATTTCTTCTGTGTCTTTTTAGGTTTTATCAGTTCCAGTGCTCAGTGTGTACGAAGGGACCAGAGACCATCCAAAGACTACCCATGACCTGGTGAGTACTGACGCTTTTGCAGTGAAAAATTAATACAATTCTTATTTATCGGCTTTACGAGAGTCAAAGATAAAATATCAGGAGTTAAACTTAACTTCTTGTTCATTTTCTTTTGATCAAGTATTTTTTAAGGACATTCCAGGTCTTGTTTAATCAATAACACAACATACACCTATGTTCGGCTCAAAAATTTTGGAAAATAATTTGAATTATTATAAATATTAAATTTTCTTTATGTTGTTTTGTATTCCACCTGTTTCTTATGATCTGATTCTCGCTCTTTTTACTTAAAATGCAGGGTGGACTTGGCTCATTTAGTGCTGTACCATCTCTCGCTGTGCTGCAAGAGGAAATACTTTGATTTTGACCATGAAATCCTGTCCTTCACCAATGAGAATTGGGAGTCGTTGCTCCTAGGCCCGGTATTGATATTTCCACGTTTAAGCACCATGATGAAATGATGTGAAATTCTGCCAGTCATTTTGCATTTGAAACTTAAAGCCTATTAACTGCCATTAAAGTAAATTTTAATGTTAAAAAAAAAAGTTTGACCTCTACATAAACTTAAAGGGAAGCTACGATAAAGGAGAGGTGCTGAGCATAAAGCAGGAATTTATGTTTAATCTGTGCAAAAAAATTCTCACCAACTGTGAAGAAATAACAGGTTTGATGTGATGTTGGAGACGTTTACGTTTCATGTTGCAGAGGTATCTACTGAGGTTAGCATGCTAACCAGCTAGCCTCAGGTCCCTGTGGCTCAAGCGAAATTGTTTTATCTCATCGTAAAACACACTTCAGTCAAAAAAACTGGAGAGAAAACTCACCAAACCCTTTTGAATTTGTCTTTCTACCCAGAACAACTGTTGCTAACATTCCCAGCTGGTCCGGTTAAAATAATTATTTATTTGAACTGATAGATGAGATTAGTTCAGTTTGCATTCGTACTACCAACACTTTTACCAGCAAAAGCTAAAAATGTATAAAAAAGGACTACTTACCCCGTATTTTTAGCCATTTTATCCAGTAGTTTTAGCTCTTTTTCTGCCTCAACTGTTTATCCATCGTAGCTAAACAATCTGAACAGTTGGTTCATTGCTTTAAGCCTCATATTTTGACTGTTATCGAATATATTTATCAAGCATTTTAATTAATACTTCAACTCTTTATTGAGTACTTTAAGCTCACTTAGCTAATTTACCTGCATTTCCATCAAATTTACCAAATTACTTTTAGCTTGAAGCTAACTAACTAAGCTAACTAAGTTATTTCAACTGCTTTTCATGTTCAGCTAACAATTTAACTGTTCACCTAATAGCTTAAACTAAACTGAACTTTTTATCCATTACTTGAAGCTGACTATGTCAAATGTTAATTCATTACTTTTAGCTAAAGCTAGCTGTTTCTGCTCGCTTGCTAACCAGCTAGCTTAAAGCACTCGCTTTTGCGTACTACTATCCAAGGTTGGCGTAAATTTGCTGTATCTTAGATAGCTGGTTACTGGTTATAGTAACAAAATGGCTCATATGTGTTGATAATATTAGCTGAACTACCCCATAATGTCCTCATTTAACATTTTCCCTGTTGATGAAGTATCTCCTGGGGAAGTAGCCTCCTAAAAATGAACGATCTAAGAGACTCTGACCAGGATTTGTGAACATAAATGGGTTTGAACACATATTTAGACCAGAGACGCCACCTATTTCTGAAGTCTGAAGTTTGTCCACAGAGAATAAACAGGAAGATAAAGGCCGAGGTGACGGAAAGAGCCACCGGGGGAGTTTTTTTTCGAGCATTTCCTGTATATCTGTCTGAGCTTTGGGGCTCTACTTTAAGCTGTTTTCTTAAAAGACGTTTTGAAATGTATTGTCTGCCCTGTCATCACACGAAAGGATTTTTGCAGCCATACATCTGCAACAAGTAGTTTTATTCACACAAACACTCCGGCTGTCAGCAAACTGTAAAGGAAAAATTATTGTATGCATTAAAAGGCTTTCTGTCTGACGGCCGCGCGCTGTGTAAACACAACGTTTGATTTTTCATTCCTGTCTGTCCTCCAGCTCTCTGACACGCCAAGGCAAGACCGCTGTCACAATCTCCTCAACGCTCTGAACTCCCACAAGGACAGGTAAGTCATCGCATATGATGAGGAGAATAAACACCGAGCACACATGACCGGATTGATGAGCGGCGCTCCGTGAATAGAGGGGGTCTTCTTAGTGCCTCGCAAGTTCGTCATTTTGGACTTGCTGCCGAAATGAGGGAGGTGAAATGTGTGACTTTGAATTAAAGAGGAGGGGGAGAGGGGGACGCTAAATTGAACTGCCAAATGGACCGGATGAAATTTACCACTTTGGGGTGTTTATTTCGTCTTGTCAGAGGAGGACGCAAGTTTGTTGGGGCATTAATTCACGAGGACTAGTCGAGAGATCTGATTGCCTTTTTTTTAAAAAAGACAAACCTTGCAGTCACAAAAATGCTAATTTTCTGCCTTAATTAATAGGTACTTAATTATAGTCACTACCTTTGAAATGTTCCTCAGTCCTCGTTTACGTCAGAGGATTAAGTACGTTTTTGTTCGACAGCTTCAAATTCATCATCAGAATCAAAAAAGGAGCATTTAAAGAAATAAACACACACTCGTAAGATGGTGATGCAAGTTTATTTCGAGCTGTTTCCTCTCGTTTCTCCTCAGGTTCGTCTCCGGGAAGGAGATCAAGAAGAAGAAGTGTCTTTTCGGGCTTCAGGTCCGAGCCCCGCCCCCGCTGACGTCCGACACGTCGCCTCTCATCACCGACCCGCCGACCAACATCACACACCGGAGAAGGTCAGAGTAAGGACAGCGTCTCTCTTTTCAACCGTTATCTCAGTAAAAGCTGTGGGACTCCCGCAGGGCATTACGCATGAACAATTAACTTCAGGAATCAAAGGACTGCAATTTTCATATGCCAGCACAAGTATCAGTGTCTTAATAATCTCCTAAAAGAGTATAAAACCCCCCGTGTGCTTACGTTCGTGCATCCTTAATGCGTGTGTGTGTGTGCACATCTCCTGTAGTCTGCAGATTTCACAGACACGCTTTCTATTCTGAAATAATTTGTAGCATTTTCAGACCGAGCTGCAATAAAATAAGTAGCAGTTGAGCGGTTTGATTGGAGGAGGTGGGTTTTTGCAAAACACACACAAAAAAAAGAAACCCTTTTATTTGATGTTCTGAAACACAAACAAGTTTGCTTGAGAGGGAACATTATACGTTATCTTTTAGTAATTTATCGTCTGGTTTTCCAGCAGCCGGCTATAAAGACGGATTTTATTGGCCGGACTTATTTTAGAGGTTTTCTTTTTTTTTCCTGACAGAAATTTAAGATGATCAGTTTGACTGGAGTGGAGTCGAGTTTGCTCCTTTTTTCCCAGACAGCGTTCAGACAGCCACGTCAAAAAGCAAGACATATTTGTTTATCTTATTTCCAGAGATCTAATTTCTACTTTGTCAACCCGACTGGCAGCCAGCAGCGGAGAAAAAAACGAGTCACACAAGTCACACTGCTGACACAAAACCTATATTCCTGCACATCAGTGTGATATTTACAGGTAACACAGCCTGTCTGTCTATTTGCCCCCCGGGGGGGGAAAGAAAGTCACACTGCAGCTATTTGACTATTTACACCTGTCAGCAGGTGATGTAACATAAAGAGTGACAAAGTCTGTATTTGGAGGACGTCGTAGATCAAACATTGTGCTTTTACACAGAAGGTCAGGATGACACACCTGTGTGATGCCAATCCCAAAGCCCACTGTGGACTTACATGACTTATTACTTTGAGTTTTCAGTCACAGTTTGAAAACTAAAACTATTTGGTTATATTTCGGCAAGAAAACTACTTTGTTGGGTTTAGGAGATGAGCACGTAATAGCATCTGTCTCAGAGTAATTGGGGTCGACAAGGTTCGTGCCATGTTAGCAGCTGCTTTTTGAAATGATGATGTTGTTTTGGTGGGTTAGTCAGTTTGTCATGTTAAAGATATCTGGGCAACTCCGAGCCAGTTTGCAAATACAGAAAGAAACTAGAACAAATATGAACTAGATTTAAGATGTTAGATAGAAGGTGACCGGTTTTAGCTTCCGAAATAGTTTCCAAAGGACAAAATTGTGCATACCTGATATGCACAATCCATGAGATTTGGTGATTTGAAACACAGGTGCAACAGACTGAATATCCTTCATTTCAACCTTCTTTTTAATACTGTGAAGGGAAAAAAACAACACTGGCCACTGAAAACTTAAGAAAATGTAAAAAGGGTCATTTTAAAGCAAGTGTGCGACTGTGCAACATGGCAGAGTTTATGGAAAGAGGAAGAGCTCCCTCTAAGGGCAACAAAAACACAACGAACCTTATTTTCAGATCATTAAACTGATTAAAACACGGACCTTGATATGATATTCCATTTTCTATCAGTGGATCCCTCTAAATCCTACACACCGGACCTTTAAGACCCTGTAATGTAAGTTCAGCAGCACCACCAGGATGAACATTTTGTATTTTGGAAACCTCATGAGCTTTTTATTTGGGCTATTTTTGTATGCAATATACTGGAAACAGGTTTTTCACACACAAGACAGATTAAAGTCTAAACAGCAGATTGTAATTGTGTAGTAAAGTGCATTTAAAATCCAACAACCTGTAAACTCAGATTATGACAAAATGAAGAATATTTGTCATTTTACTCAACGTTATTGAACTTGTAATGAACATTTTAGCCCCTATGGCCCATTTTAGGGGCTTTAGACCTCCATTCTTGCTTTTATGAACAGGTCAGGAGACAAATACAGCAGATAAACTCACTTCCAGGCAGAAGGAAGAGGATAGAAATCGAGGGAAGTTCAAGGAGTCGAGTTTTACATCACTTCTTTCATATTTTTCAACCTCCTTGCTGATGATGTTTGTGCTAAAATATACAGAAACTTTGACGCTAATGCATCAAAACCATCTCACTTCTCTCCTCTTCCTGTGTTTCACACCTCTCACTTGGCTTTTACCGAGATGAAACAATAAACTAAAGACAGCACACGGGGGACTTTGTGCCTGTGTATTAATTTATGTGTTGTTGTTTTTTTTTTTTATCTTCACTTCAGCCCGTTGTCACTTCCCTGCCAGAGGAGAGTCGGCGGTGCGGAGTCACGTAAATCAAAGCGTCGCATCATGGAGACACAGGTCAGTGCCTTTGTCTCCACCTCGGGGCGAGGAGGGAGGTCGAGCCGCCGAACCTCTGTGATTTTTCTCTTTTTTTTTCATGCAGCCAGGTAAACAGCTCCCCGCGATCCAAATAACCTGTCAGTCTGTCGCCGTGATGAAGCTTCATTTCGCAGTCTTCAGATCGGTCTGCGTGTCTTTTACCGCCCCGGTGCAGCTCGGTTTGTTTTCCTCCTCTTCTTGTTCGACGCTGAAGAGTCTCCGGTTTGAGTGAAAGCAGAGATGTGCCGCTGAGTGTTAAAACGCGTACATCAGATGCAAACATCTGTATTTTTTTTTCCTCAACATCTGCATTTATCATGCATGATCATCAAAACCCGATTCCCGGCGGACTCGCGGTGATGCAGGCGGCATCACATGTGGCAGTTACTATTTTTACCCCGCATCCTTAACCGAGGCTGCTCGTCGTAGTGTGTCCTCCTACACAACACTCTGATCTGTGTGTGCGCACGTACAGTAATCCTGGAACAATACGCTCCACGGAGCACCACGTTCTCACTCCGGCACATCCGGGGGCCCCCATTGTGCCCCCTCTGTGATTGATGCTAATCTCCGTCCGTCTTGGAGGAGCAGGTTTCGTTGTCGTGTGGGGGGGGGGTGGTGAAGGAAAGCGAGATGGGGGAGGAATGCTGATACGCGCTTGCCTGGGATCACTTCCAAGTGCACTTTGCAGTCGATTACAGTTTGGCCAGGTGGCGCTGGCGCCTCGACAGTGCGGCGTTGACAGAGCACATCCATTTAAAGGCGCAGACGTCGACTGAGGCCGCCGGATGATAATCTGCCGTCCTAATGGTGATGCCAGAGAAGGGAATCATAATGGGGCGTGAGTGTGACGCCGTATGTCACAGCCCAGCGAGGAAAATTGCAAAAACCTTCAGGTGGTGCGTCCCCCCCCCCACCTCCCCCAGATGACATTTGCTGTGATGGATTGTCCCGATGACACTCTGATGTTTTTTTTACTTTTCACGGGTCCTGAGTTTGTGTGTCAGGAGAGCTGCCTCGCTAACCGGACAGATTTTGTGAGATGCGCCGAGGACGTGACGCATTTCAGAGAGAAAAAGCTACGTTTTTTCATCTGATGAGCCTCGATGATCATCATCACATCCGTTAATGTTCCACACAACTGCCCAAACCCTCAGGCAAACAGAGGAACGTGGACTTTCACCCCACACATGCTTTTTTTAGGAATGCACAAGAGATGCAAAATATATTCCCTCATTTTAAGCATGCAAACCTTTATTTATACGTATTTATCCCCAAAACTGAACGTTCCAGGTGCAGAAATGAACTCATGCACGTCCGAGCGCCGAAAAATCAAAACTTGATTGACTCCCGTGTTGATTTTGGCATGGAGACGAGCTGATCTGTGTGTGTGTGTCTCCTGTGCCCA
>JAQNCA010000030.1:4302252-4321328 GCA_029783725.1 Acanthurus tractus
CTGTAATTGCTACAATCAAACATGCAAAAAAACACATAAATTAACTTTATTAAAGGTGAAATTCTCTTGTTTTATGAACTGTAACTGTAACTGGTTTTAATCCCGGGTTTCCTCAGATGATGTGATGTGAATTCACAGTGTGTGTGAGTGTGTGTGAGTGTGTGTGGGTGTGTGGGTGTGTGTGTGTGTGTGTGTGTGTGTGTGTGTGTGTTTGTGTGTGTGTGAGTGAGTGTGTGTGTGTGAGTGTGTGTGTTGTCTCTTCATGTCTGCCTCCTCGGCTCCCCCCTGAGACCTCGAACAGACCTCCTCTCACCTCCAGCGCTCCTGCTCTCCTCTCGCTCCTCCTCCTCTCCTAATCCGTCCTCTCCGAAGGATCCGATGTTTACATAACCGACGTGATTTCCTCGGAGAGGTCTCCTCCCACCCCTCACCCCTTCCTCCCCCCCTCTCTCTTTCTCACACATCCTCCCATGACCTCCCCCACTCCTTCTCTTCTTCTGTGTTTCCCCTCAATCTGACTCACTCCTTTGGGTCTATTTTTATCTCCTCTTCTTCTTCTCTCTCTCTCTCTCTTTGTGTTTCTCACCCCCACGGTCTCCTACATGTGATCAGCTCTCTGTTGATGAACGTTTTGATTGAACGTAGATGAAAAGCGGTGCGAGTGCTGATGGGAAGCCGGGAGTCGGACGCAGCAGAGGGGGATATACACTGTCTTCTCTTTCTTTTTTCCTTCATTTCCATCCCTCTTTTCTTCTGTGAGGGTCTTCGTCTCACCTGAACGTCCGTCTTCACTCGCTGGTCAGACCTGTGTGTCATTGTGTGTCCGTCTGCTGAGCTAATCTGTGGTTTTTACGTGCAAACGTGTGTGTGTGAGTGTGTGTGATGGATCTTGTGAGTGTGAGAACTTCAGTTTCTGTGTGTCAGGGTTCGTTATGTCACATAGAAGGAGACATCTTAAATTGTTGCGTGTGGAGTTTTAAAATGTTTCACCTGGAGGGAAAAAAACTGGATCAAATGTGTGCAGACGTCTGCGGAAACTGTAGAAAAATAGACAAAAAAAAAAGTGTAACACGTTGTGAAAAAAAAGTCATTTTTTGATTGTGTGTACCAGCTGATATGATACAAACAAGTCAAACGAGGTTAGAACGAGTATTTATTTGAAGGCTGACTCATCGTTATGAGTCAGTTTTCCATTCAATCTGCTGGATTCTCTCAAAAAAAAATCGACTAATGATTTGCATCACAACTTCGATCAGTCAATCTGCTTTACAGACGACTGTTAAATAATTCAAAGTGACGGTTTTCTCATTTTTATTATTTTACTTCGCCTGCAGTGTTGCATCTTCATTTCCTCTCTTTGCTTCTTTGCAATGAAAGAAATAATATTTGTTATTGTGTTTCCAAATGGAGGCTGTTTTATGTTTTCAACATGTTGTATCTGGAAAATCTTGTGTGATTTTTTGATATTTAACTTTAAAAAAGACGAGTTTTGTGTCGGCAGCTAAATGTCTCCTTCTCGATTCTTATTATGTGGATATTTTGGATGCATCTGTAGTTTCTTACCTTCATTTATCCACTTTGTCACCTTTAGTTCAACTTCTTTTGCAGCACCTTTGTGAAACTTTGTCAGCGGACGAGAATAAACACGAGAAACAAAATTGTAGTTTGTTCAAAAATATGACGCCAGGCGGGTTTAGAGCAACATCGTCTGCATAGAATCACAGAACAAAAAGGTCGATCGGTTTCTCGTTCACAGACCTGAAGCCTCTTCAATGACAGAAGCTCCCTTCTTTCCATATCTAACCACAACCTTCTCTCCTCCTCCTCCTCCTCTTCTTCCTCCTCCTCTTCCAGGACCCGTTTGATGCAGAGCTTCAAAGAGTCCCACTCCCATGAGTCCTTGCTGTCTCCCAGCAGCGCCGCCGAGGCGCTGGACCTCACTCTGGACGAGGACGCCATCATCAAACCTGTTCACTCGAGCATTCTGGGACAAGAGTACTGCTTTGAGGTGAGAACTGAGCGGCTGGGCGTGGACGAAACAACAGCACACACACACACACACACACACACACACACACACACAGTGCAGTGTTACAGAGCAGTAAGCAGCTCCACAAATGTTGTTCCAGCCTGACAGGTGACATTGATGTGCAAAAAAAAAAAACCTGATATGAATTTAAAAAACATATATAATTCTTTTTTTTTTTACATGTCATGAAAAAAAAAAGAAACACGGACTTGAAAACGAGTCCCGACATAATCTGCTGCAGCTTTTTTCTCTCCATCACCTTTCTATTAGTGGAACACAAGACATTGTTTGTGGCGCTTTGGTTGCACAAGTCTCCATAGTTACTAATGGCTGTGGTTGTTGAATTTACCGTTGGCTATAACCTCAGGTGACTACGGCTTCGGGAACCAAGTGCTTTGCGTGTCGCTCAGCTGCAGAGAGAGACAAATGGATCGAGAACCTGCAGAGAGCTGTCAAGCCCAACAAGGTGAGGGGGAGAGAAAGGGATGCGGTAGAGGAAGAAAGGATGATCCCTCTGTCTGTGTGTCTCTCTCTCTCCTCCCCGTCTCCCGTTGTTGTCTGTTCTCAATACGAGCGCAGCACTTCATTTCTCTGTGTGAACTCCATCCTCGTGTCTGTGGTGTGTCTGTCTGTGTCGAGCGATCTGGTTGCTTCTTCCGAGCAAATAACGACTAAAAGCTGCATGAGAGTCGCTGTTGCATGATGGAGGATTCAAACTGGCTGTGTTTTGAGGACTTTGACGTCCACAAATCAGGTAACGTGATGTGAGTGAACGACACACATCAGGCTCATGTTTTTATGTGATGCCTGAAAAACACCAGAGGAACAAAAGAGCCTCATGCAAGAACCAGCAGATTTGTTCTCAAACACCACAGAGGAACAACTTAAGAGATTTTTGTCTTTCACCGTTTTTATCTCCCTTCAAACAAAAATGCTCAAGTGCTCCAGGATTGTCACAGAAGTGATGAACAGATGGTTTCTCTCTCTCACGGGACGAAAAAAAGACTCATTTGACCTTTTATTCATAACATCTTAACCTGAATTAAATTGGGGTTCAAGTGTGGTAGTTAATCAGAATATATCTGCATCACATTGAATGCAAAATTAAAATTCTCTTCAGCATATCATTATCACAGCGGCTTGCAGGTTTTTATGATTTGTATCGGTGCATTTTACCACAGAAACTCTCACAGTTTACAGAATTTCTCCCAGTTGCTTCAGAGAGTCGATCCTCTGACATCTGCTGCAGGACTTCACATCCTCCTTCATGTGAGATGTTTGTTTTTTTAGCATCTTACTTCTGGATAAAAATCCTCCCCTCTTTGCAGTTTTTTTTCTTTTGTTTTGTTTCCTCTGGCAGGTTTTCTTGAATCAACCTTAACATTTGCAAAAACAGCATGTGCATTTCACAAACATTTTTAAAAACAGAACCACTCAGCGGGTCTCCTGCAAAAGCCTGAAAAAAGCCCCAAAATCCTCCAAAAGTACAGATGCATGTTAGTGTTAGTGCCATCAGAGTGACACGTCCAGATGTAATGTTTGGCTCAGGACTGATTTAAGATGATTCCAGTACCTGAAAGTTTCAGTAGATCCTGCACATTATGTCTGTAATGTGCAGAAATGGAGAGCTGTTTAGGAAACAGATACATAAATGTTCTTGCACGAGGCTCCGTGTCAGTGTGTCCACATCTGACGCCGGATGAAAGGTGATTACCACAGTTGAGATCCTCCTTTGTCTTGCAGCTTCACTGTGTGATTTAAGCAGATGTGTGATGCTGTTTTTTTGTCACGTTAAAATCTCTCCTCGTGCAGCTTCAGAGCCTCTGATCTTTGTCCCAACCTCACAGCTTTAACCAGACAACAAATTTGAGCATTTTTACGGGCACGGAGTGAAGTCCAAACATCCCAGTTTTCACCCAGATTTCATGGCTTCATTAACTCGTCTCTGTTGCTAAAAAAAAGTGAGACATGCAGCCTTGATGGCAACCAGGGACTCTGGAGCTACTGAGCCAGACTGAGATGAAACATCACCCGAGTTGAATGGCTGGTCCAGATGCTCGGGCCGCGGGGGTCCTGGCTGAGTCATGGAGCTCCAAGGACTCCACATGGGGGGCTCTCTCTCTCTAAAATCACTCCCCCCCCCCACTCCTTATCCCCTTTACAACACGCAGCCTGCATCTCAGAGCAGATGCATCCACACAGACACACACACACACACACACACATCAGACTCGCTGCAGAGATGAGAGTCATCATTATGCTTCTTAACTTTTTCTTCTGAGCTTTTTTTTTTTTTTAATTCCCAGTTTGAGCTTTGATTGTTTGTTTTTTATGATTTTTTTTTTTTTGTCCACCAGGAGAGCAGCCGCCTCATCCTGCTTTTTTTTTTTTTGTCTGACAGTAAAAATATGACAACAAACCACGGAAGATGTAACAGGATATTAAAGACGGAGGGCGAACTGGAGCCCATGCTGGCGCCGCTGCACTGTATGTGCACCGGCAAACTGAGCCACCAGATGCCCGGCTCATCCAAACTCAGAGGTTTTGGAATTAATTACGCCGTGTTTGGCGCCGGTTACCAGAAAAAAACCAAAACATACGGATGGAAGACTTAAGAACTGTGGATCTGGCTGATGCTCGAGTATTGAACCCTCTAAATTAGGACTCTGAAGCAAACACAAGCATGACAACAATGGCATTTGAGCCCAGTTGAAGTGACTCACCCCCCCCCCAGTTTGCTGAGACATCACTCTCCAATCAACACGGTGCTCTCTCCTCCCATGGGGGGGGGGGATGTCAAATATAGCCTCCACTTTGTGATCATGATTAGGAAGTGTGGCTGTCTTCAGAAACCATCCGACCATTGTTTGTCCCTCGTCTTTGCGGCTCATGTGCGTCGTGTCGTTTGTGTCCCTCTACGTTAAGTGGATTAATTTTTTTTTTTTCATCCTGTAAAACCGCTTCCCTCCTCTTTATCCTGCACATCTTCTGTGATCCGTCTCCTTTGTGCTGCTGTCACGCTGTCTTCTGTCTCCGCATTCGAGTCCAGAGTTGAGAGCAATTTATCAAATGCAGCCCAAAATCTACAGTAGCTCCACTGCCATGTCACCGCAATTTCTTTCCTGTCATTTACTCTGTTCTCCTGCAGGCTGACCTGCTGTCGCCCATTATTCACACACACTGTCTCTCTTCCCATATCTCTCAACTTTCCTTCTTTGCTGTTTGCCATGTGTCCCCCCTGCACTCCATCATCTCCTCTTGTAGACTTTTTAAATGACCTCTCTCTCTTTTTTACAAGATGCACATTTCCTTGTTTGACCCGACCTCATCTCCTCGCAGGACAACAGCCGGAGGGTGGACAATGTGCTCAAGCTGTGGATCATCGAGGCCCGCGAGCTTCCAGCCAAGAAACGCTACTACTGCGAGCTTTGCCTGGACGACATGCTGTACGCACGCACCACCAGCAAGCCCCGCACCGACACCGTCTTCTGGGGCGAGCACTTCGAATTCAACAACCTGCCCGCCGTCCGCAACCTCCGCCTTCATCTATACAAGGAGACAGACAAGAAGAGACGCAAGGTAACGGTGAGATCTGTAGGCCGACATGAAGATCTGAGGACGGCAGGTTGGTTACAGACGAAGATTGCATATTAACTAGTAGGAAACTGGAGGTTTTTAAACTGCAGTGATTGCAGACTCAAAGGCAGAAAAAGCCAGAGAGAGTTGATGAAGTGATCACTGAGTCACTCCCATGCATCAGCAGCGCCATCAGCCCCCTGCAGATTCACAACATCATGACCATTTGGTGCTAATTTGCCCCTTTAAGTTTCGCCACTTTCAAATACGGCACATTTATTAAACCAAATAACGCATAGTGAGTCACAAATAACAAAAAATTTCCATCATAAGTTAGAACAAATGCAGCAGCACCATAAAAAACGACAGGCTGAACCCAACTGCAGACGAGAAGTCGAGTGAGAGACGAAGCTTTATTTGAAAAACAGAAATGCTGTTTGAGGAGAGAAGGAGCAGGAAGACGGTGGTTGCAGAGGAGAAGCTGTGGTGGGCTTGGCAGGCCGGTACTCCTGTATGGAGGAGAACAGGTGTAAATTTCACACCTGGCGGGTGGCAAGGTTCCAGCAAGCAAGTTATTAGAAGCAATTTCAGTGGTACGGAGCTGGAAGTGAAGCATAAAACGAGCCGTGTTGGCACGACGGTCCGGCAGAGGACTGACTGTTGGATCTGTGTTCATATACCGGAGGGTAGATGGCTGTGTGGCGTGCAGCTGTGCTGATAGCTGAGGACTGGCAGGAGCAAGCAGCGATTACAGATGATGACCAGGTGAAAGGAAACAAATAAACTGAGAGACGAAACCAAAACGAGCCGATCTCCTCTCACTCCGACAAACCCAGGAAGTGAAAAGAAATGAAACACTCACATGCAAACAGACGTCTCAGGGGTCGAGACAAACCAGCTGTCTAGCTTCAAAACCCACTCTTGGGATCCAGTGTTAGTCTTGCTACTTATTATTTATTCAGTGCTAAAGCTGTAAATAAACTTTTCACCCTTTATATCATTTGTATAGAATCTGTTCAGATGTTATGAGAGACAACATTTCTTTGACATTCATTCATCTCGAGTAAAATAAAGTTTCTTCCGTCTCTCGAAGGAAAAGAGCACATACTTGGGACTCGTAAGCATCCCCATCTCAAGCATCACCGGACGTCAGTTTGTGGAGCAGTGGTACCCGGTCATCCAGCCCAGCGTCCTCACCAAAGGAGCCGGTGTGGGAGGGGGGAAGATCATCAACGCATCCCTACGCCTCAAATCCCGCTTCCAGACCATGAACATCCTGCCCATGGAGCTTTACAAGGAGTTTGCTGAGTACGTCACCAATAACTACCGCACCATGTGTGCCGTGCTGGAGCCTGTGCTGAGCGTCAAGAGCAAAGAGGAAGTGGCCTGTGCATTGGTGCATATACTGCAGAGCACAGGGAAAGCCAAGGTACAAACACCCCCGACTGATTTTATGTTCATTGTTTTAAATACTATGTATAGGCAGGACTAATAATGTCGATCTCCTCGTCTGCAGGACTTCCTGTCAGACATGGCGATGTGCGAGGTAGACAGATTCATCGACCGAGAACACCTTATCTTCAGAGAGAACACTCTGGCCACCAAAGCCATAGAAGAGTACCTCAAACTGATCGGACATAAGTACCTCAAGGATGCTATAGGTGAGCCAGAACATTGGAATGATGTTTGAATTTGTTGTTGTTAGAATAAACTTTGCAGCGAACACATTAATATGAAATCATATTCTCTCTGCCTGCGTCTTAGTTTGTGCTTGATGAGTTAAATTTATTATTTTCCAGCATAAGAGAAGTCAAACATGTGTTTAGCCAATTTCCCCACAGTTCCTGATGTACATCAGACCAAGAAGCAGCTCTTTAAAAAAAGCAAAAAGTAATTCTCCATATTGATACTTTATTTATCTCTGAAGGGAAATGGACAACTTGGGCCTTTGTGCAGTCCCCCTCTTTGCCATATTTGAATTCAGCATCCCAATTCTTCACCATGCTATAAGAATCCTTGCATTGCCCTCCAGACTGCCTTGGGTGAGCTCCTGAGACGGGGGTAGCAGATGACTGCAGGAGGCCCATGCAGTCCATTCTCTCAAACAGTGCTGGCTTGCAATTTTCAAATGCCATAAACAAAAATACCACAAAATTTATTGACTTGAAACTTTCTTTTTCCATTCGTAATGTACCGTTGGTTTTTGTTGTTGTTGCTGGTTGTTAGTTTCTACCATTTTGCTCTTAATAATGAAATGTCATTTGCAGGGGAGTTCATAAGGGCCTTGTATGAGTCAGAGGAAAACTGCGAAGTGGACCCCATGAGAACACCACCCTCTGTACTCCCAGATCACCAAGCCAATCTCCGAATGTGCTGCGAACTGGCACTCTGCAAGATTGTTAACTCCCATTGGTGAGTAGTTAGAAAATGCAAAAAAGAAAGAAAAAATCCTTTGTATTAACTGTGTTTGTCCGTCTCGGTTGGTTTAAAGCTCCATGAGATTTCTGACTGAATTTACACAATTTGTTCCTGATTCTGTTGTACATCCTCTTTTGCAGTGTTTTCCCTCGAGAGCTAAAGGAAGTTTTTGCCTCCTGGAGAGTGCGCTGTGCCGAGCGAGGTCGAGAAGACATTGCCGACCGTCTCATCAGCGGTTCCCTCTTTTTGCGCTTCCTGTGTCCCGCCATCATGTCCCCATCGCTCTTCAATCTCACCCAGGAGTATCCGGATGAGCAGACATCCCGCACACTCACCCTCATCGCGAAAGTAGTGCAAAACCTGGCTAACTTCTCCAAGTCAGTTGTATTTCACTTTACTTACAGCCTTTACACTGGTACAACACCAGCCACTTACATTATCTAACATACTTTTACAGCAAGCATTCTTTAAAAAGCCATACTCGAACATAAAAACATATAATCTGACTATCTCTTTTTGGATACAATGGATGTCCTTTTTATATGAAATAAAAGTCTTACTGTAATTTTCTCTCATGAAGTGAAAAGGAAGGTGAACATCAATAACTGAAACATTCACACTTTTTAAAAGGCACAAGCTATACTGAGCTCAGTACATAATAGGAAATTAAAGTGTCATCTGCATATATCTTTAGAATTGAACACTGGAAACATTTATCCAGAGGTATATTGATGAAAATGGTAAATATAAGTGGCCCGAGGATTGAGCCTTGGGGTACACCTTTGGGCACATTCATCATTTAATAACAACCAGTTGATCCCTTCCCCTCTGAATCCATGAGAAGAGGCAAGTTTGTTCAGAATTTGAATATTCGACATACCATGGATGTATATTCATTGTAACAAGATTTTGTCAATAAGTTACTTTACATTGCACAAGTATGTTGGTTAGGATCAGGGTTTTTTTTAATATCTTGGTCATGCTTTATACATGTAAGCAGCTTATTAGGTTTTTGAAACCTTAATAAACAAAATTCACACTAAAATATATTATAATGTAACTGTTTCAGTCTTGAAAAGATGAAAGTGGACATTTATGTGTAAGAACCAAAACTTTAATATAATAGTTATCACAGGTGGTCGCTCCAGATGTGCTTCTAGTTGGCTTTTCCTACATTGTCTCTCTTTCTTACCCTCCACCTGTTTATCTTCTCACTGGTCCTTCCATCTTCCTTCCACAGGTTTGGCAATAAAGAGGAGTACATGTGTTTCATGAATGAGTTTTTGGAGATGGAGTGGGGCTCCATGCAGCAGTTCCTGTATGAGATCTCCAACCTGGACAGTGTCAGCAATGCAGGAGGCTTTGAGGGATACATCGACCTCGGCAGGGAGCTGTCCATACTGCACAGTCTCCTCTGGGAGGTCATGGCTCAGCTCAGCAAGGTAAACCCAAACATGACAAAACATCTGTGTCATTATAAAGTGCAATTTTACATGTAATTTTTTTTCTCAGAAAGATGTTTCAACCATTTTTTATACAAAAGTAACATTGATGCCCTCAAAAGACCAATTGCAGCTTAAAAATTGTTTTGGATTTTTTATCTTTGTCGTACAGGATATTGATTGGTTTATGGTGGCATTTTAAATGACCCTTTTCATTAGATAACTCAGAAACAAGTAAGTTGTTTTATCCCTTTCTATTCCCATCCACAGGATGCCATTATTAAACTGGGTCCTTTGCCCCGCCTCCTGAATGACATCAGTATGGCCTTGCGTAACCCGCACCTCCAGAGGCAGCCCAGCCATCAGACAGACAGGGTGCCCGAGAGGCAGTCAGACAGGCTGCTGTCGCGGCCGAGCTTCAACAGGGGAATCTCATCTGAGTTTCAAAACCTCATGATGAGGGATCTTAATAGGTAGGAGGCATAAAAAATTGGATTTTATTATCGCTGTTTTTTGCTTTAAATAACTTCATTATCAGTGTCTGAAACTTTGATTTCTCTATTTATTTAATCATAATGATGGAACTTGAAAAATGATTTAACTTGTTCTAGTGAAAAATCATTTAAAAAATAATCTTAATAAGAATAATAGTGATAAATTAATCTAATGAATTGTCCAGAAAAATGGCATTATGTAAAAACCGTGTCAGGCAAGTTTGTTAAAAACTCTTATACTTATTGGAAAAGTGAGAGCTTTTTTTTTGGCCTTACTCACTGCTGCTCTCCAGCTCTATAGATATCACTCGCTTGCCTTCCCCCACCTCCACCGGAGGGGTCATGCCATCACGCTCCCAGATGAGTTTTCAGGACCGTGACCATCCTCATCGAGCCTCCTCCAAAGACATGTTTTACGTATCACGCCCTCCTCTGGCCCGATCCAGCCCAGCCTACTGCACGAGCAGCTCGGACATCACAGAACCGGACCCTAAGGTGAGTCTAAAAACGCTAATCTGGGGATTCATCATACCATCCACTAGTTTTATCCTAATCAAAGTGAGGTTAGTATGACGTGCATGCCGGTCATACTTAAAGGAATCTGCCATCGTGTGATTCAGGCTGTAGTATGTCATGACATCTGCTTTTTTCCCACTGATTCACCACGCAACTCATCCTAGCGGTATTTCCTGGGAAATACTTTGAGGCATTCCGATATCCAGGCCTCGCGGTAAAAACACCCGCACCACCCTCACCCATATCATCCGTGGCCACCTAACATACATAATAACGGGGCGCACTAGCCTCTCATATCCCTTATTATATAGGTGCTCAGTGTCAATAAAAGCGTATCTATGATGGACCTCCAGGATTCCCGAATGAACAGCGTGTCTAACCTGCAGTCGGTGGACATGCTCAACTCCTCCCAGGCCTCCATCGCCGGCATGGGCAGCTTCGGAGGGCTGAGCAGCGGAGGCGGTGGCGGCCTGGGGTCGGGCCTGAGCAGCCAGCTGCGGGCCGGTGGGAGGTTGTCAGCTGGCTCTGGCGGCTCCAGCATGTCCGGCGGCCTTCGGCTGAGCCAGCTGAGCCAGATGGGCACCACCACCGACTCGCTATCCCAGCAGCAGCAACAGCAGGCCGCCGCCATGCGCTACCCGCTTTCCTTCCAGAATCCCCTCTTTCATCTGGCGACTGCTGATGGGCCCCAACAGCAACAGCTCCATCACCAGCACAGCCGGGCTCAACCCCCAGCACCCCTGCTCCTGGCCCCTGATCCCGAGCCCTCACACCAGGCCTACATCCCACAGTTCGCCCATGGGGGGTTTTCTCGCAGTGAGGACCTGTCCACCCTCAGGACCCGGGACGGTCACCTGGGCCAACCCAGCATCATCCACTCTCACAGCTACAGTGACGACTACAGCAGGGCTGAATATGGACGCAGGCAGATGTCCATGCAAGTGCAGGTACATGACTGTTCACTGGACTTTTTGTTGCAAAGCCGCTTTTAGCAGATTTTTATGTCTGTCTTGATTTGTACTGATGAATTTAACATTTCAGCAAATGATTGTTTTCATTAACATTTAATCAACTGATTGCTTTTTAGTTGGAAGTGTATGAAATGATAGAAAATAGTTAAAAGTGGCCATGACAAATCCTAAGAGTGCATGGTGATTTTCTTAGGTTGTTTGTTTTCTCCACCAATGGCCCACAAAGCAAAGATGTTCAATATACAGCAATATATTTCAAACAAAATTTTCAGTAGGTTGCAATCTGCAACCTCACCAACAGATGCCACTAAATCCCACACACTCATCCTTTACTCAAGTAATTGGCAAATAAGTAGTGAAAAAGCACAGCAGATAAACAGGAAACATGGGGGGAAATGATGGGGATGCTATGCAACTGAAAAGACTTCAAACTCATCGTATTTCATTGTCTCACCTGCATCGTAGGCGACACACCCAACCATTGCAACCTTTTGCATTTTTCAAACCAGTTCTGTTTTCAGTCCAAATGATCATGAACATCAAACGAGCATTATCTGCCTCCAATTACGCAAGAATTAAGTAATGATTAGGCTAACTCATTATCTACTTGTTTTCTTCTGAAGGACAACCTCCAACAGCACCAAATGATGGGCATGAGCTCCCAGACGGGAACCTCCCACTCCTCCCTGGCCACCACGCCCCCCTCCACAGTCCAACCCATGCGCCAGAGTTCTGTTGCCCCGCCTCCCAGCCAGCGCGTCAAGTCCCAGACCTCCCATCAGCTGTCCGTCAGTGCAGCTGCTGCCCCCGCTGCTCCGGTTAAAACACGACCACAGAGCGGGAACCTCCTCCAGTCACCAGAGTCCGGCTACGGTGGCCGGCAGCACGGCTCCCGGCAGCTGTCCGTCAAAGACAACACTGCTCCCGGCCTGCCCCACCAGCAGAGCTCTGTCAGGGAATCAGGGAGTCCACAGGGAACCACCAGTCAGAGCACTCAGAGGTCACCAGAGCAACAGCCTCAACCACCGCAGCAGCACCTGCTCAAACCCACCATGAGTAAACAGGTAACATCCGCACACTCCAGATTCATGATTTTCTCCTTGGTCTTGTTCTTTGTAGATTTCCTAAATTTTGTCCTTTTGCACAAACCGACATTGTGTGTAAGATGAAAAAGAGTTACAGCATACAGCTTATGAGTGTGTGTGTGTGTGTGTGTAGCTAATCAAGCAGAGAGCAGCACTTACATGGACGAGAATAAAAGCTTAAGTCCCACCAGGGTCCAGCCAGGCTAAAAATGTCTGAGCTTAAGCAACTCTGGAGCACTCTTCATAAAAGCCTGCATGAAATCACTCGTTATGAAACTGACTCACGTCCACTTAAGAACTCATGTTCTCATATTCAGTTTGCTGGCCTTTCTTTCTCAGGGCTCCCAGTCTCCATCCACCCTCAATCCCCCAACCCCAGCCAACGAGCGAACGGTGGCCTGGGTCTCCAACATGCCTCATCTGTCGGCCGACATCGAGAGTTCGCGGATTGACCGTGAGGAGTTCAAACTGAAGGAGTACTCAAAGAGCATGGATGAGTCACGCATGGACAGGGTAGGTCTCACTTTTTAAGAACCGTCCTTTAATTAAAAAAAACATTTTGATTCAAGCTCGGTTAAATGCAGAAGAACATTTGGTCGTGTCGGCCGTCGCTGAGCAGATGGCACTCAGATCGGGTCACAGAGGTCTCGAACAGCTCGGAGAAAAAACAGCAAAGTGTTCTTAAATCTTTCTCAGTGCTTTTACTCCTCATCAGCCTGCATGTAAAAGCTGCAATTTGGAACATTTGGAGGTGGTTTCCTACTTTCCTGTGTGTCTTTTAAATCCATAAATGTGCATAAAGAACTTTTTAATTCACCAACCACTCAGAAATAATGTTGTGAAACCAGGTCGAAACATTTGTAATTTAGCTTTTCCTCCATACATCTTGTTTTTTTAGGTACGGGAGTATGAGGAGGAGATCAACTCCTTGAAGGAGCGCCTGATGATGTCCCACAAAAAGCTGGAGGAGTATGAGAGGAGGCTCCTCACGCAGGAGCAGCAGACCAATAAGATCCTCCTTCAGTACCAGAATCGGCTGGACGACAGCGAGAGGAGGCTACGGCAACAGCAAGTGGAGAAAGACTCCCAAATTAAAGGAATAATTAGCAGGTAAATGGAGGCTGTTATTGGGATTAAGGGAAAAAAAACAGCTAAGACTTCATGTGGTTTATTTTTATACATAGGCCACATTGACTTTATTTTGTTTAGAATAAGTGAGTTTTCTTCAAAATATGAAGGAAAAGCTCTCAGTTAAATATTGCTAGCATAGTGGAGGCAAAAGACTTCAGTTGACACAGTACAACTTAAGCACATTGGATTGTTTTTAACAAGAGCAAAACATGAACTTTAAGCGAGATGTTTTCCTTTTCCTGAGATTCATATATCGCATATTGGAATATGACTCTATTTGCAGGAGTTGTTATCTTGCAAAGAATATTGAAGGGTAGGAGGTTGTTTCAGTTTCATTAAGATCTACAGCCCTGTGAGAAAAGCTGCACAGGAGCTGAACAGCATATTGAAAGCCAAAGCTGCAGACATGTAATGAGTGACAAATTAAATGAGAGACTATTATAAGAAAGACAGAGATCTATATCTTCCTTGATAGGCGTGCAGGCCGCGTTCCCTCGGCGGCTGGTTCTTTTCAGCTGAGTTAAACCGGACAGAAAGGGAGTCTTTTATTGTCCTCTGAGCTCTTGTTGCACCAAATCTGCTATTATAACTTCACATCATGTTTTACTCGCTCTTCAAGAGCATCACATGTGGACGACTGTTGAAAGCTGCAGTCCTAATTTATTGAACGCTTTGTGTGAAATTTTAACGGTGCAGTTTCTGAGCGCAGTCTTCAGTTTTTATTGATTGACCAAAAAAAAAATAGGCAGTTGATGGGAAAAAGAGTGGAATATTGATCGTATTTCAGCTGTATTCAGGCACAAATGTTTGCTGTGGGTTCCTTCATTCATTTTAAAGTGTGACTGCACGTAAACGATGCCGCCCAAATTTAGTTTTATTTGTTGTTTTTTTTTACTTTTGGAGAGTTCAGGAAAGAAAAAAAAGGCTCTGTAAGGAAAAGAGTGCAATATTTTTTTTGCTTGCTCACATCTTGTAGTAGTCTGTGGTCTGCAACTGAAGGGTGGATAACTGTGACAGAGATTATTGCCACTTCTAATCCACTCCAGGAAAGAAGACACGGAATGAAGACAGAGACAGTCCTGCTCGTCTTTTACAGAAAAAACACATCTGTATCAGCCTAACCTTGTATATAACCCCCCCCAAAACACCCTGCTCAGATCCAGGCTGTTGCACTTATCATCAGCCATTTCTAATGAACACAGCTTCTAACTGGATCTCGGCATCATGTCGGATGATTCCACTTAGCTTAATTTTCTAATTGACTCTCCCATAGAGATTGGAGATTTCATTGAAAAAAGCACAAGAGGATTGAATATTTGATAACGTCAGAAACTTGTCTGCACGTCTCAAAGCAACGCAGAGCATTGATTTGGACCTTCAGGCGCAGGACTATAGAAGACCGAGGTTTAATATGAGGTCTTCCATTTGAAATCAAGGTGAACCATGTTCACTGAAGGACTGCTGATGCATCTGAACATGGGCATCGATAACCTCCCTCTCCTTTTTTTATGCATTCATACGATGCCGTGGTGAAATACGAAGAGGGGAGCACGTTACAGACTATGATGAAGATTAAAGCATGAGGCATAAAGGGAAAAAATGCCACATTATAGAAACTTTATCAGGGCACTTAAAGCCAAACCATTGAATAATGCTCCCCTGGAGTAGAAGCTTAGAGCGAATAAAGTAAAGCCAAGTGTGCAGAAAAACCGAGAACTTCGAGGCTTAACACTTGACTTTTATCATCTGACCACACAAGGACAAATGAAGTAGCAGATCTGGATGCTTCCGAGTCAATTTTACTCACAGCTCACTGAGCCAGACCATGTCATCGAATGCATTGTTAAGGCTTTAGAACCATCTGGACACGTTTCGATTTAAATGCACACAAGAGCAACGCGAGTGCAGAGAGAGTGGATGCCAAGAAACGTGGTCTCAGGCCACCGGACTCCGAAATCTTAGTGAAATGATAATGTAACCGTAGCCTTATGTTATATATATTTAATCTTAAATTGACTTTTACTTTAAATTTTCACATACAAATACACTACAATGATGCAAATGCAAGCTCTGGTTCTGCAAAAAGGAGTTCGGGCTATCCGGACTCCGTAACTCTCGTACATAGGCTTGAAAACATTTATCTGCAGAACTACAAACACTTGGCGCTGCGTTTCAAGTGTTGGAGATTTTCTTTCAGAGAAGCCTTAATGTTCTGTGCATAAACTTTACTTTGCTCAGAGCAAATCAGCTCACACTTTTTGTTCTCAATGATCTAATTTAAACCAAAGCCAAATGTTGAGTTTTAGGTCATGCTACGTTAAACCCACTGAAAACACTCGATCCACTTTACCTGTAGCACTTGTATATATTTTTCTTTAGGGTTGTGATCCTTTAAGTTGGCTACAGGCTCTCTTTTTTTTTTTTCAAGAAAATTTAATGCATAAATATAAACTATTTATCTTCCCCAAGCTGTTTGCTGTGATCCGAACAACAGATTTATGTTGAAGAGATGCGCTGAGTTTAAAGAAGGGGAAATAAATCTATGGTCCTAATCGTACCTGTCATAGTAATAATCTATTTTTAACTATAATCCATAGTATTATAAAGTCTGTGATGCAAGAGCCATAACAATAATAATTTATGAAATATATATATATGATGAATTCTATTGAGAGTGAGATTATTTATAGATTAACCTTGCAATAGCTAACTTTTAGCGAGAGAAGCGCAATAATAGCTACGATATGTCCACATGCACAATGTGTGCAGACGCACACGCAACATCCTGCAGAGGTGCATTGTGTGCATCCTGTGTACATACAAAAAAACCCTAAAACTTCCTGCCAAAATCTTCTACCAGGTGCAATCTACAGTATCTAAAGAGAGAAACAAAGACCTGGAATACTGTAAAGTGCAAAGTACCACAGAGACAGCGTGACAACAGTGACGTGACGCTTTGACAACAGTGTGTTCTGCAAAGTGTGTTCTTAAGTTCTCTTGTTTTTTGGCTTTTCTGTACGGTGTTTTGTGAATTAATCTGCATTTTAAATGAAAGACTGCAATGGATATAATTTATTTATCAGAGCAACTTTATTTCCTTCTCTCTGTTTGATTTTTGCTGTATATGCTTGGTATGACTTTTTGACCTGCAGTCTGTCATTGGTGGTGTCCGGTGACATGGTGATCAGAATAGTTGTTAAGAAAGCTTAGACAGTACTGTCATTTTACTTATGCAGTTACAGTATGATTTCAATATTATTATTATTATTACTATTATTAAAAGGAAAAGCATTTTATTTTCTTTTTCCCTCTCCAGAGATATAGATAATATTCTGATGTCTGTAGCAAGAATATATTGATAGGCTGTATAGATTGTACTACAGCGGAACTTATGTCTAAAATCTTGCAAATTAATTCATAGTGGTGCTGAGTTTTGGCTTGATGTGTGTGTGTGTGATCAACATCGGTCCGACCGACATGGCTTGTAGCAACAGCCAAGGGTTTATAGTCACTTTTTCTACAGACCTGCGTCAAATAGTTGCAAATAATTCTTAGCTTGTGCTATCAGATGGGTGGGGGGGTCTGCAGCATCAACTCCAATCAGATGTTTAAGAGGTAAGTTTTTAAAGATACGCACCACATGTTGCACCTGCTGGCAAATAAAGAAAGTATTTGCAGCTGCTTTTTGATTCAGGTCTGTTGCTTCTTTTCCATTGACTTTGCATTAACTTTACGTCCAATTTGACACCTTTTGTCTCCTGCCTTTTTTTCTCTGTAGCAAAAGATTCAGACATTGTGACCTCATGTCGGTAGATACACACATTGTTTTTGACCACATGTACGACTTGACCTCAAAAAGCACACTACTTGAAGTACAACTGGATATGAAAAGCTTAATTTTTTTTTTTTGTAACACATCACCCACATGAATCATTGTCTGCCTCTTGAAGTCATGTCAAAAATCTTGATGCTGTATTCTCATGTTACATTCCATTGTTTTCTGAGACAGTGCTTATATTTCTGTCTGTGCTTACGGTGTGATTGATTCTTTTTTTCTTTTCCTATTCTCTTCTTTTGTAAAAATAACTCTCAACACTGTACATTATTTATGGAATAAAACATCCAAACACTTATGTTTGAAACTTCACCTGTGGATTTTTCCTTCTTTATTGTCAAACATGTGCCTCTCTGTGTCCTGAATAAAACAAATGTGCTAAAAGTAGCCTTGAGTGTGACAAAATGACCCAATTGGTGGTGTTTTTATTCTGCATTGAATCAGGACAGCAATAAAATGTCTCTGTCAACTATTTGATTGACTTAGTGGTCTAATAAACACTTGAGTTAAAATCTTTCCTGTCATCAGATGAGCTGATAAAAGTTTGTCTGCTTAAATAAATGTACAAATGTTTATTCTGTTGTTGTAAATTCTTGTTAAAACTGATGGAAAATCAATGCAATGAAGTCCAGGATGAGAAGAAGACTTTGTAATTCACACTAACTTTCATTTGGCATCCATCACCACCATAACAATATACCCAGTTAAGCCAGTTGGCTGTGCGATTGTGCAAGGTAACCTTGTGTTAGAGATATCCTTGAATGACCCTTTTCTGGAGTAAATCCCTGGCACTGGGATAATCACGAGAGCTGGGAAGCCTGCACTGTCCGATGGCTCATCAACACTGCAGCACTAAGCTCGCTCATATCTGCGTGCTGGGTCTTTGAAATGATTAGTCAAAGGATTTTCCTCCGGTGCCTTGGTCAGTTCATGTTATGCAAGATGGGCAATTCCCTGGGGATGATCGGGATCCGTTACTGAACCATTTACCTCACATAATCAGCCGTAATTGTCCACAGTTGGCCGTAATTGCACTTGGAAAACACCCTAAATTGGGTAAAAAAAAACCTTTGATGAATCCCATGGGGCCGAGAAGAAAAAAAGAAAAGGGCTCCACCAGTGAAAATTGGAAGTAAAAAAGCTTGGGTTTGTGCTACTTAACATTTACAAGAGCTTAAAAAAAAAAAGAATGAGCTGCCGTTCAGGTAACCAACATCTGACCACTGTGGTGTCGTTGAGACAGATGTTGGAGATGCATCTGCTCAACTTCTTGTCAAGTGTCATCTTGAATTTATAATGCTTCCTCTCTCTCTGTCACCTTTCCCCCTCTCTCCCTCCCTCCCTCCCTCCCTCCCCTCTCTTTCTTTCTCTGCTTCTAAGACTCATGGCTGTGGAGGATGAGTTAAGGGGAGGACCCATGATTGAGCCAAAAACCAGGATTTTCGCTGATCAGGTCTGTGACACTGCTTCTTCTCTCGTCGAGTCCGTTCGACGGCCCGTGCTGTCTTGGGGGGGGGGGGGGGGGGGGGGGGGGGGGGGGGGGGGGGGGGGGGGGGGGGGGGGGGGGGGGGGGGGGGGG
>JAQNCA010000030.1:4467465-4479707 GCA_029783725.1 Acanthurus tractus
TGACTTGTGTTTTCTAATTGTTTCACAGGACTGGAGGACGGAGACGCAGTAGAAGTCCGGACAGGAGGCGGCGCTGAGTTTTCTTGGGTCTTGTCACGGGCTGGAAGAGTTGTCTGTAACTTTGACAGCCAGTTTGTAATACTTTCATCCTCTAAGAAGCCAAATTCAGAGCTTTTGTACTTTATTTTGCAATTAACACTTATGTCCTGTAGTTGTGCAATTTCCAATTTTGACTTATGGAATTGTTCTGAAGAGATGAAAAAGTCGCAAAAAATAAGTTCACCAACTGTAGCATTTCCAATTTTTTTCTAAATGGCCAATTCAACCAATTCTAAAGGATCTCGATTCAACTGGCAGTAATAACAGGTTTTTACTTCATCACATCCGCGTGGGTAGCTCATGTTTATGGTTTTCATGATTTCCTAAACATATTGTTTCAGTTTGCTCAATGTTTTGTGCATTTTATTGTGCTGGAGTGTTTCGTTTTATATTTTTTGGGGGGAAAAATTAAACTTTTTAAAAGGTGAACGTGTGTCCTGTTGTGTTTAATTTAGCCCTGCTAATGACGTAGGGTTTACATCATTGTGTATGACCTCATCCTGGCGATGATACCGCCCCGGCTATTTTGTTAACTCCAAAGCACCTGTCACTCTGCACTGTGCCACAGTCATAGGCTACTCGGGCTAAGCCCCTTGCCCCTCATTTCTCCGCAGCCAATTGGCAAACGAGTGCTTTGTATTCTGTCGTTCTCATTTGGTGTTTACTCCATTGAAAAGCGTCACTCAAAGTGACCGAGACTGACCATTGGCGCTCACAAATGTCACTAACCTCGACTCTCCTCTCTGATTGGTCGGTCCGTCGTGGGGCGGGCTCAATTCTGGGGTTGACGTTGTTGTTGTAAGTGGTGGAGAAATTACTTTGTCGGTGGTGGTCCGGTTTGGGATCTTACGCTTAGTTCCAACAGTTAAGATGCTAAAAAGTTGGGAATTGTTGGTCCTGTAAACGTATGTGCTATTCTCAAGTTGGTACTTTTTGGAAAACTTAATGGAGCGATGAAAAAGGCATCTGCGAGGCCCTTCAAGGTAAGCAGTAAAGGGATACTCTTACGTTAGCTACGAGCGTTAACATTAGCTAGCGCTAGCTGCTGATTAGCTAGGCTTGAAGTAGCCACTTGCTAGCCAAACGTTACGGCTCAGTGTACTTACTGAAAAATAAACAACACTTCTTTGTGATGAGCATCCGTGCACCCGTGTCACAGTTTCTCTGAGGTTTGATAAAATACTGCATTACGTAAAAAAAAATAAAGTTATTTAGCTGAGTGCAAACGATGCATGATCCCCATGCGTTTGAACGCCTCAAATGCGTTTATGTAAGCATGTATATTGTTCTGTGATATTTTGTTCCAAAGATAGTCGTGGCCATAATAGCTTCGCCCAGAGTATAAATTAAGGACAAGCCATCATCAGGAGCGCTGATCTGCATTTTTGGCGTGGCAAGCCAGTTTGGCGAACAAAATTGGCTGCCCAACATTTCATTATCGCTAGCTTTATGAGCTGTCAACTATATCTTTGCAGCTAAAACACTGAGTTGTGCTGAATGGGATAGCAGCTCCTATATGTGTCCTTTGCGGTTGAAAGTTATAGACTGGGTGTGTATTTTTGCACCTAGATTTACCTTTTAAATTTCATGTGCTAGCTCTGTAAAAGCTGGGAGTCACGATCCAGATTATCTAAGCCCGGTTTTTCTTGAAGGTGCATGTGTGATGTAACATTTACTTAAACTACCAGCTTATAGAAAATTAACTGCTTGTGTGAGTGTAACTATTAATACACCCTCACGTGTATTTTCATAAGATCTCACCCTTAAACGCCTGGTTTTTATGAAGCTGCAGTCAAGTGGCTAACATGATCAAGTGAGTGAAGTCAGCAGTGCGAGCATTTCTTTCCAAATCTTGCTACCAGGTATGTTTGACCATAATGTTGGCCTTAGCTTGCTGGTCACAGGGTTCAGTCTGGCTGTCGTGCTCATTTTGAAACCAAGACTTGGGTTATTTGCTTTCATTTCCAACATCGCCACGATGAGGGAGGTTTGTATTTCACTTGGCCTTGAATAATTTAGGTTCTTGTGATTGTGGGCTCTTTTGTTTGCCGGGGCTCCAGGATGGGCAGTCATCACGAAAAGTATGAGTGAGGTACACAGCCTTTGCTGCACTACACTGCACTGCACTGCACTGCACTGCACAGGGATTGTTTGTGTTGCTGAAAAAGCCATATCCTGTTGAAAACATAAACAGCAGTAAGTAGAATGATCTTCATACAAGGGCGATGGAATTTCAAGAAGCTAGCCCTCCCACCTGCACTTCTGCTCCCACTTGTAGTTGTGCAGGGATAAATTTGAAATGCAGCACACACAAACTGCCTGACAGCTGCACAGAGGACCGTCGATCTGTAGCAGTACGAATCAACCACGACTGGTGAAATAGTTATTGTTGTAGATTAAAAGACATGTACTGATACATTATTTCACCTCTGTGGACGATGGGGGAAGTTGTCCGTCAGTTATCGGATCCACTGTCCATCGTGGCTCAGAGATGAAAAAGATTTTCATACTCGGATGCCCAGTCTCTGTGAGTGTGTCAGGTTGTGTTGTCAGGCTGCATTGTGCAAGTCCTTAGCACTTCAAGAAATGTATTGATGCATTCAGCAGCACAGAGAGCACCCTAGGCAAGTTTTTTAAGTAGGGTGTAGCATCCTTATGTGCACCAAACTGGCAGGATGTAACAGGAAGAATATAAATGTTTTTGTTCTGTTTTCTCACCTGATGTAACAGAAACACAGTTTATCTGACATGTGAGAAGGCTGTTTGTGAACACTTGCGTGACTCCATCAGTCAACACAATTCACTGGCTTGACTGGCTGGTTATCAGACGTGAAAAAGAACAAAAAATAAAGTTTTGGTTGTTTTCTTTAAAAACCAGTGATGTTTGAACACTTGCCATGTCTGTGGTTAAGTGTTTTGTTGAAGAACTGTCTCTTTAAAGTCTCAAAGTTGTTTGTGGCAGTGAGATTGTTGGCACAGTGTTTTGCCGTGACATATAGCACAGTCATATGATTACTCAGTGCAGGGCAGGGCAGCAATGAATTGATACAAGTCTCTGGTTATAGCTTCTCTAGCTAGCAGTGAGTTAGATTTTTTTTGGTACTTCTAGAAGGAAATGTTTAGTGTGAAGTATTACTTATCTTGTGCTAGTTTGTACTTTCATAACCTCAATGTCTTCAACTTTACATCTCAGCGTTGTTGTTCTAGATGGCTGTGACAACGAATGCCTTGGTGAATATAGTGTTTCACAGGCCAACCCTGCTGCTTCAGCAACGCAGAGGATATGAAAATTTAAATTAGTCTCTTGCTGGGCTCCCCCAAACAGCTGCTCACTGAGTGTGTGTGTGTGTGTGTGTGTGTACATCAGGGATCGAGTGTCGGTTTCAGAGCCGGGCTGATTTGACCATGGAGGTATTCCCAAAGGATCTCTCAAACACGGCCAGATAAATAAGTAAATAGATAAGTGCTTCTTCAGGTTAGTGGGACAAACAAATTATTTCTGTGTCAGCTCTGCATGTATGTTGTAATTTTTACAGCAGCCAATAAAGCTGAAGCCAAGGCCCAGCAACCTGCGTTCTTTCAGGACACTCTGGAGCCCTTATCATTGTTCAGATGAAGAAATGACAGCTCATAAATCCCACGCAGGTGTTGCCACACTTGTGTTTTCTTATCTCTAAGTGGCAAAAGTCCGAAAAGTTGGAACAGAAGTGATTCTGAGGAGAAAACTACCTCAGTCTCCCAAACTGCCACAGTGAAAAGGGGATCAATAGGTGGCTTGTTTTTGACAAGCATCTGTGTCCAGACAGCAACTTATAAAACTCTTTGGAGCCCCACCCTCCCAAGCATGGCTGGTTGCCTGCCAGTCTTGTGACACAGCAGCCAGCCAGTGCCCAGGGCTGTTTGTGTCAGGGTGGAGAGGCCTAGAACCGTGGCATCTACCTGGATGCCAGCGGCTGCTTGGCTGTGAACAGCATGTTTTGGACAGGAGGCCCAGACTTGATGCTTTGGAATTATATTTAGATATCTCACATGGTTGAAGTACAATAGAATTATTGTGAGTAGGGTGGCATAGTTTTATGAGTAAAGCTATAGCTTATACCAATGAAACAGCCATAATCCCATACAGCACGACATGCCACTCCCACAAAGAGAGGTCATGGTAATGAGATCTGGCTGTATCAGTTACTTTATGCTCTTCACCCTGTCTTCCTCTACAAACTGCACAGGCTGGTGAATTAATAATGATTATACCGTCACAAAATTTGGCACACCTTGTCGTACAGCTGTTAAAATAACATCATTACTTAATTACAAAAAAGCCTTCAGTTTTAAAGGGGATAAATTACCATATAAAACACTGACATAAATGACATCGACACAAATCATTTTAGGTTGCAATCAGCAAACAGTCATTTTCTGTCTCAATATTTATGAGCTGAACCCCCCAAATTTTTTAGTGAACTTCAAATAGTTATTGCAGTCTTCTCACATGATCTATGGCTCTTTTTATTCTCATATTTGTGAAACTTGGTGGAATAAGTTTGTAATATATCCACATTTTTTCCATTGAGCAGCGTCTCTCATAGCCGACAAATTAATTGAACAGAACCAAATATGACCCAATTTTGAAAATATAGTTACTTCAGAGTCTGTTGTTTTTTGATTAGATAAGAAACTGCCAGATTTGAAATCTTTACCGAGGCTCCAGAAAGCATTAGATTGGATTGTTTAGTACCTGTCTAGGTGGATAGAGCTTCAGGCTGTGCTTGAATATCATTTTTCTGTATTCAAAGCTTCTGTCAAGGTTTTCTAATGAATCTCTCAGCGTTGGTCGTCAGCTGCTGTCTGCTGGCGTCTGTCTGTCGCTCTGCCCCTTCAACCCACACAGCAGTCAAAGCCCCTCAGTATGCCGTAGCCTATGCAAATAAATGTTGATTTGCAATTTGCAAATAAATGATGATTTATAATTTGAATGTTGAAGTTAAGAAGCCTTAAACTATCTGGTGAAGCCCTGCTAAATCAAGAGAATTAATCATCTCCACAAGCCGAAATCTGCTGATATTTGTTCAGGGGGTGAGGGTGGTTTCAAAGCCTTGTAGCAGGTGAATAATGTGATTTATTGGGATGCCATGTTAACCTGTGGACAAAAGTGTCGTCTCATTTGCAAACCAGAAGACATTAGTCCTTCCTGCCCTGCCCTGTTGATCCAGGACTGCAGGAGTAATCCCACACACAGCCCTGATGAGGAGCCTGTCACCCAGGATGACATCACACAGGGAGTGACGTGAAGTCGCCCTGCTGTGTACAGGGCCTGGCCCGCAGCACGTGGGGATTCACATGAGCATTAGTGCTGCCCGCCTGCAGAGGCGGGTGCTTGTTTAGCCACTGGCTTCAGATCTAGCAGGGCTTGGTTGGCTTCACATTCAGGCTGATTAAGCAGGGGTGGATCTTGAACATTTGAATTAGTTCTGTTTTACACCATGGTGGATGCAAGTTGTAGCTCCATTTTGTGTCTCATGTTAAAGCCTTTTTGCTTTTTTAAAGCTACGTCCTTCCTTGTTGTGATCTTTTTGTTTCACAGGAATGGAACAAATGAAGTCAATTCTAAAATGGCACTGCGTAAGGTTCAGATGATTATCTAGAAATCTTTCATGTTCCTCAGTATTTATTTTGCAAATGAAAGCAGTAGTTATCTTGCTTACTTGTTCGCTTATGAAAATGTGAATTATGTAATGACAAGCACATTGTACAGTAAGCAGAAAGGGACATTTTGACGTCATTGCCAAGAGACATTATTCGTTGCCAGTGTATTTGGATGGTGGGAGAGCACGAATGTTTGCTCTTTCTCTGGTCTTTATGTGATATTTTACTTGATCATTTGTTTGGCTTTCACTACTTCAGTATTTGTGATTATGATCTGAAATGCATCACTGCATGTGCATAGGTTGAGGACATGAAACTGATTCATGAGTTGGACAAAAACCGGCTTTGCACTGAATTAATGCATGAAAAAGGTTTTCACAGCCAAAGTGTTGAGGCAGTAGAACTTGCACGTCATCGCGAATCACTTTCTAAATGCTTTTAACCGACCTGCCCGGCTTCAGTGTGACACTGTACTTTTTGACCTGTGTGGCTCACAGGTAAATCTGCAGTCTTAGCAGCATGCTGTATAACACATTCTAGTTGCCTTAATCATTACAGTTAAAACTCACTGTTGATTATCAGTCTTTGCTAATACATACACAGGCAGTGTTCAGATGGATGCAGGCGCTTTTATTTCTCCACAAAGGCTAAAATTCGATAAAGAGGCCACAGGGCTGAATGAGGACTTCTCACCCACAGAGTCTGGAGTTTGGTTTGGCAGCTTCGTGGAATACTGAAACCAACGCATAAAGCTCAATTTATTCATCTACCTCCATGCTCCTGTCTTGCAGAGGCAGAACAACAATTTGCTCTGGATATGCAGCAGCCTCTCTATATATCTTGTTGTGACTTTTTTCTTTTTGTACTCGTTTTTTCGAAGACGATAATGCTCTGGCGGAAGATTTAACTTCCATCTCCTTCACGCTTTTTTACGATTCAATGCCCCCCCACCCCATTACATTTTCTGCCCCTGTATCAGATATTCACCGCGCTGACACTGTGCACAATGTACCGTGGTCTCCGTGTGGAATGTGGGAATGCCACTTGCAGACCCCCAAAGCCCTCTCCACAGTAGCCTGCTTCATGTTGCTGTTAATTAGCACTCCTTGACTGCCCTGGGCGGACAGGGAACCTCTGAGGCCGGCTTTAATAGGCTGTCTAATAAACCATCACTGCAGACAGACAGGAAGGGAGTAAATAAAGCTAGGACTTACAGCAACGGGTGGGCGAAACATATAAGATTATGAAGACATTAATTATTATCATTTCCTCGTGAAAATGTTAATAAATCTACCGCCCACGTTTAAAATGACATGGTAACAAGGATGTCCACTTCTCATTTTTGGTGCTTCTATAGCAAAGTTCTGTAGTTTTTGAAAAAATGTTAAGTTACATATAAAATTTCAAAAGTTTTCTGTCATTTAATCGTTAAAATCTGTTAATTATTGCGAATATATTTCAGTTAAATCATCTGAAAAGAAAGGATACTACTGCAGAATGACCTGGTATGGCTGATAGCTGTCTTATGTTTAATTATAGTGACTGTGGACCAGAAAACACCAGCTTCTCTTAAATGAGCTGTAAAAGCATATTTTGTGAGAAGACCTCTTTGTTTTTCTAACAAAGGAAGAAGAAGGAGTAGACATCCAGTAATTAGAAATAGTTTTATCCTTAAATTCAATTCTTAACAAGCTCTTTCTCCACAAAACTGGGGGTTTGTTTCAGGCGCTGACATCCTGTCCAGTATTTCATGGACCCAAGGGAATCTGGAGATCTCTGCGACATGCACTGCTACACCATGACATAAGGTCTCAGACACTTTGATAAACACTTGTGCCCAGAAGCAGAATACTGCCCGTTTCATTTGGCAGGACTTGGCTGTTATTACTCTGCTCCACTGAATATCAGCAAGAGTCCACATTAGGCTGAAAGGAACCGCTATGAAACACTTTCACGGACTAGGTGACGCTTTGTCTGAAGCCCTGTCTCATTCTCCAAACCAAATTTACACCTTGTCACCCGTACAGAGGCCCGCTGGAAGAAGAATGTACGTCATCTCGAACCTCACTTGAACCCGTCCTGTCCTGTTAATGGGTGCCCAACCTAACACGCTGTGCCGTGTTCAGAACTGTGCCGCCCCGGGATATCTTTGTCTTTTTGTTCTCGACAATTAGACCTAAACTGGGCTGTAATTGGATGTTAAGTTTTAGCAGTGTAGATGACACCATCGATGTGTGGTTGCTTTTAACTAAGATGCTACGGTGTGTTGTTCCCGTCTGTGTTTGAATGTCAGTCGTTGGCTGCTGTTTCAGCTCAGGACGGTTTAATATTTCCTGTTTTAAGATGTTGTTTCTGGTAGAATTTGAGTCTAATACAGTTGGAAAACTCACAAAATGTCACAATAGGAACTGTTCTTGGACTTGTTTTCCTTAAAAAACCACACCTTGCAGCTTCTTGGTTTCACTGAGCTAAGAAGAACTAAATTGTTGCTCTTCTGTCCACTGGTTTGGTCAAAAATAAACCTGTAATTCAACCAGTTACATGTGAGAATACTTAAGGATAAAACCAGATGGAGCCATTGTTTTTGCTGAGAGTGAGCTTCAGAGCACTGGGGAGCTTCTGGAGAAGATTCAGCTTGAACTTCTAGAGAAATAAACTCAGAGTCTCGTCGGTTTTGTTCTGATCCAGAGCTGTTTACTGTCTCAGAGTATGTTGTTCAAACTTTTGGGATTAAAAAGTGGATTTAGGTGGATGCATGCTGTTTATCCAGGCTGCCATTCCTCGCTGTCTGTGGCTGAGAATACCCATACTCGCTCTTTGGTGACGGACAAATAAAATGACAACAACTGTAGACTTCTTTGCTGGTATGCTCGTCCAATCACTCGAGACAAAGTGATGTAAGGAAAATTAATTTTTAACCCGTTTTAATGCTACTCGAATGGTACTCGGATTAGAGGGAATTAAAAGAGAGCTTAAAAAATGTGGAACTTTCCAGATTAAAAGCACGGCAATTACTGGATAATTGAAACTCAGACCAGTTAGACAGGTAGCCAGACATTTAAAACGGAGATTAGGGATTAAACGGTGGTTCTCTGTATGCATTTGAACTGTAGTTGTGTTTATAAGGTTGCTATTAGGTGTTAAATGTAAGGAAAGATACTCAGAGCAAGAACTCTAGTGTTTTAATGGACGTGAAGTGACTATGTCCTGAAGAACAATACTATTAATAGACCTAAACCACTTTTTCTCTAGTTCCTCGTGTGAATTTGGAGTACAGAAATGAGTTTATTAAGCTGCAGCAGCTCACTGATCAAATAGAAATCCACTGCAACCTGAGGACGACCCATCCTGCAGCTTTTTAAACTCCCAAACAATAAAACCTAGCTTTGAATCCATGACCTGAAAGTAGATCTCGTTTTTGTCACCTGATTTTGCCTTGAGCTCCTGATGTAGAGACAAAAAAAAGAAAAGGGCTGGCTGCTGAGTTCACATGGCTTTGGACTGAATGTGTCTGAGGCAGCGAGCATGATAGGGAGGCCGCAAGAGGGAAGTTAGACTTGGCAAATTTTTGTGTGATGACTGGACAGCTTTTAGAGCAGACCAGCTCGAGTGGCATGGGCTCAGAGAGGGCAGGCATGGAGTGGAATCTCTGACATCAGCTGTGTGTGCATTCAGACCGGTGTTGTCTTACCCATTACACACTCACACACACACACACACACACACACACACACACAGTCGCCCACAGCTGGCGGTCAAGCCTTCATCAGGTATGGAATGTGCTTGCTACATGCTTCACTCTGCAAAAATGCTATCCATTAGAGCGCTGCTGCTGCTAATAATAACAATAAACTACCAGATTAAGGAATGGTCTGAAACGTGTTTAGCTCTCCTTGTAGGGTGGCTGATCTTTTCTGCTCCTGCTGATTTCGAATTCCCAGTAGTTTTGTAAGTAAATGATAAGCTGGACGGTGCTAGGCCGAGTAGACTGAGACAAGTGGTGAAAGATAATTATTATCCATATTTGGGAAGAAGATAACGAGCCCTTGCTGTAGCCACATCATGGGTCTTTGCTTTTCCGAAGACAAAAGCTTCCTTTGATTCACATGAACCACCTTTTTGTTTAGAAGGAGAGGAAGAATCGAAACGGTCCATTCGTTCCTATTATTCACATGTCAGCCGCAGCTCTGTGGATGTTCTGTAATGCTGCAGTTCAGTGGGTTTCATTGATTTTTCTCCGATGACCAGCTCACTGGTATATTTCCTTTTGTCCAGGGAAATCGTCTCACTCCAGTTTACCGTATTGATTTCAGAGATGTCAGCCAATAGGAGCTGACAACATAAATCCCCGACCTCGATACCAGTCGAGCACATCCACTCAGCCGAGTGGGTGAATTAGTGAGGCAGCAGTTAACAAGCAGACAGGAAGTAATGACTAGCCATGTTAGGCTGAAGGAATCTTGAGGTTTGAGTTGTTTTCTTGCTTCTTTAAAGGTGAGCCGCTGTAGTCTTTCACCTCTCGGATGATTATTATTCTTAAAAATGCTTTTATAAGTGAATTTATTTTGACTTTGAGGAAGGAAGAGGAGCACTGAACCGCTTTGCTACGCAAGCTTTCCTTCTGCGGTGGCCTTGTACAAGCCTGAGGGGTTATTTACATTTGCAGTGTTTATAGAATTCTTTAACATTATGCAAACTTTTGAAAATCAATGCACGATGTTAACACTGCTCACATAATGCACCCGGTTGCCCTTGAAGACAACTGATGTTGCAGAAAATAATAAAAATGGCTGAGATATCCTTTGCTTTTTCTTTGCCAGGCGCAGCAATTTTGCTTTGCCATAATGAGTGTATTTATCTGTGTCGGTGTCTCAATGCAACTGCAAGTAATGTCAGGTCCTATAAAATGCTATAAGACTGTTTTTTATTTTTTGCACCGTTGTGCATTTTCTTGTCTGTAGGGTCTGCTCTCTTTTTTTAACCCCTTTGCTTTTAATGCATCTTATAGAAAAGATTCATTCTGTACGGTACATGTGCTGCAGAGCCATTGTGCAGCTCCATTCAGCTGAAAAAAGGGAACTTTTGAAGAACTGGGTAAAGGGCTTGATGTTCCTACATTCCTTAGCCAGGCAGCGATCAGCCTCCTTCCCAGCTGTAGCTCTGATGTTATGTAATGAGTCAGTGTAGGCTGACTGGGCTCAGTCAGTTACCAGATTACAGCACTCCACTGATAAAGACAGCTGAAGGACAGCCTTCACACCACACCTCTGTTTTACTTCCGCTTGTAAATGTGATGTTTCAGGAACATCCTTAAGACGCGACGAAGCTCTAAAATTCACACAAAAAATGCAACAGCAAATGGCATCTTCCTTCAGGGTTGTGCAGAGATGTTTTTAGTGTTTATTTGTGTTTCTACTGCGAAACAAACATCTCAGAGATATGTGGCCAAGATGAACAACAGAAAATTTGTAATAGAAAATCCACTTTCCACTGCTGTCTTGTTAACAATTTATGTACTGGAGACACTTTTTGGGAAATCTGCACTGCAGTTTCTAGTTATTTATTAGCTGAGAATGTAGACTGTTGCAATATATCTCAGTTTAGCTCCAGTTGTCGGCGCTCATGGTTCTGTCTAAAGGTCGGAAGTTTTCCTTTCTATTCCCCACGTCACTATATTCCAGAGATGGAGCAGCAGGGCCACACTTATCACCCCTACTTCGGCTTCCACCAGTCGTTCCCGCCCCTGTTTGCTTACTTAATGCCCTTTATCACATTACTCATATTGTTTTACAAGGCTGAGAGGGTGTGTTGCATTTGCTGAGATCACAGGAAGGGTTTCTGTGATGGAACTAAAATAGACCTTACACATTTATAGACGTGGCCATTCATCACGTCCTGACCATTAAAGGGGAACACAACGGCTCAGTCATCCTCATTTGGTAAAGTGTCATCACAAACTGTGCTGATTATGAAATAATTAGGTCAAAGTTAAATGTCTGTTCAGGTGAAGTCTATTAAACCCCAGCTGACTTTCCTCTAAATTACAAGCAAAGCTCATTTGTCAGGTAATAAATATAACCTCTGTGAGGCCAAGATAATCATGGCGTGGAAGCCTGAACAGTTAATAATATTTTTATATTGTCTGTCACTGTGCCAAGGTCCAGTTTCCTCATTATAGACTAGTTATAAAAGTTGAGTACAAACTTTAAAACAGTTTCTGCAGCTACTCGCAGGTCTGAACAGCTTCCTCCTTTCTCCTTAATGAAGGTATTGTTAGTTATTTGTACAGTATCTCTTAAAATGTGAACTGTACACAACTGTATTGTGACTTCTTTATTCACAATTCACTTCTGACGTCCACATCTGAGGACAAAAACATAATTGCATTGGAATTTTAGTTCTAACTTTTATGGGGGGAAAGTGTGTCTCGTATTTTAGAAAATGTTTAGTTATGAATTCAGTTTATTGGATCCTGTTTAATCGAAGGCTACCAAAGCTTT
>JAQNCA010000030.1:4669565-4682149 GCA_029783725.1 Acanthurus tractus
CCAGAGTTTTTGTGACCATTGGTATGTGCACTGTCACTCTGTAACCAGTAGCCCTCTTCAAGTTGTCATTTCTAACCAGACATGTACTTTTTAAGATTGATGCAGCAGCAGAATAGTATATTTAATGTAGACTGTTTAGTGTGGTGGTACTAAATTGACTGTGTATGATTGAAATGCAGTATGACTCATGTATTTCATGTGGCTTTTGGTGGCAGAAATGTGTCTGAGGACCACCGTGGTCTACGGACCACACCCTGAGCAGCATTAACTGTTGAGCCTATGCACTTGGCACATATTACTAACCTACTCCACAGCACTGCAGATGCTAAGCCTTGTGTAGTTTCTCTGTTCTAGGGTGACATTTGGCTTTGACTAATGTTGATACAGTGACATTAAATGAGAGATGTCTGAACACCTACTTAGTGATTTGAATACCACAAAGACCCTCCCATAGCAAAAAAAAGCAGAAACTGTCAGCATACTGTAATATAGTGTTGATGTCAAGTTATTTACACATGGATCTTAATTCTTATATGTGTATGTATCTTAAAAGGCTCTGAGTTATTAATTCTTAGAGATAATTTAATAATCAGGGGATGTCAGGGGATGTTTGATGTCAGGGGATCCACAGCAGAATTGTGACTCATTCAGCATCAAACAGCACACACTGCTGGAAATTACTAAAAACCCCTAATAATCTGTTGTTGAACACATGTAGGTATATGTGAAGGGTCTTCTGAGGGGTGTAGAAAGGCAACTCTGGCATCTAGAATCATTTCAGTACTGAGACATTCTTTTTTTTTTGGTCGCGATTTGAGCAAATGTTTATAAGAAATGAGCAGTAAGATGCTTTGTAAAAGGAAGGCACTTTGGGACAAACAGTTGAATATGAAAACTGGAAAAGAAAACACTTGCACACTTACATCTTTGTTTACTCTCATTTTCTGAACTCAGAATTGGTTAAGAACTTGGTCTCTAAAGAGGTGTATTATTTTCTTCCTTTGTCATGAATATGACTTAGATGAATTAGAAATGATTTTAGTTTCCTGTTGACCTTTTTTTTTCTGGTTAACTATTTTATATTCATAGCATTAGTGTGGAAGTGGTGGGAAGGCTCCACACAGACTGTCAGTAACCACATCCTCAGTCACACCACTCATGATGACGCCTTTACTGTGACAGAACAGAAAAGTGTTCCACTAAACATTCTCACACAGACGTCAGTGCAACGGGGACTCAGAAGAAGAAGAATTTTTCATGTAAGAGAGGTAAGATGGTCGATCTCTTTTTAAATCACATTAAAAATTAGAAATTGAACTTTTGATTTAAAAAAAAAAAAAAAATGAAGGTAATTTGAGGCTTAAATTTCTGGTTATCCAAATTTCTTCGTAGATGTTATCAATTGCTGACGTTAGCGTTTCTAATAATGTCTGCCACATGTGAGATTGTAGATTAATTTTTTGAGCCTTTGCCTTTTAATGGATTAATCTTCGTTGGTTGCTACTAAAATCGCGCAGAAAGGTTTTTCGATTGACTTCCTTGTGAAAACAAAACAAACGAATAACGACGGTGTCTTTATTTAGTTACAGCTGCTGGGTTTCCTTCTGTCTAACCAGCGGCTGATGACAGTGAGTTGTCCCCATGGCTCTTAAACTTGTGTTCCATTTGTTGCTGTGGGGCCTTGCTTTGTTTGTTCATGGTGGTGAGTTGAAATTCAATTCTGTCCAATTAGATATTTTTTTTCTTGCATTTCTATGAACTTAATGATGAACGAAAGAAAAGTGTTTTCCTTCTCAATGAACTTTGTTTAAGATGAACTTTGTATTTTACCCTTTTACATTGTTGTTTAGCTTTATGTTTCCATTTTACTTGAAGATTTTTTTTTTTTTTACTTCCTTGGGATTCCCTGGTGAACAAATAATTTAAAAAGTTGAATTATAGTAAACACGGCCTTGTATCGCTTACTGTACTTTTCTCTTCCTCTACAGTCGCACCTTTTTGCAATGTCACCTGCTCGACGGACTACGAATCTTCCCTGAACTGTTCCTGCTCAGGCTCTTTGCCGACTCATTCTGTCCTCATCCATGTTGCATGCAGGTACAAGTTCTTTTAAGTGTTGTTGAATATGTCAAGGCATTAGACAGTAAGTGGTTTTATCATACTGTAGCACCTCGAGCTTTGATTAAAATAGCCTGGGTGGAAGCTCTTGATTTCCCCCTGTGAATAACTGAAACCATAACAAGCCCCCAGCTGGCTTTTTTTAAATATTGTGCTCATAGTAGTAATATTCACAACATAGAGAAAGATTCTGTGATGTCAACTTTTGGGAAGCTTTTAAAAAATGGAGTTGCTTTGGAACAGCTGCTGCAGTCTAACCAAACACTGCTGATGGCTATAGATAATAGTATACTGTAATAGATTTCTAAACAGAGCCACCTTTTTGCAACGTTTTCGGCGCAGTGCCCTTTGAAAAAAAAATTCCCTTCAAGTGTTTTCATGATAAATATCCTTCACTGACGTCATGACGTGACGTTTATGTCATGTTTTACTTTCAGTGGTGTTAAAACCAACTGATAATGCTCTTACTATTGCACAGCAGATAATGATGAAAAAAAACTGTGCTATATTACATGCAAAAAAAATCATTTTAAAGTAAGACTTAGATTTATTTCAATAAATTATTTAGATGTGGTCATTAAAGTATTGCAATGAGATATGAACTGTGCATGACATTTTATGATTAAAAAAAACAAACTCAAACATGTTCCTTGTTGGATAAACTCTGTAATACTGATACCATTGAAGAAATGTTATGCTAAAAACTTTTTTGACAATTATTGTTGCTGATTTTTTTGAGAAAAACACCAAATATTTACTAGTCATGACAACTTGAATACGTTTCAAGCTATTAAGTTACTTTTAAGACTTTTAACAGCTGCATGCTTGTACTGAAGTAAAACAAAAAACAAGATGCATTGCAGTGCAATATTTAATACTGTAGTATTTAGTTCTGCTCATATCACCCAGCCATACCTACGCTGCATCAGCTCTGCTTAAAAACTATCACATTGAAAATACAACCTTTGGGGCTGAGGTGCTTACAGATGTCCTGGGCAATACGAAGCGTAACAAACTGCTGATCTTTTGTAGGGATGAAGATTTCGTCGTTAACGGCACCTGCAAAATCAAGCCACATCAGTCCTGGTGCAAAATGTCTCCGGATATGTTTGGTTTAGTTACAATGGTTGGAACCATTTGTACTTCAAAAGCAGTTAATCTAGTAACAGAGGTTGACAGTGAGTCATCCAGCTGGGAACTGAGTGATGTGGGTAAGTTGATCTGATGATTTGACATTTCAGTATTCATCGTAACTGCTAAATAGGTTGATGGGTAACACATAATTGCTAAAGATCACAGCAGTAACACGACTTATGACGTGTTTACTGGCATCAATATATATAAAAAAGAAGTTAAATGTTAATTTCTCTTGATTCTTCCAGGTTCAGTTAGTATTTTTACATATTTAACATGCTTCTTAAACACTCAGTGTCCCTCTTGTTGAAGACAGCCACTCTTTTCAATTGTCCTGATAAGTCACTGTATGTTGAATACCCACCTGTCTTGACTGAAAGCTCAGAAAACCCAATTTCAAAAAGAATCAAAGTGGCTGCTTTCCTAACTTACTGCAAATTGCAAATTGGGCTGCAAAACATCAACCCACCAACTTTGCTCTCCAGATTAAGACAAAAGCTAAAAATAACTTACAACTGCCACTTGTAGTGTAGAGCACGCAAGCATACACACTTTTTCAGTTTCATAATATTCCCCTGGTCCCCATGGGACTTTACTTTCACAGTGAAACCTCGGCCTCCTTTCGATGTTCAAGTGACAAACACCGAGGGATTCTACAACATCACTTGGGACCACGAAAAAGGACAAGACTGTCTTGATTATGTGGTGCGCATTAGAGAAAGTAAAGACTTGTCAAAGGTAAAATATGAGCATAACACCAAAACAAAATCAGAAAATATATGTGAGAGGATGTTGTGATAAATCACGGCCGAGTGTCTCTGTTGACTGATGCAAAGCTGCACCGTTTCTCTGTTGTTTGCTTCTGACAGGACCCAGCTCAATCCCTTTCAGTGACAGGAAAGCAAATCCTGTTAAATCACGAGAGATTGCTGCCGGGTGTCAGCTATATTGTGGATGTTAAGGCCAAATTCTGTCCAGAAAATACACTTGTGGGTCCGTGGAGCGAATGGAGTTCCACCGCAGAATTGAAGACAGCAGGAACTTTCACAGAGATTGAAGGTAGAAAAGTTTTGTAACTTCCAGCCTGAAACCAGGCTTTAAATCAGCACTTGTCTCATGCTCTGACTGCTTGCTAAAGATGTTATTTTTGTTTTGTTTTTGTGCGTCAGATCATCAGACAAGTGTGTGTTGCTAAGTATTAATGGAAACTTTGCAGAAACAGGAAGTGTGAAGTCTGCCACTTACTGGTATAATATAATTTTATCTTATTTCTTCCTCACAGGAATAAATGTAGGTTGGTGGTACAGCCCACTGTCCGTCATTCCGATCATTCTTCTATCTCTCCTGTGGCTGCTTTATTCGAAAAAGACGTGAGTACTTTAAATGCTGAAGTTACTTTATTTTCTCTCAGTGAGACTTTCCCTTTCTTTGAAAAGCGAATGTGGCTTCATTGTGATTTAAACTTTACACTGTGGGCTGATAATGGTGAGTTACCTGCAGGACATAAAAACTCAAAATGCCCCTTAATAAACAGTTCTCAGTGGCCGACTTATACAAAAACAGAGTGGGATCTGCAACTTTAAATCATTTACCATGTGACTTAAAGAGCCTTTTTTATCACTTTAAACTAGTAATCTTCAGTTACTACTGAATTATGAATAAACTTGAAACAAATAGATTTATACTTAGCCAAGTAAGATACTGATCAAAATAAAATGTGCAAATCGTTTTGAATCAGCACATAATTGAATGTCAGTCATTACCCAGAAACATAGCAAAGTGAAAGCACTTGAAGTCTTTAAGATCAGCAGCTCTATATCTTACAGTAAATGATGGAAGCTTTACGCTACTTCTCTCTACACTTTCCTGGCATCGCCTCCCACATATACAGAAACCACTGCTACACTGAATTTGCAGACACACACTGCACAGAAATTGCTAGCAGAGACGCTACAGAAAGTCATGCAGCTAATCAGTGTCAGATAACCGAGAACAAGTTGAAAAGGGCGCACAGTTACAAAAAAAAGCCATAAGAAGCAGAGGAAAGAAAGGTGCAGAAATAATTTCCAACCTTGGTTTTGGTTCAGTGCACAGCTTACAAAAGTCATGTGCAACAAATCTTATTTGAAGCAGCATGTGTGGTTTGCATATGTTGGCCAGACATCTGTGATGTTCACTCAGTTTTCTGTTTGTGAGGTACACTGAGCTAAAAATATTCACGCATAAGTCACAAGTTTCTGTTTTTGAAGCTGTTAGCTCGGGAGGTGTTGATTCAACCTCTTTGGAGGCTGCACTTTGTGTTGAGGTTAAACTGTATTATATGATCATCGCAGATGTTTTTCAATATTTGCACTTTTATATAAGAGCGGTTAGACATATTATTATTAAAGAGAAATCTCAACCACATACTGTGGCCACCAGTGTTATCTTCACATTTAATCAACACCGCTGTGAATCAGCTTTAACAAAAGCTTGTGTTAAGCACTTCATGTCAGGAGGATTTATCACAGGAATCTTATCTGATAGAATAAACTTGATCGTCCTATCAGCCCAGAATATTTTTCCCTTGTGCATTGATGCTCTTTAATTTCCAGCTTAACAAAGAAGATGTATATTGATTTTATGAATAGGAAGCACTTTCCTTTATAAAGTAACATATATATATATATAAATACAGTTTTTGTTGGCGACCTAAAAGGAGCTACCTTGTTGTTACTTGCCACAGTCAAGTTCACATCCTGTTTCCACTGAGACGTGTTAATATATGTACTCTCTATCAGCCTGACGCACACCTGAGAACGTATGATTGACCTCTGAACTGTTCATCTTAAAAAAGCTTCACTTCCTGTGAAAACATGGTGCTGATGAGTGGAACAAGTTTAAGTTGTTTACACCGAATGGAGTTTTGCTTGCTAATTTAAGAACTGTCATGAAATATTTACTGTTTAGAATATTTTATTGGTCAAATATTAACATGTGACTTTGACTCACAACTTTAGCTGTGTGTTGTGTAACAATTCACATGACAGCCCCTTTGTACTCTCAGCATAAATAGTAATAAAGGCTGTTCCCCTCAGTCATTACTTTGCTTCATGTGACAAAAACTGAAATCACCTCATCAAAGGCCATGATGCAGTTGAACTATAAATGTCATGTTGATGTTTTAATCTGTTTCCATTCTTTTTCTAAAACAATAACTCGTTTGTGTTCCAGGTATTGGCAGAAAAAAGTCCAGCATTTGTTTTTCATCCCCAACCCAAATGAGTTTTTCAAGCCTCTTCATCAAGACTATGGAGGGAACTTCAAGGTAAAAAAAAAAGCAAAACACACTCGCTGGGTATTGTGTGTAATTTCCAAATTGGTCCAGCAGGTGCTGCCCAAGAGGGGACTTTCAGCACATCTGGACCCCGCTTGGTGGGACTTTCCCCTTAGGGCTTTCTTGATATGAATGAGTCAGTTTGCAGGGGCTTCAGGAGGCTTTTCGTTTTTCATCTGTCTTACATGACGTGGGTAGACATTTGTATAACAGCGCGACCTGTTCCACCACTGTGGAAAATACCCTGGGTGCATCTCTTTCAGATCTTTGATTTGTCATTTTGTGAGGCTAAAAACAGCCTGTTTTTTATTGAATGGGAGACAAGGTGATACTTTTGCGGTTTACTTTTTTTAATTATCATACTATAACTATCTTTTCCGTTACCTTTTTGTAATTCCCCCCAATTTAAATTCTTCTTTCTATGTAATAGGGACAGAGAGAGACCAAAAAAAGCAGCTCTGTGTACAATGTTTAAAGGTGCTTTGTATGAATTCTTTGGATTAGAAACAAGCATTTCTTTTTTAAATTGTTTGCATTAAAAGTGCTGCTTATTGCTGAAATCTATATATATATATAGATATATATATGTTCTTTATAGGCGGAAGTAGGCAGCACAGTTGGCCCAGTGTGTGAAGTAGCAGTCACATGACTCACTACACGCCCACTTTTACAGGAACGTGCACAGAAATGTGAATATAAAGCTTTGGTTAACAAAGTTGATATTACGAACATAAAACCGCTACTTAAAATAATATCAGTACAACTTCAGTCATATGTTTAAGTGTTGCTGCCTGACTTGGTGTATCACTGTTTTATTAATATCATCTGTGGGGTAGATTTGACCAGTAAATTTAGTGTTATGTAGCTTCATAGGTTTTCTCAGTCTAAAAAATCCAGTGTGCAGGATTTAGTTGGATATATTTGCAGATTATGTCAGAAATTGAAGGGTTTTTTTGGAGGGTATTACCACCTAAAAATAAGAATTGTTTTGGTTTCATAATCTCTAGTCTCATTTGTATGGCCCTCTTACATGGAGTCTTCCATGTTACACCACCATGTTTTTAAAGGACACAAGAACCCATAATTCAAACACTGGCTCTAGATAGTTTTTTGCACGGTTTGCAGCCTCTGCAGGTTTTGCTTCATGCCTGGAAGAGGCATAAGAGGTGAAGGATATTCAGTCATGTGCTGTCTGCAGCTCCACCACAAGATGTCACCAAATCCCACAAGCTGGAGCTTTAAATGCCTAAAGGAGTCAAATTTTCTGAGCGCTTGAGACAGTTTTAGCCTATCGTGGGAAAAAAAAACAAGAGCATCATCAGGTCCTTATTACTTATGGTTCTTGGAGGACCTTGGTTGTTTTTAAACATTGTAACTGTTAAATATACCATTAGTCTACTATCATAATACACATGATCTGTATTGGGGTGTTCTGTCAAAGTATTGTGATGTTTGGTTTCCTCGTAGTTATTCTGTGTTGAGTTACCAACTCTGTCCAGCAGAGTGCGCTACTGCAACATATAACAGGAAAGATACTGGAACAGTTGCTGTATGAGATCGGTACTGACGTAGAATAGTTCTTTGTTTTGCACTTATTTGAAAAACATTTCTTTGTGACACTAAATGAGATTAAAAATGAGGAAAAATTGAGCTATAATTAAATTAAATGCTCAGTTAGTTTAAAAGGCTTTAAGATACTTTACCAAGCATTAACACATGCACAGTATGTTGATGTTGCACTCTCATTGGTTTAATTAAATCTATCACTTTCTTCAGATTAACAAGTCAAATACATGTCTCTCTAAATCTGGTGCAAAGATAAATGGCTGCGTGAAAGTGTGTAGAGCCTCTTAACAGGTGTTCAGTTATTTAAGAAGAAGCTTCAGGTGTACTTTATTTCATTTTTCACACATCACATCTACATCGGGAACTCTGTGACAGGCTGAACTCGTTCTTTCAGAAGTCATTGTTCTTATTCGACTGCAGTCTTATTCTTGTGGTGCACACTGTTTGCTTTTTTCCTCATCTGATCAGAGACGAGTTAGTGATGCTGATGAGCGCCGTACCTCAGGATGTGGTAACTGATTCATGCTTATCAGGGCATTGCCTTCCTGAATGGAGGCTGTAGAAAACTGCAGACACCGAGAATTTTCTCAAGAATGCATGTGTAATTACTGCATAGACATAGATTAATTATTGCAGTCTGCCCATGTCATCCTGATCAACTCAGTCTTGGTTTGACAGTTTGACGATGACAGAAGATCCTCTTATGTAATGCCAGAAATTATGACACTTTTGACTTAGAAATTTTATAATCATGAAAAAAAAATATACACAAGACAAAAAGCTTACTTCAGGCACCTATGTATGAAGTATGTCTCCTGGTGGAGACATATTTCAGTATTTTATTATGCTTGAACTAACTATAAGATGTATAAAGACCTTTATTGTAGCAGCTAAATGTTCAAATGTCTCCTGCTGCACATTGTGAAAGTCCCAAGTAATACGTAAGTTAGGGTACTTGCCAGGGTGTCTCAACCACATACCACATACTAAAAAAAGATTTAATAGTTGGTTTCCCCCTTGATAAGATGAGTAATAGAGCCCTTTGATAGATTGTTATCAGTTTGAAAAGGTTATATTTAATTAACATACTCACCTCCATCAGTTTTATTCTTGTAGAGATGGCTGTGAAGATAAAGAGCCGGGAACCGCTTAGCTTTTGTAAAAAAAGACTGACAGCAGAGGAAACAAATGTCCTGTTTAAAGGCTGAAATATCACCTTACCTCTTATTAGACTGATAAATGAACATGTTGTATCTCGCTTTTTAATCCATTTTTAAAATGGATATAAAGTGTGAAAATGTCATCGATTAAGAACTTATTCTTAATCACTAACATCTTCTTGTAGCCTGTTCAAGGCAACAATAGTGTGTCTTACTGTGCTCAGAAAAGTGGAATGAGCGGTTGTTGTTGTTCAACTAAAAATGTCTGCAGATTCAGATGACGAGATCCAGGAGTTCCTTAACTTTTGGGTGGATTAACTGAATGTGTTGCATGAAACTAGATGCTGACACTGATGGGTTTCACGACTTCAGACTTCAATGACATAGTGTTGCCTGTTCTCTTTGTAAAAAAGGGCGCAAATATCAGAAAAAAAGCAAATAAATATTCTTTTTTACTTTCAAAGGTCATTTTTAAGCATGTATTTAGTCAAGTTCTCTAATTTATCATCTTCCATTTGTTCTCTTGTAGGAGTGGGTGAAGCCCCCATTCAGCGAGTATGATTACCTGAGGATCAGCTCACAGGTTCAGATGCCCGGTGAGAAGCAACACGACGCCCTCCAGTGGGACAACGAGAAACCAAGCTACGTAGGAGACAACGAGATTAATCAAGGCGGTCATTTCCTCAACATGCTGCAGCCTCACGGAAACTCGCTGCCGTTCTCCCACGACGGCGGCAGCTCACAGGGCACCGGCCACTCCACCGGACACATCTCCATTCACACTGTCACCCTGTCTGGGGAGGAGGAGTTCGAGGGGGAGGGCTTGTCGCAGAGCTCCGTCAACACCCTCAGCAGAAGTTACCAAGATGGACAAAGCTTTGGTTCATTCGGAGAAGACAACCGAGAACCAGCTGGTTACGATGGAGAGGGACCTCAGATGGCCAGGCTGGATAGACAAAGTGGGCTCTTGGCACATCATGAAAACCAAATATCTAATGACTTCTCTCTGGAAAATATAAACTTTGAACCACATGTGCAGCTCGATGAACCAGAGAGGGTGTCCCTCGACTCGTTCGTCTCTAACGAGCAGTCGGAGGACGGCTACCCTCACGTCGACTTGGACACCATCGACAGCGGGTTTGGAGAGTGCAGCAGCCCGGGAGCTTCAGACTCAAACGTGACAGAGCAGATAGACTCTCAGTTAATTTATGAGCACAAATGCTCAAATTCTAACTACGTCAAGCAGTGGATGGTATGTAGCACTATTCAAGAAGACCCCAGTACCTCAGAGAACGAACTCCATGAAACACAGTGATTATTGTTGCTGATTTACTGCCGCAGTTACAATTAGTAGTGCTGGACGCCACTAGTTCACAACATTTCCTGACTTTCTTGAAGAATTACACATGGATGGGAAGAAAAGAAGATGTGTGTGCTCACGTTTAATCCTGTATATTCTGTTCATCTTCAAAAATGTTTAAGTTGTGCAATTTGAACTCTGTATAGTTGAGTTTCTTTGATTTTTGAAGGGTTTCTATTGTGAGAGGTGAGAGAGATTTGGCTGGAGAATAATACAACATAATAATTATGTTAAAGTGTAAATAATATTCAAATTAACTCACCAATTTTTAATTGATCATTTGAAGACAAAGAAACAAATTGATATTCAAAAGTGTATTGATCTTTTTATTCATCATTTGAATGCTAATTTAGCTTTTTTGTGTCAATTTATCAATGGATCACAAGTACGCAAAATCTTAAATTCTGCACTCCAGCCTTCACTTCAGGTGCCATGCAACATGTCTTTAAGATGTTGCTTAGTGTGATTATTTATTTTGCTCAGGGTTTTTGTCCATTTTGTCTCCATGCACACGGTTTCATAAAGTCATGGCCATGCATGCTTCATTAGCTTGTACTGCAGAATGCAGCCTTATCAAGATGTCTGATAATGTCTGTTTTCCTTGCACATGCATTTTGCCAGTAACCACTGCAACCATCCATCCTGTTATGAGCTGTGTCAGTCAAAAGAGCAAACCTGAAGTAAACGTTTATCACCTTTAAACAGAAAAAAATGATTATTTCTGCGGCCTTGATCTCATTAATCAGAGGCGAGTGGAGAAACATGCCTGACAAGCTTTGCTGATCTATTGGCTCAGCTAAAGTTATGTAGGGACGGTTTGCAAAGTATATTTCTTAGTTTTTAACCAATTGCTTGTTCTGTATTTGTCCTGTTCATGTTTACTCTAATTGTTATTTCCATGTTGATGTCATTCCTGCAGCGTAATAGTTAATGTTGGTCCTGGATCATCTTGCAAATTAACAAAAACTGAAAGTGTGCATGAAGAGCTGGTCATAGTGAATGAAGGGGTCATCTAAAGGAAATCCACCTGAGATGTGAACAGCGTTCTCGTCTCAGGTGGATTTCATTGTTACAGCTTATTTTCAGTTTCTTGTTTTTATGTTCAGTTGTTCGTCACAGTTTGGTTCAGTTGACCAAACTACTTGATCAGGAGTACGAAAAGATCACAATTGGGTCAAAATAGACTCCTTCACAACTTTAACTCCCATGTAAAAGAGGCTAAATCCTCCTACATGCACATATTTTGAGTCTCAAGTCTCGGCTGTGATATCCAAAGTCATGGTTGCTAAGTTGCACTGATGATCCCGAAGCAACATAAATCCAGGCGATGCAGAAACAACATGAGCACTGTAACGTCAGATCTTATGTTATTGTATATTTGCAATTACAAAAGTGTATATAGCACGAAACTACTACGAAGATAAACACTTAAACAAGGACAAACTTGATATATTTGATTGCTTTTGCTTTTTTTCATGTGTTCTCTATTTGCAAACGTAACTATGACAAGTTACATAAGAATATTTTTAGTGTGCTGAATGGATAGAAAGTGTCAGACTGTGTGGTGGATTTTTTTGATGGCAGGATGAGAGATAAAAGGGCCTGTGATGGCAGCTGGAATGCAGAGGGGAAGTGTGGTTCAGCCACCTTTCGGGTACAGACTTTCCATGATAGCTAATAGTCTCAGTGTTTCTTGTGAAAGTACACGCCCCCATATTTTACTATCTCACTCTCTTCATAACCTTCTGATGCAGTTAAAAAAATGTATCATATACATATAATTGAGAGTTTGAGGAAAATAGTAAAGGTAATGTCAGATGAGGCAGTAAGATCCAGTCAGTGGATCTGGATGAGAAGAAATAATGGTAGCTGGGAGCCCAGCAGGGGGAGCACTTGGGATGGACAGACTTTTAGGAGAAACAAGGAAAAA
>JAQNCA010000030.1:4769217-4784922 GCA_029783725.1 Acanthurus tractus
ACAGAGGCAGGTAGAAATGACCATTTCACACAAGGACACTTGAACTGGAGTTTATTTGTCTATTATCTGGTTAACATAATACAGTAAGAAGAGGGGGAGACCAGTAAAAGAGAGATACTAAAGAAGTTTAGTGGGGGGGGGAGTCGGTGAGGGAGGATTAGTATCAGTGGAAAGAAAATAGATGAGATGCGCCGAACCCAGTGCATTAAGTTATGAAAGAGGTACATGATCAGAACTGATTCACAGTCTAATGAAAAATTTAACACATTTTAAGGTCCCTTTTGTATCTCATCACAATTTCTCTCTTTTGCAAACTGTCTCCCTTTTGAAAGCTCTATTTTACAAGCCAGTAAATGCTTTCCTTCAGTTTCCCACATGCAGGATATTGGGCAATAAAAAATCCACATTCAAGAGACTGAACTGCAGCCCCTCTGTCATAGCTGGCATTCCTGTTCCCCCTTAATGTATAATGTTGAGAAAATAATGTCCCTCACAATATTTATTGAACACTAGATCAGGGCGACGTTTGGCCATAAGGTTTACCTCTTTAACACTAGTTGATTAAGATTTTCCTCACTGATCTCTCGACAACAAAGGAACTTCTCTTGCTTTTAGATGCTTTCGCTTTCCCCCCCCCTTCCATCATATCTCTGCATGAAGAAGCGACTGCCCCTCACTTACAGAGGAACAAGGGCTTCAAGTCATTTTTCTTAAATCCACACGCTGAAGTTGGCTGGTTCAAGTTGTGTTCCACCAGGCCACTCAGAGCAATAACATCCCTCCCTGCCGGTGACATGTAATTTCTTTTTGATTGCTTTTGATCTTTGTTTGGAAGGCTTTCCTGTTCTGTGCACACTCGGTTCGCTACAGATGAGTCATGCTCTTGCAAAGCTTTGCACAGCGTTAACTCTAAATGAGATGGGATCGCTGCATCACTAGCGGATGGGTTGTCTGCCTTACATGTCGCCGGGACAGAAGTATCGGCTCTGCTGATGTCTGTTTCACCCATGCCCCTGAACCTTTGGGCGTAGCGGGAGAGGTTAGGGGAGTCGGTTTAAATTCATGGACAACCCTGTGCTGCTGCTGCTGCTGCTGCTGCTGCTGCTGCCTGCTGCTGCTGCTGCCTGCTAGCTGGGATAGATGGATGGATAATGTTTCAGGGGATGAGGTAGTGAGGGCACTCAGCCCTGCCCTGCTCCTGTGGTCTCTGATGTACCCGAGATGGCTTTGTTTTACTGTAAGTGAAATCCTCCACTGCCTGCTCACCTACTCCTTGCTGTCTCTCTCTACACTTGTATGTAACTGGAACAGGACTTCTGCCTTCTGGGATCTCCCTGAGGTCTGCCCTCGCTCTTACTTCTCTTTATTTCCTGTGGACGGGGCGGGGGTTGTATTCGGGGGGGGGGAAGCGAGGATTGGTTTGTTAGTATCTAATAGTTTGATAGATGAGGAAAAGGAGAAAGGATGGTAGTGTGAGGAGGGGCTTGATTAAATCCAAAGGTTATGCACACAGATGGTGTTTATTCTGCTGATGTGTTTCCACATCAACACTGACTTCTCTTGACTTCACAGGTCTTATACTGGGGTGGTGTAGGTTAGGGCTTTTTAACATTTATTCTAATATATGTATATTTGGATTGCATATGTATAAATAAATATCATTTGTTATAGCATGCCTCATCTCATGTTTCTTTAAGATGTTTCTAAACAGCACAAGCTGCAAGTTGCTGTGATTTTTCCATGTGGGAATCCGGTAGAAGGCTGTTAGTTTCTGCATGAATCACGAGTTTAGGTGAAATGGCTAAAATTTAATCACTTAAATCTGAGTAACCACCGTTTTAAACAAAAGCTATTTGCCATGATGTGAATATTCATCATAAAAGGTTCGTTTAGCAATTAAAAGTCACATTTTAAACAATTCAAAAAACCACAACCGGGTTCAATTGGAGATCATTTCATTTTTGTTTTATTAGAAACATTTACAATACATCTTGAATCTTGGAAAAATAACAAAGAACCAGAACTTACATGGCGCAGATACAATAATAATAAAAATGTCTCCAAAAAATGTAATTCACAAAAAAACATGTGCTATAACAAATAAACCTGCAATATCACATGCCTCGTAAGGGCACGGCATACTGTAACAGAGTTCAAAGACTTCTTTTTTTTTTTTTTTTTTCCATCCATCAAAGTTGACGGTCAGCCACAGAGGGCCACATTCGTAACCCTCTTTCACTGTTCACAGAGAAACCAGAAACTAATGCCAGGTGATGCTGGCCCAAAAACTAATGCACTACGACCACTATTAGACCGGTATGAAACACCTCTACTGTGCTGGAAAAATTGGAAACGCTACCAAATACAAACTGTCAGACTGTATTGGCCTCTTTGGAAAAGGTTGCCAGTTTTTACCAGCGAGCTCCACTTCAGTCCCCATCATTTAACATGCAGCAGAAAAATGTGCCATCGTAGTATTTTTTTTGTCAAGTTTTCTTCTTTTTTTTTTCTCTCTCAATCGTCTGTATCAACTCTTACACAAACTAGAAGCTTCAAGTTAATTCGCATGAGGTGCAAACAGTCTTTCATTATTATTATTATTATTAAACAGGTAACTGAGATTACAAAAAATCTGACTCTGGATGTGGGGACTGAAATGGTCTCTTTGCCTGGCTCCAAACTCACGTCAACTTCCCCTGTTTCCAAAGAGACTCCAACTATGAAAATCTACAGAGGAGAAACAGCCCAAGTGCACCACTGTTAGAGAATAACACAGGACCTGCACCGTTTCTCCTGTCTAAGTGACCATACAACATACATGCAAACTAGTACGGTAATGAATCTGTTGTGTGTAAATGTGAGCATCTAGTTACATAGATCTACTACACAGTGCGCTGTTGTCCTCTCCTAGATGCCTCCGCTCGCTTCGCACACTTCACCTAATTAACACATTAGGAAAATTCTCTCATAAAGGCTTCCTTTTTAAGCTGATTATGCTCTGTCGCTAGTGATCACAAACTGAGTAGTAGATGCAGAAAATGTATGAATGAAAGTGTGTACAAGTTAGGTGTGGCCCCATTGGCGAGAGGGTCACAGCTGCCTCATTCATTCCAAGCATTGCAGTCGTAACATGTTTTATACGTTTGATAAGTAAAAAGCAAGTTTAGATTACAGAGGAAATGAGTTATGTGTTTCAGTCAGTAACATGGGGTTAGTTGAAAGGGGGGGAAAGGGGTTACAGCAAGCAGCACTGCACAAAGAATGCTGATGCAGGAAAAATATATAATTGAGGCACAAAATTGATGCTCTGTGACTAAAATATCTCCAAATTCTAAAAAATATTATATTATTTTCTGTAATTATTCCATTGTGAATGCACTGATGTTGAAGTTAGTGCATGTCTGAAGTTAAAATTTAAGCTATGGAGAACTCTCATTCCATTCACCTCATTCACCATGAAGCGTATGGAAAAGACAAAGCGTCCACAACTTCCATAAATAAAACTTCTAAACTTCTTTTCTCATTTTACTTATTAGTAGAAACTGACTTCCTGTGTTTAGAAATATATTAACTTCTTGTAATTTTAATTAAAAAACAAAATGTCTTGAGGTTACTCATAAATATGTTGCTTCATTTTTTTTACTTTTCATAAATAACATCCAGATACTGACTTTTTTTTTTCCTCTGCTTTCTATGAAATAATAACCCATGTTAGCAAAATAGATTTGAGAAATTGTAATATGTTTTTTTTTATTCATTTTAAGTTACTTTCTATAAATGTATGTGGAAGAACTCAAATATAGTCTACGTTGAAAACCTGTCGCAAATCCTTTCCAAAAAAAAAATAAACCAAAAACCCAAAATAAAACGAAAAAATCAAATAAAAACTTAAAGCTCACTTGTAAATTGACAAAACAATAAGCATAAGGAGTGCATTGAGTTAAGTGGTCTTTTTTTTTTTACATTCAAATGCATTACTTGCTCAATGTGTGATTTAGACAAGTTGGTACAATTGCTTAAGTGCATCCATTGAAAATAAGGATTTCCTATCACTCCTTAAAAAGGGATTCTACATAAATGCATAAAGACCTTTTCATATTCATAAGAGAAGAAAAAACATCAACAGTTTCTACCATTTCTATCATAGTAAGCTTAATACAATATTGTAAATAATACTAACAAGAACTTAATGAATCAAATGTCACTGTGAGTCACCCCGCCCCTTCGTAGCCCCCCAATGAATTAAAAAGTATTTCATACTGGGTGAGTTGGACAAATGAAACTTACACCTTAGCATATTCTTAAGAATCATAATTAAACTTTATGTATCAATTAGTTAAACTACACGGTAAATATATGATTTTTTAAACTGATGTCAACTTTGAGGTCTTAAAGCTTTTTATACACTTTAGGTATCAGGCTTATGAATTCTTTATGCGATCTTTTTCTGATAAATCTTACCTACTGTGCTATATTTTACTAACATGCAGTTAAACTTAAGGATACAGTTAATGGCTCTTCAAACAATATCAACTAAAAAATCCACCGTTTTGTTCTCGCTTAACGCTGCCGCCTTGTTTACGTCTAATCGTTAAACCCCTTACAGTTTACTCTGAGGGTCTCACAGTTGGGGCTCGTCATTGTCAACACAATTTCGTCTTCTTGTTTACTAGGGGCAGTCTCCTTTTAATCCTAACTCTTAAACATGGGTCAAGTTATTTTAGAAAGATTAAGACGTTCCCTGGACTGTTCTTTTTTTTCTCTCCCAACAATCTGACCAGGACAATAGAAAACTACTCAAAGGACTGTTAAGTGCCAGGATGTGCGTTAAGCTGATCTCTTTGGGGAGTAGAAAGTCTGTTACCGGTGCCTCTGTTGTATTAAACTAATCTTACAACGCTGAAACATGATATGCCTTCATCTCGCAAATATCGATTGAGTGGCCCGAAAGACTTTTGGGTAAACAGAGCAATTCTAGCTGTGAGATTATTTTTCAATAATCCTGATTTATTAAACTCTAAACCAAGCAGATTTTGATGCTAAAATAACTTAAACTCAAGTGATAAATTAGCTCATGTCCTCTCCTTGTGTTTTTGTTCTTTGGCTATGTCTGACCTTTTTCCTTTCACAAACAATACAGATGTTAAAAAAACAAACAAACAAACAAAAAAAAAAGTTGGTGCAAGTATCAAATAGAGCCATAAAATAAGAAATGTATCATCGCTACGTAAACTGAAATTATCCTTAAGATATGCTATAAGTAACACGTCTGCCCCCTGTATGTGGTTCAACAAAGAGTCAAAGCTCTTCACACAGACAACAGTTGTCCTTTGCTTTGCCTCTTTACTGCTGTGTTTATGTTTCTGACCAAAGCCTTCAAGACATCAGTCTGTCATAAGTAAAGTCACCGGCTCCTGCTTTCTGACAAACAGGACAGACCTTGGTGCACTAACACTCTGGTCTCTCTTTATTTTGTTTTTGACTTGTTTACACTTGGAGGATCAGTTTTTACAGCACAATGAGATTTCCTCTAAGTCCCCAGAAAATTGCAGTTTCATCTGTTCAGTGCTACTCAGGAAGAAGGAATCCATGAGTTTGTCTTGACCCACCCTTTAATCTGATTGATATTCAAAGTGAAAAAAATAAAAATAAAATAATAATAATAATAATAATAAGCAATCAAATGACTAAGACCCTGATAAACACAACGAGAACAATTACTTATCCTGAAACTGTTACTAATTAATTATATCTCTGTTTCTACACTGGCATGAATCCATAATGAATTTTAAGCAGATATAAGAAAGAAACGCAACAGTCTTATCCTAATAATCAAGGTCAATTTCTGAATAGAATATTATTTAAAAAAGAAAACAAAATGACTAAGCAGGCTCCTCTGTTTATTGTCCCAGTATAGTATTATTATTGCTTTTCATCCTAATATACATAGAGGCTGATTTATTCATTAGGGGTTAAGTTATTACACATACTATTCACTCAATTTTTATTTGAAATTGGATTTATACATCAGCGGCTTCATAAAGGATATTCATTATTACAGTTTATAGTAGTGTCTGGTTAATTTCTTATCTATATATTTGGATGAAATACTAAGTTAATCGGTTTAAATAATATTTCTTAAATGTATGGATCTATCTATTATACTATTATAGTCAAAACAATGACGGGGCGCATATATAAAAGATTTACTCTCCCTAAAACTCATTTTGAATTCCATATGCTAAAACATAGACAATGACACCTTCAGTCTTTTAAAAAATAATCAAAACCTCACTTTAAGCAGGATTTTGTCTGGATGTACGTAACCGTTACACATACTGTATTTACATAGATGCTCAGAGTGCTTTCCTATAAAGTACAATACTCATTAAGTTATTCAGCATCTAAACTGGGAGAATCTCCAATAAGCCCTCTCGTCATTGAACCAGTGCAAAACTCAACCAAGTCATTAGCATTGACTGAATGGATGAGAGGTCTCCCAAAATTACCACTAGTACTACTGTAGTATTAAGAAGAACAAGAACCACCATAATACAAAAAAATGATAGGGAATCCTTATGTGCATGTCTTTCAGATTCTATGAAATGTGTTTCACCATCAGTGGTCGGTTTGGTATTATTCAAATACGCATGGTTGTATCATAAGGTGCTCTACTTTATGTTTTAAGTAAAGTGTTTTAAGAGCCTAATTTCCTGAAACCCTCTAATCCCCACCTAAGAAGTTTGATTCACATTCTTTTTTTTTTTTTTTTTTCCAAAAATAAGTACTTTAAAAAGTCACCGTAGGGGGGCAGAACTATCAAAGGCCAAAGTTGCTACCTTGTACGCCAAAGCAACGGCAAGATTTGAATAAAAAAATGTTAAGGCAGAAAACAAAAAATAAGAAATACTAAGTTTCAAAGAACAGTGTCATACTGTCTTGAATTTGACATTAAAAGCTTAAGCCAAACCACTGTGCAACGTCTCCGTCCATTAAATCATAACTAGTCTTTTTTTATTTTTTTTTTTTACTACATCTGATAGGTTTCAGGGTACTTTTTTGCAAGTACAGTGCTTTTCCTGCAGTCCACACGTCACGGAAGTGGACTGCTTTTTGTGTTTTTTGTGTTGTGTTGTGTATATTTTTTTTTGAAATATATAAAGAGGGGCTATTGTGTGTTCAGAAAAGACACAGTTTTTTTATTGTCGTTAATTCTTTTTTTTTTTTTTTGAAACAGAAGCCGAGTTAAAATTGTTCTCCAGTGCAACACAAGAGAGGCGTGCTGAATCACTGGTGTTCCCTGACAACACTGCTGGCCCACATGTGACAACACAAAAACCCTCGCTGCAACATTTGAATGATCAATAAGACTGCTGCTGCAAGGTTGAATTCTCTTTCTTTTTCTCTCTCTCTTTTTTTTGGGAGCATACTTCTCTCTTTCTCCAGCCCAAATGAACACCCCCCCCCCCTTCCCTATCATTCAACAGCTTTAATCCCTACCCCCATCCGCTCTCCTCTAGCCCTCTGAAATCCCCAGGCTGGGGCTAAGGCAGACGCAGAGGGTGTGTAATTTGATTCAGCATGAGTGCTGGTTAAATGGGGCGTTTCCTCTGCTTTCCTGTCAATTACAATTGTCTGATTTCATTCTGGAAGCTCAGAGCAGGAGGGGAGGGTGGGGGGGGCATTGGCTGAAGCCCGGGTGTCCATAGTGAAGGGGCAGCTGCAGGATGTCCCGTACAGTAGCGGGCTGACACGATATGCACCGGCGCTGTCACACAAACAGAAACCCCCTTACAAATTTCAGGGGCAGTGTGATTGGACAATGCAGGGCGAGTCAAACCTGCACCCTGTGTGATAAGATCATGCGATCCTGCGTTAACAGGTCAGCGTGGACGTGTGCGTTATTTGCAAAAAGGTGTGCTGCTAGTTTAGCTACATTCACACAGAAAAACAGGTGACTGGTGTGTCTCCTGATTACTGTAGATAATTTATTTTGCTCCCAAGCCTCCCCTTATTTCACAGGCGCTGCCAAATTCAGCTAGTGTCTTTCAAATTTTGTGTGCGTGTGTGTTTTGGGACAAAAGAGGCCCCCTTTTCCCCCCAGTAGGGTTAGCTCAGAGCAACAGAAAAGGAGAGGAAAGAAGGGGGGAGGAAGGGGCAAGAGGGAGTGGAGGAAGGAGGAGGCGTGTGTGGGGGGGGGTCCTATTCGCCCAGCTGCATCCAGACCATCCAGCCCCCTCTGTGCCTGTAACAGTGGGGTTGGGGCGGTAAGGGGCTCGCCGCGGGACCCCGTCCTACCTCCCCCCCCCCTCCACACACAGCTCCAGAGTCCCCACACGGTCCGCACCTGGACCAACCCATTTGCCTAATTATCAATGAGTAGATCCAGGCCGTGTCCGAGCGGCGAGCAGCCCACGCCGCTGCCCGTTCCAGACAATACGCCCCACTCAGAGAGGGCCTACGCAAGCAAAACGATCGAACTGTAAGCACTGGGGGGGGCGGGGGCGTATGTGGTGGGGAGGGGGGGACATAAAAAGCCAGAAGAAAAAGAGAGAGAAAGAAAGGGGGCTAGGCGAGACCTCCAACTCGGGGTCACAGCCACACTGTGCCATGAAACACCTGCTCCTGTACAGCTTTGCTAATTACAGGGGAGACAGCTGGCCCCTTGGAGCTCGCACATAATGCTTTTAGAATCGGGGACATGGAAAATAAGGATTACTGATTCGGGGGGGATTCTGCATTTTACAGTGTCAACTATTTTAATCTGAGTCTGCTGCTGATTCAGGAAACATTTTTTAACAGTTTTTTACTCGGCTTCTGTCCACACACACGCTAATTCTCCTCTTTATTTACAGTGCACACCTCAGAGAAGTGCTTGTTGACTGGAGCTTTTTGCTGTGTCCTATATCGTTCAGCGACTGTGGCCAAATGACCACACAAGACAATAAAGCGTGGTTAAGGTGGCTTTGAAACAAGTCCATTGGGGAGACAGATATCGAGAACAAGCCAACTGGATGAATTCCAAGGCTTTCGGCCTCACAAATTAAATCAGTGCTTTAAGCCAACCACATGCTTTTCAAGTGCCACGAGGAGCGAGTATTACCGAATATTTTCAACAAACTGCGGTGACCAAAGTGTAATCAGCTGGCTACTGGAAAACTGGAAATTTTACTGATACTTTTTTGCAACTTTCGTCCGTCTCTGTGAGTGATACCAGTAAAACGTATGCGATTCCTCTAAATAAACGATGTAACTCCTTATTCCTTTCAGGATTTAATCTAGTTTTATAAGACTTTTTAAAGTATAAGAATGAAATAAAGGGATATCTTTTGTTTTCCTGTAGAGATCACAAGGCTTTAACTAGAACCAATCTTATTCACATTTTTCCTTTTTGCTAAAATTAATATATTTTTTTGGACCAATCATATCAAAGCACTATCACAGTAAAACTGTAAAGGCAAATTCACCTTCACATCAGCTCCCGAAAAAATTTCAAGGTATGATTGAAAATCCTATTTTAGACCAAGATGATTGTAAGGTGCAATGACAATTCTGTTTTTTTTTTTCCTTCTAATAACAACATTGACTGTCTAGGTCAGTCAGGTGCAGATTGGGTACCTCAACAATCATCTTCTTCCTTCCATAAAAACCCACTTCATGGTAAAATAAAAATTTTAATAATAAAATGTTCACATTACTGTCTACCTCTGCCTACACTGTGTTTCATGAATGAAAAACAGCAGCAGTCAAAAACTGAAAATGCAAGGTACTATACTTCTCTTATAAACAAAACTTTTATAAAATATATATGCATATATATATATATAAAAGAAAAACTTAAAAATATTTCTTATACTTTTTAGTAAAGCAAGCAGTGCCTTCTAAAATATCTGCTTGATTGTTTTTAAATTTTCTGAAAAACAAAAATGTGTATTATAATAATAATCATAATAACAGTAAATAATTATTGAACAAACACTGACAAAACTAATGATAAAAACTGATGTGGTTCCTTAAGAGAATATTCGGATGGCCTGTGTGACCTGGGTGTGGCACACTGGGCACTCCGGGTGGTTGAGCTCACAGATTCGGATGGCACACTCCATGCAGAAGAGGTTATGGCCACAGGGCACCAAGGCAGCCGTCACTTTGCTTTCAAAGCAGGTCATGCAGTCCCGCACAGTGGCCGGTGGCGAGTCCGGCACTGGCAGACGGCCTGGGAAACCCTCGCCGGCCGAGGTGGGCTCACTGTGGGCGCGGCGAGCCTGGGCGTGAGGTGAGCCGGCTACGGGCACGATGCTGGTGACTGAAGAATTGTTGGTGCTTCCACCCCCGCATGGCTCGGGTAAGCCAGGGGAGAGTCTGGTCAGAGGGAGTGGGAGGCCTCCAAAGCTCTTGGAACGCTGCTGGGCGTAGAAGGCCACCTGTTTGGGGTAGTCAGGGTCGCCCCAGCTCTGGGTGCCCTCTGATCCAAAATAAGAGCAAGGCTTCTCTCCAGAACTGGAGAAGTTGCCCTTGTTGTAGATTCCCCCTCCCTCGCCTCCTCCTCCTCCCCCGCCCCCTCCCCCTCCAACCATGGCATCGGAGAAGTTCTGGCGGTAGCTGCTGGTGAGAGGCTTGCGCTGGCCCCCCTGCAGCCCCCACACCTGCTGTAGCCGGCTCTCCAGACCACCGCTGCTGCCCGCTGGGCTGCTTCCACCATTCGGCCCCAGACAGTCGTTCTCATTATTGTGGTCGTGCAGGCCTCCTGTTCGGAAGGCGATGTGTGCTTCGATCTCCTCTCGAGCTCGCTCCGCGTTGCTCGGAGACCCCGTGATTTCAAAGACGGGGTCGCGGTCTCGACTGGGAGTGACGATGTAAGTACAGGTTTGCTGCTGGATGCGTTTGATGGTGGATCCTTTAGGCCCCACTACAAGCCCCACAACACGGTATGGCACTCTCACCTGAATGGTGGTCTGACCTGGCAAAGGTGTGGGCGGGGAGCCGCTAAAGGACACTCCCAGCTTGTTGCGGGATGCCCGCAGCATGGAGAAGTGCTCTGCAGCAGAGATGATTTCACGGCGGGCCAGTGCAACATCCTCCTTCCGGCCAGTGATTAAGAACACAGGCTCCTCTCCTCTAACTGGGGTTTTGATGTAGGTGTTGGTCTTGGCCCGCAGGGCTTTGATCTTGCAACCTGCAGAGACACCGACGTACATTTTTTAAAACGAGTAAAAAATGACACATCTGTTAAATTCTGTGACTCAAAAATATCAAGTGAAATGGCTACAAGTGAGAAAACACTTTGTTATCAGCCTTGCTCAAAGAAATCCATGACTCTCCTTTGTTCATTGTAAATTCAGATTTTTCTCCTTTTTTATGGCCAGTTTAGCTTAATTTGTTGCAGGTTTTATTGGCAAAGGAGTAATTTACATGATTTATGAGATATCAGCACCTAAGCATTATTGTACTACTTATTTATTAGCTCTAAATGAGACACACATCTCACTGAGAGATGCATGAATAGTGCAGAGGAATTGGCCAGCGTGGACTTGGTTCTTCTGGAGGACTAAGAGGAACAGCACATGCAAAACATTTGTCCTACTCTGGTGAGCAGTCACTTCCTGACCTCTCCTTGAACTAAAACAACAGTCAACCTATATATGCTTCGTTTTTGGGTCATTTATTGCTCTACATCTGCCCTGTTTTTGATCAGCGTGTGGTAGTTTACTCAATTCAGTGCTTTTAAGGTGGCATCTTAATGTGAGAGAGTGCAGGTTAATGTTATTTTATGATAAATTACCTCACATTGTATGGAGACGGAGCAGGGCACACGGAAAATTAGTAATCACTTCAGAGGATTGTCGGGTGTGTTCGAGGTCAAGAGGCACATTGTAAGAAAAAGACAAAGCAAATCTGTTTCTATTACACCCCATGAAGAATGCATCAAGTGTTACACAGGTCAGCTTCCATTCACAAAAAACTGGCAGCTCCCACATTAAGAAGCACACATTTATTGACGACTTAAACGCGCTTTTCCCGTCTCAACCGTGTCTGAAAGAGTCCGGTGCTTCGTTTTGGAAAAGCAGGAACCATCAGGCACGTATCTGTCTGGTGAACAAACCTGAGCTTGTCCTTACCAGACTCAAGGTCCACAGATCACACAGCACATCATGGCATTGCCTGTCTCGAAATTACAGCTGTAGGTATCAAAACAGCTTTAAGTTGAAGACGAATATCACTGTAATGCTTCTAAATAGGCACACTGAGCTCAGGAACACTTCCTTCTCAGGGACCAGTGGTGCAGACAGAAGGACGGGGATTCTGGGTCTGATATCGTTCATACCTAAAATCTGAAAATGCCCTCAGTGGCCATTGTGAGGTATTTAGCTAATAGACCCGTTCATGCCATGGGAGATCAGAAAGCAATTGCCAGATTCCTTTTCCCAAACTACATTTCACCTCTTAATTAGTCCAAATTAATACTTCAATTAATTTTTTTTTTTCTGTAAACAAAATCAGCAAAGACGAATTAATCGCAATCAAAATTGAGGTCACTGGTGCCAAATTTATTTTCAGATGTGAAACTGTGGTGTGAGAGGTGTGTGCGGTTCAAACAAAGCCACCCTTGATCTGAAGAGCTCCAGAGGAAGACACAAGAGCATCCTCGGTAATCAATGCCTGCGACTCTGACAGGAGAAAACAATCATATCCAAGCCTTTTCTTCATGACAGGATGCTCTGTTTGCCAGATTCACCAGGCGGGCTGTGATGCACGGTGCTGAGAAGAAGGGGGCGTGTATGTAGTGCCAACTAACGAAGGGGCCTGATTTTAAAAAGCAGCTAGACTCAAATCCCCCCAAATCAGCACTTCTTCTCGGTCAAGGCAAAAGGGTCCTCTCGCCGCACTTGTGCTCACTGGATCCACCCTCCGGCTGTCTTCGGTTACCCCATTAAAATTCAAAACTTACACTTCAGAGTACAGAACAGGAGCCGCAATGGGGAGACAAGGGGCACTTAGCAGCACAGAGTAAATCCACAGCACCAAAGCAGTGGTGCAAGAAAGGAGAGTATCGGTATAAAGAAGCCACCTGAACTCCACTGAACCCCCCCCACACCTTTGACATAATCCCAGACCTGTTTGTCTTGTTGCAAGACAAATCAGGATTTGCTAATGCTACCTTACCCACCCTGCAGTCTTTGTACCTCTCTCGGTCCAGCCGCCTATTACTCCCTCTCCTGACAGACAACCATGTGGTATTGAGAGTGTGCAGTGAAGTGGGGCTCATGAGGAGCCCCTTGTGTTCAGCTCCGAGGCGTGACTCCCATTCAGCTTTTAGATGCTGTGCTGCCCTTCCGTCCCCATCCTTGTGTTTTGTTTTGTTTTTTTTAACTGCCCCTCTCACCCATGGGTTCATCTCAGCAGCTAACAATGGGTGCAGCCACATAAACACCATCACCAAGCAGAACAAATAGGACCAAAAAGGGTAAAAAAAAAAAAAAAACTACTCCTGGGTTCCTCGCTTCCAAACCAACTTAGGTTCAAGCTTGTTCGCAGCTTGATTGCACATAAATATGGAAGTTGGACAGAGCGACAAAATCTTCTGACAACAGCTTTACTGCAAATAAGCACAAACAACAGAATATTCTGGTTTTTTTTTAAAAAAAGGATTCCCACCTCCTGGTGCAACTTCTCGCTGAGTCACCCTTTAAGGCCATCCCGTCTGCCAAGCAGCAACACTGCCTTAATGCGCCCCTCCCCTCATCCCCCGACTTTCACACCTTTGTTTGACAGCTGCTGTCATTCAACTTCAGGTCTTTGTTCAATACAGGAGAAAAAAATCTACAACCGCGAGGAAAACGAGGCAGAATCTGTAATGTGTCTGGAATTTAACTTTCCAACTCCCTCATTTGAGGGAAAAACAAGTGGACCACGCTCGCTCTATTGTCCAATTGTGTCACTGGGGCAGTGCGCAACATAAACAACGAGCTGAATACATTTTTTTTTTTGGAGGGGGGGGGGAGAGAGAGAGAGAGAGAGAAGAGGCAAAACATCCTCCACCGCTGATACACCAAAATGTGCTGAAAAATGTGTTGGTTTTCTCAGCGATCGTCTGAAAGTGAAAGACATTCCTCCCGTTCGCCCCGCTGCACGTTGCCTTTTTGAACAGTCTGGCGCGTCTCAGACGACAAAGGAAGCAAGTGCTCTCCGTGCTCCAGTGTGTGTCTGTGCGCTGACATTGATGGCGTGGATGTAGAATAATTCGCCCAGTAGGGTACGGGGCTCTCTCTCTTCCTCTCCCTCTCTCCCTCTCTCTCTCTCTCTCTTTCTCGTTCCCTCCGTGCAAAAAAAAAAAAAAAAAAAAAAAAAAAATCTCTCCAAAAGCAAAATAAACACAAAGCTGCGAACGAGTCGCTACAATGTATGAGTGTTATGATGATGAGCGCACGGGAACTTGCAACATTGTAGCAGGGAAAAAAAAAAAAAAGTGGGAGGCTGATGTCTCGGGGGAGTACAAAAAACACGCGAGCACACACACACACACCACTCCCTTTTCTTTGTCAAATAACACCAGGTAACAGTTAGGGAACAAAAAACAAAGCACCCGGGAACACACGGCGGCAGAATGCAGCAGCGTTAACGCGGGATGAAAACACAAGTTTGCAGGAGGAATAATTTGCAAGCCAGCGGTTTACCTTGTCTCCCCACTATTTCGGCCACATGTTCAGAGCTGGGCACTGGGACGCATTCTGTTATGTTGCAGCCTCGTCCTTTCGTCTCACTTGAGGAGCTTTCGTACAGGGCGCACAACTTGCTCTTCCCTTGCAGAATCGCCGTGTCCCCGCCACCTCCGACGCTGTTCGTGTGGTTGTGGTGGTTGTTGTTATTGTTACTCCGGTCCTGTACTCCTGTTGTTGGGGCTCCGCCGCCGTCCTCGCCTTCCCCGAGCCCCAGCAGAGACAACTGGCCCAGCGCGACCCTGAGGGCACGGGAGTCGTCTTCCTCCTCATCGGGCGGCACAAGGAGACCTTCGCTTCCGAAGCCGGAGCCGGCCAGATCCCCGCCGTAGCCCCCATTTTTCTCCATGATCCCTGCTAGAACCAGCAGGCTAGGCATGGCTAACAAAAGAGTGTGTGAGACAAAGACAGGGGAAAGAGACTGGAGAAACAGCACCCGTGCCGCCTCCTCCTCGCCCCCTCCTCTTTCCAATTCCCCCCTTTGCGCTAGTCCCTCCCATAGACCGGCCCCCTCTCTCTCTATCCGCCAGACTTTTCAGTAGGCTACAGTAGTCTCTCTCCGAGCTCCAGGCAAACGGGACACAAGGCCGTCTGCACGATAGATGGGGCGGGCGGTGCGTTGCTCCACCCAGTCTGGTTTACACAGCTCCCCTCCTCGCCGAGACAAAACGAGCCGCCCTCCCGTTGTACCATTCCGTCTCAGGTTCCCGAGCCCGTGGCATCTCCGACCGAGCCTTCCGCCGCCACCTATAGAAAAGAGGAAAAACACCTCATCGTCCTCCTCCCGCACCTCGCTGGTCTGAACGCAGACTCGCTCTCGTAGCTGCGGAGCTGCGGTGTAGCCTAAAAAAAACCCCGCATTTCGGCGACTTATGTAAGAAAATCCATCCAGGATGTAGACAGTTGCGTCTCAAAAGGTGCAAGTACAGTGCGCACATGGTCATCTGCGGGCGCTGCCGGAACGATGATGTCAAGTTTATCATCCTCG
>JAQNCA010000030.1:4843639-4861078 GCA_029783725.1 Acanthurus tractus
TCAGGTAAAATAAACACACCTGTGTGGGGTTTCTGTAGGTGTGTTTCACCTTTAATCAATGCAAAATATACAAAACTGCTAAGAGCAACAAGTGAAAACACATATTATGAAGCCTGACCGACATGTGAGTAAATGACTACCTGCCTACAGGTAAGAACCGGCTAACGTGTTGGTTTGAACCGTATATCAGCCCAGCGGTCGGCAACCCGCGGCTCTTTCATCGCTCTGCTGCGGCTCCCTGCGTCTTCTGAAAATAAATGAGTATTTAATTTAAATGTATTTTTATTTTATTTCGTTTATTTTTTCATTTTAATTCTAATTTTGAAGGTTATTGTTCTCTTGGAACATTAAAATAAAACGTGTTTATTTTCGGTAACTCTTTTCTTTTTTTGGTCGCTCAAAATATACGTCACAAACGCGACATGCGCTACAACCGCCGGCGCGCGAGTCATTGAGTATTTCAACCGTAGAGATATATACGTATATATGTATGTAAATGTACATATATATGCATATATTTACATTATTTCAACCTCCGGTAGGCCAACCATGAATAGTTTCGAGAAAAGAAAAGTTTCTGAAGAAACCAGACAGCAAATTAATGACGTCAATCACTCACCTGTCTGCAAAATTCGCCGTTTTGAAACAAAAGTAGGTGACGTACGTGAATCGTGTAAACCCGATGAGAAAATAGTGTTTTTGGGGGGGTTGTGGGGGTGGGAGTATGGACGGGACATGGAGGGATACCAGAGATTATCAATGAACTGCGAAAATGTGCGCGCGCCTGAAGGGAGCCTTGAATTCGATAAAAAAAAAAAAAAAAACATTGACTCTACAAGCGCGTGAGCATGGAAATATTAGCGCGAAGGGCCTCGCGTCACCAGTTTATTCTCTGGGAAGAATACTGCAACCTGATTGGTTAGTGAAGGGGAATACTGCTTCCTGATTGGTTAGTGAAGTGCAGTGCAGACCGAAGCATCGGAAAGCTAAGAAGAAGACATCTCGCCGATTTGTAAAGTGGAAAATAGCTAACGTAAGTTTCCTGACTGAATTTGGTGAGTGATAGTAACGTTATTTAGACATGTATCTCAAGGAAGTATACAGTACTGTCTTTTTCTTGCACTATTTTGATAACTATTGAGTACTATTTATTTTTTTCGCCACTATTACTCTATTAAAGTTGTGCTGTTGCGCATTTAATGAGAGAAGTTGCTAGTCTCATTTCTTATTTAGCATAATGTGACAATGTATAGACAGATACATATTATACATTCACACTGTTTTAGATGTTAAAAGGGTTTTGCGGCTCTCAGTGTTTTCTTTTCTGTGGGAAACGGGGCTATATATAACGCGATATATTTAAGTAACATCCTTGCGTTCAGTTTTATGAATGAAAGAAGGAATTATACCAATTTTTGTAGCACTAATTTTAACCACAGTACATTTTTTTGCAGTTACCGGATAGCTAACACTCCGTCAAAAAGGAGAACTACCAAATTCTGTGGTGATCAAGAGCCTCAGTAATTCCTATCTGAGTCTTTTGGTGGCAGCAACGAGCTCATCAGGCCCACAAATATGAGATGTAGAAGACTTGGAAACATGGTCGAACAAACAATAAAAAGGTAAGATAAATAATATTTTGGGTACTTTTTTCACTTAAAGTACTGGTAAAAATCTAAAACGCTAACTGTTCTAACTGCCCAGAGCTACTTACGAGCTAAGAACAAAGTATAAGGCTGCCAGTAGCTAGCTAACTCTCCCATATCTGCTGGCTTATTTCTGCCCTGCTCGCATAACTTAACCTCCTACTTTTTACTGCTTTTGGCCACGCCCACTCACCTGAGCGTGTGTTTCTCCTGGCAGAGACAGGTGCGTTCGCAGTGCATGCCATATTTGCCCGATGCACACATCCTGTCCCTGCAGTGTGGTCCGCTGAAGCCCGGCTCGCACAGGCAGCCTCCATCGATGTTGTAGCAGCGTGCGCCGTTAGCACAGTCGCACACACCTTTGCAGTCCTGACCGTAAGTCCCCGCAGCACACTCCTCATTGCACCTGAGGTCAGTCACACAGGAGGTTGTAATAAATGCACAGAAGAGTCGGACAGATGGAGAGTAATGCACAAGTCTGTTGTTGATTTCCTAATGAGCCACAAATCAAATCAAAACTTCCATTTTGTGTTGTGGTTTGCCAAGGCTGTTCACGTCTGCCTCTGGTGTCCATTAAACAGAATGAATTAACTTTATTTGTCAGAAAAGGACAGAAAAAAACTGCAGTTATTTAATGTTCAGTGCCCAGAAATCAGGCAATCTGACATCAGTAAACTGCACACAACATGCTCCTGTTAAACCGACCCAGCTGGTCTGCAATGCTTTAATATCAAATGACATGTCGAGGAGAGAGAGAAAACTCCACAAAGGTTTCTCTGAGTTTTCACTTAGTTTTAAGGACACGGTTTGTATTTGGTTCTTGCGATGGAAAAAGCAGCTGTTCCTTGGCATGAATCGATCTGCATAAACTGCAGGTACAGAAAGTTCTCGCACATACACACCTGTGACCGGTGAAACCTTTCGCACACTGGCATTGGCCGGTTTCAGGGTCACATTTGCCTCTGTTGTGGCAAACACACTCCTCGGCACAGTTCGGTCCAAACCTTCCCTCCGGGCATTTATCTGTACAAACCGCCCCCTGCAGAGCATGGAGGAGAAAAACACCGAGGTTGATTTGGCAGATAAAGATAAATGCATCATTGCAAAAACTGGAAAAAACAACACAGCAAATTAACATTCGATGGAGTTTCAGAAAATATTCGGTTCATTTGCCCTCTGATGGGATCAAGACCGTCTTCCAAAAACAAAGATTCTTTGTGATGAGTTTTTCACATTCGTGGAAAACCATCTGCAGGTCTCCAGAGATGACAGGTTGCCTTCAAAATGTCTTTACAGATAAGTCAGTGCTAAGCCCGTCCAAAGTTCGGAGCCAGCTGGAAAATAGCAACATGAGCTAATTCAGAATCTGGCAAAGTTTCCACGGATGACAAGTAGTTCACTGTGAGCCCAAAACTGCACTTTACAACCTACCGTCCATCCAGGGGGGCAGGCGCAGACCCCCTTGCCCTTGCAGAGGCCACCATTCTGGCAGGGGCATCTTAGCTGGCATTTCCTGGACACTGGACACATCTTCTCACAGCTGGGGGGGGAGGGATGATGAAGTCAGTGCTTAATAACAGCTTATTGGACGACTTTAGTCAAAAACAATCCATGTGTCCTGGGACATTCCTGAGTTCTTAGGTAAATGTTTTGTTCTACAGTAAAAGTGCACAAAATAAAAGTGTTATTCTGGGTTTTTACTAAATTTATTACTCAAGCATCAGAGCAAACAGTGGTGGAAACTTAACAAGTACTTTTACACAAGCTTTGAGGTACTTCTGCTTTACATGAGTCCTTCCTTTTTCTGCTAAGTTAAGAAAGATAAAAATAGTTTTTTGCTTTTTTCAGCAATACTTAACTAAAGTTATTACTCGGCAGATTTAGATTTATTACTCAAAATCAAATCAGTAATTATCTTATTTTATATTAAAACCAGACAATATTATCTTTCTTTCTTAGAGGAAATAAACCCATCACCCAAAGGTCCATAAAGTAATTATAATTTGCTGAATTAATGGCTCAGAAATCCTATAAAGCAGTTGTAGTAAAAAGATTTGAGAGCTTTTAAAAAACAGACATCTATTTACCCTGGAGGAGTTTTATACAGACATAATGATCTTTACAGACAACAGTGAACCATTTATTTAACCCTATTATAATATTCTTAATACTTTTAAGAAGAATACCAGAAGCAGATCAAGAAAGAAGAGGAAAAACAGCGGTGGCTTCCTGATTATTGTAAAAACTCTGTACTTCAGCAGCGTGATGGGAATCATCAGCGCAGTCGGACTGCGTCTCAAACTACTCGCAAAAATATTATATTTTCTAAAACACCCATGAGTCGTAATAACATGCAAAGACTTCAAATATCCACAATTCATCAAGGAGCTCTTTCCCATAATCAGTTTTGCCAAACCTCCTTTTTTATTTAGCTCACTGTGATGCGTTGTGCTTTTACATTGGCAGTATAAGAGTTTCCACTAACATCCAGCGGGGAAGAATTTTCATTGCTTCGTCATCCTGAGGGGCATCTAAAAACAGGGCGTAACAGATGACTCATGAGTTATAGTTTAGTACGGCAGGGTCTTTTTTTCCATCTTAAAATCAGGCCGTGGAAACAAATAAGTCAGGATCTGACAGGTCTGACGAACCTCGGCAGCAAAACAAGTGAAGTTTAATCAAATGTTGTGTAATGTCATCTGAGAAAAGACTTCAGGTTTTTTTCTGACTGAAATGACTGAAATGCTGATCATGTATTTTATTTCATGAATCAGTTACTTATTGCTCAACATCAGCAAAACCAAAGAGCTGATAGTTGATTTTAGAAAAAAGTAGGCAAAGACACACAACCCTGTCGACATCGGTGGAGCTGAGGTGGAGCAAGTGAGCAGCTTTAAGTTCAACATAACAGAGAACCTGTCATGGACTTCACATATCTCTGTCCTGGTTGCTTTCTTAAGAAAACTTAAGAAAGCAAAAATCCCATGCCAGGTTCTTGTCAACTTCTACAAAGCACCGACTGAAAGCATCCTGACTGGAAACATCACAAACTGGCATTGGATGTGCACGACCCAGGACAGGAAGTCTCTGCAACGAGTGATTAAAACTGCCTAAAACAACATTGGTACCCATCTACCAAGCATCATTGATATCGGGGAGGTGAGGTGCCTGCACAACCATCCCGGCCACAGCCTGTTCACGCAGCTGCCGTCAGGCAACAGATACAGAAGTATCCACTTCCATTCCACCAGACTACAGAGCAGCTTCTTCCCTCATGCTGTTAGACACTTAATGCATCATCTGCACTCCTCCACGGTAAATAATTGTATTTTATTTTTTATACAGTCAATGAATCAATCAAGAGGGAACCACATTTTAATTTCATTATGCAACCCTTGTCGTATAATGACCAATAAATTTCCTTGTATCCTTGTATTTCAAAAAGTTTTCTCAATCCAGTCAAACTTTAGTGACCCCTAGTGGTGGTTAGATCCTCCAGTCAGTTTCCTGTAAAAAAAGGCAGCTTATAGCAACTTTTTAACTCAGTATTTGCTTACAAAGTCCCGGTGAATCCGTCCCGACAAACACACTCTCCGGTTGTTTTGTCGCAGGATCCTCCGGTCCCACACTTGCACCTCTGCAGGCAGCCCTTCCCGAAGGTTCCCGCTGGACAGGCGTCCTCGCAGTAGCGTCCTATGAATCCCGGAGGACACTGACACGCCCCTTTGACCGGATCGCAGAGAGCTCCGTTCTCACATTTGCATTGCTGGGTGCAGTTTTTACCCCAGTGTTTGTCATCACAGGCTGAAAGGTAACAGAACCAGCTGTTATTGACTGATTATAGAGACAAGCCAAGATATTTAAGCATAACTGCCAATTTTGCTGGTTAATTTGTGGAAAATTGCCTTTAAACTTTACAATTTTGGTTTGTATGAGTTTATTTGTGTAATCTAAACCTCCTAATTTTATGTTTTATTTGTTTTACTTGGAGAAAAAAATGTCACAGCGACTCTCCGGAAAAAATAATCCAATGAAAATCAAACACAATCATCTGAATTTACTTTGTGCATCTCCTCACTTTTTAAACTTAATAATCCAGATTTGTTTCCAGCGTGGCCACCACTCCTGCAGTAAAACAGCTACACACATTTACACGAGGGAGGTTCTCGCTTTCATTGCCCACATTTTCCACCAACTCAAACCGGTCAGCTTCCAGTAACACACCCGCTACTCTAAACACTGAGTCAAACCTACTTAATGCTGGAAATGGAATAAAAACAGTGCAGAAAAATACGATTGTGCATGATTATTGCTCCTTACATACAGTGCAAGCATGATCGCTTTGTGTCGGCGTTCATTTTTCCCTCCCATACACTGTGGTGTCCGCTTACAGTAAAACATGATGTCATGGAAAACAAATAAACAGACACAAATCTTAAATTTAATTCATTAAGCAGCGCAGAGATGAAAACAAACCAGAAACAAGAGAGCAGGAGAGCTTGTGGATGACATAAAGCCCTGAGTGTTCAGCACATTGCTGCGGATCTCCCTCATGATTGCACGTCCAAATCCTCCCCTTTAGCACTGGAGTGTTATGTTACCTACGAATAATGTGGAGATTTGCATGGAGCTCACAGGACGGAGGAGTTTTAAATGGTTAATTTTACACATGGGCTCCGGGAGGTTAGTGTGCAGCGGAGATTCACACACGGTTTGGATTTCAAATTGTGATGAAGAGATCTCGGTCCACTGGGTCGTGTTGTGAGAACCCAGATTGGTCAAGGGTGCATTCCTCAGATTTCTCATCAATAACTTCGACTGTGTCAGACTTTGGAAATCATTGAGAAAATGTGATATCCGACAGCGCTGACGTAACTCGTGGATGGGGCTTCGGTTATCTGCTCACAGGCCAAAAACAATTCCAACGATTTCACGGCGACCTCTGAGAATGTATGCGAGCAGCAGACGCTCATGCATCAATCCAACGCCGGAGCTGCACGTCACACGAATCCATGTTCCAGGTTTTCCTTCCCACCTTCGCCTCTGCTGCCCACTGACTGCTTTGACAATAATCACACGGAGGTTAGAGCTAAAGCCAAATTTGGCCTGGAGGTAGGCGCACTGCCACGGACTTAAATGTTTATTGCGCTAACTTGCAGCAGGACCCCTGCCTCTTTTTTGTTTAAAAGGAATCACAGCTTCACTCATGCTCGGTGTGGGCAGAAGATCTGCAGGAGTGTGTCACGCTGAGTAATGAGAAACTCAGCTGGAGCGGCCATTGTGTTTACACAGACATTCTCCAGGACGGCAGGAGAGATTTACTGAAGGGTCTGCGGGGCTAATGCATCCAGACACACAGTAGATGAGCGAACGGGTGAAATTCACCAGATTGGATGTGGGGTTTTTTTGAGCGAACAGCTGGCAAAGTTCAAACTGTCCACTGACGAATATCAAACCTCTTCCCATCTGTTTGTTTATCTGCACGCAAACATCCATCCCCCCCCCGAGTGAAAGACTTTCTCTGTGAGTGTTGCAGAGTTTGGTAACCTTCATCAAAAACACTCACCTTGGCTAAAAGTCTGACTGACTCAGATTTAATCGGTGTAATAGCAGGCGCTGATCTCCACAAAAAGTGCCAGAGGTTTGACATTTGACGTCAGAGGAGCATTTGTGGCCACTTTGCCTCTGAGTGTTTGCATCTGCGGCTGATAGCTCAGTGACCTGCAGCACGTTTGATTATTTATCACAGAGACACATCGAAATAAAGCTGCACCGAAGAGCAAACCACGAACTTTCAGACAGAGGTTAAAAAATCAGAAAACACAATACAGAAGATTTAAGAGATCAGTCAGGGAGATGAGGAGGGACGGACGGATGCTGTCAGGTGTTTGTGCATCCATACAGAGTAAAATAACATGAAATCTATGATGACGCAAACATGCATCAGTGACATTTCTTGCTTATTTGACACACACTTCATAACTGTCGTCTCTCTTGATCGTCCTTTATGAAAAATGCAAACTGATGTGGTGGGAAAATTCCTCCTCTTCCCACGAGAATTGTCCGTGTGGTGGTTTGGGTTTTCGCTTCGTGTCCAAAATCCACATAATCTGCTCGACATCTGACCGACTGATCATTTTTAATTTGAGAGATCATGGCTCCTCCGTCAAACTCTGCTCTGAAACCAGGCTCACGTCAAACACAACATGCTTGTGTTTCCGACATAATCCTGTTTTTCATCCTCACTCCTTCATCCAAGCTTTCTGTCTTTCATGTGCACAGGGTCACCTCTCCTTCCTCTCCTCTATTCTCTCTATTCAAACAGGCCTAAAGTGCTCAGCATGAGAACTTCAGGCCCTTCTCCTCGCTCTCAGAGTTCGATAGCTCAACACACAGGCATCCAGGAAGTGCTCTGCTCATTCTGCCAACAAGACGCCATTATTGCACGAAAAAACGGTGGAGCCGAAGCTGGAGTGAGCGAGGAGGAGGAGGAGGAGGAGAAAAGAGAAGAGTGAACGAGTGAAAACAAAGGGAAAAAAAAGTTAAAGTGAAGGTTAGAGGAGGGAGGGAGTGTAAGGAGAGATGGAGGGAGAAGTGGGACATGCAGGAGAAAGAGAGTGGGGTAACATTTTCCATTTCCCCTTCCCATCATCCCCCTGTCAAGGCATCAACCGCTACCCGTTAAAGCTAATTCCTTCTCTCTGCAGAAGGAGGACAGGGGGGGGGAAATGGAGGAGGGGACCGTGTACTATTGACCCAGCTGACTGCGATGAAAAAAAAAGGAGCTAGAGGTAGTGGAAAACAACATCAGCCCAAAGAGACGTGGCTCTGGTTTCACACTCTACGTTGTTTGGACGATCAGGCTGAAAGCGATTTCAGACAAGACAAACAGGGTTAGACTCACCGCTCCGAGTCGACGCCTTGAGTTACTGTTATATAACATTTCTGCTGACTTTAGTTTGGTGAGAGAAGCCATGAGGGGAAAAAGGGGCAGCTTCGACGTCTGTCTTCGCTCTTTCTTTATTGACTATGGCTTCTTTTACTAAATCAGACAGCGTTTTCACTCCTGACTTATTGCTCCTGTGCTGTTTTGTTACGTTCTCCGTCGACTATAAATTCTCACTTTTATTACACTTGATTCCTTTTATTAGATCTCAATCGTGCTGAGCAAAAGATGCTAAAATTGGAGCTTATATTTATTTTGCACAGTAACAAACGGTGGGGTGAGGAGGTGCAGCTCCTCGTCGCCGTCGTCCTGGTCGAGTGAACTAGTTTCTGAAACGAGGACGGTGACTCACGGCGGCGCTGTGATGCTGTAACGCTCCCTCCTTGCTGTTTTCCATTGGAAAAGGCCTTCACTGTGTGATGAAATGTGTGTGAAGATCGGCCACTCGACTGCCAGCCAGTTGTCATTTCCTGTTGTGTGTGTGTGTTTGCAGTTTATTTGTGTGTGTGTGCACCTGAAAAGAGGAGGAAGAGGAGGAGGAGGAGGAGAAACGGTGAGGAAACGTCTGAGAAGGAGGAGAAAGACGGGTTCTTACCGCTGGAACAGTCGTCTCCTCGCCAGCCTCCCTCACACTGGCAGCGGTCCGGAGCGACACATCGGCCGTGGACACACTCCTTAGTGCAGCGAGCTGTTGATGAAAAACACTCTTTTTTTTCAATAACAGTCGCAGCTTTGTGGAGAAAACTGAGCTGAACTCACATTCAGTGTTCAGCAGATGTCAGGCTGCAGCGTGAAGATCAGAGAGCTCGGAGAAGATGGATGGATCGTTTTTGTGTGGAACAGCCAACAACAAAAACATCCCTTAATCAAGAGCAAACAGCATCTTTTACAACGGTCGTATTGAACCAAACGGCCACAGAAATGCTGGTGTTGACTCATCGCAGTGAGTCAGCGTTTGCGTCATCATCTTAATGAAAACTGAAGAAAGATGATGAAATTATCTGCTTTTTAGCCTCCTGCACTGGTTAGCAGAGCGAGATGGAGCTTATTTTTATGGTTTTTTATTTAACTTTAAGTCTCATTACACCATATTCACTGATACTCTCTCTCTCTCAGTGCTGCTCTCTGAAACGGTACAAAAAAACAGGTGGTTTTTCCAAGTTTTTGCCCCCCAGTGCCTGTTATCTCTGGATCAGCCCCCCGACTTCATGTTAACGAAACAGCTTCAGTTTAAATCTTTAAATCACTTCAGTACAGCCGACCTTTTATCATGTTGCAAACGTGCAGATGTTTTAATGCAGCTGCTTTGTATCATTTTTAAAAATTCATTAAAGCCGTCTAACATTGATGTTTTATTGCTCATTGTTGAGCGTTAACACTTGAACACTTTAACACTGATATTTTTAATATGGCTTTTTATTTCAGCTATGTTTTGTTTGTTGTTTGTTGGTTTATCTGTTCAGTGTTTTGAGTCCATTCTTCATTTTGTCTCACACTTAAAAAAAAACGGAGTGATTGATTGATTTTTTCATATTTATTTTGTTACGTTTATTCCTTTATTTATTCCTTTCCTATACTACATTGAAGTCATTTGCATGTCATATCTTATATGATTGTATCTTATTTTATTCTATTTTATTTTTATTCCATCAGTTTTAATTCTCCTTCATGTTGTGTTGTTATGTCATTGTACGTATGATTTAGTGTGCAGGTTTAGTCGTTCAACTTTACCTGACAAATTAGCTCCTGGATTCACCTGCTGTAGTTTAACTACCGCAAAGCAACTTTAAATAGTTTGACGGGTGTTTAAATGTCTGTCTGATTTAAGGCAGATTTTATCAATGTGAAAACTTCAGAACTCTGTAAGAAGCTGTCACATGACTCTACAGGTGTGTAGAGTTAATTTTAAAGTAATGATGTGTTAATAACTACCAAAATACTTTTGGGTTGCGTTCTAAGAAGTTTACTGGTGTTGCAGCTGGTGTGATTGTATCCGGATGTCATCTCTAGTTTCTGTTTAGTTCCCAAAGACAGAGCATGTGTGAACGCTTTGTGTCGCGTTGGTGTGTGTGTGTGTGTGTGTTTTTAAATGTGAAACTCTTTGTATAAAAAGTCGGCTGCAAGAATTTTTATCATCATAATTAATAAATACCACGTGTTTTTTAATGCTTTTTCAAAAATTCACCATTTCGAGGGTGTTTTTTTTTTTTTTTTTTGTTTAATCAAAAGTTTTTTTTACAACTGACTTCCGGCATTTCTTTTCCTCTAAATCTAATCCGCCCATAACAAACAGCTCACGAGCTGCCAGCCAATTAAAAGCAACAACATGAGATGCCCCTCATTCTGTCTGCTCCCTGAGAAAAGACAGCCGTCTGTTTGTTAGCATTATAAACAGTTCGGTTAGTAATTGGGTTAATTTAAACTGGCATTTATGTGCGACGGCTCATAACTCTGTCAGTGATCTGTTGATTTTTTTGATTCAAGAGACAAGTGTTTCCTAAGTGCTTCCCGTTGAGAGCCACGTGCTGCTGCATGTGCACATTTTTCTTCTCCATCCAAACACAGCAAACAAACACTCGACTCATTCTTTCGCTCTGTGTTTGACAGTTGGGTGAAAAGCCGGAGGCCGGAGATCTGAGGGACGTCGGGGGGAGGTTAACTTCTCATCAAACAAAGGAGGTCAGTGTGATTATATCTAATTATATGTATATTTAAAAAATAAAAACAAAACAGAACAAAACGTGGGTTTGGGAGAAGTCATGCTTTTGATGACACGTTGAAAAGGAGAGAAATTTGGATGACAAAAGAAAACCTACGCAGACATAAATACACACACAATTACACTCAGTGTCCCGTGAGATTTCTGCAAAAAAGAGGCTCAATAAGAAACCAAAAATGCACATTATCTCCACTGAACAGAAACACTGTTATTACCATCATGCATTTCTGCATCATCGGCTGATGTATGAGAAGGTTTGAAGAGCTAAGGTAGAATTTTCTCGGCCCATGCGAGGACATTTGTGCTTTCGCTTTATTTATATACGTCTCCTCTGACTGTCGGCCAAAATACTGTGACGGCTGCATACGAACAAACTCCCTGCTGTTTATTTGAACTGCTGCACTTTAGCAAACAAACACCGAAAAACATTCAACTCTGCGCCGTCATTAGAGTCATTAAAGTTTAGGATTGATGTCGGGTTTATGATAACTGAAGTCACTTTAAAAGCCGGTTTGTTAGGATGATAACATGGCGAACGAGTCATGAATCAAAAACATACGTAGGAGTGTTTTTCTCTTTCAAACATGGCTGGTTTTGAGTTATTTACAGACCTGCAAAACACACTTAATCCAGAGCTAAACACGTTCAAGTGAGGACATTTATCTTCTCTGTGGATTTTAAGATGTTTGAGGACAGACGCAAAACATGTCCCGTAAAAATTAAACAAAGTCGTAAAAATCCGAAAGTCTGCGAGTAAAAAATAAATAAATACACATCACATCAAAAACGCTTCAGTTTAAAAAGGATTTGAAGAGTTAAATTGTGTTAAAGTTAGACTCCTTTTTTTCTGGCGTACAAAAACCATCTGAAAAAGTCGGTTTGTCTCGGTTCATTTTAGAGGCTCTGACCAGAACAAGAGCAACACATGCTGGTTTGGGTGTGTTTGGTTTGATTTCAAGCAGGAAAAATGTCACATGCGTTCTCAAATTACAGCTAGACAGAAGTAAAAAAAATATGTTTCTGAGGAGATTTGAGGCAGGAAATTTGCAGCAAAAGCGTCATGACTCATTTTGGATCAGAACTGGTTTGATCTCAGTTCATTGAGCCCGTTGAGTTGATCACTGGACGAACCTGCAGCTTGGACACAAGTTTCTTGACCTCCAATTAATCAGAGCAGCAAAACATGAAACATTTCTGATCTGGACCAGTGCATCAACTCTGCCCTGTATTAGATAAAACGGTTGTGATTGGCCCGAATCTGTCTGAACAGGACGTTTGCCAGACTCATCCGCCAACCATGAGCTCAGCAGATTTGTCTGGTCTCCAGGATAACAAGTCCTGAACTGACATCTCAAACTTAACATTTAATGGATTGACGGCATCTGTAAAAGGAGTTTTGGCTGCTTCAGTTTACATTACATAAAGGCCCGGAGTTCAATGTGGACCACAGTTCTGCCCTCTGATATTATTCATAAAATGCAGTTTCTGCTGTTGTACGTGCCAGTGCCACGTCTCAATTCTGCAGCAACACATGCTTCATTGATGAAATAAAGCTGCTGAAATGTGAAATATTAGAACTGAATGTACAAAGATATAAAAATTATGAAAATTTGTGAATAAGTGTATTCACAGTGTCAGAAAAAAAGAAAATTCCAGTAAGCACGGCCAGAATATACTGTGCATTTTCAGCATGAGAGGCTGCAGCGGTAACACAACCCATAATTGTGGTGATTCCAGTGTGATGTGCTACTTACATCGACTAAGCACGTTGCATGGAAAAAAAAAGACCGGAGGAAATTAAAAAAAAAACATGCTGTCAGTAAAGAGACTTTGAGTCAGAAATGTGAGGATTGTTTTCTCACATCGTTTCACTTGTAAACCACAACTTCAGCAGCCATGTTGGTGGATTACGGCCGTCTGCCAACACCATCAGTACTTTGGCCGTCTTTAAATTGTGCATCTGTGGCTCTATTGTGCAACATCAAACCTGCAAATATGTTATTATATATGTGCAAACAAAGAACCATGTTTTCATGTTTGAAATGGAACCAGAATTCACCTCAAAATGGGGAATAATCAGACCAAATCCACCCGAAACACTTTTCAAAAATCCCTTTTTTAAATGTTTATTATATCACAAAAAAATGTTTCAAGTCCAAACGGGCTCATAAATCTGTTTATGCACAATGTTGATGTTGCAATGTTTTACAGATATTATTTAGAGTTTGGCCCGGAGGTGTTTTCTTATCGTGAGGTTTCGGCCACGCCTGCTGGTGGAGCTGAAGCTCTCATTGAGGACATTGAGGTCGAGTCCTCTGTTTTCTTTCTGGAATTTGGGGTTTTTTTTAGCGACCGAGGAGACGAGTGCAGTCTATAAATATAAATGTGACCCTTATTTGGACATTTAACGGGCTGAAACCAGTATTTCTTCCAATCTATAGATGTGGATTGTGGATAGTCTGCTTTTGGGCCAACAGAAACACACATAAAGATTACTCTTCATGCTTATAAGTAATCATAATAATTTTGTAATTTTATTTTATTACTCTGTGACTCTTTAACATCCCATCAGGGATTACAGATGAAAAATAGCCCCATGGCTCTTTGTGGCAGATTTACAGCACATTTATCTATTTGCATGGTCCCCGTTGAATAAACCAGAGGATTAATAAAATAAGAATTCACCATTTTTCCATCAGAGTTTGATTCCCCAGTAAAGAGGGCTGGATTTAAAACCCAGGATGCTCAGGAGTGGAAATATCAAAAATGTGAATACCAATTTGGACTGAAAAACTGACTTTTTCAACTGTGACAAAATCTAAATTATAAGGGCAACATTTAACACGATGTATTCATTCTAATTACGTTGTGTTTATCTGATGTTTCAAGGCTTCCAAGGCAAGAGCACAACCTAGAAATAACTTTTAACTAAACTATAATGACTTTTAGCCGTCTCACTGGCCATCACATAAACAAAAAAACATGCAGGTGTGTTGATATTTAAAAGTTTCTTTGATTACTTACGGACACATCTGTCTCGGCTCTCATAATAACCCGGACAGCACTGGTACCTCTTGCGGTAGTCGGTCTTCACCGCCTGCCTGTAGGCCGTTTTGTAGGTGATCCTTAAAAAAAAAAACCCAGTGTGAAACAGGAAGTTCTGACAGGAACAGGAAGTCAGCCCAACAGGAAATGAGTCATCGCATAACTGCTACCTGTGGCGTGTGCATCTGTAGGAGGTCCGAGGGTCCGAGCAGGGCTCCTCCGTCACGTGGTCGTAAGGATGCGAGTACGACTCTTTCACTGAGGTGGTGAAGCTGAGAAGAAGAAAAACACACTTATTGTAAATCATTCACAGCCCGAGGAAATTAAAAACTTACTCAACTCTGAAACAAAAAAGATTAGAATAGCAAACCAATTTTCATGGTAAAACTGCAGAAATGGTAGTTAAAATTTGTAATTAAAAAGAAAGTTATATTCCTATCACTACGGATCCTATGGATAAAAAGTAATATTTCTATCACTACAGATCTGATGGATAGAAAGTTATATTCTTATCCCTAATATAGTTTTTCCTTAAAAGTTTATTTAGTAATTCTGTGATTAAAGTCCACCTGAAATAAAAAATGTCTCTTTAATCCTTTTAGATCTCATTGCTGGCCAAATCATTCATTTACCTAAAGATGGTAGCCAAAAAAATTTACAAAACTTTCATTTCTTTTCCATTTTCAATCAAAATTTAATCACATTTCGTCATCTTGCCCGGAGCAATTTCATCCAATAATATAATAACATCCACTGTGTCAATCTATCTACTGTTAGCGATTGATTAAAACAAGCCTCTAACTCTATATCTCATATCAAAAACACCAGATGTTTTGTCACACCCACATGTCCCATTTTCTGCAAATACGCCACAATAACAAGTTTGGACACTCGTCTTGATCGACCACTAAATCTTGTGTTTGTTCCTTAAACTATGTAAACTACTTGTTGTAAACACGGAGCGATGTGTCAGAAAATATGTGTAACTGGATAAAACGATGGTGACATTTGTTTGTTGCTGTTGAACGGGCCTCACCTCTCCCACAGGCTACAAACATTCGGGTCTCTTGGGTTCAGAGAGTCGCTCAGACCAATCAGGAGGCTGGAAAGGAGCAGGAGGGCGGAGCTCTGAAGAGTCGGCATGGTCCTGAGGGAGAAATGTTCAGACATTTATAAAAGGATTCAGAAACCCAAACATTGCTGCAAAGACGGAACAGAGCCAAGATATATTATTATTTCTGTTAGGAGAGGAAAAAATAACAGAAGGCCGACACAATTTGTGCAGTGAAATGCAACCTGTTTCTGCAACAAATATCCAAGATTTAATGCTTTGTTTAGGCAGTTTATTTGATTTATTATATAATAAATTATAATGCAGCCTAGTGTTCACCTCATATATGGGCCTCCTTTCATTTATTAGCCCTACTTTACCTTGAAAAACAAAAATCCAGAAAAAAGTCATGTATTTTTTCACTCAGTTAAAATCTGGGCAGCCTGTAACTCTGTGACGCAAACATAGAGTGGAAAATGATGCACGCAAAGATGGAAAACTTTTACTAAGCGGTTCCATTCCCGCTCTCAACTTGAGATTGACATTAATTGTTTTTGTTTTTTATTTACTGTAATTTGCATCTCTCAGAGTGGCAGATGGAAGGATTCATTGAAGAACTGGAATCGCAGAGCCTATAAATTGCGGTTAAGGTTTCCCCTCTGTAAAGAGTTCATTAAACGCTCAGCAGAGGTGAGGCAGAAAGCCAGACTTGTGTAACTCCGTCTGCATCCCGCCGAGCTCCACACCGTCTGAACAAGGGCACATAAAACACCGGCATCAGGCGAACCTGACAGCGGACGGGACGGATGGGGTGGAGCGAAAGAAGAAGATATTAAGAAAACAATTCCGAGGGGGGGGATCAGAGTCGAGAAACGTGACTCCCAACTTCATCCTGACCCCTATCAATCAGAGCTGCATTGAAGCCTCCACGCTCCTCCGCTGTCCCCTTCCACGCTCCAGCAGCATCTGGATCCGATCAGCACATCGGCCCAAGAGAGCGCCTCGGCACAGGGACCCAGGGCTCTCAGGGAGCGAAAGGAAGGCAGTTTTTTTTTCCCCCCTTGAAAAATATCCCATAGAAACGAACAGAAGTTCAGCAGGCCAGTGGTGTGAGCCCTCTGGTAAAAAGCATCGTGGGAATGTTTCAGCATTTCGAGAAAAACCGAGGACGTCGTGTTGATACAGGATCAGTCGGGCCTGTTCCCTTCTGTTTTCTTAAAAAGGTCTCGTCTGACAGAATCACTGTACCGCAGCTTCTCATGCCATCCACACATGACCTCAGGGAGATCTGTGATACGCTGGGACAATGACATCGCGACCGTGGATCAAGATTATCGCTTTCAGTCGGGTGATTTGAGGAAAAACATCGCAGATCTAAGAAAGAGGAGCAACAACAAAATTCTCTTTGCTGTTAAAAACCCAAAGTTTCTTAAAAATTTCTCGGATCGTGTCCCTCGTGAATTATATAACTACTCTCACTTGGCTGTAATCACATGGAAAGATTAGTTAGTTAATTACTTAGTTAGTTAGACAGAGATTAGACCACGGACACTCTCACAAAATGTCACCCCAAGAATTACAGTAAGATTTTGGTGAGGCAAAATTCAAGTTAAAAATCAACCATCTAATACTGCTATATGCTAACAGTTACAACGCTGAGATTCCAGATTTTAGCAGGTAGTTTTCGCTATGCTAGTTGTTAAAATCAGCATGCTAAATGCTACCAATTACAATGCTAAAATGCTAATGTTAAGTAATGTTCACCATGTTTGTTATCTTAGTTTAGCATGGCATAAAAAACAGTACAGCCACTAATCTATCACAAATATGACCATAAACAGATATTAAACGGATCACAAATTTAACCAGATGATGGCGCTAAAGAAAAACGTAGAGGAGATCACTACAGTTCTCGCAGTAATTCCTAAAAGTTACATGAACATGTGTACAAAATTTCATGGTAATCCAATAAATACGCATTGAGATTTTTCATTTTGGATTAAAGTGTTGGACCGACGACAGACTTCGGTTA
>JAQNCA010000030.1:4890246-4916713 GCA_029783725.1 Acanthurus tractus
CTTGGTTTTTGATTCTTAATTGAAAAACTGGAAAAGCTTACCCATTTGTGCTGGCATCAAAAGCTGTCCAACTAATCCACTAATCATCTGGTTGAGAGCAGCAGGGTTGAAAGCCTGTTGAGGAAGAATTTATTAATCAGTCCCAAACGTTGAAAACTTAAAACTCCTAAAAACAAGATTATCAGAAGTTTTTCTTCCCACCTGTCCTGGCTGCTGACCAGGCATGGCGGCCCTCACGTTGATGGTGGTTCCCCGGGTGCCAAAGGCTGGTGGGGGCATGTTGGGCGCAAAGGGGGGTCTGGTGAACACGACCCTGGCCTGGGGCTGCGGGCCGGCATGGGGAGGTGGTGGAGGAGCAGTGGGGGTGGTGGTGGGTGTGTTAGGACCCGTGGTGGTAGCTGAAGAGTTGGCTGTGGAGCTGTAGCCAGGAGGGGTCGGCTGGGGTGGGAATGGCTGGCCTGACGCGGTGGCGGTGGCGGCGCTGGTGGCTACAGCTGCAGCATACTGGCTGATCTGTTGCATGAGATTCCGCATGAAGTCGGGGGGGAGGCCACCTGAGAAGGCAAACCAGTGAATTAGAATAACTATTAGTTCTGTTATTATAAAATGAGAAGGAATCTGAAAAAGAAGATTTTGTTTCTGACCTAAATCAACAAATTATTTAATCTGAAGTTAATAAAAGCAGATCGCAAAAACTGGACTTTTCAAGATGTTTGCAAGAGGGTTAAGTTAAATTTACTGTGGATTAAGCTTTACCTGGTTGTCCAGGTATTTGCTGTCCAGCTGCAGCAGGGTTTACACCTGGGCCTGCACATACACATAAAGAACAAAACAGAAATAGTTTGAACCCCCTTGTTCAATCTTAAATTAGCAGCTGGTGCGTTACTCTCTGCAGTGAGGATGTAGGCGCATTGTTAAATACAGAGCAATCATTCAACAAACAACAGGGAAAAAAATATCACGAGTTTGTCAGTCCGATAAGTTCACGGTTTCATCTTTGAGATCACTCAGAAAATGCCTGTTGCAGCAGTGCACAGAGGATGCAGTTAGTTTCACAAACAGTTATTTAACTCCAACGCACTGCTGCCCAGCAACAAGACACACAAACAGCTTTGATGTAGTGGGGCATTCAATCAGTGGCGGGTAGGGGACAACACACCGTCCGTGTTCATCTGCATCATGACCACCGGAACTGCCTGGTGGCTGATCCTGATGACCCGGGGGCCAGCCTGTCCCTGTCCAGCCTGCTGATTGGAGGGGGAAGTCTGTGGGGGGGAGGTCTGTCCCTGACCTGCCTGCTCCGACTGGCTCGCCGGCTGGGCGGGTGGAGCTTGTCCCTCTGTGCTGGTAGTCACCGTAGCACCCAGGTTCATCTGGAAGATGCAAACACAGTCAGTCGTTCTCTATTAAAAGGTCCACATTAAGAACTTTCAGCTAAACTATGCTTGCATTTATTTACTTGCACTGGGATGTGGTGGTGAACAGCTCCGGGCAGAGTGACCGGGGTGGCATAGTGGGAAAATGGCCGAACCACATGCAGGTGGCGAGGCACAGGGCTCATCAGGTTTAATCGCAGGTCACTGAGAGCCACAAGGGCATTGCCAAGGAGACGGAGACACTCCCACGTCAGGACAAGTGTGCGCTGGTCCTCCTCCCTCTCCTTTGGCAAGAAAGAAACCAGTTTTGGTCATTTCTATAAACAACAACCTCATGATCAGTTTCAAATACCCAGAATTTGGAGCACTAATAATTAAAAAGATATTCTGAGAAGTACGAATATATGCTTTCCCGTCGAATGTTAGAGGAGTAGACTGACACTTCTCTTGAGACTGTGTGGTAAATATAAAATAGCTAGTAGCTGGCTAACTTAGTTTAGCACAAAGACTGAAAAAAGTTGAAAAGGCTAGCCTAGCTGCCTACAAGTACCTCTAAAATTCACTTTCACACATCTAACAGTTTAGTTCTGATTAAAACAGGAAAGTGAAAAGATAACACAACCAGCCAACCAAGTTATTTCTGCCCTGTAATTTAATACATACATGCAATTTTTACAACATTTTATTAGATATCCTGATGCAGGTGTTTGAATCCTACTGTATTATTGTTGTATTCTGCAGTGGTGGCTGTCTCCAGGATGGTGTGAGCTCTCTGGATGAAGGGCTGCAGTCTCTCCTCAACCCTACGCAGTTCATACAACATCTCCGCCAACTCAGCTGGGCTTGGATGACTGCAGGGAAGAAAGGAGGGCAAAGCTCATTACGATCAAACACAACAGAAAATTTGTCAGTGGTCATGACAATGACACACAATCACCAGATCAGCATGTTAAGGACAGGAACATATGTTAGGTTGAATAAAACATTGAAATACGAGTCAAAGTGACTCCTGCCATGACACATATGATTACCTTTACGTTTGCAGAACATGTCTGCAGTAAAGACATTTTAGTCATTAAATCTGCAAAACAATTTCCTTTAATTTTCAAACACATCTGGTTTGAAAATATTTGGAGCAAAAACAAAATATAACAGTTGTTTTTCTGAATATGTTAGTATGTGGCATATGCCACAATTATGCAACAATCTGAGTTGGTGTGCAAAAGAATGACTCACTTGGGCCCTGGTTGGGGTGTTGGTCCCTCAGACTGTGCTGAAGAGGTGGGCTGAGGTGGAGGTGTGGTTGGAGGCGGGGAGGTGTCCATGGGCTGGGCAGAGGGGGAGGGAGTGGATGTGGTGGAAGAAGATGAGGGAGGAGGGGGAGCAGCAGCGGCAGCGGCGGCAGCAGCAGCAGTAGTTGTCTCTGTTTGGGAGGATGATTCGGTTGCCCGACCCTGAAAAAAGGCAAGAATGAGGGGAATTTGTTACTTATTCGGCTGTGATTTCTCTGGAGTTTTGCAACATGAGTATCTGAAGGTTGATGTCTCACCTCCATTCTGTGGATAACATCATTAATGTCCCTCAGAAGGTTCTCAGCCAGCACCAGCCTTAACCTCGGCTCGCTCTGCATTGGTTGATCCATATCAATGTGCACATTCACAGACCCGTTGCTCTATAAGTAAGAGCTGATGGTTAACAAAACACAGGATATTGTTATGTGTTTCTATGGCATTAGTAGGCACAGTATCTTACCCCAGTGCTGGTTGTGACTCTGGCATTCCTGGCATTCTCTCCCATGCCAGACACCATCTGCTGAACTGACATCTTAAATATGAAAATAACAGAAGAAGAGTAAAGCACCAAACAATTAAACATGCAAACACACCATCTGACAGCCATGAAAGAGATCAGATTAAGGATGGGTGGTATTCTGCAGATTAAATGTAAAAAACAAAACCAAATGATATTCTTCCATGATATGTATGTTACTATGAAGCAGTGATTCTGTCTGCTTTATTCCACATTTTTTTGTCAAAACCTAGCATGTGCATAAAGCAAAATGCTGCTCCACGGTCAACAGCTCGGATTAATACAGACTACATAAGTCATAAAGCAAACCCACCTGTATCTGCTGAGGGTCCATGATGTTAACAGGGAGGTTGAAGGTGCCAAGCATCACGTAGCTGTTAGCATTGCGATCATGTGGGGGCACTTGTGAGGTTCCCTGGGAGGATGATGATGGCCCACTGTCAGCTGAAGTGCCTCCTGACCCTGAGCCGGGCTGGGATGGCGGAGGGGGCGCCCGCTCCACAAGATGTATCACCTTGCCACCCACATCTGGAACAACAAGAGAGAATTATGATGTCATCCGTACACATATAATGTCAGTGGATTTCACAGTTTTGGTTCGGAAAACACAAGAAAATTATTTAATTATTTAATTATAGAATAATTATATTTAATTTAATTCAATTTTCTACCAATACTGGTCGACCACAACAACAAAATAACACCAAAACAACAGAAAACACAATTAACCCTCAGAGTAAAATTACTGTTTAGAAAAACAATGTGTGAAGAAAAATATAAGAAGTCAATGTGCAAAGGATGATAAATAAACAGGAAAACAAATTTATTAATCTACACTGACATTTTTTTTTTTAAGGAAAAGGAGGAGACTTTTTTTTTTTTAAAGAAAAAAATGTGAAAACAAATCTGTAATTTCCTTTGGATTGAGGGCCCCTTTAAATAATCCTTTGGTCACTTACTATAGTCTGCCAGAGTCCTTTCATCCTGTAAGACTCTGCCCTGGTAGATCAGCCTCTGCTTGTCCACAGGGATACCCACAGAAGGTGCAATATGCTCCTTGAATTCTTTGACTGTCAACTGCAAAAAAACATGGAACAGCCATGCATCAGACTACCACACAGTCATCAATAATGAGAGTTCACACCAGGGTTGAAGGGATGACCATTTACCTGAGCACCAACAGTGTAAGTTCTGCTTTGAGAGTCTAGTGTCTTGACCGTCACCTCTATGTCTGCAGCTTGTTCCTCCATGGTGTTCCTGTGTAATAAAAGTAAGCATGGACATTGTTGGGCATGTATGCCTAAATGATTCATTTGTATAACTATTGCTCATAATGTGACAGGTGTTTTAATTTTTTTTTTATCATGAAAAGATCAATTATCATGCGTCAATTTATCTGAAAAGAATCACTGCTTATGCCAGTTTTGAAAAGATAATGGTTGTACTTTTAAATGTGTTTATTGTCTTGATTTACTTGGTTGACAAACAGAAAATTATTTTTCAATACAAATCTCCATCAAGGCAACCTATCCAGGAAAACGTCCAAAAGCTCAACAACTCCAGTTATAGAACAGCGAACTTTTTGCTTCTCTTATCTCTTTTTTTATCACTGTAAACAGTCTGTCGTTTGGCTGTAAACAAAGCTCACACAAAAAGAAGAAGTTATAAGACAAAATTCTGAGATATGGTAACCACTGATGGCAGCTTCACTACTCTGACACTTGACGGGCCAAAGACAACTGAATCAAAATCAAAATTGGAAACATAACGTTAACTGATAGATCAAACTACACTGTAAAATTGTTGCTTCCCACATATCAGTGATATTATCAGATGTTGCCGAAGGATCGAGAAGTTAGCCATATGTTAACTTCGTTAAGCTAGGCCAAAGAGGTAAAAGAGAAATATAATCAGAGGCGTAGCAACATAAGCTGACAATTTACAGTGAAATTTGGTCGCTAGATACAGCTAGCATAAAAATGTTAACGCAGAGCTAGTTAACCTAACTGAGTTAACTGCTAAGCGGATTAACGTTACGTTAGCTAACACCGAGACAAGCTAGCAGCATCTTTCTAGGCCAGTTAATGGTTCAGGTGTTTAAACAATTTACCACATATTCATCAATATGAACAATTTTGTTGAACGACAACGTTATCGATAAAACGTTAGCTTGCTCCCGTTAGTTAGCGTTGGTTTACTAGCAAAGCGATTACCTGCCTGGAAACGAGGCAAACCGAAGCTAGCTTTGACCAGCTAACAACTAAGGATGCTAAGCTAATGCTAAATAATAAATAAACGTTACAGTTAGCTTGTCATATCAGTGACAGTCAGATATGTTCATAAAGACTTTAGCGTGATGTTTAAAGGTTACCTTGAGAGTCACACTATCTTCTCAATTTATCCAGTGTATGCAGCTGTTTCTTATTATCAAATAACATGCAAAAATGACTTCCTAGTAAGCCTCTGGTATTTGCCAGAAGCTACCGGGGGGGTGCGCGGATGTGACGTCAGGACGACACCGGAATCGCTGCACAGAGGAAAGAAAAATGGCGAATCTCGTGGAGGCGACTACCGAACAGCAGTTTGAAGCTATCCTGGCCAAAGCTGGAAAATGTCTGGCCGTGGTGCATTTCCATGCGCCGTGGGCTCCTCAGTGCGGCCTCATGAACGACGTGATGGCCGAGCTGGCCAAGGAACACACGCACACCACGTTTGTCAAGATCGAGGCGGAAGCGGTGTCAGAGGTGTCGCAGAAGTATGAAATCGCCGCTGTCCCCACTATTATTTTCCTTAAAGGAGGGGAGAAGGTGGACCACCTGGACGGGGCCGACGCTCCGGAGCTCACGAAGAGGGTAAAGCGCCTGGCAGTCACCGGAAGTCCCGGTGGAGCCGCTGAAAGCAGCGCCACAGACCTGAATCAACGACTAAAGAAGCTGATCAACGCGGCCCCATGCATGCTCTTCATGAAGGGGTCCCCACAAGAACCCCGCTGTGGCTTCAGTCGGCAAATGGTCGGCTTGATGAAGGAGCACAACATCAGTTTCAGCAGCTTTGACATCCTTTCTGACGAGGAGGTACGACAGGGGTTGAAGACGTACTCTAACTGGCCCACCTACCCTCAGCTGTATGTGAATGGAGAGCTGGTGGGAGGACTGGACATAGTGAAAGAGCTGGCCGAGTCTGGAGAGCTGGAGAACACCTGCCCCAAGGCTGTCACCTTGGAGCACCGTCTGAAAACCATCATCAACCAGAGCCCAGTCATGCTGTTCATGAAGGGCAACAAGGAGGCTGCAAGATGTGGCTTTAGCAGGCAGACACTGGAGCTTTTGAACGCGACGGGGTTGGATTATGACACCTTTGATATTCTGCAGGATGAAGAAGTTCGTCAGGGGCTCAAGACATATTCTAACTGGCCAACCTACCCCCAGCTCTATGTGAAAGGAGAGTTGATTGGAGGTTTAGACATACTCAAGGAGCTGAAGGAGAGTGGAGACCTGGTATCGACGCTGAAGGGAGAGTAAACATAACGATCTGCCATGTCATGAGAGAGGAGGGAACAAGAAGCTACTGCACATGCCCAGATCGGCCTTGTGTCGCTGATGTAACGTTACACAGCAGACCAGGAAGCGAAAAGCAGCCAATTTATGATGAGAAAATAGATTAAATAATTATATTCTTCAATATAAATAAACTATTGTAGCATTTGGATAGGTTCATGTTTTACTTTTTGAAACTGCAGTTATCAATGGGAACTGACTTCTGGTTTAAATTCTGAAATTTCAGTTGTGTTACTTAAAATTTTATGCCTTTCGTTATTCTTGATAATACATATGAAATGTTGGAAGTGAAGTTAAGCGATCCAATCTCACATGACTCTGGAAACAGCTGGCTTTAGTTCATAATATCAGGTGTCTGCATCTTTTGGTTACATCTGTCCTTCTGACATTCATGCACTTCACACTTCAGAACTAGTTTCAACTTGGTGAACCATATTTTTGCAAACTGGCGCAGCCTCTGACTTTCCATGCCGTCCTGTCCAGCTCACACTCGCACTCCCTTCACCTGAGAGACAGAAAAACTCTATTTAGGACTAACTCTATGTCGCACTTACTGATACTTTGTTCATCAACTGCAATTAAACAATTTAAGAAACTCAAGATCCAGTGTTTTGTTTTTGATGCTGCTTTCTATTAATTAGCTAACATGTGAATTAGAATTTAGTATAGTTCACCCACTCCAATCTTTGTCAATCATAATTAAAAATGAGAACACAATTACTCAAGTCTAAGGGGGAAATTTGTTTAAAATTTCTTAGCTTTAGGTGTGTTTTAAACCAGAAATACAGCACATTCATACTTCTTGGCGGTAGATTAAACCGCCACAGGTAATGAAAAGATTCTAGCACAACAAACTACAGCATCAAAAATTGAGGTGGAGTTAAATCAACAGCTCTAAGACAGAGTCCTGACAAAATTAATTGAAATATATGCACAAAGCGTGTAACTATTTGGAAGTCTTGTAATTTTGTCCATAACAGTAGAGAAGAAGGCTGATCTGCACACTTTCTTTTAATAACCCATAAATATTAAATATTTTTAGTGGAGTGTGCAGGAAGCAAAGGAAGTTTTACAGGTGGAGGAACAGATTGCAATGAAACTGCGACATGTGAACTTTGTTTTCAACAGATTTACTTTCACAATGGAAATACAAATTTCTTCAGGTGTGATTCATTTGCATAAAATCCTTTCACCAGTATGTGAAGATCAGATGGCACCTTTGACATCAGTATGGATTTCTGGAGGGGCTCATCCAGGGGAGATGTATGCAGAAACAGGTTGTTGTTTGACGCCCCCTTGTGGCGGCATTAGATAATACAAGTATAACCTGACCTCTGACGCTAGAAATTTAGATCATGCATATGAAGAACAGTCAGTCACCCAGTTTGCTGAACAATAAAAGTATTCTGCTATTATTTTGAAAAATGATTCATCATTTAAACAATGTTTAAGTAGAAATGTACTGTTTTCAGGTTCCACAGTGTTAATATTCGTTCTTTTTTATCATTTCAGTACACTAAGTATCCTTGGGTTTTAAACAAAACAAGTTATTTCACTCTTCCACTTTTTGTTGTGTGTTATTGTGACTGGCATTTCTTTTATTTACTTCTTTGACATTTTATGGATCAAAAGAATAAATGACAAACTGAGAAAATAATCAGCATGTCGTGTAATCAGACATGATAGACAAGCAAGACAAGTGTAATATGACAAAAAGTCAACATTTAGCTGACAAACAAATAGTTAATGATTTCTAGTTGATGTGTGTTAAGGGAGAGTATGTGTCACTTCAGTCAGGAAAAACCAAACTAACAAATTAGCAACGCTTTGGTTTTTTTAAGTGGGGATTTAACGTTAATGCGCATCAGTTTACTTGCCAATTGTAAAAACCTTCCATAGCTAAGTGTTATTTGTTGAGGTGGTTTAAAAGAAAACACCTCCTCTTACAGAAGGATGATGACTCAATTTGCTTATGAATAGAGTTTTTAAGTTTCTCCTTAAAGTGAATTCTGGATGATGTCTGCAAGAAAGAATGATTCATTTTACTGTGCTTGTCCTGAATCTTGTCTTCACATGAAGGGATAAAGACACTCCATGTTTAACCTAGTTTTAAAGATCGGGGTATTGCAGCAGTACATGTTAATAATTTACCTACACCCACACTGTTTCAAAGTGATATGTCAGAGCAGATCAGAAATTTGCCCCGCAAATTAACAGACATTTTAATCAGGTTCACTGTCAAGTGTTAGCTCTCAGTTTGCAGAAATGTTTAAGGAAATCTTCACATATGTTCTCTCTTTATCTGGTTTATTGTATCAGGCCATTTTTCCTTGCTCATTCCCTGAGTTCCTGCCTGCAAATACTGTCGACCAGCAACAGGTGAGGAAATGCAAACTATACTTGCATAGTATAATTTTACCGCATTGCCATAAAAACATCTTATATTTTTTATATTTTTTGGACACATTATTTGAATAGTTTTCTTTGAAACTGCAGTTTATAACAAATTATATCATTTGTAACACACACAGTTAAACTAATTCTTCTTTTACTGTAAATTACATACTGCAGTACACCGCTTAAGCGTGTCTTGTGAATGAGTAATGTACTGGGATTTCACAGCTACTGCAGACACACAGAGGTTTGCAGAGATAAACCGAGATAAACAGAAGAGGCAGATACATTTTCCAACCCCCTGTTCTTTCCACAAGTGGTCTTCCTCGCGCAGTGTGGGCTCACATCTTGATAAAGCTCTCGTTTCTGTATCGTTGACACCACCCCACACTACTTTGCCACCTCTGTATCTTTATCTGTTTCAGTATCTGGGGAAATGGTATTTTAAAGCAGCAGTCAGTCACAGAGAGGCTGACATCCAGAAGTTCAAAGCAATCGACAACCTTATGTTCACCATGGAGAAGACAGGCAACGACACACTGCTGCTGACTGGACACATGCGCATGTGAGGCAGCAAACACACAAACAAATGGAAGTTTAAATAAGGAGAAGTTAAACAAAAAGATATTCAAATGCTTCTAAACACACACTGTGTCTGAATCTTTTCTGATGCGGGTAATGATAATGGGGTTAAAGGATCATTTTTCCAAACTGGCATGAGATGTAGTACGAATAATAAAATAAACAAAAATATGAAGCGATTCCTTTCTAATTTTGATTTTTGTGACATGACATCCATGATGTGTGTGTAACCATTAGCTACAGTTGCAGTTGATGGAAGTGGAGCTAGTTTCCCCTTATTTATATTGTATTATTGGGGGCAATATGGCCCAATGTTTCATAAACTTCAGCTTGCTAAGAGTCATAACACTGAGGAGTTTTGGTGTAACTGATCAACCCAGTCTAATCAAACTGCAGATAAATAACATATCTTTACACATTCAAGTTGTGTGCAGTGCATGTTATTTCACAAGGTCAAATTTTGCATGCTGGTGCTTTCCATGTACCCCCACACATATTTTTTTGGGTTAAGCACTGTAGGCTTTGACAATTGTCTAATTTGTATGCAGATAGGAGCGGCTAAACTGGATTGAAACAGGAAAACGTAGTCTATGCTATGAAAAAAGTAATGTTACCTCTGAAATAGATACTTAAACCACCTACAGACATGATAAGTTGCCTCAAGTAGACATAGTTTTTATTTGGTGGGTGACAACCCAAAAAGATTAAAAACTTTTGTTTATTCCTGAAGAACACATTGTATTAGATACGTTAATGTTTCTTCTGTAGTAAAGCAACTAGTAAACTTACCTGACAAATATAGTGAAGCTTTTCCCCTCTGAACTGCTGAGAAGTATATAAAAAGAAAAAGAAAGTTTAAAAAAAGTACTACATTGCACAGGTGAAACAGGTCATGTAAAGTTGCACGTGGCACATTTTGTTGAACTGCAGCATTTTTATGACTTTGTGAGAAAAACAGAAACAAGAAAACCCAAAACTGTAAGTTTGCACCAAAATTAGGGAAGTGACATATATAAGGTGTGAAAGGTGTGATTGTTAGTTTCAAAAATGAAAGTTTTGACGTCATGTTTTTCTTAATATGGAATTATTTAATGAAATAAAGAACTGTGAAGGACTAAATGTGTATTTGTTAAAAATCTTTTTTTAGAGGAGATTTCTGTGCGACTCAGAACTGGACCTATCATATACGACCTGAAAGGGATGATTTGGAAATGGAAGGTAACTGCAGCGCAATCTGCATTCACAGATGCTCAAAGCAACAGATACACACAGGAAACACTGACAGGTAAAAGCTTCTGAAGGCCAATTTTAGGTTTCTCAGAGTTATTGAGGATGGAAATTTTGTGCATGTGCACACCAAAAAAAATCACAGGAATTCAGTAATTTTCCCAGAATTGTATTCTTAGCAGGGTGGGAAAAACCCTGAGTATTTCTGTTAGACCATCTGTGATGTTGAAGTTCACCACTGAAATGACTCTGGGTAGATCCCTGAATAAATTCATAACAACTTTGAACATTTTAGTTGCATGCTTGACAAGCCTAACATACTCACAGAGCCTCATGCAAAACATTTAATAGTTTAAAGACAAGGAAATAAATCCACTGACATTAAAAGACAATGATAAGATTAAGACTTTGCAAAGTCTGTGCAAAATGTGATTTCAACAGGTAGATACCGACAGAGCAAAGAGAGAATAATTCATTAAGCAACAACAATAACAGCTAAACATATTGTGTGAGATTTAGAGGTTTCGACTGTTTCTAGTCTTTGTATCAATCTACTGAAAATAGCTAACTCTGCCATGAAGAAAATTTGTATATTTCTCAAAATGTGGGCGGTGTCAGTCGATGCTTCACTGCTTTTGTTGTTCAGAAACCAGCTGACCTACAGTTAGCCTGGAGCTGCTTTCTTTGCCTGTTGGTAATCCAGCCTTGACCATCACGGTCAGTGTCAAACACTTGGGGGAGTACACTGTAGCACGTTGACCTTATCTAGCGTCAGTTATGACAGTTGCTGCCTGGCTGCCTTGCTTGTGTCTTGTTGTTTCTAACCAGGGAAGACACATAGGAGGAACCTGCTTTGGAGCGGCAAATGGGCCCACTGCCCCCAGTGCATAATTTTTCAAGAGGTAGAACCACCTCTAAGCCCGACAGACTCAGAAGACTCCCTGCATCGATTCATGCTGTATGGTAAGCCATCAGTTCAAGCAATACACTACTAATATCAGCCCTTTCCCTAAACTTTAATCAATTAAAGCATAACTTAAATATCAATAAATTAACTGCAAACAACTTTTTTTATAATCTGTGATTTGTACTGTTCAGAGAACAGTGATTAAAGTAGAAAAATTGAGAAAAAGGTTCCTCTCAGCTCACTTCTTCCCAGCCTGCCAACCTCAAATGTTCCTGTGCTACAAAATCATTCTTTGTGGCAGAAAGATTGTAGGTGATAGTCTGTCTGTCATTTTGTGTCTGTTTATGTTGACTCTAAACTTTCATAGCTAACAAAGTACCTACATAAGACCAAAGAATGCAGATACCTGCTTTTGGAAAGTCTTTGGGGATAAACATTTTCTACGCTTTATTATTTATTTAAACTAGTTTCTTCATTTGCTAGTGTCCGTCTGCCCATCTTCAATTAGTATTAACAGTATATTGAAATAAATAAATCCATAGTTTGAAACATTGTAAAGGTCGTCCTGTGAATTTGACAGTTAGTTAAAGCTGAGATGGCAGTCAGTGCTACTCTGCTTAGCTAGTGTCTTTGGCAGGAGCATCACAGTTGGAGCCGGCTACGTTTTCATTTTGTTAACAAACTGAATCACCAAGATGATGAGTCATCATTATGAAAACCACTTGAGTAGATCAGAAAATTTTAGCTATGGCTAGCCTGTGGCTTTTTCATTTATTTAGCATTAGTTAGCTGCCTGCATAGATAAAGAATTATGATATCTATATAAAATGCTGCCTAGTTGTTTCTCTTTGCAAAGAAAGACATACAACTTTTACACTATTCTATTCAAGTTATAGCAGTAGTATATGTTTCAATAGCATAATAATCTGTTTTTTATGCTGAAAAGTCATATTTCAGTCTTATTTCAGTTGCTATGTAGACTTAGTTTATGTTCTTTGGCAATGTAAGGCTAGTGTAAGTCAAAACAGTACTCTGAGGGCCCCGAAACCCCAAGAGTTTCAGATTTACCTTTAACCTACTGAGCTACCGGTGACTCTAGCAACATCTTGGAAATCATTGAGGAAATCATTGAGGTCAAATCTTTGAGTTTTATTTGGCTACAAAGCATTTAGAGCGTTAAGATCACAACAGACTTGGAGAATAGATGGAAACCAAACCTTCAATCAGAGGAAACTATTTGAACAGTTATTCCTAAATACTTCAGTTAATGTCTATAAATTTTTGTTGGAAATCAAACATTTTTCCCTATTTTTCTTTCACTGTAGCCCGCCACAGTGACGTCAACGCTGAGGTGGTGAAAACATTTCTGAAAAACGCAGCATGTAATAACATGTTGGCCAGTGTCACACTGCCCCAGGAGAAAGGTTTGTCATTCAGGCTATTTCACCTTCTTTGAAAAGACAATGCTTCTAAATCTTTAAATGTTCCTCATTGAATTTGACAATTCTATCTGCATTTACAGAGTTCTGCACCTTAATGTAACCACTGAGGTAGGCACAAATATTATATTTTACTTGCATTGTTATTTCACGAATTTAATATTTAGTTTGTTCCGTCCTTGCTGACTGAAACTGCAGCCTCATTGTTTCTTACACAATTTCTTACAGGATGTTGCAAGAGCCGTGGTCGTCCTTGATGGAAATTAGTTTTCATCATGCTCGCCTCGTGTTACCATTAAACAAATAAAGTCGTTTTATCTCAGGAAATGTGTTATTTTATTCACCTTTTACAACAGACTGAGAATGAGTGACGACTTTTTTCCTAAAATCAAAATACAAAAGAAAAACATGGTCTTATGGTGTCTAAAAATGCTGTGATGAAAAATTGAAACCAGACATGATGCTGTTTTGAACCTTGAACATCATCCACCTATTATCCTAGCAACTTTCAGTCCAAATAACCAGAGGCACAATACCTTTAGATGAGAAAAGAGAAACCTTTGTGGGGGAGGAACCACCCACAACAAACCAGCAAAATCCCGGGGAAATCCCAAGGTGGCACTGAACAGAAATACCTGTTCACATAACTTGAATGTACGCAGTGCGATTTTGTTCTGGGTAACAACGAATCCAAAAAGAAATTTGAGAAAAGTAAAATTAGTAACATGCAAGATCAGTCTCACTTATATTTATACACACTTGTGCTACCCTATGTTGCGGTTTTACACAATTTTGTCAAGCTGTTATCAACACTGAGTTTCTGGTTCATTTCCCCAGATTACTGACTTTCAGGAAGTGGAGGATATTGTGTTTCTAATACAGGCAACAATTTATTTTACTTCTCGTTAAACAACCATGACAACATCTGTTCATTTAAAATAAACAAGTGGACAACAATGGAAGCAACAATTTGTTTGTGTCTGTTACTGTTTTGATCACAGCAACTGATATTTAACAGTCACCTCCACCTTCCTGGCACTTTACTTGATGACAAACAAAACAAAGCATTTCTGCTTAATCAATGTTCTGCTCTACTTCTTTACCACTGAGCATGCCACAGGGACAGTGCCACATCCCAACTCGTAAGACCTGACTTCTTCAAATGTATTTAATAAACAAAGCACAGTCACCTAGTAACCTAGAGACGTGTCCCCTTGATGAAAATGCTTGTGGAGATGAAAAGAGAAGTTGGAATCCCTCCAAAGACTCAGACTCTCGTATGTTGTTTATTTATGATGTGACATGGCACCAAGGTTTGTATGATTGGCACTACTAGCACTACTACTGCTTGGAACAAGTCTGTGTATAAAGTGTTTTTTGTATTGTTTTTTTCCTGAAAAAAATATAATTTCCTCATTAAAAATACTGCTTCAAACTCGTTAAAAATTCCAGTATCTATTCATATGCATATTTGTTTCCCTGGTAAGCACAAGATGTCTCCTGTTTACAGTTAAGTCCATTTTCAATTTATGTGCATTGGTGGCCTCAAGTTTTACATCACACTGAGGGCACTTTCACACTTGCCTAGACGAGTCCGGACTTTCGGACTTTTCAGTTTGATCCACACTAAAACAGGTGTGAAACCTTCCATGGGTCCCTGGTCCCATCCAAATGGCGGAACTTTGGTCCGTCTAAAACAGGTGGATTCAGTCCAGATTAAACTGAGCCATGGTTCAGTTCGTATCCAGTGTGAAAGCAAAGGTTTGGACGGCAGATCTTCGTACCAATGCCAGGAAGTGACAGAAAGCTACCTCGAAAAAGTAAACCCAGTAACTGTTACCAAAACAAAAAATGAGCTGAGGAAATCCATGAAGGAAAGAAGAGACCAAATATCTTATTGACATTTCGTTCAAAGACTTTATTGAGGGCAGAAAAAAAACTCATAACGCTACAATCAAGCTACTAAACAAGGCATTTTCAACATGCTGACATCAGATGCCTGCCGACACATCAATCAATGTAAAAAAAAACAAAACGTGAACCTTGGTCCAGATCTTGGTCCGAAATAAACTGCAAATTGGACTGGGATTAACCTCCAAAATGTTTGTGATGTCACACATTCTGCTCATAGGCCTGTCTCTTAAAATCCGATTTTAAGTAAGCATGGAGAAACTTTCCAAGTTTAGAGGATGAATTCTAGCGTCACAGTCTGTCCATACATCGGCCTGCACAATGCATCAATCATCCAAATGGAACAAGGGGACATATTTAAGTTGCAGGGAAAAATATACTTAACTAGCAAAATATACTTAACTATTAAAAAATGGCTCAAGTGAGTGACATAGTTTAGTTCAAAATTTAGGGGTAATGTCATTCAAAATGGTCACCAGACAAATCTGAAGGGTTGTTTTATCAATTAAACCATATAAGAAAAAAGGAGAAAAAAGTTCTGCTTTACAGTTTTATTATTTAGCGATTTTTTTTTTTTGGCTCTTGCTCTTTGCCTTAGAGAGCAATTTACCTGAAACTATGTAAGAAGTTCAGATGGGTGGAATCTCTCGGGTGGAACTGTGAACAAATCACTGACATTTGAAACTTGACAAGCAGCCCCAAGTAGACACTGCCTTATTGTAATAGGTTAATAGCCAAAAAATAAAGACAGAGACCCATCTTTTTATGTTTGAACAATAATTTGACTCGAGGCCCTCAATCGGCCTATTAAAAGTGATAGGTTGCTACATGTCCACGAAGCTTTTTGTCAGCTATCATGATGGGGAGAGGCTCTGTATTTATTTTTTCTGTGCTCTTCTCACAAGTTAATGTTGATGGACTCAGGCAGACATACTTCCTTTAATTAACACGAATTAGCAAACTTTTTGAATCTAATAACTATTGTGTAGTTGTATCCTCATGTTGTTTGGCCACATCAATCAAATACAATCAAATTACAATCATATAGTACCAATAAAGCTGATAAGGTGAGTTTTTCTGTTAACTCATAATTTATCATAGTATACTGTATGAAGACTTCTTTTGCCCTGACTGTTGCCCTTTAATCATAAATACTGAACATTTAAGGAAATACTTATGATGTGAAACTAAGGTTTGGCTTGAAGTTCTGTTTATGGTTTTTAAAATTAAGGGCTTGCTTGCATCAGCAATGTCTTGAAAAACAAGACTTTTTGTTCAAACAAACATGTCTGATCAGAACTGTGGGACTGAGCAGAGACACATAATGTCATACGGGGAAACAGTGTTACTTCTGTATTATGACTTATTACCTTTAACTAATGAAAAACCTGGTGTTGTGGCTGATTCTTAGGACACGCAGTTCTTTGTACTAGACCACAGTGACCTCACAGGGTATTCACTTCGTGTTATGTCTTATCTTCACAGAATCAAAGCTTCTATCAGCATTTATTCATATGCACTGACCTGTTGAACCTAGTGGGAATTCATGTGGATTTGAAGAGAGGAACTTGTTTCTGATCTTTCATTTAGCAGTTAAGTATTATAGGTAAGATACATGGAAGACTACTGTTTGCTTCCTTTGTTTGTTTAGAGTCGGGGCAGTACCTACGCGCCCACATCCAGCTGAACTGTTTTTTTGTAAGTATGTAGGTGTTTATGTGAGTCGATGTGTTTTTTTTTTTTGTATGTGTGAGTGATAAGAGATAAGGTAGGAGAAAGTTGGTGACATTTCAATAATCCAAGAGAACTCAGAGTGTTGAGTCGGGGATGTCCCATGGAACTTGAAACCAAACACAGAGAAGTGAACAGGAAATTGACCCTCATTCCTGTCTCACGCTGCATTCTTCAAAAAACAACTGCAACTTTCACTCCTGTTCTCACCGAGATTTCTTCATTTCTACATTTTCATTTCTCGTTTCTTCATGACTTTTACCTTCCTCTCTCCTCTCATCTTTTTATTTTCCTTTCTTCTCTTTCAATGTGGTTGTTCTTTTATCTCATAGTAAGACTGGTCACTCTTAACTCTGTGTTGCAACCTCTTACAGGATGTGGGTTGATGTAAAAGCGCAAGGCAGCTTTCTCAATGCAACTTGTTCCATTCAACAACATAGGTTCGCAAGTTTTGAAGCCTTCTAAAAATAGTAGCGACATGTCCTTGAGTACACCATAACAGTTTATGCTCACAAAAATCATTCATCCTGTTTATACTGGCCTTTCAGCAAACCTGTTGCACAAAAATTACAGGTAAATTGATTTTCCAATTATGCAGCACTGAAAGAATAAATCGCTAATTTCACCACTTGCCACCACCACCACCACCACCTTTACAACTTAACTAAAAAAATTGTTTTACATTAGTTTAATTTAAAGGGGATAGGTTTGCATAAAATATCTTCTCCTAATATGCTTTCAATGCAAGAAATAAATAAAAATGGCAGCATGACAGTGCAGTGGTTTAAACCATCACTGCACAGCAAGACAGTCGTGGGTTTGTTTCGGGTTTGCATGTTCGCTGCTTTGGTTTCCTATGGTTGCACCTGTTTGACAACTCAAAACTGCTCTCAGGTACCTGTGGGCGTCAATGTTTGTTTGTCTATACGTGTCAGCTCTGTGAACAGGCAACCTGTCCAGGTTGTACCTCACTGCTCACCCAGTGTCAGCTGGGATCCCTCTAGCCCTGTTCAATCCCGCAAAAGCGATTACATATAATAGATGGGTATGGATGTTTTCCTGAGTCTAATACAAGGCATTTGCTGTCCAATTAGTCAAACCAAAACTACATTCCCTCTTTATGCTAGTGTTCCTCCACTGCCACCTTACACAAAAACTTTTTCAGTGAAACATAAAGAGAGATCTGTAGTAAAATAGATATATGGATGACACCCACATGATTTGTATATCATGTTAAAAGTGGGAACCTTTAACCGCCAGTATGAACACTAAAGCTATTTATGGCAAGCAGAAACTATTTACATGGCTTCAGATTGCTTGATGTTTAAAAACTGGAAAACTTAAGTTTGATTACAGCACAAGATAAATAGCTAAATTCTGACAAAAAATATAATACATCACTTTAGTCGCTTGTAACTGTTTATCTAGTTTGTATCCGGGGTATAACCATGCCAACATAAACAAGTACCGACAACACAGACAGCTTCTGTTGAAAGTACCGCCCATGTGACATCCAGTGTAACAACATTTCAAAAAAATGAAAAGGTGTATAATTACCATTCATCAAAAAATGTTGTCAAACTACTGTGATTTACAAAACACATGTACTGTTAATCATTGTACATAATCTTCATTTGAGCCTTGCACTGACTTCCTACCTATATTTTAGAATATACCATTTATTGATAAGCCATGGTGAGAAACTTAATCACCAAAGAGGCCCAACAAAAATGAACAGCCAAAACATTTGCTCAAAAATTATGGGAGGGAAATTACACTTGCACTTGTACTTGGTGCTGGTGTGACACCACTCAGCAGCTCAAAATAACCTAGAAAAAAATCCCACGCCAGTGAAATGCACCTTTTGAACCCATATGCATCAAAAACTTAAAGAAAGTATTTAGTGTATGTAGTTAATTCCATAATCAGTTCTCCAAAGAACAGTAAGGTGAGAACTGGCTGAATTTAAGTAAAAGTTAGTTTTTCAATGGATTTTAACATCAAAATATATGGTTTGTTCAGAGCTTTCTTAACTTTTTACATTTCAAATCTGCAACATATGCAAACTCATGTTCAACTGTTGTAAACTGAGTCTTATTGCTAGAAAATAAGTGGCAAGTCAAACTGCTACGTAGCAAAATGGACTTTGTCCAGTTTGCCCAAAAATTAAATTTTCAGACAAGGAAAAGGAGCAAAGTGTTTCAGGAGGTGGTTTCAAGCACTTCATGAAGCTGTTTTGAAGCTTTTTTAACACTTAAATCTCTCTGTTAACTGGCAAAACATGTAAATTCTTGTATATTGCACTTATTAACAGAGTCTCTCTTTCAGAAGATAGACTTTGAGAGAAACTGAATGAAGCAGCAGCATGTCCGAAGGGATGTCACACATACCACAATATACAAGAGAGACCAGCAGCGTATTCTTCATATTACACATCAGATCGATTCAGATCATTCACACTGTGCGAAGAAAAAGCCCCTGTCGTATTTGTTTGGGTGTTTAGTTTACACATTGACCTATAAACGTGGGATGTCAAAAACCACCCACAACTATGTGTCTGTGCGGCCACTCCGCAGGTCTACTTCTTTATGTGTCACTACAACTGTTTCTTACTTCTTCTTCACTTCTTACTCAACATATTTCAACTTCAGAGCATCCGGCAGTTTAATACACTTCTCTTCCTTTATTTTAGGGAAGAATCTTGATTAAGAATTAAGAGTACCCACCTGGTCATAAAATTATACTACATGAAACTGTGTTTCGGTTTCATACCAGCTCTTATGTGGTGCTTGTCAGTTTCACAAAACATGCAGTGCTCTTTGTTGTCCATAAGTGGAGCCACCTACACCACAGCCTTTTCCTCCTCACCGTCAAACCACAAATCTCCCTACTGAGGGGGAAAAAAAATCTCTCATCTTCACTTCAAGCCCATGTAAAAGGGAAAGCCCTGTCAACCTGTCATGTCTTTCAGAGAGAAGCAGCAGATGAATCTGGACACGGAGAGAGCAACACACACCGGGTGAGTCAAGATTTTAATGATTAAGTTTAGTTTCATAACTTAAATATGTGTCAAGATATCGCTTTTTTGTTCCTGCGATACCTTTTGGGGTTTGTCATGTGTTTAGTCAGGAATCTGTGGACCACAGCTTCTGAGATGCTGAAATCTGAACACTATCGCAGGAAGGGTGAAAGTGTGAGGGGGGAAAATGCATGTCAAGGATGGGATTTTTAAAGAAATCCTTTCACTCTCAAGAGAACATTCATAGTAAAATAATGTTTTAGTGAAACAGAACAAAACACAATTCAATGTAAGTTCTCTAAAAACAGAGCATCAGTTTCGATCTGTCCATAATTAAAAGTAAAATGTACGTTGGTGTCCACAAAAACAAATTTAAAAAAAGACCTTTGTTGGTTGTGTTTTGCAGTTGCTCAATTGGCTTTTGTGCTCAATTTGTGCTTAGTCTTTATGGGATATTCTGTACAAATAAGGATGTGATGTAGAGTCACATACTTGATGGATCCAGTAAACACAAATACATGAGAATGCTGCAGCTCTTCATGTTTAAAAATTAGTGCAAAAATGTTTTTTCTTCCATCTGCAAAACCCAGAGACATCAATTTAATGCAGATAATTTCTTATTCATTTAAAGTGGATCAGGGCATCAAACCCACCGTCGTGTCTTTTAAAACTCTCCTGAAAATACACTGCGTTTGAAAGGTGCCATATTAATGAAGTTTATTATTCAAATGGCAAAAAAATCACTCAGTCACTGTGACTTGTATGTCAGCTGACATTTGATGTGCTGGGAGATTAACTTGCAGCTAGTCCCTTCTGTGTAACTCTGTCACTTGAAATGTGTTACACCCACTCCTTATCATAAATCATATGTGAAGAATGAAAAACAGAGCAATGTACTTAGAACAGTAAAAACAGCATGCTACTGGAATTTACCTGGTTATGATCTTGACATTCTCACAGAAAGGTGTGCGGTTTGATCGACGGCTTCATGACACATAAATAAGGGTCAGTGGTATTTTCACTGAACACTGATAGGTTTCACTTTATGTCACAACAAATAAACAGCCAAACCACAAACCAGAAACTTTCATGCCCCTCAGTGCAGGACACACGAAAAAAAATAAAAACTCCCCCTGAGGTGAAATCCCAGAGAAACAGCAGCATGGTGCTTGAGCTGAGGGTACATTTACCCATAATGCAATGTGTGCACCATAATTCTCCACAGAATACATGAGTTTTGGCCATCACATCTTTGAGTCATGTTAACATATCTGGAATCAATTTGGAAAAGCAACATAAGCAGTTTTCCCTCAGTTTTTCTTTTCCTCTCTTTGCTGTTTCGATAGTTTGCTTGAACTGAAGGTTTGTTTGCAACTTTTGTAGTTACTTGTCAGAATAATCTAATCCTATAAAACCTCCTCAGATATGTGACAAAACTAATGTGCCTGAGTCTGCATTTGACAGAATGGAGTGTTCATCAAGGGCCTCTCAAAAGCACCTACTGCTGCAGGTGTGGTGTGGTCTTCTCACTGTGGCCATGGTGGTTATGGCGGGACTTCTCACTTCAATAAAGCTCAAGTCGACTGAGGTTAGTGCTTCGGTCACGGAAAAAGAACTAACTTCATGACGTCATAGCAATGCTGTCTGAACAGTTTGGAACTGCTGCTTTCGGCACCATGTTTCATGCATGGCAACCTCATGCAGATGGTACATGTCACATGAATGATGACCACATTATTTTGGATGTGATTGTGTTGAAAGCCAACACATGTTAAGTCTCACGTGTGCTTGTAAAATTCCACTCGTGTAATTCACAGGATGGCATTTAAATAACATTGTCATATGACATTAAAACTACCTTTATGTCTTTGTTATGTGTTTGTTGATGTTAGATTTGCATTTAGTGTCTCTAAGTGGCAGCGACATCCTGACATAAGTGGAATCTCCAGAATAATGATGGAGAGCAAAAAAGTATTTCTAGCACAGTAGAGAATTACTTTCTAATGTACAACTGTTTCTATCATTGTGTCTTGGCATCGTGTCCATCTGCTGTATTATCTTAATCAAGCGTCTATCTTTTTAAGGATGAAGTCTCTACCCTGAAGCCAGATGTCAGGACAACAGGTACATTTTTGCCATCGAATTTACTATTTGCTCTTTGAACAATGCCTTAATTAAGGGATGTATTTTAAAACATAAAACATGCCACATTTCCATGAAGGACGCTGAATTTAACCAAAATCTTCTCTTGCAGCCGAGACTATGATGGCCCCCTTAAAGGCAGTAGGTAAGATAGTCATTTTTTTATTTTCAACATTTCAAGTCCTTATTATAAAATTGCATCAGCTTGAAAGATACTATGGGAAACTAACAAAGTAAAATATACACATTAAAAATTATACATTTCTACTGTCATATCATTAGAAACTAACCTCTACATTATGTTGCTTTTTCAGGATCCTCTTTCTCATACATTCAGCTAATCATGGGTAAGTGCACTTCCTCTTCCAGTTAATATTCAGATTAATTTTTATTACTTCTTCTTATGTGGTAAATTTCTTTGTTTTGGTAACCTTGGTACTATCAGGATATTGCATTGTCATGAGAATTTTTAGTTTTTGAGATCCTGTGTTTTTGGCACTCCTCTGCTGCTGCCTGTGGTTATAGTTTTCACAAGCCTCAGGGCAAACCTAACACGTCAAATAATGTAAGCCTCTGTTATGTCCCTTTAAATCCTCAGTTCTCTATTTTGTATTTCCCAGATCTGATGTTATTTCTCTAAAAGAACAGAAAGGCAAAAATGATGACATGTCAAGTCAATGTATCATCAGTGACAACAGAGACAATTATAACTTTGTCCATGTCAGATTTTGGTCTCAGTGCAGAAGTTGCTTCTCTCTAGAGCTGTCATTTTGAAACAGACTTTCAGTGACCACACACAAAAAACTGCGCTATAAGTGAGACAAAAGTGCCACTGTCTCTCTGAAACTTTCAACTGAAATAAAAAACATAGGACATGTTTAGAGTACAAGGCCTGACTCATGCTGTCCCAAAGCTTCTATTGCATTCAAACTGCAGCTATATTTGACACCTACAGATGCTGGCTGCAACAAGCTCAGACATGCTTTCTGAGAGCTTCAGAAAGTCATTCCGAGAAACGTAGGAAGTCTTTAAATGAAGATAGAGTAGATGGAGATAATGTGGCTGCACCAAAGAGTAAATAACAACAGGATGCTTACTGATTAGATTTTGGTTATTGATATTTTCAAGGGAGAAGTTCAATCAACTCAAACAGATTTTAGTGGGTTTACTGGGTCACTGTTAGTTTCATCATTGAGGTTTAAAGTCATGAAAACTCACAGATATTTTCTGCATCAGGTTCCTGCTATGGGGTCCTAAATAGGCATTTTTCTGACAAAGCTATATCAGTTTCTTGTTATTTATCACAGCCGATTCTTGTATTTCTAACTTATTTTCTTGATTTACTCACTGGCCGAAAATCAGGGAGGTTAAGTTTAAAAAAAGTAATACAAGGATACAAGGAAGTTTATTTGTCATTATACAACAAGTTGTATAATGAAATTAAAATGTGATTCCCTCTCGACTGATTAATTGATTTTATAAAAAAGATAACAATTATTTAACATGGAGGAGTGCAGATGGTGCATTAAGCAGTCTCACAACAGACTGATTGATGTGATGTGACATATGTTACACTTTACACTACACACTAACCCTAACGCTAACCCAAAATGTAAAGTTGTGGACTTATTTTTAAAATTACACATAAAGATGCAATTTTTTCTTTCAGTGTTGCTGATGCAATCAAGAACATTCAATTGTGAAAAAAAATTTAAAACCAAGTATTAGGAGGCCTTAAACTCCAATTATTTATACACAAAAATCTGGTACAAATTTTACACTTGGGTAGTGAGGTATAAAATTAATTTTCACTCTTTAGTTGAACAACTGCTGTATCCTTGGGATTAACATATACTACCTACACATTTAATTCATTTGCATGCTCACACAGTGAAGCTAAACCACTGACAGGGAGAGACAGTATAGCTTTGTCATGTTTCCGGTTTCATGCATTGTGTTCCGCCCACAGCTCAGCCTGTTTTCTGTGTGAAGTGGGTTCTAAAACTTTAACAAACCTAAAGCAGAGCTGTGATGTGGGCCGCGTTTGCTTTCGGTATATTTGCCACCCGCATCTACAGACATAATACATTTTTCAGGGGATGCTTAGTCTGCCAAAAAGAAGGATAATAGCAATTAATTTGCTGATCAACTTTGTTTACCTGATGCATTCATTTAATTTGAGATGAAAATTTAAGTGCGGACATTTCAAAGGCCCCTTGTAGATTGCAGTACTACAGTTTGAGCCAAAGAGGTCTCATATTTAAAACTCTAGCATTTCTTTGTGAAGTTAAAATGTTTTTATGACTGAGTAACTAAAGACAAGTTTTCGAAATCTATCTACAGCTCCAGACGGGTCCTCTTGGCAGGTCTCAAATGGTTGTAACTCCTGCTCCCTCATTTTGCGTGAAAACTTCATCTGCAGCACCAAGGACAGTCTCTACTTCTTCTATGCCTACGTCACCCTTAGAGAGGACAACAGGAAAAATCAGAAGAGATCTGTGACTCTGTTAAGAAATGCCTCATCTGGTAAAAGTGAGCGGATACTGGTTGAGGGATCATCTCAAAAGACATCAGAGGACTCTGTATGGGTGGCCAAGATTGTTAGCTTTAAAGATCAAGATTGTATTAGCTTACGTATCACAGGGGATTTTCTACAAGACAGCAGATCAACATTCTGGGGAGCCTATCAGCTTCATTAGCATTGAAGGTCTCCAACACATAAGTGAGAGTGAGAGTCACTGGGTTGGGCTGAAATTTTATTAGCAATCATTTAATAATATGTTTTAACAGAAGTTGTTTGTCTTCTTTTTTTTGCAACGTTTAATGCACATCATTTAAATCCATAATCCATTTTATACAATTGATTGTCAAAGTCAAAAGGACGCAGTGATTTTAAACAAATACTGAATCTTATTTTTTGCTAGGAAGTAAAGCCTTTTTAATTATTGTGGCAAACATGGAACACTAAAATGCTTAAAGCTCCTTCCAGTAGGATGAGGAAGGCTTTAACTAAAAGATATCACTGATCAAACCTTATGATAAAAAGGTCAAATCTTCACATCCTGTAAACTTTGGTGAAAATCTCCTCATCAAAACAACAAGCAATATCAGTTCAACCTCACCAGGGTCTCTACTTATAAGTATGCCAGCTGGTTCTGACATAAATTGTACTGTTTGATGGTGATGTAAATTTTTAAGCTAACTGCATTTCAAATAAATGTAAATTGTGACTGGGACATGAATAACTTTTTTTTTTACAGCTATATTTTTACTTAATTTATAAAATGGAATATTTCATTGCTGTGATTTAGGGAGGGAAATTAAATGAAAAAGTATAAATAAAACTGTACTGTTTGAAAACCAATGAGTCATTTGCTGGTGCTCTATTTGCATTGTGAGCTGTTAGCTGACCACACGATGGTGCCATTTTCCTCCAAATAAGAGGTAACAAGCGGTAACAAGAAAGAGTATATGTACTGAGTCAAACTCGCCATAGTTTTCTTAGATCACGATGTACAGTAAGCACATAACAATTGACTATGAAATTAAAAAAACAACACAAACCACAAAGACATTCCAAAAAGGTTCAATGAACCTCATGAGTATTGTTTGAATCAAACGTAAAACACAGAGTTGCTCATAATAAGGCCTGAGGCAAATACTGTGTGCAGATAACTCAATACAACTGAAGTGACATGTTGCTTTAAGTTGGCAGGAGCAACAGGTGCAAAACAGGAAGTCACATATTTGGTACAATCAGTTGTACTGCTTCCACTTTGCATCACATTAACGTAGCTGAACTAAAACCATCCTCAGATAAACCCCCTTGGAGGCAGTTTACTTTCTCTGATGCAATAGGTGTGAATGATATTAGATGAGTCACTCTTAAATGATGTGTACTTTTCTGTCACTATCTCTAACCTTAGTACTGTATTCCTCAACCATATAACAATTAAGCTGTTGACATTTCACAAAGTCAAATACATGTATTATCATAAATTGTTATTGTTATTGTAGTTATTACCACCATCATTTCTGTCATTATTGTATTTGCTATTGTTTTAATGGTAAGTTGCTAAGCATCTCTGATTCTGTGTCCTTTTCAACTCAGCAGGTCAAGGCAGAGGAACACCCACCTGTAGAGTCAGTTTCTGTTCAAGGTTTCCATTAACAAATGCTTTCTTACTGGGAAATTGTTCGACCTCTGTAAATGAAAGAGCTTGGTCTAGACCTGTTTTATATGAAAAACGTCATGATACAATATATCACATAATTTACTATATATATATATATATATATATATAAGTCATGATACAATATATCACATAATTTACTATATATATATATATATATATATATGAAATTATTTTGAC
>JAQNCA010000030.1:5011336-5029061 GCA_029783725.1 Acanthurus tractus
AACAGTAATAGAGAAAGTTAGAGACTGGAGGAAAGAGAATTCATTGGTATTTTGCTGTGGTTCAGTAAAATGTCGGTTTAGTTTTATATCATCTGACAAAATTCTTTTTCTTGATATTTTTATTCTAAACTCTATATAATGTTATTTTTCTTTGTGATATCTTTCTTAAATTGTTGTTCTCTGTCTGTCGTCTGTATCTGAGCTGCTGCAACACACAAATTTCCCCAATGTGGGATCAATAAAGTTGTATCTTATCTTAAATACTCAGTTTTGATTTGACAACCGGATTTGCACAAATTGGAAAAATTATGTTTAAGTCTTTAAAATATTTGTATTCCACTGCTCATCTACCTCTCAGCCAGAAAGTAATCCCAAACTACCATCTATGTACCATTAAACAATCCTTACAGTCTGGTTTATCAATATATCACCTTTGGTAAGTGGAGGTTTAAAGGTGACTAGAGGGGAAAACGCCAGGTGATGGCTGTCATACCTGGATCCTGGGGTCCAGCTCCTCCTCATAGGGGCTGTGGAGTTGCTCTCCCACGCATTTCTGTTTGTCACCTGGGCTTTCCTCGCAGGTGTCCCTCAGCCCGCTCTCTAGTGTGTTTCCATTAGTTTCAGCAGCTTTGACCTCCTCCTCCCCACCGGGGATCACCTCCCTCCAGTCCCCCGCGTCGGACTCCCCGGACCCAGCGGGGCTCTCTCGCAAGTCGCCTGGCTCCATTCCAGGCCACACGGTTTCGCTAGCAGACGCGTTAGCCGAATGCTAATCGCCCTGCAGACGCGAAAGCTAATCGCGCCCCCCCCGCCCCGAGCCCCGTCCTTTTAACACCGGTTGAGTGTTCCTCAGCAGGGCTAAACTACAACACGGTTCCCCTGGTGGTGACTGCTGCCGGGTTTGAGATCTGCCATGTTAAGAAAATCACACCGAAACGCGAACCAACTGGAGCCAGCCTCGCCTGCAGCCCGGCGAGCTAACAGGCTAACACCGTCAGGGAGGATTTAGCGGTTGTTTTTACAGTAAACAGGTGAGAATAAATAGCTTTTGTGAGATGAAAAACAAAAGGAGGCCATTCGCTTCGTGCCCCCGTTACATGTGTCCTCTCCTCCATGTCTTACCCGGTCCTCCTGACTTTAGCTAGGCTAGCTAGCTAGCGGTTTCGCTCTCACATCATCTTTACAAATGAGGTAAACAGACAAGACTAGTTTGCAAAGGGACGCGCTCCGACGTTTGAGCCCGGCCGGCACCCGTAGACACGACCGCCTGTCACAGCCAGGAGCCGACTCATGCCTGCCATGAGACAAATGCAAACTAGTACGGCTAATTTGCAAAATGCAGTTCGCTGTTTCCGTTTGATCAGATATCCAAATGTTTCGTTGGACGGTTTTTAAATTCTATATATTATTATTAAAATCATCTGACTGCATATCATGTATTCACTTGTTCCAACCTTTAACTGTAGCTTTATTATATGTACACAGTAAAATACTGAAACCACAACAATATGCTAACATGGTTTTTTACCATCTTATGAAAATATTTTAGATCTTGCTTATATTTTTCTCATGCCTATTGGATCCTTAACCTGCAACCTCCTGAGGTTTTACACTCAACTGTAAATTATAATCCATATTATCGACCATCGGGGTCGTTTAAATTGCACAATGCCAAAGTTACATTGTTGCATTTTACATAAACTCGGCATTTGCAACATTGTCTCATTGTTTTGTTGTAGTTTATCTTTAAATTCACTCAATTTCTAAAAAAAAAACAAACTCTGTTACATTTGTAGTTTATTGTATCAATTTCTTTTGATTTTATGTTTGTGAATTCATTTTATGTATCTGTTTGTAATATTAATTCTGGGGCTATTAACATCTTTGTTTATGCACAATTTAACTTGAAACATTTAACCAAAATTTAACATTTGTTATCTTCTGAGACTTTGTGAGCTCTACAAAAATGAAAAAGAAACCTCCTTAGTGGATATTATAAACAGGTAATACTGTAATGACTTCAATAACCTGAGCTGAGAGCATGGCATTATTCCTAAAAAAAAAAAACAGTATTAGGCAACTTATTAAAAGTGAAATTGTGAATTGTTTTTATTCCAAAAAATACAAACACACAAATGTTAGATGGTTGCAAGGTTACAAACCTGCAAAGACCACTACATTGCAGAATCATCGAACAAAGTGATTTTACATTAAAATGTAAGCAGGAAGAACTGATTTAGAAGACAGACAGTTAGACTCAAATGATCATTTATGCTGCAATTATGGCCAGTCACCATCACCATAAGCAACTGTACCACAGATTAATCTTATACATTTGCATCAGACATAAAAAGTTCAAACATATTCCCGGAATTTGCAAATAACTTAAACAAAAGCAGCTAGGCACCTGCATGTAACTAGGTAACTCTACAGAAAGCACAGATGAATGTTATGCACACAAACAGCATAATATAAAAATAGATCTCTGGTGAATAACAGCAGTTCTCTCTAAAAAAAAAAAAAGCTGTTGAGGCTGTTTCCTACACTGTTAGAAATATTTTGGAATAATGAAAAAGACCTGAGTGGCACTGGCAATAACCCCTTCACCAGAGTGAGGGATAATCCATTCTGCATTATCGAAGACAATAATCTAAAGTAATCATCATTCAATCAAAGATAAACTTTAAGAACATCAGTCTTTGGTCTTAAATTCTTTCCTTACTGCCATTTACAAAATAGCTTTTCATAGGCTTTCCTTCTGTACTGCATTATCAGCTCCAGGTGGTATCATACTGCGTCCATCCTGGAGGCGGGGCTAAGTAAATTCTTCGTCCTCTGGACAGGAAACTGACAACCCCTCGGTATCCTGTCCTGGGAACTCCAGACTTCAAGTCATCCATGATACCCAGGTTTTTGGCCATCAATTTGAAACTGTCCTTGCTGGAGTACTGAAGGCGGAAGGGCCCGGGCCCTTTCAGTTGGCCCTGTTTAACATCTTCATATGTGACAACAGGAGCGCTGTAAACTTCCTTCTCAAAAACGTCTCTGTAAGTTTCTTCCTTCAAGTAACTCAGGTCTAACTTGGTGAAAGGCACAAATTCAGTATTCAGTTTTATGTAGCGCAAGTACTTGTCATAAAACTGACCCAGGCTCACGCCCTGGCGGCCAAAGGTCAAAGTTCGCGATATCTCTGGGCGTATACAGGCACGGTTGCGGCGCTGCTCTGGCTGACGCATCCAGTCGTCCCAGAATGAGGCAGGCCACTTGGGCTCCAGCTCCTCCCACACCTCCTTGAGGAGCATCCAGCCCAGACCAGGAAAGAAGTCCGTCCGGTAGAGCAGGTTAGCTTTTCCTGGATCCACGTAGCCATCACGGCCATTGTCATTCCAGGCTGACACACACCACACACTCGGGTCGGATTTCAAGAGTGGCAACAAGGCTCGGAAGTACTCAAAGAAGTCTGGCGCCACCTACAGTAACACATGAATCATTCAATTTTAGTTTACATGCCCCCTGCCAACAAGTGAAATCAGCATTTTTTAAGGATTACATAACTTAAAATCTACGACCGTCTTTTTTCTTTTGTGTATAACTGAATAAACACGACTGGAGCATTTCAACACAAATAAGTGATGATATAATTACCTCCAGGTCATCCTCCACAATCACAACAGAGGAATGAGAGAGGGTCTTGAACACTTGGTTGAGAGCCCAGTGGTAATGTCTGGATATTTTGTAGTACCCCTGGAACTTCTTGTGCTGCGGCTGCACGGCGATATCTGACAGGTCGGGCTGTTTCAGATGAGTTACTTGATTTCCGTAAGAACGGATCACCTCAGCAGTCTCGGCATGTCCACAGTCCTGACTCACGATGATGGGGTGAAGCTCTGCTGAGGGACGGTGCTGCAGGAGTTTGTCCAAGCAGCGCCTCACCGTGACCCTGTTACAGGCGATCACCAGGATGGGGATGACAGGCTGCCGGGGGGCGACAACCTTCGGCTTCTCCCTGTTCGACGGCTCCCACAGCGACTTGTGATTCTTGATCTGCAGCAGGATGTTTTTCTGGACTTCAAGCTCTTCTTCGAACGTGTCTGCCATGCGGAGCACATCTCCGACCACATCGTTGGTGGGCCCTTCAGCCAGTTCTTGCTGCTCCTTGCCAAGCTCGCCTGGCTGGCCAGGTGAGGGTCTTCCCCACAACAGGAGCACCAGTATGGCGTTCCAGGTGATAAACAGGAACGTACCACAAAGAATAAGAGAGCCTCTCTTGCGGAGCATGGCACAGACAATCAGAGAGGGGGAGGCGGGTTCAGGAGGACGGGGTCTGAATATTTAGATGTGTCCTTGTTTGAGACAGTAGGACTGGAATGTGACAAAAACAACCTTTGTATCATCACAAAAGCATGATCAGATACCGAGAAGTCGCACCCCGCTGGCTCACTGGGCGGTCGGTGGGGTTAAAAAGACACAACGCAGCGTCAGCGAAGGTGTAGAGTTGGACAGAACACAATGAAAAGCAGGAAACATCTTGGGGAGTAAAGTTGCAACTGTGGCAGATTCTCAGCTATCGGTATCCTCTTCCATCTGAAATAACAGGAACACAATGTACTGAAAAACAGAGATAACAGCAAAAGTGAAAGTTACAGAGAGAGTCACGCGTGAGGAATACAATTATGAGAAAAAAAGAAGAAGAAGCCAGGAAATAGGCAAAGGCATTATGTAAATTTCCTTTTCGGTGGAAGCTGCTTCCTGTGAACTAAAGTGATGATTCACCCAACTGTCTCTGATCGATTTCTCCCCTCTTATCACCTGTGGCTTTGGCCCACTGAACAAACACAGCTCTGTCATGAAACAAAAAGGGGGAAAAACAGCCATAAAAACGCAGACTTTCGCCCTCTCGGCTCTGCCTTGGGCTCGGCGGACAGATTACAGCCGACACACTGTAAATACTGTAGGAGCGCGTTGGAATTAGCTCTCACCCTGACAGCGCGACCGCGTCTTCCCCCTGTGGCCATTCCTCCGCCCGCTTCCTCCGTGACAACCGGCAAAGTTAGACGGCAGGAGCCGCGAGGCCTTGCGGAGACGCCGTGAGATTGTTTCCTTGCTAGTTTTTTTAAGCTAAACACGTCCCATAGTTTCTCTTGTTTCTCGCAAGACTGGCTGAAAGAGGAGGAGGAGCAGCAGCAGCAGCAGGAGGAGGAGGAGGAGGAGGAGAAGTAACACGACGACTTCCTGGGTATCGAGCCGTCACCGGAAGTCCCGCCCCCAACTGTCACCTCGAGAAATTACGCAACACTTTGACGCGTGAGCGGCTCTCTGCGGAGCTAATTAAGACCCCTCTGATATCTTTGTTAAGGTTTATTTTCAGCCAGACTGGCTTCGAAAACATGGGAGTGAAAGAGGAAGAGAGGCTGCAAAATGAGACTATTTTTAAATGTGTGTTTTAATAGAAATCTGGGTGATTTAACAATGTCCTTTTCTGCCTGAGCTGCAGAGAAGTAAAGCAATATGGATCAGTCTTAAGGGTTTAAGACAAAAAGTTTGAGAGAAATATTCCTCTCACTTTTGTTTTGATGATAACAAAGAAGCAGAAAACTGACAAAAGAAATAGAAAAGAAATAACCAGTTCTCCTAACTTTTTTTGTTTAGTTTTTTTCTGCTTTTTTGCATTTTTTAAATATCTATAAGTGTTTCAGACTTATAATAAATCAAATAAGTGGGCTACTTAAAAGAAAATATATAGACATTAAGAATAATACTGTGCTTGTTTGCAGTTTGCCTGGTTATAATGTAAAACATACATGCAGCACTTCAAAACTCACTGGATAAAATCTGATATCTCATTTTTAAAACTCTTAAACTGTAAAATATTAGGTGACCTTTGGAAACACTGGCATGGTTCCAGATGTTCAAGCTTTTTTCAGTCTATATAAGATAAGCTGACTGCCCGGTAAGAGAGGCAACATGCACAAATATATGAAAATCAATCAGTTTTTTCATCTAGATAAAGCAAAAAAATGAGTTATTTGCAACTCTCTCTATAAATAGACTATGTATTTATGGTATATGCAGGCTGCATTTACTGCCACATGAGTTAAGTGTTTCCATTTTATTCCATTTTCCTACTTCAACGCTGTAATTCAGCAGGGATCCTTCATCTTTCACTCGCAGGCTGCAATTATTCTCACTGTATTCTAATTTTGTTCCATAATGTTCGCAGAATAAGCTTCTTGTGGAAGAAGTCCAGCAGTGAAACTCAAACAGCCTTTAAAATGCCCTGTCATTATTTTAACCATCCAGCAGGAGGCCTGCAGCTCTTCACATGCAAGACTACAAACAATACATGCGTTCAGTGTTTCACACGTGTTTATTGTTTCAGCATCACAGTATTTCTTCTCTTCGAGGGCCAGAGCCAAAGAAAAGTGCTCGAACAACCAGTTGGTTTCTTGTTTCACTGGGTTGAAGTCCAAATGTGGGTTGTGTTTTTTTGTTTTTTGTGAACGCCAAGTAAAAGTCAATAATCCGAGGTTAGATCACAGCGTGTATTTTGGGTGCCGAGGCCTTGTTCTCCCTCTCAGTCAGGTCTGTCCTCTGTGATCCTCCGTCCAGAACCGCAGCTGGTGGAGATGAGGTCAGTGGATCCATTGATTGGACCATTATCCTGAAAGAAGATGAATAAAATGATTATATAAAGAACCACAGATGCTGCCATGTTCAGTTCCTGCGCTCGCCTGACGCTCACCTGCAGCGCGTCGCTCACCTGCAGCGCGTCGCTGTTGGAGTTCTCCTCCTCCTTCTGCGGTGCATCATCAGGGCTGCTGCCGCTGCTGGACCCGTCCAGCACCGCCAGCTTCACGCACATGCAGTGTGACACCAGAGCAGATAAAGACACGCAGCTGTTTCTCAGCGTCGACCAGCCGGTTAACGCGAAAGTCGGTTTCTGTCCCGCATTTTCCACCGAACAAGGAGAAGTTATGGTCACTTTCAAAACGCCAGCTGGGAATTCACCGATTCCCTGAATGAGTATTACTTTGCATACATGTGTAGGATAAGTTTTATGTTTAATCTGTGAGATTATATCTTTTCCGTGCAGATTAGGCGACACACTGCGTTGCGGTTGACGCACAGGCGCGTTAGCGGCGGACGCAGCTGAGTGCGCGCCCCCTGGGAGCTGCGAAACTTTTGGGTGACATAAGTTATTAATTTCCCCGGAATTTCTTCCTTTCATCAGCCTTTTATCCACCTGAGGTGACTGGATCGCCACAGCCAGCCTTCTCCCCACCACCACACGCCCTTCTTGCAGAAAAGCTTCCCACGCAGACGCCCGGTTTGACCGGTTGCGCTCGGCCGGCGAGTCGCAGATCACCTCGCCGGCCGGTCCGAGGCTGTAGACCGAGGGGACAGGCCGCTTCGTCGGAGGATTTCTCGCCCAGATATTCCCCCGAAACCGGAGAACGGCAGACAGGGCGGAGGCGGAGGGAGCGGAGGCCATCTGGTCGACGGAGTCCACGACAGATCGTCTCTTTTTTTAATAACTTAACACTTTCAGATTTCTAATGTCCAGCTTCTGTCCAAGCAGCCACATCACGCAATTTGCGTAAGAAGTGAATAACAGGAGGAGGGGAGGGTGGGGGGTGGGGGGGGGGGGGTTCTTTTCTGCTCTGGCACATGCGACCATATTTGCCTCGACATTTCAGGAGAGGGGTCAGGTGGGTGTGTCCTCGGGCAGTGTTTGCAAAAGTCAAGTGTTATCAGTGTTATCAGGAAATGCGCGCAAAGTCAGAGCTCACAGCGGAGAAGCGCCCCGTCAGAGCCGCAGAAAGCTCTGAAATAATCTGGAAATAATCTGGAAAACAGTGCAAGAGCCGCTGTGTTTAAGGGGGAGCATGCACGTGTTTGATACGTCTATATTTGTCTGATGTACTCAGGTCTGAAAGCCTGTATGAAGTTACAAGTTACTGCAATATAAGCATATTACTTTCCATACATCACTCCACATGCATCCTGTTATTTTTAACCTGTGTTTATGTCTGAAGGCAGCCGGTGAAGTCTCAGATCACAGACAGACTCCAAACATGACTGAGCTCTTTTTCTCTGCACCTTGTTGAGGACCTGCATGATGAACGTGTCATGATTTGCCCCAAAAGAAAACCACACCAAAGGGTTTAAGGGCAAATAAGTTATTTCAAAGCTGTCAGAGTGAACCACAAAAAAAGACAAACACTTATTCTGTCAAACAGGTTTGAGGGGGAATTCAGCCATCACCTGCCCTGTTACCTGCTGTGTTTACACCACTAGAGGGTATCAGGTGATCAGAGAAGCATGCAGGTCTGTGAAAGGTAATAGGCAACAAATCTGTTTTGAGTCGGTGAAGGACAATGAACAGGAAGTCCACACGTCGCTTCTGTTTTGGGTATAATCAAAGAGTTTCCTAAGAACTATCCATCTATCCATGTGTCAATCCGTCAAGGACTCAGAGTCATAAAAACAAGCTGATCAGTGTTTATTTTCAAAATATTATGAAATCCAGATTTGCCATCATGTGTTTTTGGAAAATCTGAGCCTCATTAAAGCTCTGTGATGATTTCATGAGAATTAAAGTCCATTTTAGTGGTTGAAGAGATTTTACAAGTGTAAAAAGATCATGATGAGCTTATCTATAAACAAAAACTTTGCAAGAACTAGAAACCCTGAACTTGTAGAAATCAGACGATCGATTCTGTACATCACAGCGTTTAGTGCATTTAACATTTACAGCTTATTAACCATTATGGACAGTTTTCTTTTCCAGTGTTTCTGGGTTTTTTCACAGTGATCAAAAGCATTTACAAAAAAAAACAAAACAAAAAAACACAAAGGTAAAAAAGGGAAACAAAAAAAACGTGAAAGTTTGCTCTGTTTCCTTCATGTGCAACTTTGTGCTCGAGTGTCTTTTGTTTTAAAAAAATGTTGCTGTCCTTGTTTTCCTTCATTTTCTGCGTGACTCTGCGTGTTGAACAGCGTGAATGAGCCTCAGTGCTTCGTGTTTGGTCTTCAACGTTTTCCTCAACGAGGAAACAACATGTTTTTTTGTGCAGGATTGTCCCTCTGTTATGAGCCTCGTCGTTGGAGCCCATCCTCCTCCATCAGGGCCGGGATCCTGGAGTGAATGGACCTGCTCCTCCTGACGAGGACGTCTGGTTCCCCGCAGGTACCGGCTGCCGCTGGATGGCCACGTTGGGGATTATCACAAAGGCCAGGATCCCGATCAGCATGAGGGCCACGGTGATGGTGATGATGGATCCCACCACGGCGTAGTAGCACTGGTCCGACCTGAACAACCTGCGCAGGCGACCTCTGACCCTGTTCGGAGGCCGGCCCACGTCCACCACCGTGGCGGGGGCCATTCCCTGCTCCATCGTACTCAAGTTCAGGTCACCGCCTGGCGTCGCCTGGACTTCTGGGCTCTTTTTGGGCAACGTGAGGACGCTGGATTTGAGGGGGCTGCTCGGCGGCGGGTTCTTCAGGAGCAGTTTGCCCTTACTGCGCTTGAAGCGGATGGAAAGCGCCCTCTGCATGTCCGGAGGGAGTTTGCCGATGATGTCTTGGTTGTTGCCCAGGCGAGGGAGGTCCTGGCCGTGGGGCAGCTCGGTCAGCTTGCGGCAAACGGGGCAGGACAGGGTTTTGAGCTCCGGAGAGGTCACGTTGATGCGAGCGAGGCACTCCAGGCAGAAGGTGTGCCCGCAGGCCAGCAGCTTGGGGGTCTTGAAGACGTTGTCGTAGGTGCAGAAGCACACGGCGCACTCGGTGTCCTCCACGTCATTTTCCGGAGGCTTCACCTTCCTCCTGTCGCTGGTTCCCTCCCTCCGGTCTCGTCTGCCGGTCTCCTCACTCCTCCCTCGCTGCCTCCTCTCTCCCTGGTGTCTGTCTCGTTCCCTCCTCCTGCCTCTCTCTGCCCTCTCCGAGTCGGTGCTCCTTGACCTCCTTATCTTTGAAGGCCTCTCCTTCTTCCACTGGTCTTTCTGGCTGAGTTTGGGTTTGACATTGGGGGCCAGTCTGGCTTCGTGGTTCTGGCTGAAGCTCCTCTCGAGCCGTCGTCTCTCCCTGTCGTTGCTCATGTTGGAGGGCCGGTGTTGGAGGTAGAGCTCAGGCTGGAGTCGTCTTCACAGTCTTTGAACAGGAGCTGTGGGAAAATGAAAGGTGGAATAAGTTTAACTCCCAAAAAACCTGCAGGACGGGATCCAAACTGTCAGAATTTATCAGCTGAGTCACATAATCTCACCGCTGCCTCATTGCGATGAAGCAAGAACACCAACGTTCTTGCTATCTAATGAACCTATTGTATTAAAAGCTATCAGCTGATTGATTTAAATTGTTATATAACCGTGTGGTTCTTTTCCCTGTGAGTGGCTGTATTTGTTTAATAGGTTTTCCCTCATAGAAATCATTGGCAAACACGTTTACAGGAACAGCGGCGGAGTGACAGCCTTAAGAAATGTTTTTATTAATGTGATTTTTACGATCCCTGCGCATGAGTTGAACCTGTAAGCCGACGCCGGCGTTGTTGAGTGACAGTGCCTCATTGTTTTGAAAATGTCATAGCAAACATTCCATCATACGCGTCGGCCTCACAAAGTCAGTCATTAACTCCCAGGTTGGAAAAACTTGCAGGACAGTTAATATTTTAGCAGAAGATCTATTCTAAATTGTAGAAAATACACTTTTGACTTCTGCAAAAAAAACCAGCTCAGGTTAAGTTGAAAGTTTCTTGTTTTTAAAGATGATTAATCACAAGAGAACTTTGAGTTTGCCAGCCGAAGCCCTGCAGAGGAAAAGTTTCTTTAAACAAGGAACAAACAGACAAATAATCAGACAGTTTCTAAGCACACACACTCACCTGTTGAGGTAGATCGACGTCAGAATCACGTCGTCATTAAGCTTCATTACAAAAAAACTCCCGAAAAGCTCTGGTAGTGTTTCCGTAGTGGCTGTTTTCCTCCCGTAGGTATCAGACATGGAGTGTCTGTGGCTACTGTTCTCCTCCTCTGTTCGTACTTTTCCTCTCATATATTGTTTTCTAATTCTTACACAGCACTGCCTCCTCCTCCTCCTCCTCCTCCTTCTCCTCCTCCTCCTCCTCGCCGCCTTCCTGTCGTTTTTTCCCCTCTTCTTGTCGGACCAGTCGGACCAGCTGAATCAAGCCAGCGTTTTTTTTTTGTTTTTTTAAAACTGTGTCGTTGTGTGGGATATGCAGATAATCAGGTCATTTACCTAGATAAGTCTCTCACCTGTCTGTTCACATAGCAGAACTTCACATCGCACCAGAACTACGGTGTCAAACAGAAGAAGAGTGTCCAAAGTTTTGTTTGTTTGTTTTTTTTTTTTAATGAAAATGTGGGTCACAGGTCAAAAAAAGCAAAAACAGCTTTCTATTGCACAAAAGATGCAAAATAGTAAAAAGGAGAAGTTTTAGCTCACGAAAAATAAAGTTTTGAAAGTAAATTATTTAATATTTAAAGTATTTTTACTTTATTTTATTAAGCTTAAAACATCTGGCAGCAAAATTACCCCAGTTGTTGGGCAACTAGGGCTTCTTTCTGGTCAGTAGAGCAACTCGACCAGTAACCACAAATCATCTCATCAGTTAATTAGGTATCAGATTAATACTTTTCAGTTGTTGTTCTTTGTTGAAGCGTTCCCTATCAGATGCTGTGTCACTGGCATGCAGGTAAATACCAGAGGAGCACAAGAATTCTTCTTATGTGATGATACGAATCAAGAAAAACAACAGCGAGCGTTGGAAAATTTCCGCTGTCGCTGCAGAAGACAACGCTGCACGTATCAGCGCCTCATACCTGCCATACCTCCGCTTCTCTCTCTCACCGCTTTGAGTTTACCACCCAAACAAGATCAGCTACCCATCTTAACCTTTCCTTCAGTGTGCCGCCCAGGTTACTCCCGTTTCATCTCAGCTTTCCGACTGTGTGAAAAAAAACACCCTGACAGCCAACGACAGAGTTACATGTTTGTATATGGAACTCTGTTTGACATTTAATATTTGTAAACTGGCTCTTCCTGAAACAAACCGATGCATCGCCCCTTTAACAAAGTCGTGCAGTTATATAAGGACTCCTGACGGGTTTTGACCTTCTTATGAAGGATATTTAGAGCAAGTTATTTTTTTGTATGAGAGTAAAGATTGAAAATTAACACGTGGGTGAAAAAAATTTGACAAAAAGAGTTGGTAGTAATGTAAAATCTGTATTTTCATTATGAGAACAGACTGCTTTTTATGCACCAATGGTGATTTTCTCAAATATCTCCTATGGTCCTTTTGTATCAGAACTTATTCAGCCTGACAAGAGGATATTCAAATACTGCATCTAAATATAACCTGTTAAAAAGAGGGGAACTTCCTGGTGCAACTCAAACAAGGAAACTTGAGGAACCTGAGTTGGTCTTGACAGGAATATACCAAAGTTATGAGTAATCGTTGAGCAGCAGATCAGCCGACATAAATAAGTGGTTGTAAAAAATTTATTACCATAGAAAAAAGAAAATAAACAAGATAAGGAGCCTCACACGTGAGTAAAACATTTAACTCATTAGTCTCTTCAGCAGTCGCTTGCACACTTGGACAGTGTGCTGCTTTTGCAAATGCACATTTTGACAGACGGCCCTTCATTCAGGGAGAGTCAACAAAAGCTACCTGTAAAACAAACAAACAGTCCCATGTTCGTTCACGAGCTGGAAACCACACAGCATGTCCGTAATGCTGCCGTTTATGCAGGAAACTCAAATCCAAGTGCATAAATGTTTCCTGTTTGTGGCCAAGATAACACAGCTGGTTGATGATTAAACCAGACAGCAAAGTGTGTGACCCATTTCTCCCTGGGACCGTCTCTCCGAGTGTCGGTGTTTGGGCTGGTTTGTGAGGCCAAATGTGCTGAGAGCTGCAGCAGAGGACAGTTTCTCATCTGCAGACAAGCAGCTGTTTGTGCAACAAACTGGTGCCAAACAACTGCAGTCTCCACGCGGATCTTCTTTACTTTTATACAATTTACAGACTTTTCAAATCACTTCTCTGAGTGTGACCTTCCCTGAGAGAGGAAGGCACTGGTTTCTGTCCCATGAGCCTTTGGTCTCCTCTTCAGCCCAGCTCCTCTTTCGTTTTTCCCTGCTTGCGAGGCATCTTCTTGCTGCTGCTGTCCTCCAGCTCTTTGCTCTTGTAGTAGTGAGGAGCAACTTCAAGAAGCCAGCTGCTCTCGATCTCAATCACCTGTGTGCAGGGAGATCAATCAGTGTGTTTATACAGGAGAGGATGCATGTAAATAATATACAGAGACACTCAGTGTACATCCTCATTAGTGTACTGTCTCGTTCCCACATGCAGTTATTCTGTGGAAGCTTTCATACTGGACTCAACAAAAGGTTTAACCATCTCATTTCCTTGTGGGCTCGTAAGAAACTTCAGATTCAGAATAAGCAAACAGTATCTCGCTGTCTTGGGTCTCACCTGTCTCATGAACTCCTTCGTGGTGAAGACCAGTTCGTGGTAGATGAGCCAGCGAGGCTGCTCCTCGAACAGAGAGCTGTTGGGGTGGACGTAGACCGTCTGCTGGTGCTTCACCGTCTTGTAACCGCCTTTGCTCAGTCGCGCCGTGTGGTAGAAGTATCCCGCCGTCACCGCCTGGGAAAGAGACAGCAGAGGGCGGTGAGACGGGTTATAAAGAGCTGGATCATCATGGAGTATCATGCTAACATGAGAATCTGTAAAAGGGATAAATCATTGTGATTCAAGATTAATGGTACTAATAATTGGGCCCTTTGTCGGCCAAACTAGATGGCTTTCAAAGGTCAACGTACAAAACTATTAGATATTATTTAAAGCAAAAGTAAAGAAGCTCCCAGGGTGTTAAAAAAAATATACTGAGTCAAAGTCAGAGAGATGTGATGCTATAATGATGCCCTCTCCTGTGTGCTCGACATAATGCAGCGCTGATGATACAAAGGCACAACATCTAATGGTGATAATACAAAGCAATCAGCTGCTCAGAAGTGAATACACATGAAACCATGTGAAAGTGCAGTTTGTTTATGAGTATTGATCAGTTTTAAAACACAAGTCAGGAGGTAAGTTTTCAGTGTTGTTTGTCGCTCAGGAGGTGAAGTGGGTTTTCTGCTTCGGTCTGCACGTGTTGGGCAAGAGACTGAACCCCAAATCTCTTCCTATGACTCCTCTATCTGTATGTAAGCATGTGTGTGTGTGTGTGTGTGTGTGTGTGTGTGTGTGTGTGTGTGTGTGTGTGTGTGTGTGTGTGTGTGTGTGTGTGTGCGCTTCTGAGGTCCACACTTCATCAGAGAAGACACCTGCCACTAGTGTATGTGAATGAGTGAATGTTAACTTGTGTTGTAAAGCGCCGCGGGAAGTTTAAAGACCAAGAAAAGCAGTGTGTAATTACACTCCTTTTACCATTTAACAATCAATCAACAAGCAATCAAACAGCAAATACGATATGACCTCTGTGTGTCATTGCCGTCCTTACAAAACCATGTGTTAGCTTTTCACAATACATTCATAGTAATTCTTTCTCATGCTGCACAACTGCACATCACAGTGACGGTGCACAACCAGTATATTGTGATATATTTTTGCAATGTATCATCTGTGGGAAACAGTGTCTCATCAAAGTGTGTGAACTGAAAAACAGACACCTGGGAAAGAAGATAGTTCACACTTTTACTGAAGAATCAGTATAATTCCTAGAAGTTTTTTAGTCTGTAGTTTCATATTGAAAGGAGGGTTTAGTGAGATTTGCTGACAGACATCGTCCAAATGCAACTTTCCACCCTTGTTTTCAACAAACTGTCGTCACCTGCTGTAATCTGGGCCGGGTGGTGCCGGGTGTGTTCACAAAACTAAAGCGCGGAGAAACAACATGAGCTGAAAATACAGCTGACAGAAAACATCTGTCAAACTCTTTCTGGTGGGTCATCTCATCCCAAAATATAACAAAAATTTTCCACTGACGGAATCGTTTTGCTTATATTTGTGTTTGGCATGGCCGTCACTGCCCCCTGGTTGCTTTTTGGATAAAACTAAAACATCAATGCATGTTGTATTAAAAAATATAAGCAACGAGATTTACAAATCTACATATTTCACTAGACTTTAATAACTATATTGGCTCAATATTTCTGTATTTTTTAATGTCCAAGTAGCTGTAATAGAAGAAGATATGGGATTGCTATTTAGGAAAGACAGCACGTCATTAAAAAAGGTGTAGCACAAGTAATGAACCATACGCCCTCGCTTATCTCAAGTGGTTCAGAGGTGCGTTCGCAACACAAAAAAACCTCACATGTGGAGGCTTTCTCACACAGTTACTGTGAGTAAAGATTTATAGGTTGACCTTTCACTCCCAGAAGGAGACGTGCGACAAGATAAAATTAGCTTAAGGAAACACAAACGCTTGTTAAAGGTAAATTAAGCAAAAAAAGCATCTGCACACCATGAGTCCTGCTCACTGGATCTGAGACGATATCATGGCTATCAAAGCTTAATGATTTCATAATATTGTCCTGATAACTAAATATAATTTAAAAAAGAACAAAACCTTGAGTCAAATTGATCTAATAATCTGTTCACTGTGTGTTTTATCTGTTTGTGCAATTTAATTATACGCAACATAAGAGTGTACAGAGGTGAAGAGTGGGACCGCCGCCTACTAAGATAAAATACGAACAGAAATAAACAGAAATTATTTAAGCGGCGATGTATTATTTACACAAATGTCATTTGTTACGCTACAAATGCAAAATTAAAATTCCATTTATCACACATTAGTCAATATTATTTGATTGCAACACCTCTATTTCAGCCTAGCAGCTACCTACCTGCAGCTCAGCCTTTCCTCATCAGCGACCTGCGTCTTTGCAACAGCTACAGAACAATTATGTGTGATTTAACTTCTCTAATATGATCGAGAACTAACAGTGAAATGTCACGTTTTTCGTTAAGTTCACGGTAAAAACTCTGAGAGTCTGTTTCACTAAGACCGAACTGCACCCGCTTTTAGCGTCGCACATTGCGCGTCATTTATCCCCGCTCAGTCTCAACGCCGCACATGGCGCTAATGACATGCCGGCATACGTGAGCAATTTGCCCCTTGTTACTTGCCTCGTCCTGGTAGCAAAATAATAGCAATCCATACGTGCGGAGGTTTTGTTTGTCTGGTAAATCAAACAGTGATTTCAATCTACGTTCATAAACACGCCTGGCGTTACGGCATGATTAGAGCAAAGTGCGGCCGTGTGGCGATGTCGATTCTATATGATGCGCAATCACCACGATGCTAAATATCTCACGCTGCGTGTCGCAAACGGCGCTGATCTTTGCCCCGGCATCCATTGACATTAATTATAGTCAGTTTTGGACGCATAAAACCTCATTTAATTGCGGGCAAACTGGCAGAGAGACGCTATTTTTTTATGGTTTGAAGCGCACATCGCCATTTGCAAAGGCTTTGTGAATTAGACGGATGCGCAATCTCTGCTTCGCCTCCGTTTAGCGGCCACAAAAGCCGCGCAATCCCTCAGTGAATCAGGCTCCGGGAGCCTTTCTCGGTGTCACTGACCTTGCGAATGGGCAGGCTGTCCCCCTCACAGCTGACCACCTCCACCTCGATTCGATCCATCAGACCCTCCAGCTGGTCCCTGACGTCCCGGGCTCTTCTCATGGAGCGAAACTGAATGAAGTTCTCATAGCACCACTGTGTGGAGTAACCGCTCTCCATCCACTGAGGGCCAAAGACATCAAGACTTGCCATTAGCACAACTATCAGGTTCTGCATACAAACTAATATTAACATAAATCGTAATACAAGGATGGAAAATCAAACTTCTGCTGACAAAGTTGTGCATATTTTTTATAATTTCCTCTCTTCTTCATTTGAGTTGTGCTCAGGATGATCAGCTTCAGCTCTACCTGCTGGTACTCAGTCGCATTCATACCTGTGTGTAGACATTGAGCAGCACCAGGTGATCTCCCCCCGGCACCACGAAGTTCATCCTGGCGTTGTCGGCGTGCACCACCTTGTCTTTGGGCCTGTAGAAAATTGAGTTGTTCACCGACAGCATGGCCGCGATTGTCAAAACCTCATTTGAACACTTGTACCTGAAACGAGAAAGAAAAATGAAACAGAAATTTAGGAAAGTCCGGAGGAAAATGTAAAAAGGAAACAGCTATGTTAATTATTCACCTCTTAATTGTACAAGGTTTCCTTACTGAACTCCAACATATTCATTAATTATTTGCCAGTTTCTCTGAGGTTATATCCCGCAAAACACTTGGATCCTTAATTTTATCAAACAGAAGATCATAAAGTTTACAATTTAAATGGCAGTAAAAAAATTGATAGCAGTTTTCCTGAAATAATTTCCCAGAACTTTTCAAGGAAATCTTTTTGTTTGTTTATCTTGCTATCTTCTCCAACTTTTATGCTGTCTCTAAATTTTATTAGTGTATTGTTTTTTAAAATAGTACTTCATAGTATTCACTTACTGCTCGGAGGCCAGGATCATCTTGCTCAGCATCGGGTCCACAGGCAACTCAGCCATCCTGCGACCCAGCTGAACCCCAGCAAAGAACAACAACAACAGAGCTTAAGACTTTTAAACAATGAAAGATTTCATACATTCGTTTAAATAACAGCAATCTGCACTGTAGCAGTTACTAACAATGCAA
>JAQNCA010000030.1:5115640-5128563 GCA_029783725.1 Acanthurus tractus
GAATTAAATCAGAAAACACTCACATTTTGTAACTATATAACTGTAAGTCTCTCTTCTTATCAGTTTTTCTTTGCCATCAAAGGGTCTGACAGCCAGTCAATGTCAGTTAGCCACTCAAAAAAACAAGGCCACTGGAGTCAAGGCTGACACAACAGACATTGACTGAAGGCCTCGCATGCTGACTGAAGTGACGAAGAACCATGATGTTGTTGCAGCGAGTGTGTTGACGTGACGAATGTAATGAGTTGTTTCTTTTTGGTTTTAAAGGGCAATCCCTCGTCAAATGTCAAGTAAAATTAAACACATCTCACACCGAAATGGTACGAACAAAAACAAAAGGCGGTGTTTGGTGTGCAGGCGTGGGTCGTAAACTGCATTAAGCTGTGTGTGTAAATGCTTGTTTGTGTTTGTGTATGTTGGCTGTGTTGGAGGTCAGTAATGTTCTCATGTGATGTAACCAGATGACACAGTGAAGCACTAAGCTCTTAATAAGGGCTCTTGTCTCTTTAACCTTGTGGTAGCCTGTGAATGATAATGACACTAAAAATCAGCCGGAGTAATTTTTTAAAAAAATCACATAAGTGCGTTGGAGATAGTGAGGGGGGGGGGGACCTTGGGTTGGAACACACATGAAAGGGAAAACTTCACAGCAATGTTGACTTATGATAAACCTTGTATCTGTGTGTGTGTGTTTACTGTGTTGTGCATGCGTTGGTGGGCTGCACTTCTCTGACCCTATGCACGCGTACACACAGTGAGTGACACCTCCTTTCTTCCTGTGCTGGTGGTGTTTTTTTATTTTTAGCACAGATCGGGTTTCCAGTCCAGGATTCGGCAGCCAGAGGTGCACAGCAACACAGCTCCCTGTATCCTGAAGCAGTTTCTCGGCCGGGCTGCATATGTAACGCAGAACTCGGTTCTCCCCGCTCTGGAGTGGAGCCAGTGAAGAGTTGATTGCAGGAGGCGGTCACAGGGAATGAAGGGGACAGAGGATGCCTGGTAAACCTGTGGAGAATTTGAAATTGCAAAGTCATTGTGATGCTATGCCATCGATTTAAAAGGAAACAGACACAAGCAACTGCTGGCTGAAGATTAAAACAGACAGGTAAGTAAAGAGGTTTTCACTACACAGCAAAAGATGTGCAGATTTTCGGGATATATGTTGTTCAATACTGTATGTTCTTGTGAAATACGCTGTAAAATGATCACTCTGACTTTCTTTAAGAGCTGTAAATTTCTCTGTTCTTTAGCATCTGAAGTTTAGGTGTGCGAGTGTGAGAATATCTGTCCTGATGTGTCCTTTCAAAAAAAGTCAGGTATACTGAGCGCTCAGAATGATGGGAACAGGACTGAAACATGCATAATCTTCATATGCGATGCAGTGTGGACATTTGAAATGAGACAAAGTTGTAGTAGTACGTTTTAAAGGAATCCACTAAAATGGCGGGATCCTTTTAAATCCACAAGAGCTGAAACAATTTGTTAATCAATTGGTTGGTTGATAACAGAGCGAAGGAGCAACTATTTAAATTTGTGATTTATATGTGTTAGGTTAATTTTCAAACAAAAATATCAAACATTTGCTGGTTAATTTCTGTTAGTATAGAGGATCTGGTGCAATTCTTTGGTTTTAAGTGATATTAAATTGTATATCTTTGTGTTTAAGATTGTTAGTTAGACAAAACAAACTATGTCAAGACCTTACTTTGGGCTTAAGTATTTTAACTCTTGATAAAAATACAACAGTTTCCTTGATAAATCTGAAAAATTAGTCATATCAGTTAATATGAGTACTTTTGGAATACAGTTGCATCTGTTGGTGAAATTCTCCTCATTCATTTATCTTAACAGCAAGTGTTTTGTCATTGTACTTTTTCAGCTTCAGACAGGCTGACCTGCATTGGCCCTGTTCACTGTATGTGTCCTGGAAAACCAGATATCCAGTCTATCACAGGCTGTATCCAACCTCTTTCATGAGACCATATGAGGCCATGATGCTGCAGGAGGCAAAGGGTGAGATGAATACACCACATTACTCCAAACTGTCTTTTGGATGTCACAAAAAAGTTTCATGATGAATGATTTCATTGTTTAATAATAATATCTACTTCATCAGGACTCACAAACCTCACACTTGATTACCTCACACAGTTTTAGAGCAATTTATTGAGGTTTATTATGAGGCACAAGTTATTGGATAACGATTATTGATTGTACGCAACATTCTTAAACACAAGGGGTCGCAATGTCTCTGTGCAAAAATCAAAATTTTTTTTTTAAAGGCCATTACTGCTCCCTTCAAATCAACTCTGAAATAATGCTAAATCTGTTGATTTAACTATAATTAGCCAGTTGTGTGACAAGAGAAACGCGTTGAAGTTGTTCGTGCAAGAAAAATCCGCGTCGAAACTGAAACTCTGAAGGGTTACTTTCTTTGTTTCTCTTCCCTAAAAAACAATACAACTGTAATAATAGCCACATATATGCAAGGTGGTGGATTTTCTTTTTTGGCTAACCAGATAAAACAAACAAACAGACAGACAAAACAGATTTTCGAAGGATATTTCTCAACTGTAAACAACCGTCTTCTTCCCTTGCCACATCCTCTGAACAGTTATTTTCTCGGACAGTACCACAAAGTTTTCTGTAGGGGTGTTCGTCAGGTTTTGCAAATGACTTCGTATATTTATTTTCATAATTTTAAATATTAATTGGATTTTCTGGAATTTAGTTTCGTGTCAAACAGTGATGGGTTTACGTTTTATTTAAAAAAAATCGCAGCAATAATATTATTTTACTTGAACGAACTTCTTTCCACCCCCGCGTACTAAGTTATTCTCCGGCTGACTGACTTCGTTCCTTTTCACTTTTCGACAATAAAGCATATTGTGTGTTACTTTTAAATTAGGATAGCATGCGGCCTTAAATGGTTAGCAAAGTTTGGCCGTGTGCTTTAAAATTAGCTCAATAATAGCATTATGTATCGAGGTGCTTTTTTTAAAGTAAAAAATGGAAGACGTCGGCGTGGTGCTTTCTCTACTGAAAATTAAAGTCTGCTAGCCAGATAATCATCTTTTTGTGAGCTGTCGGCCTTCAGAGGTCGGGGGTTAACGTGAGCTAAACTCGGTTAGCTGGCTTAAGGCTAACTGTTAGCGTTAGCCGGCAGATGATTCTTCACGCAAGTAAGAATGTTGATGTGTTCCTGTGAAAAAGTGGATTTTAACATTACACCTCGCACCGTCGCTCGGCTTGTTTTCGAGGCCGAGCAAGATAATAGGAACGGAGGAAACTCGTCCAATGGGAGGTAGGAGTTTCAATTTCAGTTTTTCATGGGTGCAACAACAAAAAAAAAGCCCCGTTATTAAACTTCACCAGTGTTGGTGTTGCATATACTTTTTGTCCTCGGGTGTTCAGTTTCAAAAGAACATCATGTCATCCATTATCAGGGGTTGCTGCTGCGTTTCTCACGCCAAAGTAAACGCAGCGACAACAAAAGTAAAGTGATGAATTTCAAAAATCACACAATGAGCTTTTCCTGAACATTTGGTCCCCATTGCAACAGCTTGCAGCCCTTCATCATGGTGGATGTTGTTGTGTTTGTGCATCTGACTTTCGTCAAGTTTGACATGTTGTACGATGGTGGATCGAGATGGTCTGCATGTTATGGCAAACGACCTGGTTTGTGTGGACCAAAGTGTGAAGGCTGCACGGAGATTATAGTAGATTACTCTGGACAAACAAGTCTGTGCCAAGATTGTTCTTGTTCAAACAGATCGCAGCAAATACTGTCAGACGTGCTTGGGCCCTTGCCTTGAAAGTGCCTGCTTTGAAGGCAAACAATGGAGTGACACACACACATACACAACCCTCCCCCGTCGGAGGACACATCTGTTGTATGTTTTCATGAAGTTATTACTTTAGTAACAATCGGACATTGTGGTTTTGTCTGTATGAAATGTGTCCCTCAAGTGTGTTAGTTTATGTCTGTGACAGTGTCTGGTAGTTGTCGTGTGAGGTCATTCGTTTGTTCTCTCTCTGGACAGTTTTAGGATCAGCTGTGTTTCTGTTAGTCAAGGTTTGAAACTGGTGTTTTGCTTTCTGCGCAAAACACAGTAATAAATTTCGATGTCTCTTGGTGTTTGTAACTGCCTTCTGATAAACAGACAGAGACTGGTGTCGGTCAGTCCCGTGCTCGCCCACTTTTAGCAATTTCTGAGTTACTTGAAGGGAGAAAATCTTGATTAGTGCTGTTGAAATGATTATCCAGACCTGGGTAAACGATTGCACATAGCATGGCTACCCCACCATAAATATTGACCAGACTTCTAGGAAGAACATGTATTTCATTACAAATCATCATCTTAGTCATATGATACCTCATATTCCCAGAACTGTTAGAGCAAACAGCATTACAGCTCTGATAGGTATGTCCTGGTTATGCAATCGTTTGTTTTAGTATGAAGATTTAATGATTTATGTCTCAGTTACTTTCTTTTTTTTTGAAAAAGTGCTTGTCAAATGTAGGATAGTTTTTTGAATACAAAGTTTCTGCTCTTTTCACTCCTCAGGTAGCTTCCTCCAGGCACAAATCTATCTTTGTCTGAGTCTCCAACTCTTGAAAAGATGAGCCTGACATTGCAAATGCAAGATTGAAGTCTGCCATTTGATGCAGAATGGAGGAATACTGAAAAAAGAGAGTGACTCTGGACAGTGTAAAAGTTAAACAGGAGGAAGAGGTCTGGCACGTAAGCTAAACACAGAAAAGGGGATGATAAATTATTTTAGTTACTTTAAGCCAACATAATTGGAAATGCATTGCTTAAAGAACAGAAATTAGCCAGTGAAGGTAAATTATCTTACAGGTTTGTTTTTCAAATACGTCAATTACAAGCATAACAGGAACATCTTGGCCAGTCATGGGTAAGCCTCAACTCTAAAGATGATGACAGTCTTGACTCAAAGAGAAAATTAAGGCCTGGAAAACCTCTAAAGATGACTATGTCCTCTCCCGTGAGACCAGAAGGTATAACTGTGGCTCGGCCCATTCCTGTGCCAACGCTGACTGTTCTGCCACCATCTTCAGATACAGAGTCCTGGTCTCGTTCACCTAGCCCTAGATTGTCTCGCTCCAGCCGCCACAGTCGATTTCATCGCAGCAGAACCCGTACAAAGAAACGAAATGAGGAGGACCAGGGCTGCCCTCCTAGGAGACAGTGGGGTAGAAAAACACATATTGCAATACAGGAGACTGAGGAGAAGGGCAACGTTCAACATCAGAGCCCTTTAACCTCCATCTCTGTGGCAAGTCAGATGGAAGGGGAAGAGCAAACTCAGGACAGCCCTTCACAGGACCTCCTCCTGCCACCGTCTCGCTTCTGGTCTCGTAGTCCCTCTCCCAGCCGACGCTCCCGCTGGTCCCTCAGGAGCCTGCTCAGCAGAGACTCTGACTGGGACAGCTGCAGGTTAGTGTGTTGGATTCATCCCAAGAAACCAGTCAAAGATTTTTAAAAAAATATGGTGAAAGAACTATTTACTCCATCATTAGCAGAGGCTCAGGGTATGTTTTTTTTTTCTCATTCATTTAGTTGACAGATCTGTCATTGCAAATGGGCTCACTTATCTTACAGCAGCAGCACCACTTAGGAATAAGTGGCTTAGAACAAAGCATCTACACTGTCAGCACTATGGTTGACTGTCTCATGGGTATTTTATGCTTATGGCTCTGTTAAACCTCAGCCAATTTGCATCCAGGCCTTCTGAGACATGATTTGCCTGCAATGACTGACTGAAGTGAGTAACCTCTCGTTTGTGCTTGTTGATGGGAAATGAAAAGGCCTTGCATCTGACAGATTTACGCTTAGTCGACTCTTCTCAAACGACACATGAGGTCGACTATTTTGGAACAGGGTGGAGTTAATTAGCTAATGGCTAAAACTAGTGAGGACAGATTACACCGTTAAAATCCTGATTAAGTTGAGTTTATTCATGGTACATGACGTCAGATAAAAAAAAGGAGGCCAACACTCAAATGGTAGAATTTCAGTGTTGGAGAAAAAGATACAACCTTGTAACCTTATACCAAAATAAAAACCAAACCAAAACATAACACATATATCACGCAAGATCTGCAGTAAATTATTATTATTATTATTGTTAAACAACAGTATATGTTCAGGAAACATGATCATTTAAAAAAAAAAGAAGCAAAACAGCTGGTTAGGTGAACTGTAAACAATTAAATGGAGATGCTGTTATGAAGAACTCAGTCAGAGCTAGAGGAAGGGTTCATGCGCCATTTATCCTTCCTCTGAAGCATGACATCACCCTCAGCCAATAGGAGGGGGCTCTTAGTCTGATGATGTCATGTGAGTCCAATCAGCGGAGGTTCTGGGCAACACTGCAGTGGGCTACAGAGGGCAAGCAGAGGGTGCTTCTCTCTTGTGCTCCATATAAACAGCTGCGGTCTCAGCCTCTTAATTTACACATTATTTTATTGACCTAGTTATATTGTTTTGCTCAATATCAATAAAACATGCAGATCTGAGGTATGAGCATTCAAATAACTGTTTACCAGTGCCCTTGATAGTGAAAATATGTCAACATGGCTTGAAAAACAAATCCTAGTTCTAGGTCCAAACATTTTTAGATATTTCCAGGGTTATGTAAACCGTAGTTCAGCTAACTTTTTCACACCAATCAAACGTGTTCTCCACAGCGCTGGAGAAACTCCTTGTTAACTCTGAAGTGTTTGTACTAGTTCTGTACCAAATAGCTTGAAACTTTGTTGACTTTCAAGTTCTAAATCAACATTCAAACGTGCTTTTCCATGCACTGAATCTTGAGTGTGTGGGACCAAACAGAGTGGAGTGACAGGTGCTGACAGACAGCTGCTGACGCTGGAGGAAAGGGCTGGGAAAAGACCAGATTTCCTGTAGGAATTAACACCTGCATTATGCTCTACTCTAGAGCCGTCTCCCATGACAAAAGAGCGCTGAGTCATTTTTTAAACCTTTGTTATTTAAAAAGTGGATGTATCTTCACTTTATTCTCTCTGCACCAGTCAGCGATAGAGCGCTGACCTGTCGTCTAATTAGTGTCACCTCTGACATTTCTTTTATTTTCTGTCAAAGATCTAAGCTGGTAAGCTTGTGTGGCTGAAGCTCCAAAACAGAGGTATTACATTGGCAAAAATAGTTTCCTTGTGTTTCATTGTTATTGGGTCTTGTGTGCCTGTCAGTTTCCACTGGAGGCATTTGAGTCATTTCATTTGAAGACATCTCATTCAACCAAAATATCCCTCTTGACCTCTCATGTCTGACATGAGAGTGACATCTGCCACTGTGACCAAATGCAATACAAGCTCACTGTTAAAAATAAACGATTTCACTTGTTTAGAGCAAGGAGTATCTTAACTAGGACTAGTTTTTTAGGTGATCTACTTAATTGGTATGTTATTTTTTTAAAAATGACTTAGTAATCAAGGCATGACTGCATCTGATGGATTTTATGACTGTACTGTTTGTTCCTAGTCTTTGAATTTTTGGGTTGTGAGTGTTTATCTGGACAAATTTTGTAAGTTGTTGTAGTTCTTTGAATATCCCAGTGACCACATTTTCTAACATAAAGCTGTTTTTACTGTTTTTGTACCACTAGCACAAATGCATTTTTTTAAAGTACAGAAGAAAGGGCAGAAACTGCTACTACTACTCTGCTACTAATTTCTGTATAAATATATTGTGAAGTAGTCCTAATATCACTAATATCTAATATCAGTCACTGCAAATTTAGCTTTTTATATATGTAGACCAATAGCCTTAATTTTCCTTCAGTCTTTTGTGGCACTTTTTTTGAAAGTGAAACTCTGTATTCTGTCAGCACAAAGGCTGAGTATTAAGCTAATGCAAGGCTTGTCAACAAGGATCACCTGATTGCCTGGGGCAAATAAAATGCCATGTTGGGCTAGTTAATCTAGCTACTCACTTGCTTGATCAGGCAAGTGTTAAAAAGGAATGATCACAACATTTTTTGTCGGTAGCTAAGGATTGAGCCATCTTGCTTCCCTCTCGACTCTGTTGAGAATTGCAAGAGTGTAGTGCTGATCAGCAACAGACTTTTGACATCTGAAGTGCAGATTACATTGCAATCATTCTTGAAATAAGAGTAAAGTTGAGTGGTGTCAGTGAATGTGTGAAAAGAGAGCGTTGTAGATTATTCAGGAAGGAAATGGTATTCGAGTGGCACAGTTACACCATGTTCTGTGAACCAAACATCCTTTACATTTTCACACTTGTTCTTTTAAACTGTGTCATATCTCTTTTCTTGACTCTTTCTTATTGCCCAACTGGGCCATGAGACTCTGGCAATTTTTATGGGCCATGGGTGAACCTCAGAAAATCAGATTACACAGAGGGAGACAGATAGTGGAGATGTGGGCCTGGCTCAGCCAAGCGTGGATTATGATGTGGACTCTAATCCAGAGGGATGGACAGAGAGATTGAGGGTTAAGGGATTGCATGGGCTCTGGGCTTTGGCCAGGTGGATTCACTACAGACTGCTATGGTCTCTGTATTTACAATGCTAGTCATGTCTCGCCTATTTTTTTTTTTACTCTGTTAGTGAATAATGGGCTTCCATCTGATAGTTAAAAGGCTTTCATACCAAAAATGGGCAAACTAAATATAAGTAATAATAATTGGTGATTAATCTGCTTATTATTTTTTATTTGGTTAATTGTTTTGTTTATAAAATGTTAATCAAATCTGTCAATAGTGACATTTCTCAGAGGCTAAGGCAATGTCTTTGAATTGCTTGTAGTGTCCAATAAAGAATAGAAAAGTTCAGTTTACAAATAAAAGCAGGACTAAGAAAACCAGCAAATATTCACATTTGAGAAACCATAACCATATATTTTTTGGCACTTATGCTTAATAATGACAACCACCATCAAATGATTACCAATATCCATCAGGTGATTAATCCACTAACTGTTTGTTCTTGAGATTGACCAGTCTGTCGTTTTAGAAACAACAGTACCTGTTGTGTTGTTTTGTCATGTTAAAAATGTTAAAGGTCTTTACGAATGAATATGAATAATGTTGAAGCATGTTTTGAGCATCTATTTGTTTGATGAATATAAGGAACAATATGTTACAGAGCCTGCAAAAATTAATATTTTACACGTAATATGTAAATATATCTTCACAAAGCTGTTAGTAAATGTTAGCCAGCTGCTGTCAGTGAGTCACTGGTCCCCCTGATTCAGATAAAACCTCTCAGTTTTGACTCTCCCTTATCCTTATCAGTCCCCCCAGTTCAGCACCACCTCACTGTAAAAAAAAAAAAGCAAGGCCTCACTCGCCACACAGAGCCACCTCCTCCCTCCTCCACCCCCGTCTTCCCCCCACCGTCTCCCTAGTTGCACAGGGGATTACGGATGGACGCAGTAGCTGCAGCCCGTTACCGGGTCTTGCAAAGCGGCATAGCGTGCAGCGGGGTCCGTCCGGTACCTGAGTGTCGAGGTGCAGGGGCGTCGGCCACGATGGAGAATTGACATCCAACCGCGGGACGGTGGACGGCGGACGATGGACGCGTTTGTTTCCCGAGGCTAAGCGAAGAGAACAAGGAGGAATAGCGGACATACACCCCATGTAGCGTCTGGCTTGCTTTTAGCTTGCACTCACAACAAGACCACCGATGCCATATTAATACAACAAGGAGCAGCAACGTGGTTTATTGTGGACATCTGTCGGATCGCAAACACCTCATGACATGTTCGAGTAAGTCAGACAAGGACAGCCTCTTTTTTTTTTTATTTTTTTTTTAAAAATATGATAAATAGCATATTTCATGCAGTAATCTGACTTTGTTGCTCATATACTGTCCATGGGCGTTTGGTGTGGTCAGATGAGTCACAGCTCACAAATCCCACTGATGATAACTAGGGTGGGAAATGCATAGTTTATGTAAAGAAAAGAAAAAAAAACACACACCATGTGTGCAGCCACAGCCTGATATTAGCTTAATAACCTGATAGCTAGCTTTATGTTTATGTTTGTCGGTGATCTGTCGGTCACGCTGGTTCACTGTTTCGCCCTCCATCCCGTTTCATTTTACCGTAGCAGCCTCCATCACTGTGGTGCTTCCTAACTAAAATGAACAGATTGTACTTAGTCTCGTTTTTTTTTTTTTTTTTAGGTGTTTGTCTTGAAATAGTGTTGTAGACGAGTTTTGCTTGACTGTGTTGTTTTGATTAGCACGGCGTGCTAGCTGCCCCGTTAGCCGATCTGAGCACCGGTATTTTCGCCTTCGCCTTAATATGTGACGGGAGAGAGGACAATATTAAGGTTAACTACACCCGAGAGGTAGCTGGAGGTTCGCGTTGTGCCCTGGTTTGTGGACACATGCTGACACAGATTCACATCACCGTGTCCTAAACCACGCAACAAGCTTATTACAAAGCCCGCTGTCCTCATGTACGTGCACCACAGATAGCTTAATGCTATTTGTCATTGTGCTGTAATGATTCAGTTTGCTGCATGAATTAGCAACATTTTGCAAAATGCAAAATGAACCAAGTGAGATTTATTGATGGATCGCTCAGCATCTCTGCTCCTGTTTCCAGCCATCAGTGCTGTTGCTTTAAAAATGATCATTTTGACTTTTCACATTTTGTCTCTTTTTTCCTCTTCAGCTTCTGTCCTTGACAGCTGCAGCCAGATCTACAGGGTCTCAGTTGCATTCATTTGAATTTACATTTTCATAAACAATTTACATTTTTTTAACAAATATATGTGGAAATCTAATTTTTAGCAGATTTTAGACAAACAGGGCAGCGTGCCAGCTTTGTTATATCACACTTCAAAAGAGTATAGGCAATATTCAATTTAATTGCAGTAAAGGATGAGTTTTCATGAGATTTCAGTTTAAATGCAAATGCATTGAGCATACATGAATTCTCCAATAATATGCAACTTTGTACACAGTTTCAAGAAAACAGGGGCATTGCATTTAAAACCTTTTTTTGCTCTGTGTTGTCCTGACACTACTCAGGTCAATCATAATGAAGAGAAAAAATAGAGCTCAACGGGAGGAAAAAAAATAGAAAATAAAGTGTTAACACTGTCTGAAAATGACCTATTGTAAATCACCTATTGTAGCATTAACTTAAAGGAATGAAATGGTACAAAAGGCATTATCATCATGAAGGTGGTGAAAACATAATAGTATCTGTTTACAGAGAGAGTGAACATTTGGACAGTTCAAGAAAAAGGTGGTTTCGTATGTTAAGAGTGGAGTTGGTGTAAATAACATGAGAAATTCTCGGTTCGCCTTTAACACTGATATTACAGTGGCCTAGAGCAGACACTGAGCATACTGTTGAGCAAGCGAATGAACAGAGCATTTACGTTTGGAGGTTTGCTTAAGTGTGGAGTTTCCTGATTTAAAGCTGACACCAGGGCAGCTACTGTAAATCTGAGCCATGGTGTCTGCTCAGGATAATGGAATAGACAAATGTAAATTACAGTGTTGTGTACGTTTGAAAGATGGAGAGACACATTTTTAAGTTGACAGATGGAGAGTGTGACAGTTGTTTTACTGACAGAGGAACGACATGCAACCATAACATCTGTGTTATTGTGTAAATATAGCCATTTTCAAGGGTCACTGACCTCAACATTAGATGTGTATGTTTTGGCAGCAGTAAGAATGACTATGATCAGGACTGTGTAGGCCGACCCATATCAGAAACATTTCATTGTCTATTAACTGCACTGTACACAAAATATAAAATAGAGTAAATGGTAGCATTGTCTTGAAATTGCTTATTTACTGCAGTCAGATAAAAGCATTAACAATTATATACCCTTTTATTAGCCTGGCCACACAGTTATTTTAAGGTCATGACAAATGTGCAGCCCTGATTCAGTCTAAAAACATGTCTTAAGTTGATTTTCTGTCTTCAAGCAAGTGCATGTCTTTGTTTTAATTCACATCCACCACCAGGAGATGTAATTAAAAAAAATCCATAATTACAGCACACACTCCTTTTGAAGTTCTGACCTGAGAATAATTTACTCTTAAAAAAAACTGTGGGTGCAATTGTCTGAAGTTACACTTCTTGATTGGACTGCCTTGAGATCCATTACTGTGTGATTTTAAATACCGTCACCGTTTGGCTGCTAGACCAGTTATAATCTGTTCAGCTGATAACACTTATACGGCCTCTCTTTGGTCTAGAGGAAGTTTGAGATAGCGTGTTATTATCAAATAGGAAATGCCTGCAGCCTTTCATCATAGCGTGACATTAAAGGCATCACAGAGGAAAATTTAGCAATGAAATATGTAAGAAGTTCCTCTGTTCTCCCCTGAGTCAAATCTTATTCTGTGTCTTTTTTTTCTTTTTTTTTTGCTTTGTCTTCAGTACGGCCAGTAACTCTCCACGCAGCACCCCCGGCAGCTCTCCCTCCCTGCGACGCAGAGTCCTTGGGGGTGGCAGGGCCAGTGAGGGTGAGGGAGGAGGAGAGAAGAGCAGTGGTGGAGGAGGAGGTGGTTCAGATAGCCCCCTGCCATCTATACCTTCTGCCTCCTCGATTACATCTGCCTACCCAATTGCTTCTCGCCACTTCAGTCGCAATGCCAAGGTAACTCGGAGTATCCACTGATCGACGTGTTGTGTTTTCTGTGGACCCTAAGCTTAAGTCCTGAAAGCACTGCTGCTGCTGTGAGTTCTTCAGATATGCAGACATGGAGAGGTGGGGCTAAAGGCAAGAACCAGTTACAACCAGCATGATTGCTGTGTAAACTTTGTCTGTGAGTAAAAGACTCAAATTTCTCTCATGGGATCCTGATGAGCACTGACATGGCTAAATCAAACCAGTTGTTACTGTGATGTTTTCTCGTCAGAGACGTTTTTTATGATGAGT
>JAQNCA010000030.1:5147737-5158120 GCA_029783725.1 Acanthurus tractus
TTTTTTGCAGAAAGTCAATTAAAATTTGTTTACATGAGGAGGTTTTCTCCTCTTTGTAGCTCCATTTTTCCATCATGTGGAGAGGATGACTGGATGTGATGGACGATGAGAGGGCATAAGAGTGGATGCAGGATTCCTTAATGAAGCATTTTTGAATTCTTCCTTGACCTGAAATGAAAAAAACATACACATTTCAGAAAATATGAACATAGTTAAATCCATGACAGAGCTGGAACCAAATTAACATATCAACTTTCTGAAAGTAAAATTTCTGGTAGAGAAATCAGCGCTCTAATCTGTAAGGTTCTAAAATCTAAATAAGATGTATGTGAGGGATGTCTTAGTCCAAGATAAAGAAAACACTGTACTGAAGTTGTACATAGCAGGATGACAAATAGAGGTGGGGAAGATACATAGAAACAAAAGCGATTAAATAAAATTTGGATGAATAAATTATGTAATTTGGGTGCACAATCTATCATTATGAACTACAAATGATGCTTTGAAGGAGTAATATGTTACCTGTAAAAACTATTGCGTGTTGATATTTTAAAGGGTAAATGATGTTCAACTGTAAGTAATTTGTTAATTTTATATTTAAATTTTATATTGATATTTTAAAGGATAAATTAGCCATTTAAAGATCCAAGAGCTAAATGTAGCATGCTAGCTAACCAGAGATATATTTATGTTGAAAAAGAGTTAGCAGGAAAATTCATGGTGTATTACTGAGATATCCACACAATCTCATATTAAACAATCATTCAACAAGATGTAAACATTGCTTCTTTTTAAGGGGTCACAAACAAAAAGTACCTACCAATGCTATTCTGCCACTTGCACACCGGCACAATTATCTTTACTTTCCGATGCTATCGCTAAATATTCCGCCCTGAGGGAAAGAGAGTGGTAGAAACAAGAAAAGGAAAAACAGCCAGTCAAGGTCAGTGAATCATAGTCACAACAAGATGACAGTTCAGTGAGAGAAAAAAAAAGGAAAATATTTGTTGTTTTGAAAAGAGGAGATAAAAACAGATTGTGAAAGCGGTTGGTGGGAAAGCAGGACATTTGGACGGCACTGCAAGATCTGAACTGGCACTGTAGGACTGGCACTGGAGAGAAGCTGGCTGTGTGTGTGTGTGTTTGTGTGTTTTTAAGTGTTACTCACGCGCTCTCTCTCAGAGCTTCCTCTCCTGCTGCTGCAATCTTCCTGTAGCAGTAAATCATCTCAACCGCCAGCCAGAGCTGCAGCCCGATGATGGAGACGTACATCATCACCTCGGACAAGATGGATGCCAGTCCCCTGGTGTCTGAAGAGACAGAGAGGAAGATGAGGTAAGATTTATTGTACATGTGTGTGCGCGGAGTTGGATTTAATTTAAATCTGTGACAAGGATGTCACAGCTGCCCAGGGCATACATTTTTTAAATGATATGAGTCATAATTTATGACCCTCTGTCCTGAATTATAGTGTGTCATAATTCATCATTTCCTGGATCCTGCTGCAGATTCTGTTAACCTATTTGACATCAGTTAAAGCTTACGGCTCATTGCAGCCTGGCACAAAAAACAAACAAACAAAAAAAGCCCCCCACCAATTGCTTTGTCTATGTCAAGAAGTGAACATTCAGAGGACCGAACATTGAACCATGTGGGACACCTTTGTGTTAATTTGAGCACTTGTCACTTAAAGCTAGTCACTTCACTGAGTCCCAAGGTTTGTCTTACATTTTCTCTTAAGCACATCCTTAAATGTAATTATGGTTTTAATAATATATGCCCTGGTCTCAACTCTCCCCTTAAAATATCTCTATGTGATACCAAGTTATCACCAAACAATAAAAACTGACTTAGATATTACTTCCATAGTGTTTTTGTCAAATTTAATTCCCTGCTTGCATACAGTAAGCATCCCCTCCTCTTTCCTTACATTGTGGCACCACTTTAAGGTGGACAGTCTTGTTTGGGAAGGTTTGATACTCGTAGTCTGAATACTTGAGGGTGCGATTGAATATGCACTTGTAGGTTCCTGAGTCATTGAAGGTCACATTGTGGATGTAGATTGAGCCGTCCTGTAGGTCTCTGGTTTTGTTGCTGCCCCTCCATTCCACACGATACATGAAACGTGCATCAGTGACTTGGTTTTTATCTTCTTCTTCATACCTGTACAACTGGAATGAATTACAGAAAATGATTCTTGGATTGAAGTTGAAATAGAACACTGAAAGATTATATTTTGTACTTCCATGATGGACACCAATAGTTTTGATATTGCAAACAAATCTCACAAAATATAGAAACTCAGAAATTCTTTTAATACTTTCTTACTTCCCTGGAGAATAGTTGATCTAATTTTTAGATCTAATAGTCTTTGTTTGACTTGTAGTCCCAGTTGTTTACATGGGTAAATAAATGAAACTAGAACAGCAGAAGGTATAAAACAAACTCTTTGCTCTGTTTTGCTATGCTTGAAGAAGCAGACAGCTGGGCCAAACATCACTACTGCTGCTGTTTATTTCCGTTTTGACCGAGCTGCGGCTACGGCCTCATCTCTGCATTTCCTGGTCAATTAGTGGATACAGATTCTAAATGGGCTAATGGGATCTCCCTTGCCTATAAGTATATACCATAATGACCTCTTTGCTTTGCCTTGTGAGCATCCTTTGGTCTGCAAATGCTTGGCCTTTTAGCAGACAGAGAGGGGAGAAAAAAAAACATCATGAAAATTGCAAGACTGCTTTCTCTGTCTCATGATAAATGCATTGCTGCAGTTTCCCAGAAGAAGAGACAAATGACCTTGTTGTGATGGATGTGTTGGGAGCCTTGTGGAGATTTTGTCTATTGCTTTATCAGGACACACGATAAATAATAATATCATGGGTAAGGCCAGCCATTGTAACAGATGTGAAATAAATGGTATAACTGTTTACCCTTTTTATTCTTGCTGATTCATTTTTGGATTCCCAAATGGAGGCCACAATCAGTACTGGAGATTTTTTTGCACACTCACCTCCAGGCCACTTCTCCAGCAGAAGACTTTGCAGTCATTAGATATGCAGGGAAATGTGGAGAGTTTGATTAGTAATTTACTGTTAATTCTGGTATGAAATTGTAGTTTGAAAGGTGGCGCACAAACCTGTTAACCTAATAAGAATGACTACATAACACTGATGCATTTCCTATTCTGCAAGAGCAAGAGCTTGCAATAACACTAACATGTTGGTGAGTGTGCAAAAAATCCTTCAGATATTTCATGAGGCACTAAATGACATGAAAAGTCAATAGAAGAAACTGAACATATATATAAATTTAATATGGGACCAGCTGATGTGCCTAACAAATTAAAACCTAATGACTCAAACCTGATACCAGTTACCGGAGTAGCATCATCTCTTCCACCTGACATCAGACGCCACACCAAGAAAGAAAGTTCAAGCCACTGCAAAGAGGTTAATGTGGTATGTTCTGAATAATTTATTAAGACCGGTGAAGGATGCTATAAAATTTGACATCACCCTAATAGATAAATGTTTTACCAACCCCTGGCATAAGACATACGTTTTTCTAATACTTTTAAATCCTGAAGTGATTGTATGTATTTGTTTCACAAAAACAAGAACAAAACAGATGAGATATTTACTAGACAAATAATTAATTAAAATTTGGTTTTCACATTTTATCAGCAATAACTAAGAGGTAAGAGGTAAAGGTTCTAGCAGGGGGATTTTAGGACAGCCAGGCTAGTTGTTTCCCCCTGTTTAAAGTATCAGTGCTAAGCTAAGCTAACCAGCTGCTGGCAGTAGCTTCACATTCACCATTCAGACTCAGAGTGTCTTCAGTGTTCTAATCCAACTCTCTGCAGGACAGGCAAGAAATGTTTGTACTTGAATGTCAATCTAAACATTGAGTTTGTTATTCAGTAGCGTTGACTATGTTTTGAAAGCTTTCCTTGTCATCGTGTCACTACTCACATGAAATAATTCTTCATCATCATTGGCTTTGAAGTACCAGTCGACGGAGGCTACGGCGGGCACCTCACCCCTCATCTTACAGGAGATGCAGCCCAGTTTGAAGCCCTCGTTGGCAACGGCCTCTGTGTCCGAGTCCAACTCCACGCAGGCTCCATGGCACAGAGACACTACACAATGAAAAAACAAGGAAAACAGTCAGAAACCTCCTGATTATTCACTCTATTGATCTTTGTCTATTTGGTTTGATCACAGGGTTCAGAGGTAAGAATGTTGGGTGACCCATCCTCTTTTTTATGTACCCTGACTTAAGGAAAGGGTTGATACAGGAGCAGAGCTCTGGTGTTTTCCAATATCTCATACTTGCAGGCAAACTGTCTAAAAAGTATTTTGCAAACCAATGTTAGCTAGTGAAACTTTTATACTTATGCGTGCTCGTTCCAAATGTTAATTGCATGCGTGCTTTTTTTTTCTTTTGTAACGGGCAAATGCTTTTTTTCTTGCATTTTTTTATTTCCACTCATCATTTCAGTTCATAGATTATTGTGAATTTGATTAATTTGTTTTTTTCAGTTTTGAAGTAATATACATTTTATTTGTTTTTAATCTTTGAAACTGAGAGGAAATAAAGAGGTTGCAGTGAGCGATACTAGTTTCTTGCATTCTGTCAATTGGTAACCGAGCTAAATTCATATATAGAAGCGTGAATCTATATATGCCATCATGACCATGACACATACTTCTCATCGGCCGGGAGTTACACACCTGTAACTCCAAATGTTTCTTTTTCACACTGCACCTTGCAGTTTCCACTGAGGCCTCACCATGGCTCTCAACCAATGCCCCCTTGCTATTTTCAAGTTTGACTTCTGGGGATGCTTTTGTTTCAAAATCGCAAAAATGGGGAGAGGGAGATGAAGGAGAGGACAGGAAACACAAAGTTGATCAGATTAACCAAACCCTTCGCATTCCCAGTTCCTCAAATATCAACATTTTGTCACTCAAATGTACACAAAGCGGCAAACTGTAGTGCTGGAAAATGGGGCCAATAAGGAAATGCCAAAAACCGCAGTTCTTCAAATGGCCACTTGAGGCTGACTCCTATAGTGAGTCAATTCTCGTAAAAGCCCAATATTAATATTTTTTTCAGCTAAAATGTATCTGAGCTAATTACTAAGTCATGACAACTGTACAGGGCTTAACTTATATGTAACCCACTTTTTTTAAATTACACTGAGGTTTGAAGATGACCATAATTAAGGGAATTATGGGCCGTTTTGTGTGATAGCGGCTACTAGCTGTCAGCTAGGCATCACACAGTCACTGGCATTGAGGTGTGTCATCCCCAGCTGCAAACTCTTGTCCAAATATTGTCACTTTTGGTCCTAAAAAAATCAGCAGCCAAAAATGCTGAACTTTTTCTGCTTTAAAAACAGAAGTCCACAAAAGTCAGAGGCACACAGACGCGTTTGTGTTGAGGGGTTGTGACAAAACGTTAGCATTTAACAACATGGGAATGAGAAAAGGATTGATAAACCAAAATCATTAGAAGTCTGGTTGAGATTCGTTCATGGCCTCATGTACACAAATACAAAGCAAAAAAACATTTTATTCTTGTTAACACCCTGGGATACGAATGTTTGAGCACCGAGGCGAGATGTTAAGTATTACACGAATAGAAATGCCTTCACACTGCAGAGAAACATGAAAGGGAGGAATGAGGAAGGAAGAAAGACAGAGAAGGTTAGCAAAGGCTTCAATAGTAACAGCCGTTATGCAAAAGCATTTTGAGATGGGGGGGCAGAGGGGAGGAGGGCCTAATGCTGGCTGATGCACTGCAGAGAAAAGAAGGAGAGAAAAAAAAGGGAGGGAAAATTAGAGAAAGTTAAGAACATAATGTAAGACTTTGCAGGCTGAAAAATATAAACTCGTGGGTAAAAGCACCCATTGTTATTGTATTTCAAGAAGAAAACGGACCCGAGCATTTAAAACCGAGACAGAACCCAAAGCCATCTGAACCCAAGAACGACCACCCGAGCCTCAACTTAACTGGAACTGATTTTATTCTGCATTAAGTGGTTTTGGTTGAATGGAGGTTAAACATTAGACTTTTACTGATCTCAGGTCTCAGATATGCTGAGAGCTCGTCCGAAACCACATTCGAACATGCTGCACCTTGTTCAGATGGATAAAAATGCATAATTAATTAAGATTAATGGAGGATCTTATGTCGTCAAGGCCTTTTGGGTCTGCTGAAATCTTACAGGTTTATTCCAGCTTCATAAAGCTTGAGCAACTCTCACCAGGATATTTGCAGGGATGCTGGGACACAACAGGTCAACAGAGACAGGAGCAGTCAGCTGATCACACAGGTGATAAACAAACATGGAGGTTAGCCGAACGTATTTGGGAACAATAAACAACGGGAATTTTTATTAAATTATTACTCTGTTGTAGATGTACATAACAGATAACATACTGGGTGGTTTAACTTGTAGTAGTTAGCTATAGTTTTTTGTGCAATGATGGAGTACTACAGTGATACTCTGAGGTTCATTTTTATCTCGTAATAAATTGGTTTTAATCAGTGTATCAGGTTTTCCAACTTTCCTATCAGAGCCCTTTTATCAACACTGATCTCGTTTTTTATGGGTTTTTTTAAATTGTTCTTATAATAATTTTTCTCATACCATCAGTTAGCTACGAACACTGAAAACTACTTAACACATGGCAACCATTTCACCAAATCATTATTTCTCTTTCTTACCTGAGTTACAGAATATTTCCAGGCACCTGCAGAAGATTCCCTTCTGCATGTATCATTAGGGAATCAGTGGCTACACTTGTTTACAACCAGTCTATCCATGTGGGTGCTTGTGTCGCTGTGATCATTGTGTTCCCAGACCCCTTCAATGACTTTGATGAGTAAAATGTTATCATCACAGACAGAAACTTAGCTTAGTAAGTTATCCAGCAACTTATTTGGAAAACTTGTTAGTCTAAAACCTACACAACAGGGTTCTGTTGAGGCCAGGGTCTCGGGTTTTTCAGGTTTTCTGAGGATCTCTAGTTTATAACAAACAGACCTGAGGCAAACAGCATCATTCCCCTGAACAGCTCAGAGAACAGGTGCACTTATTCACAGAAAGCAATGCTGAGAAAGAGGAAATGCAAAATGCGTAAATGTATTTTATTTTGTTCAGCCTCTGCTATTATTAGCTGTCTTGTCGCTTACAAATGTGTCTTGATTGTTTGCATAATTACAGGCTGCTGTAAGATGCACCAGCTGTCAGTGCTGCAGCTAATCCTCCAGAGCCAGCAGAGGTCAATAAAAGTCATTCGTTACTTCATGACTGTGTGAAATTACAGGAAATCAACTAATAAACATTTCTGCAAACAGAGACCACCGTGCAGTTTAAATATTACTATGCAATGACATTTTGACTCAAGTCTGTGAGTGATTCTTGCATATAACCTTAAACTATGTTAAAAAAGGGAGGGAGACAGAAAGGCAAAGAGACATCAGATTGGTGCAAGAGCAAGACATCCCATGCAGAAAAACACAGAAGGGTTTGAGATGGCAAACATATTGACTGCTCAGAGAAAAGGAGGCAAGACCTGAAACACACACAGAGGAGAAACATTACGACAATAACATAACACACATTTGACGGACAGCGGGAAATAAATAAAGGGAATGTCAGACTAGAGAAAACACCATGTTGCAGGACAGAAAGAACAAGAAGGAACAGAGAGGGATGAAAATCTAACAGGAACAGCAGCACACACACAGATAGTGTGATGCAGTAATCCTAAGGGAGGTCGGTGACGCATACAGAGGCGAGATTGTGCAAGGTGAGCAGGGATGCTGCTGACTGTCCGAAGCTGAGACAGCAGTTTAGAAGACAGTGAAAAGACACAGCGAGAGAAGGAAGACAAACATGCAAGCAGACACAAAGGAAGTGCACATCCAAAGTGCAGGCCGAAGAGTCAACCAAAGTGCCTCAGCAGCACTTCCAACAGTGCGAGGACTCATACACACCGAACATCAAAGACGCAAATCCATTGCATAATCACTGGACTGAGGTTCAGGATTACGCAACGAATATTCCAGAAATTGCAGATTAGGAGTCTAGGAGGGGGGTGGGGGGGTTGGCTTTTTAATGCATCATATCAGTTGCTTTATACCCCTGACGCCTATGAAGCAAAAGCTTGCAGCTTAACTACACAAAAGACCACCCACCCACCCACCCACTGAGGTTAGCTAGCTTAGCATGTCGCTTAGAGCTTCAGGAGACAGAAAAAGGATTTGCTGAACCAGCTATAAGAGGGGTAGAAAGGAGAAAAAAAATGGATAAGACACACCAAAGAGAAACCAGGGAGGACAACATCTGTTTCCATGGCTCGGTTAACAGCAGCGTAAACACACATCATACTGTTGGCACACATAACCCGGGGAAATGCCAAACATTCATGACATTTCCCTTGACACTGAGCTCGCACCGACTCTCCACTGAAACAAGTAGCCCATTAAAGCACACACTGCTCTGTGAGCATCCCTTTCATTTTGCTGCTCAAAGCTGTCGAATTGTCACAGCAGGTAAAATGAATGCACATTGGTTTTGTAGAACAAACAAACACAGTGGAATTCCTGCTCTCTTTTGCCAGTTTTTATATCTTTTTTTCTTTTTATTCAAGAGCACATTTTCTATTTGTGGACTCCCCAAAGCAAAAGGAGACATCAAACCAGTGTTTTATTGTGATTCATGAACAGAAAGACGTGCAAGTCTCCTAGAATTTTCCTCAATTAGCCAATAACACTTAGCTAAGTCTTATTAACTGAAGTCTCAACAAAAGGTCAAAAAATTATGATGTCATCCAACGAGGCTTTGTCACTTTTCATTCACTTCCAAACATTTATCTTCTCTTCCTGCTTTGGAAAATACTTGCAAGAGTCAAATAGCCGCAGTAAATAGATCCCAAACACATACCAAAGTATATAAGTAATTAATAAATATCTGTTACTACAATATTTTACACTTTCCTGTCTCCTTGAAATTAAATTAATATGCCTCCAATTTGAAATGGCAAATACGTTTGAGATGAACACAATGCAGCCAAACTGCTTCTCTAAACTGTTTCTGTTATTATCACGTGCATGTGATTGTTTGTCTGTCTAATTTCATGCTGATCTCACTTTGTTCCTCTCTGCTGTGAGCTTTGTTTACTGCTGTTTATGCACAAAGGCTCTTCATGCTGTACTGTAATTTCTTGTCCTGCAAAATAGATACAAATCTGTTTTGAAGAATGAAACACAAGGCACATATTGATTCTTTTTCACAGGAAACACTCGGCTCAATTCAGCTTGTCTGTGACATTCAGAGCTTCTTTTTTTTTTTCTTCCCAAAATATTCCATGAAGTTTTTTATGGGCGAACATTTTTACTTGTGAAAGCAGGGAAAGCACGAGTGTGACTAATAACATGGTTGATGTTTCGACTCCAGCCCTGTTGTGTGTGCTGACTCACTGAATCACTTTAACATCATTAGTTAAACCTGTGATTTTCTTGCTACAAAGCCAAACAACTGGTAACTAGAAAAACAACTCTTGCAGCCACTGGCTAAATGTTCAAATTATTATTGGCCTGATCAGAGCCAATTATGATGAGAAATTATGGAAGAACTGTATTTCAAAATGCAAAATTAAAGACACATTGATCAGCATGTTTTTTGGTAATTTCGTGGCACAACAGCTCCCTAGAGTAAAAATTGCAAGGATTTGACATATTATTGCCTTGTAAAATTGATAAATATAACAGGCTGTGCACACACTTGCTGCAGACACACAGCTCATTTAGCATTGATTTGGAGTTGCTGCATAATTGGTGTCCAATATTTTCTTTGTTTTTTATTCTCCGTTTTGGTTTCAACTTCCTCCTAAATATCCTGCTCTTAAACTGCTTAATGCAGTGAGTCACAGTTCTTTTGTTGAAAACAAAGCAGAGTTTTTTTGGCCTGAAAGAAAAAAACCCCAGCAAAGTTGTAAACTGTGAAACGAGAACACTGAAAGACACTTAAACGCCACGCAGAGCTGAGGGTAAGTTGGAAAATTCTTGAGAGATTTCTGGCCATTGCATGCAGATAAAAACTGACTGGTGCTGCTTTAAAACTTCACACTTCCATGATGATCTGAAAGCTCCCCATTAAGCCTTTAAGAGACTCAAGGAGATTTTGTTTTTATTCAGGCTGTTGACACACAGAAAGTCATCTGCATGTCCTGATTTACAATGTGCACTTGTCCTAATCTGATCTTGTGTGGCTCTGTCTCACACACACACTCACACAAACACACACACATAAGCAGTTTCTGGAAGCACTACTTCATGTGTACGAGCATTCATAAGTGCATAAGCGGC
>JAQNCA010000030.1:5171903-5186887 GCA_029783725.1 Acanthurus tractus
GCAGGTACCTGAAAATACACACAAATAAAAAATAAACAGACAGGATGCTAGGTAAAAGGTTTTCCTGTCATAGGAAGCAGTTAGAGCATCAACGGCTGAGAATATCAATGTGCTCTCGAGTTGTTGTTCTTCACTGTGCTTTGATGATTCTGAATACAGCCTCAGGTGGCAAAAGTCAAGGTACAAGCAAAAAAATCACCAGGTTTGAAAAATGCAAGTTAATTTTTGTATTTGAACACTTAAAAAGCAAAATTTCAGCCTAATAGAGAGAATTGTTTTTAAGTTTATCATGATGAAATAGACATTTGCATTAACAGTGAGTTTCTTGGCCACTTGAGGCTCTAAAAACACGTTTGTTTGGAGTAAATTAGGTTGGTTGCAAGTTGCAGTCTCATCCCTAGATGCCACTAAATCCCACGAGCTGGGCCTTTAAATTTACCAGTTCTGGGTTATTAGCAAAAGCAGAACCAAGCCCCAAAATGCTACGTGGCTATGTTTTTATGTGCTTTACAGAGTTTAAGACACTCATTCATGCAAACTGATAACAGCGAACTACAGCACAGGATGACCTAGTTTGAGGTTGTCTTACTCTTCTGACTACCCCAAGACTCGTGAATGACCCAACAACGGACCTTAGAAATTTATGAAATCTAACATCTCTAATCTCAGCCAAGAATTTCTAAGAGTTTTATTGTTTGCAGTTTGGGGTTAGATGCAGGGATGCACATCTCAGGTGGAGCTGAAATGCAGCAAGAAACTACATTTCCCCGAATTTTACCAAACATTCTCTTTCTTCAGTTCAATACCTAAAACCGTTAGCTGAACTCATGAAGGGGAATGAGATTCAAATTTTCTAAAAAAACACGTTATCGGGGGATTTTCCCTGGTGTATCAACACAAAAAAATTCATTCTCTGGAAAAAGGAAATTAGATTTTTTCAAGTTGGCTTTGGTTTTCAGCTGTTAAGGTTACTTCTCAATTGTCTGTCGAGTAAAATTTGTAACATGAGAAATGCTTCTAAGCTTTAATTACGTTTAAACTCTAAAAAAATTCAAAATTACAGGCTAAACTTAATCAGAAATAGACAGAACATAACATTTTACGAACCACTGTCAGCAGCCACCAAAAAACGTTCTTCTAATGTGAATCTAGGTTTGTTTGGTTTATTTTAGTGCTACCCCGTAGATTTTTTGAGCAAATCCGGACTGCTATCATCAAGTCTCAACAATATTAATTAAAAAAAACAAAAACTGGATTCCCTCTGGTTTTCATAAGAAGGGAAAAGAAGGTAAGAAATCAACAAATGTGAAATTAAATAAAATGTAGAATTAAAAAGAAAAGTAAAAGCAAAAAACATAAGACCTATGTTAGTTAAAAAATGCTTCATTTCACCCTGAAGCTTGTTGTTGTTGATACAAATCTGATAACACACACTGCGGAGTGTACGGACACGGACTTGTGCCAATACCACAGCAAAGAAACCACCGAGGAAGTCTGAAAATACCTGAACACCTTCAGGTTACTTTCAGTAAACTTGACTGCAGGTGGACTTGCAGAGCATTAATGATTGTTGCAAATTGCAAAAATTAATTAGTAAAGCCCTAATTTTTTGTAAGGGTCTCCTTTACAAACACAAATGTATCTCTCATTTATCAATTTAAAAATTTTTCAGAAACTGTACCTGAAACCATGAGGTGGAGAAACATCCATCGCATCACTCTCCATTGTGTCAGTATTGACGAAATGATCTTTAACATGTCTCTCGTCAGGAACAATGTGCCTCGTTTGAGCATAGACACATGAAGTTTCTGCATTTGTAGGTTAAACCACTTCCTCTTCACTGGAGATTATACTCATCTGAATACTTTCACTGTGGGACAATCATACATGTAGCTTACCCTCCTAGATTTTTTTACATCCTTCTGGGTGTACAAAAATAGTGTTCCTTAAACTTTTTAATAACTGAGATTTACTAAGTCAAATGCATACTTGAACCACAGTTTGAATTGAAAATGAAAGAACATTAACACATTGTCTTGGTTTTGAAAATGATGGAGATTAGATTTGTTTTAAACATTTGTTTTGTGGTATAGTTAAAAAATAACAAAGTTGGCGCTACAATCTCTGTTTTAAGTCCAGTTTTTTGCTTCTTCTGGAGCTTTTAACTGCATCACACAGTCCTCATTAGCAGAAAAGGCTTGTTTGTTGTCATGTTGTCTCTAATTTTGAGCACTTTTTGGACTTCTCTTTTAACTTTTGACTTATTATTGCCAGGCATGCAGAGATCAGCTTTTCACATTTTTTTCAACTACTTACACCATTGACACCTCCCACACAACAAAAACCATACAGTTCCAGAGAAAAAAACAATCTTTATCATTTACTTTGTTTTTTTTTCATTTCAGACCCATGACAAAACCACAGCGCATGTGTGTGTGTGGGGGGGTTATATGTATGAGGGACAGATTGAGATGTCTCATTGTGTTTTCAGATGAATGTGTGTGAGGTGTGAACATAGACCCCGAACTCTGCAACAGGATATGCAAACCCACTTTCCTGTGGTAAAACTGAGATGAAAAACAACTGACAAATACTGAGTATATTCTTATATAATACTTTTCTATATAATAAGTATCTAATATAATCAGACAAGATGTGAATAACTTCTATTTTTTTGTTAAATTTTTTTTTATTTTATACATTTCTTTAAACAAGCATTGAGCTACTAATTGTGAAACCACTGGTTATTAGCCATGACCAAAACTAGACACTCACATCCACTCCAATACCCAGTTTGTTGTGTGCAATGGATGTGTTTAGGAGAAGTGGATACAGTTTCGAAGGCAGAGCCCTTTTCATTTGAATAAAAGTTGCACAGTGGTGCATGAAGCAAAAAATGCGCAGGTTAGCCTTTCAATAAAGTCCACCTGTAAGTCGCTCGTGCTCCCCTGTACTTGCTCAACAGTTTCAGTTGTCATAGTTAAGCATTCACGAGCTTGTGGCAGCCTGGCTTAGCTGCAGCTACACTGTGACAGACTTTGGCCAGACTGACTGTGAAGACCTACTGTTTTCCAAAAGACATCATAACTATGACACAAGTTTGCCACCAAACAACTCACTTTCTCCAAGTGTCAATCACCCAGTTTCACAAGGTGATAACCCACCTTCACGCTTCCTTCCCGACCGAATAATCTGAGAAACTCTGCAGTTCCAACACCAAACAGACTTCACCCTGATCGAAAAGAGAAATGTCTAAATGACAACTCCCCTCCTCCAGCTAAGGCGAAGGTCCCCCCTCAGCCCCAGTGACTGAACAGCCTGTAAAGAACCAGAAAGCAAAGCCGTCAGTTGTCGCCCACTTTCAAGACCTCAAGAAGAAATTCCTAAAGAAGAGAGTCTCATCAGAAGAGATCAAACGTTTAACCATCCACAAGTTTCCTACACAAATGACTAAAACAAGTGAATCAATGCAAAAGAGGGTGCAGAGTCTGAACATTGAACCTCAAGTGGTTGCAGATGCAAAACAAAAAAGCATACAAAGGAAGAATAGCTACAGTCTGCACAATGAATATCAGCACCTTGCTGTATAATAATGTTCTGTTTCAACAAAAAAAGGCTGTATGAAAATTCTGTTAAAACATGTTAATCATCCTTGTATTATATGTAATCATCTGTGGGGTTTTCCTTGCTGCAAGTAAAAATTGTATTAAAAGCCTTCCTGAGAGTCAGTGTCTGTGTTATAGATTTAAGGGACATTTTCGAACAAAGGCTTGCCTAAAAAATATAGTTATGGTCAAAAAGCTGCAAAATTCAATACCTAATAGAGGGATTTAAACATTTCTGAAAAACCAAAACAAATCCCATAAATTTCTGCTAAATATGATGATGACGATGATAATGATAGAAGGTGAACAAAGTCATTAGGTAATATTAAAGTGAAAAATTATTAAAATTCAATATTTCAAGGAGGGGGTCTAAGTACTTGCACGGCGCCATACTTGCAATACGACGGTTTGGCCAGCAGGTCTTTTTTGCTTTAAAGTTCGGCTCACTTCCTGGTGTTTGGTTTTAAGCCATCGGAAAGAACTCCGTTACCCATACTACCTTTCGCTGACGTATTTCGTTAGAACGTCAGTCGGTTCTGATTCAACATGGAGGATACCGTAGCTGTAGAGAAGAGCCCGGTATGATTCAGTGAGATTATTTCCTGTTTCGTGTGCTTAAAATTGACAGAGTTTCTTTATCAGGCTTTTCGGTTTTTGAGTGTTTACGCTCATATTCGATAGTCGCACTCTTTCTGCAGTTGCTACCTCGGTAATGCTGCCGAAACGTAAACCTGCCAATTCATTCTCTACTAAGTGCAGTTGCTATGTCATGCAAGCTAGCTGTTAGCATCGGCATGATTGTCTAAGTAGGCGAGGGTTTTAGAAAGCTATATTTACCGAAAATTGCTCTGGATCCTTTGGAAAATGTTTTCTGGTCGCCGTTGCGTCTTGATTATCATCAAATAATTAACCCTGGTTTTGGCTTTTGTGCGTTGTTTAGTTAGCTAGCACTGTACGAGCTAATGTAAGCTAAGCTAATGTTAGTGTTTGTCTCTGAGAGGTGAAATGCCATTACTTGGCATTTAGTTGTCTATCGATATGTTTCTGTAAAGAACAAAAAATGCTTTCCTCTGTTTCTTTGCTGTAAATTTTCTGCACCACAAGTATAATTTGTTTGTTTATTTGCAGTATAAATGCTTTACCTAAATGGGCTGCTTAATACAAAAGGAACTAATGTTCACGTTTATTTAATAGTTTCATTAATATATCTGTATGGTATTTCCCTTTTACAGGACGACATGCCGGCAATATTGTCATCCAGACCTCAGACAGGTCTGTCATTTCTTGCACCAGAACCAGAAGATCTTGAGGACCTTTACAGCAGATACAAGGTCATTTTTATGCATTTGTATGAAGTTATAATGCACCCCAAATCCATTTTTTGAGTATTACATTCATAAGTAAATGTCTATGGTCTTATCCTGTATCCTCTGGACAACAATGAGATGTGATCTGCTAAAATACCTGTTGTAATAGATCTCAATATTAGAAAAAAATAACAGGAAAAAGGATAGAATTAAAACCAAATTATGCAATAACCCTTGTGGTTACAATTCACATTGTTAAGTCATTAAAATGAAAAAGAGTTGACAGGGCTAATAGTTACAAGATGACCCCAGCCTGCGCATACTGAAGATTTACCCAGTGTTGCACTGCCCTCTTAGTTCAGTTCCACCTTTTTCATTCAGTTATTAACTTATATTTAGAAAATCAATTTTTTAATTTGTGAATTACAGCGCATGTGTATTAGTGTGTGTGGGGGGGTATATTGGGAATTATAGGAGAAAAGCATTGACATCTTAATAAGAATCCTTTTTCTCGGCCACTCTGACATCTGCTGCATTCAGTAGGAGCATGTGTCCATTAGATTTTGTTTTTTTGGAATGAACTTTTTTTTTAAATCTGAAAAGGGTCTCAAAATGTTTGCATTTAATATTTATAACTTAGTGGTTATTAGACATTCTGTATCCACACAAAAGCCACTAGCTTTGGTCTGTGATCTACAGCAGGCAGATTGATAATAGTGTTATTTTTGACAGGCTCTCACCTTTATTTCATGTTTTCCTCTGGTCATGTATTTACAGAAGCTGCAGCAGGAGCTGGAGTTCCTGGAAGTGCAGGAGGAGTACATAAAAGATGAACAAAAGAACCTGAAGAAAGAGTTCCTTCATGCTCAGGAGGAGGTGAAGAGGATACAGAGCATCCCACTTGTTATTGGCCAGTTCCTGGAAGCTGTTGACCAGAACACAGCCATTGTTGGCTCCACTACAGGTGAAAGAAAACTTAAAAAGAAAAAAAAAAATTCCCTACCAATTTAAAGGATCTACTCAGACAAAGGATTATGTGCTGCCTATATAAAGTTCAGATATTAAAATATGGAGAGGAAGGGCTGTTTGTCCCACAAAGAGCTTAACCTGTGCCTTAATTTAAAGTAGGAAAGTCTTGTTTTGGAGGTGAATTGAGGAGGAATTTGAAAAAAATGTATGCTTGACCAAAAAAAAGGACATGTGAATATTTAACACAAACCCAAGATGGACCTCATGTATTTAAAGAAAGAAGTAATCAAGCAATATCATCTTTTTATAAGGGAATATTTTTCTGCGCCAAGGAACAATTTTCGCCAGCCCTAGAGTTACAACTGGCGAACACAAAATAAAGTACTGTTCTCTAAAAACTCCAAATACTAACGGTAAAGCTAAATAAATGGATACAGCTGAGCATTAAAAATGTATGAAATGGAAGATGATGCATGTAAGCTGTATTTTGAATCCTTTGTCATCAGGCTTTTAGAGTCTTTCGAGAGAACCTGGAAGAAATGCAGTAAATTTTAATAATTCAGTTTGAAGTACATGTTTTAAATGTGTAATGAGTTCTGCCTCTGTGTCCCCCAACCCAGGGTCCAACTACTATGTGCGCATCCTAAGCACCATTGACAGAGAGCTGCTTAAGCCCAACGCCTCAGTAGCCTTGCACAAGCACAGCAATGCCCTGGTGGATGTGCTCCCTCCTGAAGCTGACAGCAGCATCATGATGCTGACATCAGGTACACACTTAGTGACACTTTCTCCCAGAGGATTTCTGGGCATGTTTAAGCAAGTCCTACACAAGACTACTGTGGTTGTATGTGGATTCTATTTTTTTTTCCAGCTAGTGTTTCGGTAAATAGTATTCATAATTTAGCATGTTTTTTAGTTTGTTTTATTGAACATTCATAATCATTAATCTTATCCATATAAAATATAGATAGCAATTTCCTGTTCAAGAAGGTTAGAGGTCTTGAATAAAGTTTACTATATTTAAACAGAAAAGCTGAACTTTCTCTTTTTTAACTGTTTCTTTTACCAGACCAAAAGCCAGATGTGATGTATGCTGACATTGGTGGTATGGATATTCAGAAGCAGGAGGTCAGGGAAGCTGTAGAGCTGCCACTCACTCACTTTGAGCTCTACAAACAGGTCAGATACTCAAGAGAACTGTGACATTTTTACATCAACTCTCACAATAATTATACATTTTTCATAAATAACATAAATTGGCTCCCTAAAAATTGTAGAAAATCTATATTAGATACCAAATAAATTTTGTCTTTTTTTTATCAAAGATTGGCATTGACCCACCCAGGGGTGTCCTTATGTATGGACCTCCAGGTTGTGGTAAAACCATGTTGGCTAAGGCTGTGGCGCATCACACTACAGGTACGTTTTTTGTATCAGACACTTGTCTTCTGTGTATTCTGTAACCTTTGTAGTGACATTTTGATTTTTAACAGCTGACTTAACAGTCATTTCACCCTTTGTGTTGGACAGTGTACAGTGAAACAAAAAATTAATCCTTGTTCAATTTGTCTGTCTCCAGCTGCTTTTATCCGTGTAGTGGGCTCTGAGTTTGTCCAGAAGTATCTGGGTGAAGGCCCTCGTATGGTGCGTGATGTCTTCCGGTTGGCGAAGGAAAATGCTCCAGCCATCATCTTCATCGATGAGATTGATGCGATTGCCACTAAGCGTTTTGATGCACAGACTGGAGGCATGAACACTGGCTTAAATGTAGACCCACAATATACAACTAAACTTCAAACTAGTACAAACTAGAAAGTATTCTGACCTTGTTTTTTTCTTTTTCATCTGCAGCTGATAGAGAGGTGCAGAGAATATTACTTGAGCTACTCAACCAAATGGATGGCTTCGACCAGAACGTCAATGTCAAGGTGGGTCCATTCCACCTTTCTATGGAAGCTTTTAACTTTCCCCCTGTGACTTCACCATCTCCATGTGTGCTGAGCTGTGCAGTCACAGGAGGGGCAGGTGCACTTTTGAAGTGACAACACCAGCCAAGCCTTCATTTTGCCTTGAGTCCATTCATTCAACTTAGCAGGCACTCAAAAGACTTCAAAACCCTAGATGCACATTTTGCCCACAAGCTATTTTCAAACGCAAGTCAGAATTGCACAAAGAAATCTTGCAGTAGTTCAAAAGTGTGGCCGCATAAAAAATGTTTTAAGTTAATTTTCTGGAGCGTTTTTTTGGGCAGAGACCTCAAAAATTTCAAATCCTGTTTGCTGTATGGCACCAACTCCACAAAACACCTGAGAGGTCAAGTTAAGTGATTCAGAGTAGCTAAGGTAGTGCCTTGCATGCAGTTGGTGTTGCTGTCACTTTTAGCAGCCAGTCCCTTAACTATACAAAGCTCCAAGTCTATTAACATTAATGTTTATCCCTGCTGTTTATTTTTGTTTAAAACTGGTGTCTTTAAGGATTAAATCTCTCTCTCAGCCTCAAGTGGCCATTTGCTGCATTGGCTGCCCATTGTACAAAAAAGAGGGCTTCAGCCAACAGTGACTTATTGATTAAAGTCTTCTTGTGTAAGGTTTTAACTTCTAGGTTTCCAGTTTCAGTGGATTGGCAGAACCTTTGCTTTAGCTACCATGGGTGTATTTGGTCTAAGTTAAGTTCATTTGTCCTCCCTATAGTGAGACACAACATCTTGTGCAACCAAATGTGCCGCATATCGCAACATGTTCGTAGTTAACCATCGTGCTCACATGACACAAATTGACTTTTTAACTCCATGTAGGTGATCATGGCCACCAACAGAGCAGACACACTGGACCCTGCTCTGCTACGTCCTGGTCGTTTGGACAGAAAGATTGAGTTCCCCCTGCCAGACCGCAGGCAGAAACGTCTCATTTTCTCTACCATCACCAGTAAAATGAATCTCTCCGAGGAGGTCGACTTGGAGGACTGTATCCTTGTGGTTCAATAGCAGCATGTTTAAGTGGTTTTTGTGTGTGTGTGTATCTATGTAGATTAGAGAAATAAACTACTCTTTTTAGAAGACTGCAAATAGATTTTCCATTTTACAAAATAATACAGTTACTGAACATACAAGTGATGCAACTTTAGTTTTATAGAGCATTTTTTTTGTTAAAGCAGATGCTTAGGGCTTTCATTTTTTTATTTTGTACTTTGTTCTGTTTGCATCCTGTGTGGTCCACGTTGTACCTAGCTACTTTGTTTGGGAGATTACATAAATGGGGTCATTGACATTAAGTTTTTAAATGTGAAGTCTGCATAATTTTAGGAATACTTGAATCTTAATGCGACCCCTGTAAGAGATGAAACAGAGTGGAGCTCATACTGAATTAAGCCACTTTGTACAGTACAAAGTGGTAATTCCACTAAGTACTTTAGAGTCAGAGTCAGGTAATCGGATGCAAAGATGAATCTTTATGCTAATGACCTTTCCAGTCATACAAGTGTTCACTTGCATCCTATTTAATCTTTTACTCAAACAAAGCAGTTGACTGCAGGAACTCCTCAACTCTGCTGTGTTTTTATTGGAAATTCAGGTCATTGTCTTGCCTGTAGTCTGTTTGTCATTGTCTGTAGCATAGTAGACTACACAGGGATCTTGACTTCCCATTTGGGTGACAACAACTCTCTGTGGATGCCATTAGACTCAATATATGCAAAACAAAAGCGGTTGTTCTAGACTTGTTATGCTGCATGCAAAATCACAAATATGCAAAATATGAACTTGGATTCAAAGACACAAATTGGAAACTCCTTGAAACACACAGCAACTGGTGCATTTTTAGTTTAAACAGTGTTGACGGTCTAATGCAGGTTTTAGACGGATGTATTTGTAGAATACGGCAGAAATGTTGTATAATTTTCATAGTTATGTTTTCAGTTGTGTAAAGTCACAAAAAAAAATCATTGTGTTTGCATTACAAATGGAGAATTAGCTACTCATATTTTTTTTGTTTAGGGATCAGACTCTCCTCTAAGGAGACCACCATGTTGCTCCAACATGTTTCTACAGCAGCCCAGACTGGATAAACTAAACACTGGCTTGTTTTTTTTGCAAGTTTAGGAGACACCATATGTTCCCCTGCATGCATCACAGAGGGCTGTGAGCATAAGGCTATTCAGTCTGTGCAGCCTGAAACTTCACTGCTATAAACCACCACATCCTACACACCGGACCTTTAGAGTCTGCAACTCATTTACATTCTATAATTCCATTTTTTTCTGTGTTGAAGTGCATCTCGGATACATGAGATAGATGTTTTGCTTTTGTTTTCCCATTTCTGTGTTGTTTAGTTGTCCTTAACAGATGTACAGATGTGGCCAGACCAGACAAGATCTCTGGAGCTGATATCAACTCCATCTGCCAGGAGGTGAGCAAGAGCTTTAATCAAATAAATATTTACACTTTGCAGTACAAGATGAGAACTAATGTAAACATAAACAAACCAGTACTCTCTGGATAGAAGCACCAAATATAAATACACATTTATTTGTTTGTTTTTTTTTCTAATATCTCCTGTTTACTTCTTCCTCTGCTTTCTCAGGCTGGCATGTTGGCAGTACGTGAGAACAGGTATATCGTCCTGGCCAAAGACTTTGAAAAAGCTTACAAGACTGTCATTAAAAAGGATGAGCAGGAGCATGAGTTCTACAAATAAAGAGAAAAAAAACATCCCTAAAGAAAACACCCACAGACATACAAGTTTATTGATTTAAGTCTGTGTCTGTATCTACAGTGTGTCTAGGGGGATTTGCAGTCCCTGACTTGCATAGATTTTTGGACTTAATGTACTCACTACAGCATGAGGCCCAATGTCAGATTTACCCTGTGTCTCCAGCCTTGAGAAGACACATTAGACACAATACCACATGATGGAGTGTTTTTTTTTTTCTTGGTGCAGACACTCTGCTGGTTCTTAAAAAAATCTGGCCTTGATTGACTGTAGCTGTGATAGAACATTTGTATCTATATGTACTCACTTAATAAGACATTACTAAAAAATCCATTAAAGATGTTTTCCATGAAAAAAATGAAATGATGTTCATTGTTTTGAGTCCCCTAGTTGTTAGCTGTTGTGACTAGAGTGGCAACGAGTAGGCAATTAAAGAATAATTTGATTCACAGAAGGTCCACTGGTTTCTATTTTGATTAATCTAATAATAATGAAGCCATTTTTAAGCGATATTGGGAAACATTACTGGTCAAAGCTGTTTCAAAAAGAAGCAAGTACATATTTAAAAGTTTTAAAGTGCATGTCGAGTTAGGTTTTTGGAAATTATTATAAACATATTTTACTCTTTACATTTTTACTAATGGAGAAAGTATTTGACAAATTAATCTGTGATAAGAGTAACTGTTGGTCGCAGCTCTGGTAGTAACTGGTAGGTGCAGCAGTTATCTCCCTTGGCCATGTTTCCAGCCAGCATAGCAGTGGGATATTTCAAATTCAAACAACTGCCAGCTATTTTAGCGAGTGTAAATAAGAAATGTTCTCCCTGAAGTGTAATTTATAACATTGACAAACTCCATGTGGATAAAGTGACTATTAATTTCACAATATTTTGTCTTCCACATGCACATAAAAGAGTTACCTACGCTGTAATTTATCACATCACAACAACAGACACACACTCAACATTTATCCTTGTAGTAAAATAGAAACATTGGAAGTTAACAGTGGTAGCCATACATCAGATAAATGTACTGTTTTGTGGAGAAACTCCTGCCAGTGTTTGAATCTTGGAACTGACAAAGTCGATTCAAGTGGATGCCGTTCTTGGGTCGGGCATCATCCTCAGTCTTTACATGCCATTTTCCATGCTGCTTAGGGGCCTTCTGCCTCTCTTGTCTCAAGTCTGCCCATGAGTTGAACCAACGCAGCCTGAGATTGCAGCTGTCCCTTCAAGCCACAAGTGGGGGGAAGATCATTCATTATAGCATCCAAGCTTCGGTATCGTTATGCAACACTTAACACAGTTAAGTATATAGCAAATATAATCTTTGTCCACCAACAGAGCGGAGTTACATTGAGAGGCTGAGGACCAGGATCCCTTGAGGTATAGTTTGGACAGTACAGTAGTGGTACCCACTTGCAATTCACTTGGTCTCTAGTAGGAAGGCTGTAAGTGACCTGGTCAAAATAGTATGGACAGAGCTTCAGGGCTGCCAGTTCGGGACAGTGGGACATCCTGGCAAAGATTTTATTCAGCCTGTGGTTTTGTCCTAAGTCCTGTCCGGGGAAAAGTCTCCACCACATAGCCAACACCAAAGCATCCATGCTGGTTTGAGCTGCAGAGGGCCTGTGAGGAAATAACTCGTACAGAGGTGGTGGGGCAGCCATTTTACCAACTCTGTACCATCAAACACAAAGTCAAGATTAAAATCAGTTTACTGGTGTACAGAATGAAGAGATTGTTTAATTACCGACATTTTCATGATCTAACTACTGATGCTGTGTTTCTGTTTGGGTTTCATTTCTTGAAACAGGCGTTTGCCTTTGACATACAACAAGTGGGCCAATATGAGTGAGTCTATTATAATGAAACAAATTAACAAGTGTAATCGAAAGTGAATGCTTGTTACTTACCTTTAGTGTGAAACGTAATCTCCTTTGTGAAATTTTTTATTTTTTTTTGTTTTCATTTATTTTTTTGTCTTGTTCTAGAACATTTCGCTTGATTTGAAAAATGACAAGGGAGACGATACACCGAGTTTGTCATGACGAAGTTATTGATGCAAATGTAAGAACAAATTAAATAACCTGCAAGAGGGATTAAATTATTGACGAAGTTAACCTTGTCAGTCATTGTGTTGAAAGATATAGAAAGAGGGAAGCATTTTAAATCATGTGGTCGGATGTTCTTGTCCTGTATTCCTGCATAGGCCTTACAACACACAGGTACAGGTACAGCCATACCTGGCGCGGCCTCGTTTTCTTATTTCTCAAAGATTAACAATAATTCATCATGTTTTCATATAAGATCTTGTCTTTAGCTAGTGTCAACTCAAGTCATAGCCTATAACGACTCCACCTGTAAACCCAAGTCTCCAACAGTAACTTATTCATATATTTTTAATTACCTCAACTGTGTTATTTATCCACAGTCTAGTGTTAAGCAACCACTTTCTTGACTCTTATCTTGTTTTTTTAAAACTAGTTTTGGATTAAGAGTGTTGATTTTGTGATTACAGTCTTTGCAGATCATTTTGCAGATCTTTTTTTTTTTTTTTTTTTTAAATGTATTTATTAAAGGCCTATATATATATATATATATATATAAAAAAAATACTAAACAAGATACATTCGGAATACGAAAAGCTTTATTTTGATTACTACTTTAGCAACCCCGAAAGATGACGTGTCAAGAATTTTGTCATGTGAGGAAAAGTGACATTTGGGCATACTGAGATAGGTGCGTGATGTCATTTGGGATTTTCAGCGGAGAGGAGGGCAAAAAGTGCGGTGCGAAACACCGACTCTGCTCATTCGCCCGTCGAGTCGACGGCACAGCGCGGCGTCCACACAGCATCAACTTCAAAACATATCGGAAATCCTGAGGAGGGAGGGTATTGTTTGTGGATATCGACGGAAAAACAGCCACTTAAACCAGTCGAGGCACACCAGCAGCCCATCTGGTAAGGATTTAACCGTAAAACGTATTGAAAAGTGACTACGGATACGAAGCAGTGTGTGTTCGCCTGCTAGCTAGCTAGCCAGCTAACTAACGTTAACGTCAGTCGAACTGCAGTGGCGGAGCTAGCTCGGCTTGATTTATTGGTTCTTGTCTCCCGTCACAGCTGGCGAGGATCATTGGAGGTCGGGTAAAAAAACAGTTTTCTCTACCTCTACATAGTTTATCGTCAATGGGTGTTAATTTTGAAAGTGGTGGTTGATTAGCGATTAATCTGTATAACGAAAAAAAATATTTTCAGTCTCACAGTAGTTTTAGAGATAACGTAAGTTAACCTGGTGTTAGCTCCACTTAAAAGTAAAACCTGTAATGAAACTGTTACAAAAGGCGTCCAAAACAGCTGAAATGACAATTTATTCCAATCGTAGCGAAATAAGGAAGGAGACAAGTTTACTTTCGTCATGAGTCTGTGAGTAAGTTGATGAAATTAACGGAATATTAGCAACACAGTCAGCATTCTGTAAGCTAATGTTGGTCAAAATGAGCTGAACTCCGTGACGTTACCCAAACACAATACTGTCACTTTTTGAGTTAGCTTACATCATTGACAAACAGCTTTAAAGTTTACTTGTGCCATAGTGATTTAAGCCATTTTAAGGAGTTTCACTCGCTTAAAAACACTGTGGCGACAGCAAGAAAAGTTCTGTAGTAAGTTTGATCCAAATGGAAATGTAAGCTACTCGGTCTATAAATAACTTGAATCAGTCGAAGCTGTTGACTCAGTGCTTAAGACATGAGATTTCGCTGTTGTTGACCTTTTTAATGTTCTCTTTGTCACTTGTGTCGCTTGACTTAAAGATGTAACAGGTTAGGTTAGCCTCAATTCTATGCAAAATACACATGTATGCCCTCCTGAGCAGAACAAAAGACGCCATGGCAGCCCCCTCCCCCTCTGAACTGTCAGCTTGATTTAGTTCATTCTTGAGAAGTAGAAGAACCGATGCAGGAGTCAGACCGCACCACTCAACTATTCCCCACAACAAGCTGCACAAAGAGTTGAACCTGTGTTATGCTCGTCAGTGTCTCAACCAATGTCAGTATACTTTGCACACCCACTCTTCATTGCCTTTTGTACATATTTTTTTTTTTCACCTCTTGAAGTCTGTCACACTTGTTAAGCAACTGATTGGCTCACCCATCATTAGGAAAATGACTTTAAGTTGACACAAAGGAAAACGATCTTTATCCCTCTGACAGATGTTTTATAAATAATTTTAAAAAAAACCCATCGTTATCAGTATTTTTGAATTACAAATTACAGCATAACTAGTCATAGCAATAAGGCTATAAACAAAGATACCCAATGGGTTGAATGGAAAGGCACATTTCTGGGCTAATTTCAAAATAAAACAGTAACTTTATGAACCTGCAATTTTCC
>JAQNCA010000030.1:5307271-5318087 GCA_029783725.1 Acanthurus tractus
CTGCTATAACACTTTTCTGCTTATCTAAAAAGCAGAAGAACAGTCTGCAACTATTTTAACTAGAAAGAATTCTTCATTGTTTTTGTTTTTGAGAATACAACGTCCAAAATACTTTTATATACAGATTACAGCACATGTTTCTTAGATTTTAGAAGCTCAGATTACACTTGAGGAAACTGATACTTAATTCTTTAATACAACTTAGACAAATGCTTAAATAATAAATACGAAATTTTGTGCAAAAGCTATTTCTGCTGGTGAAAGAGACACTTTTGCTTAGGTGTAAGTAAAATTTAACAGTTTAAACACCAGTATTATCACTAAAATGCCCTAAAATGAACTAAATTTTCTAGAAAAAAGTACTTTTATAGCAAAGAGATTAACAGTTGTAGCTGATATATGTTGCATTATTAGAGTTTAAGCACTACTACATTCGTTTTAAGCAGCATTTACTCTGGTAGTGAGTCCTGGTGAATCTAGTTTTAGCTATTTATAAGTTAAATAAAGTCTGGTAGTTGAGTGCAGTGGTTGCCTGCCTCGGGCTCAGGAACAACCACAGCTGTCCTGAGGACAAATTGTTTTGTTATTTTATTTAAGTGGCTATATAAACTCTTAATGCTGAGTGATAAAAATAACAGGGTTTTCCTAAGATAATTGTACTGTAATCCTAAACCTATAGTGTCATGTGACACTTTAAGACCTGAGACTTGCCTGCAGCACATAAAGATTTACTAAGCAACACTAATGTTACCTGACACCTGCCTCTGATTTCTAACACAGTAATTGCAGAGATCGTTTGTGTCTTTAATCCCTTGAAAATCTGCCATGTATATAATTTGCAAAATGATCCATTTGGAAGAGAGGGCAGCTTAAAACATTAAAAAAAGGAAAAAAACCAACAACAACAACTTTAGGCCATGTGAATGCAGCACAATAAACACTGACAGGGGCTGTGAGTTCCAGATCACATGAGATCCAGAGATAATTATAGTTCAGTTGGTGCTCTAACTTTTCAGATTAAAGTAGAGACCTTTGAGATGTTCTCTGATTATTAACAATGTCTTTAACAATTGATGCTTTAGTCCTAAACACATTAAGCTGTTGTTTTTACAGTCAGCCCTGTGATTTTATGTGATTCATGGCTGGGCTTCACTGGCCTGTGCATCATACATAAAAGACTACAGACTAAAGATCCTTTTAACCACAAAAAGTGTAATTAATCTGCATTCATCGAACTGCTCCCCTTCAGATTCATAGTCTACAGATTTGGCACAAACTCTCAGCCAGATGAAACCCTCGAAAGACTAAAAGTGATGGATGTCAGCTGCTCTGCTGTGTGAGAACTCACAGAAGTGGCTGTTCGGAGATGATCGTAATAAACTTCTTCTATGGCCTGGAAGTAGATGACCCCCTTCAGCTTCCTCTCATCACAGTCTGCAGCAAAGGAAGAAGCAATTATAAGGACATGTGGTAACAGCACGCTCATTTGTATTTGTTACATCCATTCAAAGCATAAAAGGTCACACTAATCTGCGGCTTTATTTTGAATTCAAAAATGATTTAGGATTATTTTCAGTCTTTTGATTTGACAGGAAAACACAAAGGAACCCACAAGTTAAACAAGCAGAGGATGAAATCTAGAAAACCAATGTAAATGGTGCAATATAATTTTACGACATGACTTCCTTTCAGCCAGCTCGTGTGACACACAGAAGGCTTTTCCACATGCAAATACACAGCCAGCATGTGAACACACCACTTTTCCAGCCAGTCTAACCTGTATAGTAAGCTAGTCGTTTGTGGTCCATGTCAAACAGGAACCATCTCTTCTTCCAGGTCTTGACCCTCCCCCCTCTCTTGGTCAGGAAGCCTGCGCAGCGTCGAGGCGTCAGTCGCAGGTCGGTGCAGCTGGCCACCCCGTGACCCAGAGACTCCAAGTGAGCCCGCAGGTCAAAGTTTGGAGAGAGAAAGAGAGGCAGGCTGCGCTGCTGGAGAGACAAATGGAGTTTAGATGTGGTATAAAAAAAGAAATGGCATTTTCCATGGAAACTGAGGAAACAGTGGAAAACATTCAGAGCCGTTTTTATTGTGGAGTCTGAGACATTTTATGTGATCAGATAAAAATATCATTTGGTGGGATCACGACAGGTTCAAACACAAGAAACATATTGTATTAATAAAGGGGGTTTCAATCTATATTACACATCAAAGTGCATCTGTTAGTCAAGGGAGATCTCAGACTACAAAAACAGCTGCACGCTGTCTTCAGTGGCTTTGAAGGAGCTTCATTTAATCTCAGACAATTATTTTATGAGTGTCATCACTCAGACTGGAGACTAAACTTATTAGACACTAATAGAAAGCTGCGTTACAAAATGGGAGAGTGTATTTTGAAAGATGGGTGTTTACCAGACAGCAAAAGTCTAACAACACTGCATTATGGGAAATGTAGGATCCAGTGTTTTTGGATCACAACAAATGTTAAGGGAATTAATGTCATGAAACTCAGCCTCTGCTGCATCTATTAGGAATATTATTTTTAATCGATCATCCTAATGTAATCTATATTTAATCAGTGTTAATATTTCTGTATTTCGTGTTGCAGTTATTTCATACATCAAAGTCTGTTTACGGGTCTGAGGGGGAAACTAGCGATCCCTGAAAGACGCCGTATACAGCAGAAGCTCTGACAGACTCCTGAAGCCAAACCTCTTACAAAACTGTCAGTGTTCGATTGCATTTTGGGTAATATGGGCATCAGATTTTGACAACAGGGACACATGCATAACAATACATCAGACTCTGTCTCTGCTAAATAAGATTGGATTTTGTGACTGAGGAAGTATGTGTTGTGGGTCTTAAATGCTGGTTTGTGTTGGTCATTTTATACATACTGGGGAGTTTGGAGGCGAAGTGGCCCTTGGTTCAGGTTCTGGCTCCGGTGGTTCTGTTCTGGGAGAGTTCAGCTCTTTTTGTCTTCTCTCCTCCAACAACAACAGCCGTCGCTCCTCCTGAGTGCAAACAAGTATTATTGAAAAGTGTTAGTCATCCTTGGAAATGTGCGATAACACCTTTCACAGTAATGTTTTATTTACAGAGGCTTCCTTGATACGTGCAGCAATATTAATAAACATGAGCAATCCCATGAAAGTTATCTCCTGTCTCAAACTCAAAACAAACTCTAAGCACGCTTTTCAACCTTGGCAGTCAACAATACTGCAAACATGAATCGCAAACATCTAAACATCTGCAGGCTGTTTTCCTGGACCAGCATGTGTGAGCTGTGTGGCCGTCTGTGATCAGACAGCCGAGTCTAATGCGGCGTGTCCCGGATGATTAGAGGTGCCAGCGAGTGTTTCCCACGGCAGGTGACTCACTCTCTCTCTGAGCAGCTTCTCTCTCTCTGCCTTGGCTTCCCTCAGTTTCTTCTCGATCTCCACGAGGTCCAACAAAGACGGGCTGGTAAAAGGCAGACATAAGATATTCTTATTTTATGTATTAATCAGAATAACTGCAGAGGCTAAGGTTTAAACAATCCAGGCAGGTGAACAACGGTTTCTAGTCCACAAAAAGCAAAAAGCAATTGACTTGTTTATTTCTGCAGTTCTGCTCCTGAACCACAAACATGCCACTAAGATTCCCTCCAAAATGACACATTTCATGCATTCACTGTGTTTAACTTTTACCAAAAAAATGAAAACTGGTGTTTAGTAGTTGTGACCGTCATTGCTAACTGTAATGATATCTCTTCACTCTTCAAGATAAGATCTGGAAATGTGCCAACACTGCTGAAAGGACACCTGATGAGGCGAGAAGCGTGACAAGTCACACGATACTATGAGTTCTTACTCGACTTCCCAGTTCTTGAAATTACGTGGAAAGGAAAATGAAAGCAAACATCAGCACCAGAAACGGTCTAATGTTTGACATCCTTACACAACTGTGACACTGACCAGCAGTTCTTGTGTGATTACTGATGTTTCCAGTCACATCACATTTAATTTAGTCTCCATTTTAAGTCCTTCAGATAATCTGGTTAAAATGTTGACTTGTTTTCCAGCTTTCTGATCGTATGACTGCTCATGTTTGCTGCACTGTTAGACTCTGTGTAACTTCTGCAGGACTTAAGAATCACTTTATGAAAATAGGATCTGAAATTTAATAAACTTGAATGATCTTTTCACCAACTGCACCTGGAAAAGGTTCAAAACTTTAATGCATAACTGCCTCTACAGATGCATATAAACACTACAAGACACATCAGCTTCTGAAAGCACATTAAAGAGCCACTTTTCACTTTGCATTCATCAAATAAGCAGAGAATTAACTGACCTGGCAGCACGAGAGCTCGTTGCGCTGTTGCACGGAGTGAGGAGCGCTCCGCCGTTGCTGGTCCCAGGTCTGAGCCCGCTGCTGTGCCCGTTGCTGAGCCTATGAGAGAGGACGGGGGACGTGAACGCCTCTGGGGTCTGGCTGTCTGGAGGCATCCTCACCAAGCCTGAGATGGAGAGGGGAGATAAGGAAAGACACACAAGAACAACATGCATCAATCAACGTGAATAGCTTTTATGAGACGGGGTGTGAGAGAATATATATGCATCACATGATAAATCACGTTGGATGAAGGATTCTCAGTTACAGCGGACTAAGCGAAACGTGAGGAGATGGAAAAACACCTTGCAAGACATGACACGAACTTGTAGGGCAGAATACGGACATTTGTTGGCAGGTGTGTGTGTGTGTAAAGAGGTTACTAATGAGGGTTTGGGCTTAAGCATAAATGAGCGTCTCCGGCCCAACTGGTCTGTTCAGGTAAATCTCGCTCTACCTACGCAAAAACAGCCTGCCATCTCCTCTGACACACCTCTGATTTGACTAAAAAGGGAGGGAACTGAGCAAACAGCCAGACAAAATGACGAAACGAGCGCAGTGAGCGAGTGTTCATTGTTCTGTATTGTGGTGCCCTCAGCTTGAGCAATCAAAAGCACAATGGAAAATAGAAAAAGGAGGGCTCTGGTAATGGCTCACCCTGTGCAGAGAGCGGCCTGTCGTTGAGCTTGTTGTTGATGCTTCGATGGGAGCTCCGTCTTCTCGGCAAGCTGGTAGATTCTTTGCACGGTTCCTATAAAAATGAAAGACAAAGGTTGTAAGCATGAGCTGTGTGACAAACATTTTAATTTAGTCTTTCCAGATCGAGTGGAAACAGATAGATGGTGGAACAAAAGTCTACTGTTGGTCAAATGACTGTTCAGAAAAAATATGCTTTTTTAAGTCTTCTATCATATTTAACTGAGTGTTTGTTAGTTTTTGAGTGTTGCTGGATAAATCAACACAATTCAAGAGATCACTTTAGTGTTTCAGACACTGTGAAGGGCATTTTTAAAACATTTTTCAGGGCTGACACCGTCTTGGTTGGTCGATAGGCTTTCGAACAATCAAACTGTCATGATTAGTCGGACAATCGCTGGTGTTACTTCCATTGGGAGAAAAGTGCTTCATAATACATAATTGCTCACCAGAGCCAGTCCAGTCTGTGCATGCATTCCAGGCTATTACTTGAGACGAGTAACCAATCAGACAGCAATGATGTGTGTGAGATATTGAGTAAGACTACAGAGTGGTGGTTTGAAGTTGTTTTTTCACATGAAAACTAGAAAAAGTCTAGAATCAGGTCTTAGTTTTATTCTAGTGTTGCTTTTCACACATGTAGCTTAAAACAGGTGACTGCTGTATTCACACACGGGCTCAGACTTACACTGACTTCATACGAAAGAGCATTCAAGTCCAGTCAAACAGATTTGGGCCTTTGCATTCTCACATTCATCTGATATCTGGATGAATTTAGGGTTTGCAGTGCAAATGTCAGAGAGCAGGAGCTGCATCAGAGCTAAAGTAGCACAGCTTGTTGTTGTCGAAATGGCGTTTACAGAATAAAGGATTGATAGCTTAAATGAGAGAATAAAAGGCAGATTAATTGATTTAATTGGACTCTGAAGCTTTTTTTGTCGTTGTAAACTCCTGCTGTGTCCTCAGTGACATGCTTCATACCTCAGGAGGCTTGTATACGGTCAAAGGAGACAGTGACATCATGCAGGGGGCAGAGCCGGTGATGTTCGGCCAATCGGTGAGCAGCTTCTTCTCTTTGAGAACCTGTGACAGCAAATAAAGTTTCATGTGAAATTCAGTAATGAAACCTGGCTGCAAGACACAGACACAAGCGGTTTAAATGGAGTGGAGGATGAAAAAGACGGCAGCTGATGAAAGCGGCTGTGTTCGACATACCACATCAGGCTGAGAATGAAAACTCCACTCAGGATGGATCGTAATGAGTTAAAAAATTATCATTCCCCTACTATCTTTTCCTCCAATCCTCCCTCCCTCCCTCCCTGCTTGACTCACAGACACATGAGCAATTCAGTCACCACATGCTGTCCATTGTTTAACCCTTATCTGCCTGTTTCGCTGCTCTGTGCATGTCAACAGGGAAAGTGTGGACCCTGAAGAATTAAAAGGCTTTATACATCAGTTACTGATCCTTTTGGTTTGTGTGGTTTCTTCTACATTTTTGAATATCCGAGAGAAAAATTTGCCACAATTGCTCCTTAAAGTCCATATTGCTAAAATAACATGACTCACTTTTCATACACCACACACTCTTCTCAGACACAACAATCTCTCAGCAGTAAAGTTCACACACATGTCAGGAGTAAAACCACATCCTCCATGCAGTCATGCCGTAGTGACACACACTCGTTCATGTTGCCTCGCACTCTCATGTCCCTCTCTCCTCCTCTGCGCCGCCACTCCCTTCAGCCCGCCCCCCCCCCCACCCTGCCTCCAGCTGTTCCTGTTCACTCACTTCGAAAAAGGCAGATGAGCTAAACATTAAAGCGGTCTTCCTGACAAACTCGATTTAAACGCCCCTCAGCCGTGCAAATCGATTTAAGTCCTGTTTCTTTTTAAAAAAAACTTATTTTCAGCTTACCGCCTGCTGCGAGGATGTGAAACTTCTCCCAGCCTGCCGTCTCTGCCGCTGTCACACATCCACACACATGTGCACGCACATTCACAAATGCCGATCCCTCCCTTGCTTTGCTTACTCCTCCCTCCATTATTTCCTCCCCTCCCTCCAGCTCAAGTCAAGCTCTCTCTCTCTCTCTCTCTCTCTCTCTCTCTCTCTCTCTCTTTCTCACTTCTCTGTCTGATGATGTCTCTTCTCTTTAAATTCAGCCTCTGTGAATCTGATTAAAGACAAACCGCCGCTGGATGTGTGATACTTTGAAACAACCAATATTTACAATAAACAGTGATAGTTTATTGTAAATACAAGTGATAGTGTTAACCAGTTGATAGTCTTTGGATGCTTTGATCAAATCAAACTGAAGCCCACTGATGAAGGGAAGTTTGATAAAGTGATGAAATCTCTCTGACTCTGCGTCTGAAATCAGTGTCACAGCTCTTCGACTCAAAACAAGGTCAATGATTTGGTGATAATTTTTACTGCAAACATCACTGAAACCACTTTGAAACCAAAATCATCATCTCTGCTCATGTTGGAAACTGATCTGATGAAGCCAGCGTGTCAAATTATGATGCAAATATTATTCTTTTCCTATTAGCAAAAGGCTTCTGTTTCAGATTGTGGTAAACATAATTTTTGCAATAATTTTTTTCAACTTCAATAACAGTTTGACCTCATCTTGTGCTGGATTTTGCTGATTGATCCTTAGTTTAATGCACAGCATGATAATTAAGTACAGGAATGTACCCATCCACCCATTCACTTCTTCTACTAATACTGAGGTGATTTGCAGTGGCTCCTCAAGACATTTCATGGAGGAAAAAGTTTTTGTTTTTCCCTCTGATGTCCCCATGATGTTTTGCCTGGACTCTGTGATTTATGACACCTTGTGAGCCGCAGTTTACCAACAAGCTCCTCTTTGAGCCTCCAGTCAAAGCAGAGTCGGCTAATTGCTGTAAGACTAACTGAGCTAATCAGCTATCAGCAACCACGGCGGCCATAAATCACTGTAAGTTAATATGAACTCGGTTTCACCAAATCAGTGTTTCAACTCATTGAATTGTGTTTTTGTAAAGCAATTAGTCATTGCAAGATTGTTGTTTTCTAAGCTAAACTTCTATAGCTGTCAAGGTCCCCTTATTAGGCTCCTAGAAGCCGGCCAATCAGTGTGTGGGTTTTTAGGGAGGAGACTGAGGAGATTTACTGTTGTGTTTGCATAGAGGACCAGTAAAAAAATATATATTATATATAAATCAAGCAAAGTTACTCTAGTGATGCCCCAGAATTAAAAAAAAAACTGCTGAAAATGCGTATAACAGATCGTCTATAAGTGGCAGCAGTGGTGGAAGTGTTACTTGTGATAGTCCTCATCATCGGAAATCTTTCTTACCGCTTGATTGGTGTGAACGAGCTTTTGCTTCTCTTTTCTCAAGGCGCTCAGCTGCTTCTCCTTCTCCTTCTCCATGTCCCTCAGTTGTCTCTCCAACTGCTGAACCCTCTCCTGAAAATTCAACACAAAGTTCCCATCAGAGCTGAGCACCGTGCTGTTTCTTCTCAGAATAAATCCAACGTGCTGTAGCTGATTCATCTTGTTGGCCCATAAACTGTTTTTAATATGTTGTGATGTAATATCTGATCGATATCTAAGATGTGACGGCATGTGTGTCGTGTGAGCAAAATGCGGAGCCCTAAGCTCGGCTGATCTCCACAGCTGAGAAACAATGCAAATCAGACATCCATTTGCAAGTTGAGGAGAGGCATGAAAGGGAAACGTGAAAGACACGTGACGGCAATGCTGAGAACTCAAATAAATAATGGACTGATATCGAATTTCAGCTTGAAACAGAAAATTTAACACAGCGAGAGACAGAAAGAGGGTATGGAGATGAACTGTCATCTGCAGCTGAGTCAACTACCGTCGCTCTCTCACAATCCCTCTCTTTATCCGTCACTCTGAACTCCTCCCCCAACATACTCCAGCTAATTTAGGAACAATTCGATATTATTCTCCATATGACTATTGTTAACAGTCACACGTCTCGTGGAAAAATCTTCCTTTTTAAGGAACTTCTTGTGCCAGAATGAAGTCAAATATCAATTTCTTCTTCACAGGTTGAAATTTGTGGTTTTAAGTGAAAAATCCTTACAACTATTAAATGAATAACATCAAATTTAGTAAAGACATTCATGTCCCTCTTAGGATGAGTTGTATAAACTGTGGTGATCAAATGATTATTCCTCTAGAACCAACATCAGGCCAAAGATTTCAGTTTCCATAACGCGCTGGTTTATGACTGGCTTATGTTCATACTCTCATGTGTGTGTTTTGTGTGTGTGTGTGTGGCCGTTAGAGGTTTGAATAACTAAAAAATTGTGGAAGAAATAATGTGTTTTGTTAAATCAACTACAATTTGGTCTGTCAAGAACATTAAAAAACACTACAGAAGACCATTAACTTTAAAATATTACCTACATATATTGTAAATATTACAAATATTACGACATAAATAGACTGTAAACACATACAAATGAAAATGCACTTTTCTGAAAATCACTCTGCAGCAAAAAGTCTTTGGATAGTTGGATCTACATAGAATGAGACATGTTTTACTTTGCAAGCTGCTCCTGGTTGTCTGAAGGACTACGACTTGTGACCGTGGACGTTTGCATGGCGGTTAAAGTCTCAGTTTCAGAATCTTAACCGTCCAAATGTTCAGGATAACAAATCATTATCTAAGTAAGAACATACAAGGGTGCCACCGTCTCAACATGCGGTTGTTCGGTTATAAACGTAGGATTCATCGCACGAGTGCCAACATGTTCCAGGCCTTTTCAGATGATCGTGGGAATCCTATTCTGGAGACTTTGACTGTCACCTTTATTGTTCCATTTCGATGACTGTTCGTCACAAAGCTGCAGAATGAACGTTTGAAAACTGATGATCGTGTTCTTGGCTTCCACAGTGGATCTGACTTGGATGGGTGCTTTACTGTCTCTCTGGATTCAGTGTCTCTTTTGTGGTGAAGCAATCTAGGCCAGTTTACTTAAAAAAATTAAACTGTCAGGTCAGTCACAGGTCTGTTCATGTACACCGCTTCCCCAAAAAACTGGTTTTAAGCTTAAGGTGATTGCCCAAGATGAATCCTTTCTGTTTGGTTGCCTGACAAGTTGGCTTTATTATCTTGCATTTTACTTGAATTTGAAAGGGCACACCATTTTCCACACATATTTGTTTTTAACATTTAAAATTCAGCCTTTAAATAATAGTCAAGACAATTAACAGAAATAATCATAATCTCTATTTTAAACACATAATCCTGGTCATAATTTTAGCCATTAAAAAATGCAGCCGTGCTCCAAACTTCTCGAACCCCTTCGTGTCTTTTCCTTGCAACTTCTCCTCTGTGGGTACTGCTTATCTTTCTGTCTGACATGCTCTTCTGATTTCCCTCCCATGGTGGCCTCTGATATAATTAAGCTTGCTGCATGGAGGCATGTGACGGTGTCAGGGTGGTGCACGGTCGGGTCCCACTTTGATGGGACAGGGAGCGAGTCTCAACCTGCTACGCCACTGTGAGAGAAGATTGTGGGCACTGTGGTTCCTCAGAATCTGTCTAATGTATTCGAGAATCCTTCAGGGCCAATGAGGCAATTATAAGAGCATATCTGAGCAAGATCGAGAGTTTTTTTGATCAATGTCAACAATTATTGTAGGAGGAGCTCAGATTTTGTGGCTTTGAAGTTCACCTTGTGGTCTGCCCGCTCTTTTTAATTTAACTTTGAGAAGAAAAAAAA
>JAQNCA010000030.1:5321305-5332874 GCA_029783725.1 Acanthurus tractus
TGCACAACTAAAAAACTACAACAGCCATAATGCATGAGGCTTTACACTAGTTTAAAATATAATTTAAGAGTCTGTACAACAGTGCCAGTCCAAAGACTGTTTTAACATAATCAAACATGAATACTTGATTTTGCTTTAACTCTCTGGACAAAGAGAATAGGATTCAGGATTACAGAAGCTCTGTTCTTAATGAAAAGCTTAAAAACTGTGAGATCAACTCAAAAGTTGCGAGACAAAGAGAAAAGAAAGACAGTATTATCAACCTGCTGCAGCTGCAGGGTTAGTTGTTCCCTCTGGCTCTCTGGCTGACTGGGGATCAGCTTCTCCTTCTCTTCACACCTCCTCTTCAGGGCCTCCACTCTGCGTCTCTCCTCCTCCAGACTCTCTCGCTCCTGCAGTTACAGAGAAGTGACAGCATAGTCCTAACTTTGCTTTTGAAAGGTAAACAAACCATTTAAAAGTTAAAAAACAAAGGAACGATTAAAACAACAAGTTAATTTCTCAGCCATATTTCCGGAGCCAGATCCACTTCAGTAATCACTGCATGGGAGTTAACTTATTGACATGATCTTCCGTCAAAGTCAGCGGAACATTACCAAGCCCACATGTTTCTGAGTGTGAAAGTCCTCCTCTGGCTAATTTTTCTCTTTTGTGATTGTCATACTTGTGTTAAGCTATTTATGCGTTAAATCAACACTATTAATCCTCATTGTCTCCGAAATAAGAGATTCAGTTGGTTGTTAATCATGACAGAAACACAGAACGACGGCATCAATCACAGAGGCGACATAAATGATTAAACTCATTTAAATACAACAGCTTTACATGCGTTTAATCGCAGGATACCTTCTGTCTGGCGGTGAGTCTCTGCCTCTCTGTGTGTCTGGTCTCCTGCTGCAGAGCCTGCAGCTTCTGCATGTGTCGGTGCAGCTGCGTCCTCTCTGTCTGCAGCTCACCCTGCAGCAGCGCTATCTCCAGCTGCAGCTGAAAGAAGGACACGAGACGATGCCGAGCTGAATCATATTGACCAGACGCTGAGCAAGTAACAGATATGCATTCCTTTACCGTGACTGCGTTGGTGTTTGGAAAGATTTAAAAGTGCAGACTTCAGCAGAGACACAATCAAATATCCTCTCAGTTTTTTTTTTTAAACACTCCTCCTTGGCTGTTGATTTGTTGCGGCAGCTAAAATCCCTTGATAAGAAAAACTAACCACCTTTTGTGCAACAGATGGTAAAGATTACGAACTTTTTAATTAATTCCAGGCTGCATATAAGCATATTTACACTGAAATATCGGTGGATCTTTTTTTTTCAAATGATTCCTTAACCGATAAGTCTATAAAATGTCAGAAAACAGTGAAAAAACCTCTTAGAGCTCCTGAAAACAGCTTGATGTTCAACAAACTGTTATATTTATATATCATAACATGCTTTAACTCAACTTTAATAGGTTTTTAAAAATACTTTCTAATTTTCTTCTGCACGTTTTGCACCAAACTGAACCAAATAATTTGTTTTTCTTAAATGTAATTGCTCATTGAGATGTTTATGTGTGACTGGATTACAGTCATCTAACATGCTAACCTCGATCTTCAGTTCCTCCTTCTGTTGGTCGATCTCTGTGATGCGCCGCTGGAGCAATGAGGGAGATGGCAGGATCCTCAGTGAGCCCCCCTCCAGCTTTTTAACACGGGACTGACAAGTTGGGGAAAGACAAAATTACCACATGAAAGCTTGAAACAGTAAGAAGTTTAGTCTGGAAATGTGGAATGATTCACTGCTTCAGCTGGACTCACATGCAAAGCTACAGAGGAGGATTTCATGTGTCACCACCACATTAACATCAGGAGCCAAATTCATGCATCATCACCATCATCAACTCTCACTTACCTTCTCACTCTCCGTGCTGCTACTCTCCGTATCTGACTCCGCCCCCGAGGAGGCGGGGCTCTCACCTCCAGCTACTCTTGCGATCCACGGCGGCCGCATCCCATGTTGCCACTGGCTCCTGGTGCTCTCCATGTTATGTTGGGGCATTTCTGGAGGAACAGGAGAGGCGGTTAACAGGAGCGCAGCAGTGGACTCCATTGGATATTGTTGTAATCCAATCTTCTGCACGGTTGAAGGCACATCAGGGATCAGGTGACAGTGCTACTGCTTAGCACTTTTAAACACAAAAATCCCCCCACATCCCCAACTTCCAGAAAGCAGCCTTCATTGTAGAAAACCCCCAGCATGGGAGAGGAAACAATAGCGAAAGAAAGGGTAGACTTCAGGATGTGGGCCATGGTTTGTGGTTGTGTGGCAGTGTTTCTCTGCAAGCTCAGGGCTTTAGTGTGTGCAGACACCAGTGTGATAAATAATAGTCCTTTCTGTTGGAGGCTTTTGATGTGTATCAGCAGTGAGACTGTGCATGAATGGGAACCGAACAATCAATGGAATACAACAAGGAAAACCTGCCCGCAAAAATGGAAGGTTGTGCACATCAGAATAGACTTTGAAGTGCTTATATGTTGTACTTTTATGTCCTGTCTGTCACACTGTATTTACACAAGCAAAGATCACTTCATCGTATTTACTCTGTTCCACATCAAAGAGCTCCCAACTTTACACTATATGTCAACCTAAAGCATCATATCATCCAGGTCTCTTTATCCTGTTTTGTTCTTAAGTGCTCCAACATGTGCTCAAATATATCAGAAACACAAAGACAAAAAACAATTTGTGGGAAAATGTTTTTGATCCCTATTGTCCAACCTTTTCCCACCATCCTCCCTGGACCTCTGTGGCCTCCTCCTCCTTGTATCCAGACCTTATTAGGCTGCAGGGACTGCAAGCAGAGTGGAAGCACGGAGATAAATATACAGCTGAGATATGAGTGAGGGCTTCCAAACGACTGGCACACTGACATTCAGAGAGGGTGGGTGAGGGGGAGGCATGGACGGTCGGACGGAGCAGCAGAGAGAAAACGGCAGGAAGTGGAGTGTAAATCAAAGACCAGAGGCTTGTTTCCAGTGATGAACCAAAATGTGCAACATCCGGCTTCATAATGTTCACAGAGGAAACAAAAATGAACATTTCTTATCATGGGGACATTTTTATGGTAATAACTCCAACTCCTCCAGTCTGTGATTAAGATGAAACAAAAACATGTTTACATCTAGAAAATATGATTCGTATGCCTGAGCATCTCTGGAGCTTCACAATCGACCATTTTATTCCCTTTGTTGTTATTTTATACTTTAATCAACAAATTGCAGCTTGTTTGATTTGATTTGATTTTCTAATACTGGGTTTTAAACATTTTCACAGCGGAGGCAACATTTTATGGAAATATCAGATTAAACTTAAAAAACAAAACAAAACAAACAGAGATTTTATGCTCTGTTACAGTCAGAAGTTTCATTTTCAACCAAAAGGGGACTCTCATGACTGCAGTTAACAGTTTACAGTAAACCAGCTCATTTCACAGCTCAGAAAATGCCTCCAGTAAGAGAAAGTAAGGAAAAGACAGACATCAGCCGATCAGAAAAAAGATTTCCATGTGTTTTTGTTGTTCTTTTTTTTGTTAAACGGAAAATCTTTCACAGAAAATCACTATTTATCACACAGTATCTCCGACTGTAAAAGTGTTACTGTGGAACAAAACACAACCCTAATATCGAAGATAAGCTAATCCTGTGCATTAACATTACATTTATATATTACAATAACTGAGATAAATCGGTCTGAGCCGAAGTTAACTGACATTCAGCAACAAGTTTGTGTGCAAAAGTCAATCATGGTATGAAGCAGAAAAGTTCAGGTGCCTCTTTTACACCTACTCATGAAACTATCATCTGCTACAAATGAACCTGTTTACCTGTGAAAAGTTCCAAAAAGCATTTCACAACTTTCCCTGTAATTTATTGCCCCGGTCCAAACTTGTTGGCTGGCATCAAATTCAGAATGACTTTTTTTTTTTCTAAAATAAACTGATTTAATGAGGTGAAACCTTAAATATACGGTCTTTGTTCTGTTTCCAAAGAAGTTTATGTAAAACAGGATTAGCAAACTATCCCAGTGTGTTTTATTTGTTTTACACAGACACCCAACTTTGTTTGAATCATGGTTGTAAAAGCTGTCGACTTCTATGGAAAACAGAATGAGAGAGCTTCAGACTTAGTTACATTACAATAAAAACAAACATCAGCACAAGTGTTAGCTGTCGGACCTCCAGCTAAAGTCCACTCAGATACACTATCAACATTCATGGGAGAGGGACGCACTGAGGATTAAAGTCCATGTTTTACTTCTATACACTGTTTGTCAAATGCAACAAACATAAAGGCTAAGCAAACACAATGCACTGAAACAACAAGAGAGAGTTAGACAGCAGGAAGAGCACCAACTGTGGAGGACAGAGTAAGAATATGAAGAGAAAGATGAAAAGGAAAAAAGTTTAGCCCTGAGCCAGATCAAAGAACAGACCACAGTTTTGTGCCCAAAATAATTGGACTTGATTGCGGGGAGGGGAGCGCCTCTGGAGAATAAGATAGCAGACAAGGAGCAACGCTAGACGCACTTCAAGTTCAACAGCAAGTGTGCATGTGTGTGTTTGTGTGTGTGTGTGTTTATATGTGTGTAAGTTACGCAACAACGACCCAAAGGCAAGGAAACACAAGACACAACCTTCAACTCCTCAGCTGAACCTGAAGGACTTCAGGACACAGTTTATCATTTAGGAAATGCTAATTATCAACCAACCACTGATCAACAATAACCAGCAACAGCTGATCACACAAAGAAACACACAGGAAACACACACACACACACATAGAGTCAGATGAGTGTGAGAGAGTTGTGAATGTTTACCAGCACAGCAGAAAGCTGCTAGCGTCATATTGTTTCCTCATGTGCTCAAATCAGCACAGTCTTATCACTTTCTTTCACTTTGAGGCTACAGTGAAGTTTCAGCCATCTGTTCATATCACTTGACTAATTTATCTATAATATTTCTGTATGATCAAGATAAGCATCAGTCCAATAACAAGACCAACATCACTTGAATATTTGCACACTTTTCAATGCTGCTGCTGCTTTTTCAGAATTTTTTCACGTGCTTTAAATAGTTTAGAAAAAGTAGAAAGATCAATTCATATTTCATCTATTTTTTCTATGCATTTTTCTCATCTGTCACAACCTGGTGCCTACATTGCCCACAATGCATGGCAGATGTGTTATGACAGTAGCAGCCAAAGTGCTTTGAGCTGTTAGCCTCCTGCAGAGTTGAGGTGCTGACCACAAAGGTTTGGCAAGCTAACTTCTCTCCAACTCCACAGGACGCTGACTGAAGTGACATCACACGAAGCAAATTATCAGACTTCATTTATCAGCCTCAAAAAGGCTTTTATACAACCTATTTAAACACAAGCCTCATTTTCACCGAGCAGGAAAAGAACTCCACATGACTTGGAAATAACTTTGATATGTGGGAGTTTTCTATTAAGTCATAATGACATCAGGTGGCAATTCTTTTCAACTTTCTCCTCCTAAGTCAAACAAGACATCATTATTATTCAGTGTTAATACAGACTGACTCACTGTGACTAGTGCACCGAATTTAATAATCCTGCCGCCCCTTGAATATCTCCCATAGTTTCCCTCTGTACAACACTACAGCTGTCTTTTCAAAATGTTAGCATATCAGTATGTCTCTGCAACGCCGGCATCAGGACATGAACAACAGCATTTTTTTAATTTGAACTAATCTTTTCCTGAAACATCATAACTCCTAATTGATGAAAAGGCCTCACAGTAGCCCACTAAAATGACCTTGTACCTGTCAGGTCTCTCTTGTCGGTAAGTAGGTAAAAGGAAAAATGGGACTAAGCGTATGTACACAAACCCATAAAGTCAACAGTGACAACAGCTATATTCCACCAGCAACTCAGGACAAAAGGGCTGTGAAGGCGGCATGCTCTGTGTGGGTGTGAACGCTGATTACAGTCTGTCACGATGTGTTCAATGCAGGCGCACTATAGGAAAAACATGTCACACATGGAGCATGTGAGCTAAAGAGGAGGGGGGGCAGCGTACAATGCTGAATTAATCCCCAGTGGCCGGGCTTGGAGGTTGAGTCACTGTGAGTCCAATTAAATCAATGGATAGAGGAACAATATTTACAATTTAAGTTTGTTGTAGATTTATAGAGTAATGTGCAATGAATGACACAAACAAAAACAACAGAATCATTATAATTACAACAACATTGCAAGGTTGAAATGAAAAACTGCATTACAACTACTAACTATTGCACTAAATGACTGGAAAAGGTGTTAAAAAACAATGTTTTTAGAATAAAAAGTACAGGAATCAATCTTTGACCGGGTATTATCACTGGGTTACTGTGCACTGTAATGTAAACAGTAGACAGGTGATGTGTGTTAGCTCTGTGGCCTGAAGTATGTCCACTTTGATGGATCTTGCCACAAACTATGTTTTATTTTCAATTCACTTGCTTGTTTTTACTTAAAGTTCTGATGTGTCAGCCGGTGAATTTTATATGAATAAAAAACAACTACTGGAATTTTACCTGATGAAGTTATGCACAAAAAGAGAGTAGATTTACTGAGTGAATGGGATCAGTCATGAGCAAAAGTCTGCAGAGTCTTTTTGGTTCTTTCACAAGCAGGATTTCTGATCTGACACACACATCTATAAAGTTTAATTAAGATCATCGACTGGTTACAGACCTTAAAAATGCTAAAAATCAAACAGTTAAAACTGGACTTCAAATGCACTTAAGTTCAAATGGAAATAACATGAGAGTCAACTGAGCAAAAGTTCATTGGCATGTCATGTTATGTTTATGGACTCAAATATTTTCCGGGGATTAGTAAGTTGTGAAATCAGACAAGCTCAACACAACATACATACATAGCACATAGCGCTCTAGCCTGCTGCGAGAGGGCTGCATTGATTAAACACAGCAACATGACAAAGACCAGAAGACAAATTGCTTCTAGTGGTTGTTAGTGGCGTCCTCTCATCTGCAGGAGGCAATGAGATCAAAACCAGCCATTAGGCCTCGTGAACTAGTAGGACAAGTCACATTTTCTTTTTATTGACCACAATTATAGGATGTGGCTCGAGTAAAACAGACCAAACCTCTAGTTTTTAAACCTCTCTGTCAAATGGCAGGCCTGACATCATCGCATTAGCATCTCATGCACACAGTGTTTCCAGAGAAAATAAGTTATTTTTCCTATTTTCATTGTGAAACTCGAAACAGTGAAGTTCCTCGTTCTTGCCCTGCAACACTTCGACTCTAATCAAAGGAAAAAAAATCCTGAAGCAGTGAATAAAGTTTGGTTAAAAAACCTTACATATGTGCGTGTCAAAGTTATATATAAATGTATCAATGCAGAGATCCGTCCCCCTTAAAAACAGAGAAATACTGACATTTTTATGAACCTGCTGCGTGTGGCTCCTGCTGGCTCGGCGCCGACGACCAGGAAGCTGTCACCGCAGCTTAAGTTTGTGAGCAGGAAAAGCAGGTGACAGCACAGAGTGTTGGCTGTCACCCAGCTGTGTCACTGTGAGAAAAAGTGACAGACCCTGCATGACACCTGGGTGGCAACACATATGACAAAGAACCACTGAAGCAGCTAGTTAATCTCAGTCATGTGAGAATAAAGGCCGATGCACGCTGAATCAAGCAACCAACTTACTGAAAACTAAGATGACTATCAAACCAAAACAGCCTACATTGATTCAGCACCAACACTTGCACCTTTGGGCTCAATTTTGAGCTCAGTTTGTTATTTTGTGGTGTATTTTTCTGCAGTCCTGTAGAAAACTGACCTACAAGCTGATATCAGCTAAATCTTGTGCACCGACTACAATGGCAGCTTTGTGCCTTAGAGATCATTCAGCAAAATCAATCATCACTGGTACATGTCAGTGGTCTTTACAGAAACTAGTAGACCTTTATCCAAAACTTAGCCTAAAACTTTGTTGTAGAGGTAGCTGATATCCTGGTTTACTGCTTTCAGCACCACTGAATTGGCCAAAAGTTGTTTAAACCACAGAAAACTACTACACACTACCAAAACAACAACTGTTATTTTTTATTACCCAGCTTTGAGGGAAACACACTCTCTTTTTACAAAGAAGAAAGCTATTTCTGTAAAAAGTGAAACACCAGCACAAGAACTCTGCTTTAAAAAGTCTAAAGCGTCAAAAGAAAATAGGAAAAACTGGCTACTTTCTAATGGAAGAAATACATAAACAAGATTATAAACCTCCTGAGACATTTGATGTTAGCTTTTAATAATAAAATCCCATTCTGTCTAATTTCAGCAGTCGACATTATTAGTCTCACTAAAAATAATAACTTTGAACTATAAAAAGGTTTAGGTCAATTCTCTGCCAAAAAAAGGAAGGCACCCTGGGAAACTAAGGAAAGCACTTGGAGGAAAGTGATGCATCCATTACAAAGTAGATCCTGCAACATAGAGCTATTTGTAAATAATTAATCATCAATAAGGCATCTAATCCTTACATCCAACGTGAGGATAAGCTGCCCCCCTTTGTTGTATCTTATTGTTATTTAAATATCTGTCAGTATTGGACCTGAAGTGCAATTAAAAAGTTTAAAAATGTGTTCTAGAGATTGAACAGGTAATCAGAAAACTAACACATACATTAAACTAAAGGGCACAGTGTGAATATTAACATTAAATATGGCTGAATTCCATTTAGCTGCTTCAATTTAATGCTGACTCACTGTTATCCTGTCATTTCTTACTGGGTCATTTGAATGGAACTAATGTTGATGTTATTAAAAAACACTCATGCTTTTCTTACTCTGATGTATAAAAATATCAGCTGTGAGGAATCATGAGCTGCAGCCTGACTGACATGCATTGAATATGACAAACAGTAAAGTGTATAAAAAACAACAGCCTCCTTACGTAATAAAGTCATATATTGTGAAATAATCTCTTATCAGCTCTTTTGCTGCTGTGCGTAACTAACTGGCATCGGTAGAGGTTCAACTGCACTGACAGATTCCTTCGGCCTGAGCAAACCAATGGGAAATGTCATGCAGGACAACGGAGATCCATTAATGACAGTCTAGGATGTAGGGCTCAGACAGAGATTTGTCCAAAGCAGGTCAAAATAAGGCATGTGAGCTTGTGTGACACAGAGAAAACAACTCCCCAGACGGCGAAACCCCTCTAAACCCCCCCACACACACACAATCCCACCTCAGCCTACACACACCCACCCTCTCTGTTTACCCTATCTGTGCTGATGGAGGGATAAAAAGCACAGATATCTCAGGGTCATTGTAAACAAAAGGGGAATTTGTGTAAACTCAGGTTATTGTCATGGGATGATGTGTCTGAGAAACAGCAGTTTAGCTCAGAGAAAGTTTTTTGAGATAGTTTTTTTTTTTTCAAAGATAAGGCATGAATGCCCTCAATTATTCATGTTTTTTTTTATTTAGGCCAGAGGGTGGGAAGAAACATTATGAACATTGAATCACAGAGCAACGACTATTTCAGAACTGAGGCTCAGTTTCAAGCTAGAATTGCTTTGTAAAGGCATTCAACCTCAGGAACAGTTATTAACTTCTTTGTTATGGATGCAGAGGGACTAAAAAGTAAATGTAAAATAGAAGTACTTTGACTTTCTTATGTAAGGAAGCTCTAATAACTCACACATTAACAGCAAAGTTGCCATTTGAGCACACTTTTTGACCTTTTTGTCTCGCGTGGGGAGTTGTTTTGTGTCCGTTGTTTGCAACAGGAACTGCACGAGCTTTGTTGTTGGTTGTGTGAAGGTGAAAAAAAAAACTTTTCTGCCGAGCTGGTACCAAAAAAAAAAAAGCAACACAAGAGGCGAATTAAAGCAGACAACTTTGAAAGAGTCTTACCTGGAAAACGTGCTCCGACGGCGGCTGTGTGTCCTCAAATTGATAACATAGCAGCAAAAAAAAGCCGGACGAGACCAACGAGGGGGGAAAAGAGTCGAAACGTCACGGCACCTAACTTTTTTTTTTTTTTTTTTTTTAACGCGCTTTCACTTTCAGAAACCCAAACGAAGTTACTCCGAGCTCCTCGACCGTTTGACAGCTACGTTATCTTCCTCTGTTTGCTGGGTTTTTGTTGTTTTTTATCTTCACCTGGTTTGATTCAGTCCCTCCCGGTGAACATGACAGGTCGGTGTCAGCGCTAACAGGTGAGACTGAAGTGAAAGCACGCGGAGGAGGGCGATGACGGAGGCGCGTGACGAACGAATGATAAACAGTTTTTTGTTTTTTTTTTTTATTGTAAGCTAAAATTACTTTTATTTGAAAAAAAAAAAATCTCATATCCTCTCCGTCCGAACAGACTTCGCTGCCGGTTTCCGTGCTGTTCAGTCAGCAGTGAGAGTCCCGTTGAAGTTCTGCACCGAAACGGGATTTCTATTCTGGGAACTGACGGGGCTTTCTCATTGTGGAGTGGCTCAACTAAAAGAGTCATCCAGGCATGTTGCCAGTACACTGCAAAAGTAAATGACTGCTTAAATACATTTTATTGCACCCTCCCGTTGTAATAATCTAATATTGTAATCGCACAGTAGAATACCGGACCTGTGAGGTCAAAACAGGGAAAAGGGAGCTCAGGGTCAAGTGTAATATTTTAATAGCTTATTCTTACTTTTTTAAAAGAACAACAGTCACTCAAAGGGACCACACAGGTGTAGGACTTTTTATGTTCAGTCTGCTGAATAGAAAGGCAATAAAACATGCTTTTAGCCTACATAAAGTATACTGAGAACTAAAAAGGCTACCAGCTGAATATAATGAAGCACCGATACAGGAAAGGTTATTTATGGACAAACTTTTTCAAACCCTGGTTATTTTTTTTTTATTTTTTATTATTAGAGCCGGTTGTAAAATATAACTATGATAACTTTTTAACTAAAAAAACAACAGGCAACTATTAACTTACTAGCCATTCGGAGGCCTGTAGAGGTCAATTTATTTTTAGGCATCGAGGACAGGCTACATTTTATATTTCTATTCAATATTACATGATTTATGCAGGTGGATCTGAGAAGACCTGGCCTGGAAGTGGGGGGTTTAACTTGCAACAGTGCAGTACACCTGTGGCCACAAGGTGGCATGCAACTAGTTGACCTGCAAGAGCAAGGGCCCAGCTCAGGAGGTGAGCAAGCTAGGGGCAAAGGTCAGACTCACTTTGGACAGCACAGATGATTGGAAATTAGCCGTAATGTTAGCACAGGTTGTAGTGAACGAGCAATCATTGCTACAGTTCAAAGGGTCAGTTGATCAAAGTTATTATCTTTATGATTATTTTCAGGAATTTATCACCAGAGGAGTAAGGGGAAGGGAAGCATCAGTGTGTACACACCCACACCGTCATGAGAAGAGGACACTCTTTCACTTATTCACTGCTCGCTACATAATACACTCTGTAGTTTACAGTAAGCAGTAAACTGAGAATTAGGACACCTGTGAATCATTGTCATTTTGCATCTTTACTGAGCTGTGGAGTCGTACAACAGCAATG
>JAQNCA010000030.1:5433128-5445523 GCA_029783725.1 Acanthurus tractus
TGAAGAAACATTCAGGGAATTTACTATTTATAAGTAGAAATCACATAACAGTCACAGGTGTGTTTAGGTATGAAAAAGATTGGCTGTTTTATTGTCATGGTTTAATGTTCTGTACAATTAACAGAGAATTGAGGCGCTTATGGTAAATTCTGATCATCCCCCCCCCGTTATACTGAGAGACACCGTCCACACAGGACTAAAATCCAGTTACACTCACACCAACTATACAAATTACCAGTAGACTTGACATTAATCTTGAGGGACATAAGCATCTCAGCATGTTTGGTTTTATATTTACATATATCATTTACAAAAGCATGACAACACCTCTAAACATGTGTGACTACAGATATACAAGATTAAACAGCTGAGTCAAGCTACTATTAGTGAAGAGCATCATATTGTTGGTGTCAGTGTACAGTGAAAAAAATGACAGCAGCATAACTGACTGGATGTTCCTGGGCTGAATTATTGCACAAAGACTATTTGTCTTAAGTCAAACTAATAGCCTGTGATGGAGGTGAACCACCTATGCACATTAAAATGTACATAAAAGAAAAGATTATCCTTTTGGGGTAGTCTGCTCGGTCTGCTGCTGGATGGTGTTTCTCAGTACTCCTCCTCTTCTGTCAGTACCTCCCTGCAAATCCTCAGGAGTCACAGTCTCAAAACAGAGGGATTAGACCGATACATAAGCTAGTCCTCCGGGTGTGCTTATATAATACAGTCCGGGTGTTTATTGGAGTCCTGCAAGAGAGGGAGAAATTGATATGAAATTATAGACAAGAAGTGCAATTAAAATCGTTAATTAGTTTTTCTTGCATTACCAAAAGACACTTCATACTTTTTGTCAAAGCAATTAATTAGTATTTACAAAATGAGAGGATGGTGATATAAAAAAAAGGTTAATATACAAAGCAAATACCGATATTATTCATCAAAGATAAGTTTGAAAATTAGGGTTTATTAAGAATAATGACTTTTGCTGTATACTGTTTTTCTACAAACAATTGGATTCATTGTCCCTTTTCTGGAACACTATCCATAGAATTTGTCCAATTGTTTTATGGCCGAAAACTTGCACATGCCGACCTTGAGGAATTGGACACATCCACCTCAGTTCCCACTTTATTTCAAGAAAAACCTGGTGGGTAACAACTTATTGAGTTCCCCTTTATCCTTTGTCCAAATTGCTTTGAATGACCAAAAAGTAGGCGCTCTGCTTCCAGGATGTTGGAAAAGGTCTAAGTCATACTCACCCTTCTGCAAAGTTCTGCGCTCCCCCTCGTACTCTCCAGGAGTCTCTATACCCTCCCTGTCTCCTTCAGCTTGCCCACCAGGTCATCCACGGTCTCCACCTTCACCCCCGCCTGTCTCTGTGGGGGCTCATCCACTCTCAACACCTCCAATTTTGAGGTGAGGTCGACCCCTAAGTCTGCAGGCTTAACATTTGCTATCTTCTTCTTCTTGGCTTTCTGAAAGTAGGACAACAGAGAAGGGAACCATATACATTCTTAACAAACTGTGTTCAAAACCATAGCTGTTATTCAAACAATTGTTAAAAGTGAACGCTGCACAGAATCAAGATTTTGCACATGTTTACTAATCTGGGCTCTACCCCTTTTCAAAACTTTTTTCTCTGGGTACAAATCCAAATTAATTTCGAAAGCAAAAACAAAGTAAACCTTCCTCTTGCCTCGTGTGTTTCAGTCCCTGCTACCTACCATGATATTAGGCAAGGTGGCATATCTGGGGGTGTTAAGTCGAAGGTCTGCAGTAACCACTGCCGGTGTGCCGATCTTAATAGTTTCCAGGCCACCATCAATCTCTCTCACCACTTTAACCTTGTCTCCTTCCAGTGAGACCTCTGATGCAAAGGTACCCTGAAATATGAAAATATAGCACAAAAAATAAACTAAAATGATCATAAAATTAAACAAATAATCAATAACATTGTTACAACGGCCCATCGAGAAAACGGGGAAAAAAATTCATACATCATTTTCTCTAACCCTGCTTGACATGTATACTATTAGATAACATTGACAAAGTGCTCCATCTTTTGGCCATACAGTGGAACTTCACCTTCACTGTTCACACGGCATTCGCCCTGCTTTGCTGATCTGAGCAGGATCACTGTAGCTCTTCCTGACTCAAACCAGTCTTAGCTAACTTTGATAACGCGGTCCAGACAGGGGCATTGCCTGATTATCAGCACTGTTATATCACACACACAGCACTTGTAAAAATATATGGAAAAAAGAAACAGAGGTAATATATTTCGGACTGTTTCAGGTTAAGACAGGCCTTTTATTTTTGGGATGTGATAACTTGAACTCACTTGTGGCCAGTCCAGTAATGCTGCTGTCATCTGGCCTGTCTGATTACAGTCATCGTCAATGGCCTGTGAAAACAACACAAGTCATTAGACACAGGTAAGAGAAGTGCTATACCTGAGTATTACAACATGAGGGTAATAAGTGTAATCTGATTTTAAATGAAAACAGAGTGTAAAATTGATCCAGATTGTTTTTTTTATTTGCACCTGTTTGCCAAGGATGACAAGTTGAGCATCCTCCTTCTTGGCCAAAGCAGCCATGATCTTGGAGACTTGCAGGGGTCCCAGAGTTTCATAGTCTTTCCCAACTACTTCCACATGAATGCCACGGTCTGCTCCCATGGCGAGGGCGGTGCGGATGGTCTCCTAGGTAATGGAAAAGTGGCGGTCAGAGACCCTGACAGTGCTGATTCCAAATAAAATGTACTACTGAACACAACAGGACTGAAACACAATATGGTCAGAAGCAAAATTTATATTACTACATTAATTGTCTCTTCTTCAAGAATCAGTTTGATAATTCCTTCTCATGTTGGCTCACTTTCTGTTTGTTCTGATTATTTAAAGTCTGGCTTCATCAATATTCTGAACCTGAAATCCTGGTGAAATGTCACTGTTTGTTGTAACTTTTCTCTTTTGATATGCATGGCATTCCACCATTTAAATAAATATGTATTAATAAGAAGTGTAATAACAGCACCTGGGCCAGGTTCGAGTATAATGACTTTGAAATTATTTTTATATCCATATTTGCAACGCAGACAAATGATACATTGCAAGAATATGATTAGTGATGTTCAATCACTACTCTGCAAGTGTTACTACATATTTTACCTTTAAATCCATATTTGAGACATTAAATTAACGTTTAATAACAGCATGATTTCCCTAAAAGGTAAGAAAAGATAACACTGGAGCTTAGAAAAGGACTATAAAAAAACCTCTAGAATAAAACCTCTGAAAGAAGGGGATCTGCCACACCACTCTGCATTTCTCCAGGACATTGACTAACAAGGCAGAGATGCAGAGTGTGGCCACATCTTACCCACCTGTGCCTGCTGTGGCCCACAGCTGACAGCCACAACCTCCTTAATAAGCTTCTTCTCCTTCAGCTTGACCGCCTCCTCCACAGCGATCTCGCAGAAGGGATTCATTGAGTGCTTAACGCCATCAGTCACCACACTAGTGTTGTCTGGCTTCACACGAATCTGAGGAGGAAGAAGACCACAGGTCAGAGTCACTGTAGGGGTGCAAGCAGACAAACAATCTGGATTGCATGGAATCTAGGGCAGACTGTCAGGAAGTGAGCCACCTAAGTATCTCAGAAAAACCCAACTAGTTGTGCATGTTTTAACAGGAGCCGAACACTGTCAAAGTAACATGTCCTCAGTTTTAGATGAGCACTCATCTTCTCTTTTATTGCCCTGCATTGTTTGAAAATTACACCGAAGAGTTTCCCCTGAGGATATTACGCATGTAATCTGGAAAAAATGTCCAATGTCAAGAAGTGCACACTGCATGGGAAAACAGTATAGAGACACCAAATCAAAGTTTGTGGATGTTTTACTCCAGAACCATGGGCATCCACTCTTCTAAAAATATATGGCACAAAATTTGAAATGGGGTGGCAAAGACTGTACCCCATTAAGTCACAAGAACAACACTGAGATTTGGTCCTGGCACTGTTGATGGTCGATCAAAACCTTGGCTCACAGCTCGAGTTCCTATTCATACCAAAGGCATTCCTTAATGTCAGGGCTCTGTGCCACTCCTATCAATATCCTCCACACCAGACTGGAAAAAACATCTCATTATGCAGGGTGTACCGTCATATTGACAGGAGAAAAGAGAGCCTTTCTAGAGCTGTAGTCGCACTCTTGGGAATATATTGTCTATCTATGAGATTGTATTATATTGCACTCAGAATTGCCTAATTTACAAGAATTACTAAATCAATATGTGAAGATTAATGCTGAAACTATACACTTTTAACACAATAATTGGCCTAAATTTTGCTCAGTTCGACATAATAGCATAAGTTACCAGCAAAAATTATCTTCCATTCAACAGAAAATGTGCTTGTTCATACACATTATATTTTAATCAGCAATCTGATATTGTTAGAAGCACAAGCTATAGACATAAGAGTACTGTGCAGATCCTGCTGCAGGCAGCTACAGCAGGAGTGTGCCTGCTTTTACATCAAACAGTAGCTATCAGATAATGATAATGGGTTTCTGCTTCATGTATAGCATTAGGTAAAAGAATGCCGAGATTACAATGGTTGCGTAACTGTAACATAAACCAGGGTCTTGGAGAGTCATTTCAATTAGGTAAAAGTCAATAGCGTGATAATAAGGGCATGCAAATTGTTGAATCAGACATGAAGTAACACAAATTGAATACATCAGCCAGACAGCTCTTCAGGAACTGGTATATATTGCTTTACTAGCAATAGTCCAAATTATTAATCATGCTGCATTCTGTAAAGTGATCATAGCTGCACACTGACTGGTTTTTAGTCAAATATGTGAACAATTAACCTAGTGGTGTTTTTCTTGTGACACAACCAGCTGGCGTCAGAAGGCTAACGTTAGCTAGCAGAAAACAGAAAGTCAAGTGAGTGAGGACAGGAAAAAATGTTTTTTAAAACGCAAATAAGCCACTTAAAACTGTAAAAATGCGTTACCTTAACGGCGTAGTCAATGACACGCTTAACTCCAACTAGGACACGTCCAGACATGGTAGATGAAAGGCTTAGGTGTTCAGTAGTAAGGAGCTAACCTAAAGGAGTCACCGCAATGAACCTTCACCCAAGGAGGAGAGATCGGAATTATTTTAGGGTGAAACCAGGGGCGGAAGCTGAATGGACCGCCTACCATTTCAGCCAATGAGAAGCAGACATAAATGGAACTCTCTACGCTGATTGGCTGAGACGCGCTTGAAGCCGTTGTTCGCTTCAACACAAAATCAGCCGGTGACGTGAAATGAAGGCTAAAACTTGTTTAAGAATAACATGGTAGACGTCTTAGTTTCATCCCAGTGCCAATTGTTTATTGCTTTTAAAGTTTTTTTTATTGCTTTAACTGTTTGCAACGACTAATCACCTGTGAGTAATGTGGCGCTCCTGATATATGTGTCGTAAACAAAACCCGGCGAAGAAACGTTCCGCTTATGTGGGGCATAGTTCACGGTAAAAGGTGGTGTGACATAAGGAGAGTGGAGTCACTTGGGGCTTAATAAAACACACGTCAGGAGACGTTTGAACCAGACTTAAATTCACAGACTGACATAATTATGTTAAGATTACATTTGATATTACCTGTTTTTTTCTGGGAGAATGTCGTTCAGTGTCAAAGATGAGTAGAAAAAAATGCATAGGACCATGGATAATTAAGAAAATTGATTGAAAAAAAGATAATCATAGCCTTGTAATGATTTATTGCCTTTATCTTTAAATATATTTACTTTTAACTTTCTCTGAATCTGTTTTTCTTTTTTTCTCCACATTATTAGCACATTTGGATGATACCCTTACCTTAAATGTATCATTTTCATCTTCTTGTACCATAAAATGCTTTTGTGTTTTGATTTACAAAAACAGAGAGACAGAAAAGGCAATTAATCATAGCTGGAATTGTACTGAATCGTTTAACAGTGGCTTCTTTTATCACCTATGTGGACATTTCAAGTTTCAATTTTCAGACTAGATCAATTTGGCCAATGTATTTTTGCACTAGGTTACGGCAAGCCCTCACAGCTTTCATGTACCTACCATTTAGTTTAAAAGAAGGCAAAGGGAGAAATAATAATCTGACAATTATTTTGCTTTAAATTGGTCCCACTGTATTCTTGGTGTAATAAAACACTGTGTACACTGTTAACCTTGGTAAAGTAGCCTGGTCAAACTTCCTCAACAAATTCCAGCTAAAGCCAGGGGTAAAACTACTTTTACAGTATAGTTTTGAGATAGACCCACTTAGTCTTTGCTGGAGTATTTTCATTGAATTCTAGTTTCTGTCTTTTATTGCTACTTCTAAAGAGGCAAATAATGTACTGTTTGGCGTAATCCACTGTATTTGTTGGACATTTAAGTTACTGGTTATTTTTTCAGGCTAAGATTTGGCAAACTAATTTGATCATTATACAAAAAATGATGATGCGTGATACCCGAAATTAGCCCTTATGATTATGTATTAGCCCATATAAAAATCGGTTAAGCACTGTTCATATTGCATTACTAATAATCAATAATAATATACACTGTCAGAACTAATTCTGACAAGCAAATACACTTTGATACTTTGGGGACTTGTATTTTGCTCTTTTACTTCACTGAAATTTTGAACAGGATTTAACTTGACATGTGGCACCACTACATTTACTCAATGGCTAAAATACTTTTTTCACTTAAGCATGGGAATTGAGGCTGCATAGTCTGCTTTCCCTTCAAAAAATAATTAACTTTATTACTTTTTACAAAATGACATAAAAAACAGATTGACAAAGTAGTAGCATTGGAGAATAATTGAATTTTTATCTAGAAAAAACAGCGAAAAGGGACCTTTACATAAAAATAAACTGTGGACGCAGCCTTTTGCGAGGCTTAATTCTCTTAAGATCAGTTGTAATAATGTTTGTGTCACAGCCCATGAACGTTTCGGAGATTGCTTGTTAAATCCTAAGCCAATAAGCCACTTTTCCCTACAAAAACACAACCTACTTCTGTAACATTTATGTGAACTTTAAATAACTAATAAATTATTATATTTTTTTTATTTTAATCGTTTAATCGGCAGTTTTTCTGCTTCCCGGTTTCTTTTCTTAGGTGGCCAACATCGCAGAAATAAATTCAGCTGGTGAAGTTTCACGGTGTTGTGGTCACGGGCGGTGCAGTAGCTTCAGACGCGTTAGTTCAGGTCTCCGCGGTGAGCTGATTATCCCCCGGCGCCACAGCTGTTGGAGTGGAGTCACCTCGGATCACCCAGCGGTAGCAGCGGCCTCCATTTTAACTTCGACACCGAGCCATACCTCACGTGTTCTGGGCTGTCTCTCTCACATGACCCGAGTGTTTGTTCCCGTGATCAGCACTTCCATCTCCGTCTGTGACACCGAATATCACTTTTTATTCCAACACTGATGGATATGCTTGAACAGAGTCTGGACAACGCAAGGTAACTGAAAGTCGGCCAAAATGGCTAACTGAAACAAGCTAGCAACAACATGCTATTTCGGATAGCTAGTTTACGCCGCTAGCAAAGGCCTGACCTAAAAACTGTTAATGTTAAAACGAATTCATGTAAAGACTATAGGTAGTTTGCAAGAGAAGTGGAAGACTTTGCAAGCTGGCTGGCTTAAGGACCGGTGTCGTGAAAAACATGATCGTAATCAGGTAATGACAGTAAAACCGCGAAGTTAGCTTAGGCTAGCTATTAAAAACACAAACGACTGTGTTGTCAAACTCTGCAACTGCAGGTAATCTGAGGACATGAGCATTGTTGTGTTTTACATTGGGATTGTTTGGTTGTTTGAGGGGCTTCTTGCAAAGTTTTCCACCAGTTGAGGTAAAATTAGAGAGTCATTAGCAACATTTATTAAATTCAAAATACGCGTAACGTTTGCCGGTTGCGTATTTTTTTTAACAGTTATTTGTGCATTTGATTCACAGCCAAGAAAAACAAGAAGAAGAGATTGTCCAGATATCAGAAGGTAATTATTTATTTATCAAGCGGTCACTGACAACATCTTATACCTCTACAGCAGTGATGTGTACTTTTCGTAAAATAGACCAAAGCAATAATGGTAATTAGTTGGATTCACCACACTAAAAATGTTTTTTTTATCGGTGGGCTAAGGTTATAAAACATAGCGTGTTTTTAATTTTCCCTGTAGCCTCAAACAGGCATTACATGTTTGTTTTTCTGCTGCAGCACTCGGGGCTTGTTAAGTGTCTGTAATTGTTATCCTCTCTTTTTCCATTCACACAACTTGCTTTTCTTTTCTGTCCTCTTTTCCCCTGGAGACGGAACAGGAGAAGAGCAGACAGCTGTTACAATAGCCAGTGTTCAGCAGGCTGCAGCATTTGGAGACCATAACATACAATATCAGTTCCGCACTGAGGGTGGTCAGGTAAGAATCTTACAGCACTTGGTTGTTGTTGATGTTTTTAGTCCCCTTTTAAGAAATGAAACCTGCCATTAGCGCCCTCTATAACACACTGGCCTAGAGTTTTAGACTAAGAATGCATCTTTTCAACACTCAAAAGAGAAGACACCCAAGCTATTATCCGTGCCATTTTGAATACATCTGCAAGGAGTTTTTCTGACCGACTAAAAGAGACATAACTAGCAACTGACAGCTTCGTATTATGTTTCCATAAATGTGGTTGAAGAGATTTGGTTGCATGTTTTGAGAATTGTGATGGTGAGAGATAATGTTCATCAGTCAGCAACATTTCTCACCGCAGGCACTCTTTGTGACTTAGGCTTTTTCATACTGTGTATTTTGGTGGTAGCATTGTTGCCTTGCTGTAAGTTAAAGCTCCATTTTCTTTGTGAGCTATTGTTTGTTTTCTCCGGATGTGTCAGCTCTCCTCCCTATTCCAAAGACAAGTGAGGTGGATAACAGGCTCTAATTCGCCTGAAGGTATGAATGTGTGGTTTTCTGTTACTAGTCCCGTGATTGACTAGTGACCTTCGTCAAGACTGTTTCCTTGCCGTCTCTTAATGTGGTTTTCAGCTGTGGTCAACAATAGACAATGGAGCCGTAATTTAAAATAAATAAATGAGAAAAAGCACTCTGACATTACAGAGGGTTTATCCTTACTCAGATGATTTACACTGGAAAGAATTGGGTTGATGATCCATGTGGCTCATTTGGTGTAAACAAGGCTAGTGTGAGCAATCATGTGATTCCTGTCTGGTCCAGGATTGGCATGGGGCTGCTGTCACATGTCAGTCAGGAGGAGAGTCACATGATGGTGGAATACAAATACTGATTCTTGCAGCAAACACAAGCTCATTTTCTCGACTTGTTTTCAAATTGAATCAAGCACATTCTAAAGCGTAAGTGTATTAAATCCAACACAATACGCTTGCACTTCAGAATGTGCCTCAAGTGAGATCAGCTCACAACTGAGATCAGGACTATAATGTAAGGTCTTGGGCTCGGCTGAACTGAAGCGTAGCTATGATAAACAAATCTACAAGTCAGGTAAGTTTTGAACGGCATGGTACACCTGTAATGGCTCTACTGTTTATTTCCATGAAAACAGATTGGACGATGAGTGATTCACCTGTGTTTTTCTCTTGACCTTGCAGGTGACGTATCGTGTTGTTCAGGTGACTGATCAGCAACTTGAAGGAAGAGATGATGGGGGAGGAGCAGTGAGTGTCGTCTCCACAGCTGCATTTACTGGTGCTCCTCAGGCCGTGGCTCAGGTACTTAATTTTCCCCTTTTTCTATTAAATGTAGTGAACTTGTCGGTAAAAAGGACTATTTTCAAAGTCTGGAAGAAACGCCACATATTTGGACATATTTGAGCTTTTATCATGCAAACAGATTAATTCTGCTAATGAGTATTGTCTTGTTAATGTTGTCCAAACATTATTAGAGACGTGTTTAAAAAGACATACCATTGTACTGGGTGACATGTTACTCCGTTGGGATTAAAGCTGTAAGTGAATGTAAGTCCCCTGAGCTTGTCAAAAGCAAAGCAGTATAAATGATGAAGCATGTGCCTGAGCATGACTTCTGCCAGACACAGAGCTACTCACAGTGATTTAAAAACGCAGCTGCAGGATTGTCTCATAATAAAACGATACAATGGCAATGTTCATAGCTAAAACCAGAGCCTGATTTCGGTTAAAAACATATTTTCCCAGCAAGAAAACACTACATTTGTGTTAATTTGAAGTATGCTGATGGTTTTACTGACCCTGCTGTTTTCTTTGCTAACAAGATCACTTCTCCTTCTTGTTCCTCCCTCTATCCGCGCTGTCAAACGGCACTGTGTCGCTAGGGGGTCTAGAGGGGATACCAGTATTGAGTCTGACAGAGACTGAGGTGTGCGTTTACCTGCTGTGACTGCTCCATTGCTACTTGTTCAAGCTCTGCTCTGTCTCTCTTATCTGTCACAGGCTGTGATCCAAAACCCTTTCAGTAATGGAGGAAGCCCAGCAGGAGAGGCTGTGGGAGGGGAGACGCGCTTCGCTTACTTCCCCGCAACTGCGGTGAGCGATGGGACTGTGTCCGTGCAGGCCGCCACGGACCCCACACTCACACAGGCAGGGGGTGAGTCAGCTCTCATACTTAATTTGGGTTAAATTTTACCAGAGGGCTACTGGGCTAATTTAGTCATTACTTTAAATAAAAAATAGGGGTATACTGAGGAGTACCACGATGAAAAGACAGTCGCCCTTTTTTCAGTAGCTGTAAATGAACCATGATCTCTACAGCTTTGTGTAATGTGAAAGAAAGTAGGGCCATACAAAGTGCTGTAGATTATAATGATGTTGCCATTTCTGCTGGATATTGCCACTAAAATGATGTGAAATCCAGTCAGTGAAGGTGCTTAGGAGGCATTTTTGCATTTCTTACACATTAAAATCAGATGGATGCAATAAAGTCACTATTGACGCATCCTGGGGGTGTATTTCTTTCTTTTTTTTTTTTTACAGATGATTCCACATTTTGAACAACAAATCTATTTTCAGATCATAGATATAGAAAACAAAAAGAATCTCTGTAGAAAAAAAAGACACCAAACCTCTGTTCATAGTCTCAATAAGTCTCAAGGCTTCATACTTCTTATTGGTCAAAGCTCACGTGGCCTCTGTTAGGAATGATGACTCTGATGGTTACTTAATTCACTAATTTTGTTGATGACCAAACAATATCAGAGATTAAAATAAAGTTAGTCATTCTGGTCATATTTACTGCGTGTTTCATGTCACATGTCCAATCATTCTGCTTCTCTTCCTCTTTACTGTCATATGTTGTCATCTGGCTGCATGAGCTGTCCTTGTGGTTACATGGTGTTGATCTCGAAGAGACTGGGTCTCTATATGCATGTCAGTGTGTGTGTGGTTGGGGCAAAGAAGAGCAAAGTGTAGTGCTCTGGCTCTGTTATACACAAGCTGCATCTGCTTTATCTAGTATTCTGTTGCCAGAACACTAGTTGGCAGTTTAAGGAGTGGATTATCAGTGTTCTCTGATGGTTTCAGAGGTGGAGTGTAGTTTCCGGACAAGTGATTACAGGGAGAGCTTGTAAGTCAGCGCCCAGTGTTTCTGCTGGTGTGTGTGCTTTCTGCCCTTCTGTTGCCCCAGACTACAGGCTCTGCACGGGCTATCTGTATACAAGTCTGAATCTGTGACGAATGATTATTTCCATAACCAAAAAAAACCCCTGTTAATTATGTTCTTGATTAATCCTTTTGTTTTTCCTAATTTTGAAAACGGAAAAAGCGACATGAACATTTTTAGAGCTTACATGATGTCTTTGATTTGCTTGTTTTGTCCGACCAACAGTCCAGAAGCCAGAGATATGTAATCATTAATCAGTTCTCAATATAGTTAATAGTTAATAGTTGTAGATTAATTTATTGCTTGATGGATACTAAACGTATCAACTCATTGCAGCTCTGTATGGGGCTCAGACAGGGTAAAGCAGAGCTGCCCACAAAACAAATGTAGCTTATAATAGCTAACAAATGATGTTTCTCGCATGTTTGTGGAGGTAATGCTTCAGAAATTTCATCTAAGTACCAGCACATAACACAATAAAATTTTATAGTAATACACCATCTGCCGGGCCTGTTAGTTATTAAGCTCATGTCTTTAAATTTTAGCAAGATGAAACTGGCTCATAAACCAGGAACATTTTTCCCAGCTGAACATTACAGCTCAGTCATGCTCTGACAAGAACAATACTCAGGCACGAATTCGGGTCATACAAAGTCATTGAGCTTCTTCAGTAAGGAAGCCATCCCTGAATCCGTGGGTTCAGCAAGCCTTTTTGAATGCCTCCGTCCCAGCCAGTGCTGTGACTGGAGACGTT
>JAQNCA010000030.1:5482195-5498544 GCA_029783725.1 Acanthurus tractus
TGTGTGTGTGTGTGTGTGTGTTTGTATTTGAGTGGCGCTGTGTGTATGCGGGCCCTCATGAGTGTACTGTATAAATGTCACAGGATCATCTCTTTGTGGATGCAGCTGAGTAAGTATAGCTCAGAAAAAATCAATTTTTGTTTCCCATAAGGGTAACATAAAACTACATAACATTTTTGTTTTATTTATTTATTTCCAAATGTGTTCGCAAAGCTTCAGACTTAAAGCGCAGCCTGCAAATCGTGTGGCATTTTCTCCGCCGAATAATGCAATTTAAATAAAACTGCAATCCATGTGGACAGAGCTCTTTCTGCGCTCTATCATTATCTTTAGCGTGCAAGTGCTCAGCAGCCGCTTTAATAAAACAAAAAAAAAGTGATTTTCTTTGCCATGAAACCTGTTTTGTGTTGGGGGGGGAAAAAAAAAGATTTTATAGCGGAGGATTTTGTTTCTTTTGATTATGAGGCTTTGTGAAACAAACAGAACAATTCAGCGTTGTTATATGAAGACTGCAGTGACACAAAATGATGTTTGGATGGTTTTTTTTTCCCCTCAAATGTTGAAACCAAACATGAAGCCTGCTGGACCTTTTCCTCCTGCTTTCCCCTCCACCAGTGTCCCTTCGCTTTTCTCCTTAACTAACTACCCCTTTCGCCTCTCCTCTCCACCCTGCTCCACCTCCCTCACTATCCCTGCACCCCCCCCCTTGTTCAATCTCCGCACTGTCAGTTTGTTGCTCTCGCTTCTCCTTCAGTCATTGATCACGGTGGCAATAGCACAGTGTTTGCCATTCTGGAAATGTGTGTCTTGGCGGGGAGGGGAAAGGAGATCAAACACTTTAATTACCGCAGGCTTGTAGGTGGTGCCAGCTACAGGCAGCAGTCATGTAACAAGGACAGGTAGAAGAGAAACGCCCGACGAACATGAAAGCATCAGAGCAAAAAAAAAGATGCACTCTCTCACGGCTGAACACATACATCGAGAAATATCATAAATACCTCGCTGTTTTCAAGCTCATGCATCCTGCTGACATAGATGAGCCTTGAATGTCTGTGCTGGGTGGGGAAAAATAAACCTGCTGCACATATTTGTAGGAGAGGATCTCAGTCAATCCCATGTTCGGACACCGTGAACGCGTCAATATGCGTAAACAGACCGACCCAGCATGTGTATACTGTGGGTGAACGTATGCACATCATCATAAATCATATCTCCACTTCTTAACCAGCCTGCTCAGCCAATCTTTCACTAAAAAAAAAATCCAACATCCTGTTCAACCTAAAAAACCTACTGTCATTTAGTTTTTTATCGCTCCGCCGACTCATTTTGCAGGACCTGCACTGATCCTGCAGAGAGGTACATGGAGAGGAGGGAAAAAAGGCTGACACAGACTAGCACTGTGATTGATGCCCTGTCTCTCCCATCCCTGCACCGATTCAGGGCTTCAGGCATTGTGGGAACCGGCTCTATACTTCACTGGGTTTTTTTTTTTTTTTTATTCCAACAAGGTAGCGCCTCCCTGTCATTCAGGATCCCGTCTCGGCTGCACACGGTGTCAGCCGGCTGAGAGTCACCTGGACCCAGAAATCGCTAATTAGAAGTGGGCTAATTAGTTAAAGGCGGGTCAAAGGTCAAGAGGAAGTGTTGTGTGAGCCTCTAAAAGTCACACAGGAGCATTCATGGGAACATAGTAATTGAGAAAGAGGGAGATAAAAAAAAAAAGGGAGATATTTTTTTCCCATTTCTAACAGATAGGATCAAAGAACAGGTAAATCATGAAAAGTCAATTACTTTAACATTAACACACAAAGGGAGCAAGATAAAGTATAAGCATTCCAATTACGCCGGCGACACAAAGCCTTTCGCTGGTGGGACTCTGTTATAATTGTTCAGGTTGCTTTGTTTGTGGGTTTCCGGCTTAATGAGCAAATTATCTCCATGCTGATTTTTTTTTTTTTTTTTTTTAGTTTGGTTTGAGCGATGATGTGTTTTCGTTTGTCCCCAGGAAAAAAAAAAAAAAAAAAAAAAAATGGAAGAAAGTGGCCAAATGTAATCAAGGAGCCCAATTCTATCTCATTGTTTGTGAACATAATTTATATTTCCATTGAGATCCCTCACAAGGGGGATGTCGTCCCTCTAAGGCCACGATGAAACAGAAGAGATAATTAAAGAGATATGTGAAATAATACAGGTAAAGAGATGATTGCATTCTCCTGCTGTTTTATCATTTCTTTCTCTGCACTGTATTTTTTTTATCTGCTTAAATGCAGTGCTTCTAGCGGTCCCACAGGGACTGCCAAAAACATATCAGCTTTATGGGTGTTTGGTCTGTCTCACACCACAGAAATGGATTTTGTTTTTCATTAAGAGGTGAGGTCTTTGATTTGGTGGATCAATTTTTCAGAAGTGTTTTTCTTTGATAAACAAGGGCCTTTTCCTCACTGGGTGAGTGCAGGCGCCGGCTTGGACTCAACCCAGTGCAGGTTAGAACAGGAGCAGTCAAAAAAATTTATGGAGAGAATAGAGACAGAGAAAGAGAGAGAGATAGGGTGTATATGCGCATATGTGTGTGTGTTTGTGTGTGTGTTTGTTTGGTGATGGGGGAGGGCGGGAGAGGAACAGATGAAGATGGAGGCAGCAGCAATGAAGAGAGGAGAATAAATATTTATGTCCTGTAATGTTTCTGCATGACAGATTCTATATTATATTTGAATGTGGGGCTACACCTCAACCATGAGAAATGTGCTGGCAATGAATTGCACACGGCGCCAATAAAACACTTTGGGGGATTTGGGGGAAAAAAGAATAGAGGGGAGGGTAAACAGATAGAGCGTTTGTGCTGGGGAAGAAGGAGGGAGGAAGCCGTGAAAGATGAGAGAGTGGAGAAGAAAAAAGAAACAAGAAAAGAAGAGGAAGGAAAAAAGAGGGGGGGGGGGCTGATATGAAAGAGGAAGCAGAGGGAGGAGATACAAACAAAGCAGCCACAGACAGAAATTGACATCACAGGTAACGACGGCGAATGGGACAGCGCACATCAAGCAGATCGAGATAGTGTACACAGGGAGAGATGGCAAAAAGAATGAAAGCGAGAGATTTGTGGCCTGCGGAGGGGAGGGCAGGGAATGAATAGAGCCTTCGGGGGGGGGGTGTGGGGGGGCCCACTGGAGTGTGTCCCGGAGATGTGTGTGACTGGGTCAGGGAGACGAGTGGGCTGTGGGATGCATTCAGGGTCCACAGGCCGAGCTGAGGAGAAAGGCAAGGGGACGGATAAGGCCCATTAACTCAGTGATAGTAGCTAACCAGGATCACCCAGGGAGGGGCGGCGGTGGCGGCGGCGGCTGTGGCGTTGGCGGTTCAGATCTGCAGTGATGGAAGAGAGGAAGCGGGATGTTTTACGTGGTTATCTGCAAAAGATCTTCAGTGGTTTTTTTTTTTAGATTTATGCGCTGTCATCTTTTGGTGATGAATGGTCTCGGCTGTGCCGTTTTGCACCGCACTTACATCAATTTAAGACCTAAGCTGTAATTTCTTCTTCTTTTTTTTTTTTAACCATATAATTAGAACGGTATTTACTTACATGGCTGAGGTTTTAAACTAGACAAGATAAATCATAATTACAAGTGCAGGTCTGCTTGAATATTTTAGTAAAACTAAAAACTAAGTGTTGCTTTATGGCTTGAAGATTTCTTAAGCTAAAATAAACTATTTTTAAAAACCAAAATAGAAAAATTCAATAAGTCTTCCACATGAAAGGACAAATTATGTTTTCCATCTTCGACCTCTTGCAACCCTAAATGAAGCATTTTTTCCGATCTCACGCCCCTCCATCAGCAGGAACGCATTAAATTAGTATATTTAATAATGCTAACATGCTGTGCTTGAGGTTTGGATAAAAAGACTTGATTGGGTTCAGGGAAAACTCAGAGGAAATCACTGTAATTCATATCAAAATGCCTAATTCCTTATGATTCGTGAAGCTTTGTCATAATAGTTACATTAATAAACACATGTGGTCAAGAGTTTGAAACAGTTGAAGCGGAGGTTTGAAGAAAAAAACAGGAAATGAGCAGCAGTCTCTCTCGTTAAACTCTCATGTTCTGTCGACCCTTTCTCTCCACATGGACAGTGTTGCTGTACAATAACATCGCCTCACTTCCTTTCTTTCCTTTTTTTTTTAACCAAACCTTCTAATTACTGAGGCCTTCGGGGGCTTTGTCACTTGAAGGCAAACATATGTTATTACGGCGTGCTCGATGGAGCCGCTGACGTTGTGCTCTTATCGGGAGAACGGTCTCGGAAAATGTTGTCACACTGCTGAACAAAAGGCTGTTTATCTTCGCTCATGAAACGTTGAGGGTTTCAAAATATACGTGTTCACAAGACGGAAAGAAAATTGTAAATGCAAACAAGTGATGAGCAAACTTTCCCCCCCCTTTTTTTTGTCTCAGAGGTCAAAAAAGTTCATACCACCTCCATCACCCAACTAACTTTGATAAAAAAAAAAATAACAAGGACTTTTTAAAGCTGTGCCAAGTTGATTATATTTTGAAATAAAGGTCTTCAAGATAACATCGGTAGAGTCTTGTTTGTTTACTTTCCCACCTTGAAGGTCATCCGAAGCGTTCATGAGCTGGTTAGAAGGTAGATGACAAGAGAGAAGGTTCACACATTCATTCAGATTCATTTTTTTCCACATAAAATCATCACAGATTATTGTTTTGCAGCCTGGAGTGATTCTCAGTTTAAGGGCTGACACGGAACAATTTGACATCATTTTATGTTAACGTGCAGAGACACAAGAGCTACAGGAATCGGCACACGTTCCAAAATCAGATAATAATTGGAGAAAGTATGCACAAAGACAAAATGAAATATGTAACAAAGCCGGGGCACCCCTGTAACAAAGACAGACTGAATGAGGCAAAAAGTCCTTTTCACACAGGAAAAGGTTTTCTCAGGCGTGTTGAGTGATTTGTAATAATTGCAGAACTCGATGATAGTTTTAATCCACAGGGAATCTGCGGGGAATTTCCTGTTTCAGTCTCTTTCTGTGTCATGAAAAATGAAAGCAGCAAGTGCTGGAATCAACGCAGGGAGGCTCTAATAGGTTCTTGACCGGAAAATCTAGATTGTGCTAAGCTGAATCAGGATACGACAAAAAGCAAAATCCTAAAAATCCTTAAATATTTAGTGTTATAAATGTCTTTTTGATTATAACACCGGAACAAATGTCTTGCTACAATGTGAAACTGTGGTTTTAAGTTGTAATTTCAACTAAAAAAAATCCCACAAACGGTCAGAAACATCTGCGGCGCTCGGCCTCTTTCAGCTCTCTGTTTTGGTTTCGCCGGTCCACATTGTGGAGTCACCGCGGCTCGAGCCGACCCCCACATATTAAACCCCGGGCAGCTGCTCTCAGCTCTCATGCACACACAAGCTGATTGTAGGCTTCCTGCCCAGCGTGAAATGGTGGAAAGCCAGAGTAACAGAGTGGCTGTTGAACACAGTCAAACATCCAGGAAGCCAGAGAGCCAGATGTTTTTTCTGAGGAGCTGGCGGACGAGACTGTGGAGAAAGCGCCAGTGAATGTTGGATTTCATTCAACAGGTGGTGGGAGAGAGAGGCCCAGTTAAATGCCTGTGTTGCTCTGTTTCTTCTCGATGTGTAAGTAATGTTTGGAAATTGTTTGCTAACACATTAGCCTGGTGAAAAATTGACAGCTTGTTAAAAAAAAATAAAAATAAAAAAAATGTTGCTCGGAGTTGTCTTGTCTTTGTACCTGCTGGTGATTTTTTTTTTAATGCAGCTTTAATTCGAGTTCCCAACATTAAATTTCTCAACAAAACACAGAGATTGGACGATAATACACACATTGTAGTCTGCGAACAAATCCACCTCTAGCGTTTTTCTTCGTGTATGCAAATGGACAATCTCACTTTGGTCTAAAACTTTGCCTCTGATGTCCACATTGCAGCCCTGGACTGTATGCACATGAGTGTGCCCATGCACTTTAATGCCATACAGTGCTGAGAGGAAGCACTGGTGTGTGACAGAATTGCCTGACGGATGGCGATGTGCTAGCAGGCCGTATCAATGGAAGTGTCTTCCTTGCTTCCCCTAAATGCGCCCAGACAGAGACAAAGACGGAGGCTGCCGACTGAATCCCTGAAATGGACAGCCGTGGGACGCTGAGTGAAAGTCAAACAGTTAAGTGCAGAGTAGTTAGGGGCTGGATCTCCGTCTGCCCGGTCCATTAAAGGAGAGTCGAGCAGGTGAGTGCTGCAGTGGTGCAGCGGCTGGCATATGCCAAGCTGGAGAGGTGAGACTGGCACGGCAGACTCCCCGCCATCAGTGTCATCTGTCAGCATCGTGGAGCTTCCTGGTGTATTTGTGTGTGAGTGTGTGTGTGTGTGTGTGTGTGGAAGTGCTCAGCAGGGTAAGAAGAGAGAGGAGGAAGATGAGGGAGAAGGAAGAGGGCAGGGCAGAGTTTAGAGACAGTAGTTCAGAGACAGAGCAGGGAGACACATGGCTCACGGTATTGACGAAAGGCAGACTGAAATAATTGATAATCCGGGGCTGACGTTTCTGACACAACCTGCAAACAGGTGAGGAGGATGGAGGAAGTGTAGACTGTAAAAACCTGCTTATAGACGAACACTGTTTTTCAACCAGAACATGCTTTCTAGTATTTGTATTAAATGACTTATGTTACATCAGAAAGCAGAGAAACCGACATAGAAAACAGTCATTGTCACGGCGATTCAAGGTGAAAAATTTCCACTCTGCGGCTCAGTGCGGCCCTGACTTACTGCGTGATGCCTGAACGCATCTGACCCACCCAACCTCTTCTTCTTCACTCCCTTCAAGAAGCTAAAACTGAAGCATGATGCGCACTGCAAACACAACTTCATCGATGATAATGTTCTGTATCTGACGAATGAATAAACAGGCTGTTCGCTAACAAGTTAGGTTTCCCTCAAGTTACCTAAATATTGGCATTTGCAGGTTTTATAACTGGCTTGGTTATGCAAAGGCTTGGTGTGTGTGTGTGTGTGTGTGTGTGTGTGAAGAGATGCATTCAATAAAGAACGAAGGATGATTGTGTGAAAACATCCATAGGTTGCAGAGTTTCGTTTGCTCACACCTCAAAAATACAGCTGGAAAAATGTTTTTTTCAAAAAAACGTTCCCCACCCATTTGGAAGCAGAATCTTCACTTACTTGATGTTCAGCAGTTCGCAAGTCTAACAAAAAGTTATTGTCACTAAATCTGCATTATTCTGTCATCAGCAGAAGCTTCCCTTTCAGGAGGTGAAATAAAGCTGCCTGATAAAAAGAAGAAGTGCATTCAGCGGAGCAGAACATCAAGAAATGACACACACTCGAGCACAGAGGTACTACGCTTTATCATTCAAGTAATGCGAGCAATTTCCCATTTTATTTGTTCTTTTCTTTTTTTTTTTTTTTTTGGATGACAACCCTCAAAGCCGGGGCCCCTCACATGACACACAGTCTTTTTCAGCCCATAACACCTTATAACCCCCTCTTGAGTTCCAATTTATTATCCAGCGGCAGAATGAATAGACGTTCAGGGACTTACAACCTATATCATGCTCCCTTTCTTCCTTTTGTAATCAAGGTAAAAAGGAGATGGCTCAGCAATGAGGCACTAAAAACCAATCCCGGCTTAATGTGAGCCCTACATGCATGGAAGCATCGCCACATTCGTTGTAGCCGTCGGTGTTTCGGGTCTATCCTTGCACGGGCCTTTTTTTTGTTTTTTTTTTAAAGTGAACTCGATAATGAAAAGCTTTTTTTTGTTGTTTTTTGACCTCAGTTTTGAATCTGTTTCCCAATTAACCTCAAATGCTTCAAAACAGACAGCGACAAGAGTTTGTGAGTTACAAAATGCATGGACGTCCGGTCCAATAAGTCACTTTTTACCACAGTACGTAGCAGTTCGGAGAGTTCGTCCATCAAAGATGCTATTAAAACTGCCCCCTCCCAGTTTTGTAAAGACCTCTCTTCACCTCCATCACTGCGCTCTGAGACATTTTGTTCTGACCACAGAAGCCTCTGTTTCTCGTATCTGTCCGCCTATTTTCTCTTTTTTCGTTTAACTTCTTAACTCCTCTTTCGCCGCCAGGCACAGTATGTCATCGCACCGGAGCGAGTATTGCTGACAGGGTGCGACGATTAGGCGGGAATGCACAATGGCCTCGCAGGTCACTTTTATTTGATATTAAGCCGAGATCACGGCGAAAATATTCTGCACAGGTGTTAATATGTGTCACCGGCGTCGTCACTGCTGAGCTTTAGTCAAATCTCCCGAGCTTAAGATAAATCAGTCTGCCAATAGCCAGATGAGCTGAACGCTTATTCCAAAATTACCTGCTCCGCTTTCCACCTTCCCCAAAGCTCTCCTGTTGTGCTTTGAAATGATCTCTTTGGATTTTGACGTGCGTCTTCATATAACATCTGACAACATGGCACTGTTTCATTGCTTCTGCTTGGAAGTAAAATCCACTTTCTTGGTGTTTAAAATAACGTGTGACTAAAAGGAGACATATCACTTATATTTGAGCCAGTGGCCACATGAGCAGGCAGAGGAGGGATGGTTATTAACTGTTCCATCTGGGATTTAAGCGGCAATGCTTGTGATTTGAATCACTAGGTGGCACATAAAATGCATATGTTACAAGATCGTTTCCTTTCCTGGTAATTTTTAACACCTGGAGCACATCTGGAGAAACAGAAAATTCTAGTTAGACCCACCGTCTCTGTATGTTTTGAGAAAAACTGCAGCACAAAGTGAGCAGAAGCTGCCAGTCAGCAGATGTTAAAAATGCCTCAGTGGAAATGAAACAGCTTGTTTTAACCAGTGCTAATGTTAGCATGCTAAGATAACTGTTCCAAGTGGAGACTAGCATGACTAGCATGCTAGCTTCCATCTGTAAGTAGAATACAGACTTAATAACATGAAGGGATCAAACAAAAATTTAATATATTTTAAAGAGGTAGACTTTTAAAACTGTTACATGACCAACATTGAGTCTATTGAAAAGAGAAGGAAATCAGCGGTGCCCCTTAGAGGTAACCAGCTAGCTGAAAAGAAGCTAAACCCATATTTTACAGACAAGTAAAATATATTAAAAAAATGAAACCATCTTTGCCTGAGCAGACTGAGGCTGCACACTTATCATGACAAGGAGACAGAATTACCGGGGAACTGTGCATAGCAAAGAAATACATCCCACTTGGATGGAGCACCAGCCGTGCATCTTGAAGCTAAGCTTTTGGAAGCAGCCACCCAGAAGTGTTGCCTGAAGCTAGAATTATACGGCTCCACTCTCACAGTCAATCTTTAACTGCGGGGAAATGGGCACTTGGCCCCCTTAAGCAGGCTCAGCATCTGACACCTGCTGCAGTCTTGGGTTACAGGTGTATGTTGTCCCTTCAGGCCCTTAGTTAGCAGCTCAAACCGTCTTCCAGGCGTGAGGGGCCTGGAAGAGACACGGATAAAGCGAGGATGTCAGGAGTTATCTGATGAACTGAAGGTGGTGGAGGAAACATGTCATAAGATTTGTGGTTGTTGGTTGCATTTGACTCACAGTGCAGTTTCTCGCAAGCTGAGAAATAATAGCTATTTGGAAAAGATATCTCTCAATTATGATCCTTAACAGCACTCTCTTATTCGGTGATGAGCGACTTCATTGCAGTGTATCCTGGAAGTGTATATATAAGCATTTAGATCATCGGATATCTGTCAATGCAATCAGCGGAGCACTGTGACGAACTCAATACCTTCAAAAGAACTTATCACATGGCAGAACCTTGAGTGAATTCTTTCAAGGCATATTTTTTCATTGCCTGCCTTCACTGTGAGGAGCTTTTCACAGCGAGCGTTAAGTGCTTGGGACTGAACATGAGGGCCATCATTCACCGACGCCTTCTGCCGGAGCCACTTTTTTTTACGATCCTCTTTTGGGTACAGAGTCAAATACTAAGCAGTGTTTTTAGAGTGTCAAGGCCCTGTGTCGTGATGCTTCAAAGACAAAGACCAAGAGACGTCCTGGAGAAGTCAGTTCCTCCGCTATTATTCAGTCAGTCGGTAGACGGTGCCGCGAAGCGTTTCTGCTGCGGCAGGAGTTTTCTGAAAGCACAGAGGGAGGAAGAGGACACAGAACAAGATCACTGAACAGCTTCTACTTTCCCAGGGAGGAGTTTTCCAAAGGTCACAGTACCCATTCACACACCAATTTACATTGATCAGCACTCCCCGTAGTTGTTTATGCACCAGGAGTTTTGCCCAGAAATCCTGCCATAAATCAACCACGGCCTGAATCCAACATCAAGAAAAATCTGAAAAGCCCTTTTTCATAGTAACACAGCGGCAACAATAGGTGCAGGAGAAGCTTTTTTTTTTTTTTCTCTCTCTCTTTGTGCTGTTAGACACCATTTGGTTTTCCCTCCCTAAGTTTAGTTTGCATTTGATGTAGATCAAAGCGCAGCACATTTTCACAAAGAGTCAGACTGTGAATCCCAGCGGTCACTTGAAAGCGCCGACAAAATAAATAAATAAAGGGAGAAGATAAATTCCACTTGTCGTGTATTTAATCGGTTCATTTCAATATTGTGGAGCTTTTTTTTTTATACCTAATTGTTATATCAATGTTTGCTAGTTTAGTCGGGTTAAAGTGAATAATTACTGTAATGACTCAATCAGGTTTCACCCTCTGATTTGCTTGGTGAGGCACCTTCGTGTCATTTATTTTACCCGAGTGCATCCTCACTTGTTTTGCCACCATGAGGGATGTTAGACTTTCATGTGCGCCGCAGTCAGCTGAATATATACACACAACTCACACATAAACACATGAATATTAACTGCAAAACAGCAGGTTACTATAACATGGTTAGATTTTTTTCCTGGTGTATTATCACAGGGAAAATAGTACTATAAACCATGTAAAAGATTAACTGTATGAGTTTTAGTGACATGTATAAGTTGCATGTTGGAACCAGTTATTACCTTCCACCCACCCTCCTCATCCATGTGTGTGGGAGAGGCTGCGATGGCTGTGAAGCTCAGTAAAAGTGTAAAAACACCCTTTAAGACTGATGATAATATACTCAAGAAGACATAATTATAAGTATTATATTTCTTTTCTGCCGTATTTTGCTAATAGATTCCACTAAATTTTATAGGCTGGACCTTTAAAGGATAAGTCGGCAATCCTCCCAAACAATAATTTGAGCCCACTAGTGTTGACTGTGCCTGATGCAGCTTATTCAGCTGCCAAAGACCTCCAGAACTGATTACAAGCGCATCAATGAGACTGTTACTCTGGGTGTTTTTGGTTTTTTTCTCTTTATTACCATTAACATGCGCACAGTAGGCTAATTTTTATTTTGAGTCTATTTCACAAACACACTGCTGAGCTGTAAATATTTAGTGAGTTGTATGCGGCTTTAGATAAGCCCAAACAAATGCACTCCTCCATTGAGGTAATGCAGCTGACAAGGCTAAGAGTCCACAGCAACGCCAGAGGCTATAATTGGGCACAGTGGTGCTCTGGGTTTAAAGCTATTGTCAGCATGCTAGCATGCTCATAGTGACAATGCTAATATAAATTCTCATCATCATCATCATCATCAGTGTGTCAGCACGCTAACATTTGCTGACTGGCTTCAAACACAAACTACAACAATGACTCATGGAAATGGCATTAGTTTTTCAGGTAATTGGTCATAAACAAGTAGTAAAAGGTGATTATTGCTCTAGTCAGTGTTTCACCACATTTATTAAATCCATTTTACGGGCATGGCTGAACCAAATTTCTAATATGTCTCAAAATGTGACTCAAAAACTTGTTAAGGTGGCAACAAAGGAAATCAAATGAATCATGAATTATATTAAGATAAATCCTCTGCCAACTGTATTAAATACCTGATTAGAGATTGATTAGCTTCAAGCTAATTGACAGTGAAGATGGACTTTTTTCTTGTCAGTAAGAAAAAATGTAATTATAAAAACCAACATCATGCTTTCACTTTGATTATTTTGCCAATAGAAAACATGATTTCTACAGAAGGTGGCCTTTTATTTTTTCTTAACAGGTGGCCCACCGCCGTGATGCCATAATGGATTATCCTAAAAGGTGATGCAAGTTTGCAAATGCATGATAATGAGATTCACACTGGGTTGCAAATTGGTTTGCTTCAGAAATGTCAGTGAACTACATTATAACAGCTGCTGACTCGTCAGTACGACTCTATCCAACGAGACAAAGCATTCAATCTCAGCATCCAGTTCTGCTCCAAACTGTTTTTCGTGTCATTTGAGTAATGATATTACAGTTTAGAAAGTACAATCTAAAAACTTAGAGCTCTGATTGAAGACGATCGATGTGTGCTGAGCTGAGAGATTCTGAGGGAGGTCAAAACAGATGGAGGAAAAAAGGCTGCGGAGACAGATGATATCAGCTGAGTGATTGAGATGCAGAGCAGCAGAGACAGACAAGTGGAGATGCCGGGTGATGTGCCATTGATTGGCACATCTTGTAAAGCCAGGACAGGCTCTCGCGTCATCAGTGAGGAGTTCGATTCGACGCGTATTGACGAATGCTCCCTTGTGCTTGGAAACGGAGGATGTGTTTAATTAACGGGAGAATCGGGGGTTTAGGTTAAGAGAATTAAGGATGGACAAAAGTGTGACTCTTTTGCACAAACTGCTGAGAAACTTTGGGAGCGTCTTTTTCAAAGTGTGTGATGATCGTACAGAGATGTTTTGCGGCAGTCGTACTTTGATTAATGATTTTAACTGGGAATCAATCCAATGCAAATGCACCAGAACCGTGACATTAACAGCATAACATATCCGGCGTGCGACTGTTTAAATGTGTATTGATGGACCATGGTAAATGGGTTGAGAGACAGCCTGCAAAATGAACGACGGTGCCATAAACAATCAAACATTTAATTGTACATTCCATTCCACTTAGCAACTCGGTTGGCTGAAAAGAATCAATTTTAAAAGCCGCCGCGTTAAGTCTCAGGAGTTTCTGGATAAATTTAATGCGCTGTAAACTTATCACCATCACGCCGAAATACTTCAACTGTGCACAAAAAATGATTGCATTTCTGAAACTTCCTCTCTGTATCTCCCTCACCTCTCCATTCCATCTGTTATTTTCCTTTCTTCCTCTCTCTCCGAGCATCACAAACACGGCAGAAACCTTCTGAGGAAACACAACATGGCACAGATTGATTATGGGTCTCTGCTAATACATCCGAGACCGCCACATTGTACGGATGTTGCCGAGCGTTGAGGGGAAATGGATAAATCTACTACTACGCTCATCTGATTGCACTGCACAAAACAGCTGACTGTAGCGTCTTTTTGCTGAAAATCTGAATTAAAGGGCTGTGTTGTTTATTTTTTATTTTTGTAAATCTGCAAACTTACAAGAATTTTATTTGTGATGATGTGCGTATGTGTTTTATTATTATTATTGTTATTATTATTATCATTTTTTGTCCGTATGCCCGGCTGTCAATCCAAACGCTGCTTATCAAGCCTCTTTCATTTTTTTTCCCCATCAATCAGACATCCAACGCTGCAGTTTCTTCTTCAGGGGAAAATGTTTCCAAGCAACTGCTGCACAAGCTCACTGAGAGACAACTATCAAAGAGACAGAATGAAAAAAACAACTCATTTGTGTGCAGGGCCATTTAGCAGCATCTCTAACAGAGTTTGAGGGTTAACTTGAAGGAATCGATATCTGCCCTCTCCCGTACTTGTATGGTTGTTTGTTATACAATGAAGCGGCACTGAACAAGTGAGTGCGTGTTTAGTGCGCCTTTTGTAGTGCTGAAAGCCTGATTCATCATTCAGGGGATGTTTACAGATTGGAGTTTGAGGACTACAAGCATTTTTTCCAATGTCAGAAGTCATCTCTTTGGTGGGATTAAACAGAGCCAAGAGACATTTTTATAAATATTGGCTCTTATGTGTAAAGCCCCAAGAGGTACTCACATGCGGGCAGTGTCAGAATACTCCAGACCAGGCCCGCTGAGGCTCACACGCCGTCAAAAAGAGCACTCCCACACACTTTTTAATCCAAATATAAGCCAACTAAAAAAAGGATAACCCACCACAAAAATCCAGACATGTTAAGAGACACACACTGCTATCAATCCCAATTTAATGCTCTGAAGTTGACAGCCATTAGCAGCCAGCACTTAAGTTTAATATCCAGTTATTAGCCCGTATAAAAGCCTGAACACAATGCAACTTCTGACAGAAATCCTGAGATGGGAGTAAATGCATCAGAGAGAAGAAATGGAAAGAAAGAGCGACCCAGCCTGCAGACGAGGGCGAGTCGTGCAATGCGAGGTTGACCAGAGGAGACACGGAGGCCGACCCCGAGTCAGCGCTGCAGGTGGATGACGAACATTTATGTGGACTGAACCGTTTTTTTTTTTTTTGCATCGCAGGGAAGGAAAGTAAAATATTTTTTCAACCCCTGTGTTAAATAAACCAGAAAAGAAAGGAAAATAAGATCTTTCATGTTTGTTGTGATGGAGCAAAAGACCTAAAAGCAAAACTTCAGATCAGGCAGATTGAAAAAAGAAAAAAAAAAGACAAAGCAAGTCAGCTTTAATAATCAAACTGAAATCAAGAAAAAAGTAACAAAAACAGAAAATACAAACTGAGACAAAAAAAACATGAGAACAAAATAAAAGAGGCAGATGGAACACAAACAGGAAAACTGAAGAAAAACACAAGAAGCAAACACACAGACGAAACAAAGCACTGAGGAAACAGACGCAGATGAACTGAGGGCTGAAAGACTCAGAAACACAAACTTATAGACATATGATAAAATATGGTGAGAAAATATAGCAGGGAAGCTCAAGAGTAATCATAAAGGGTGAGAAAACACAGGAAGGGCAACAAAGCTCCACACCAGAGGAGAGAAACTACAAAATAAAAGAGAAAACATCTGAATTAAAATCCCAAATTGTGACAATGCCACAAATATTAGATAAAATCTTGTTTTCGGTGCATTTTTGACGCGTCAGTAGAGCTGCTCTTAACAAGTATCTACAATTTTTTATTTCTGCGAGTGGTGAAGGAAAGTGTGTATGGTACTTGAGCAAGCTGTCCTTCTCTTTTGAAACTCTCTCCATGTGTTGCTGCGAAGCACTTGGCAGAACGATAGATTCCTCCTTTCTCTCTGCTCATGCATCTGTTCTTCTAATTTTCAAGGATTACACCGACATTTAGCAAACCTTGTTTACTGCATTTGATCTGAAAAGTTTGTCGCAGGAACGTGGTCACTTGTTCCTTCGTACTTGAGATGTCTGGCTGAAAAAACAGATATTAGTCAGATCAAAAAAAGGCTCATTGCAGCAGCTCAGTTAATATTACCTCACTGCATTAATATTGAACATCTCCATTAAATAACATTTTGTGTGCTTCAATACCAGTGTTACTTTCTGCAATATCTGCAAATGGCTACTATTGTGTGATTAAGGCCAGAAGCAGACTGCGCTTATGGTGAATAAAATATAATTACGGTTCAGGAAGAATAAAGTTGTGTTTAAAAAAAAGTTTCTTGCAGTTCTGGAAACAGGTTTAAAAACAGGTTCATGGCCGTAAAATCAAATACAAGACCACAAGCTGTTTGTTTTCAGTCACTATTTCACTTTAGGTACAGAAAACTGAATGTGAAGCATTAGCTGTGATGTTCTGTTAATAATACTGCTCAATTATATCTCAAGTAATTAAGTTTTAGTGTGGAAGTTGTACAGAGGAAGCTTGTGGAACAGTTTAATCAATCATCTTTAGGGCATATTTTTAACAAATTTTTTGGGATAAATGCCAGGAATTCATAATTTTTCTCCAAAAACTTAGCAAACGTGTCTTAGTGGCATTTAAAAAAGTTGTTTTGAAATATGTGGTCAGATTTATATTTGTTATAGTTTCTCGGGGTGTAAATCCCCAGTTTCATGACGATACGATACTATATTGATTCTTTGGACAACTATACGATATCACAAAGTCTGCAGATTTCGATATTATAATGTGTATGATATTATGTACACATTTATTTGTTACTAGTTATTTGTTAGTTACATTTCACCTAAAGAAAAAAATTTTGATGTTTTGACAATTTTATTGCTGAAACGTTTCAGACATTTGAATAAAAAAAAGAAAAAAGACCTGTGCTGTATTTTGCTGTAAAGTGTCACGTTTTTCATGTTATCATTTAACATTGAGGGTCGAACATAACTAATATACGCACATTTTTGTGGAAAGAAGTCGGTCAGAGGTGTTGAGTA
>JAQNCA010000030.1:5530527-5544324 GCA_029783725.1 Acanthurus tractus
TGGTGGGGGGTGGAGGTAGGTGAGCATGTGTGGAGGTTCAGTGAAAGACAACAGGCATTGTCCCCCACCCCCACCCCAACCCCCCCCCAGGTTGGACCATCTCTTAGCTGTGCAGCTATTTTCTCTGAACTTAAAAGACAACAGTGGATCTCAAAGGCAACACGGGGTTCGTGGATTCCAACCTGCTGCACCTCCGGTTTCACACACACACACTCACACACACTCACACACACACACACACACACACACACACAAACTGACTGCATATGATGGCGTGCTGCATGCAGTGTCTTCAGATTGTTTTGCGGGTGCTATCCTCTGGTCACATTAACTCTGCCAGTCAGCCAGTCAGCCAGGCAGACAGCCCGGGCGGGGACGCAACGGAGAGGACGTTAGAAGCTGTGACAGCAAACTGATATAGACGCCTTTGATCAGGGCAGCTTTGCGGCTCCACACAGCCCTATTTACTCCGGTCTCACTGACACACAGCTGCCCTATTGTCACGAAGCACGGCTAGGCCTCGGGATGCTCTTCCTCACCTCCTCTATGCCCCACTGTTAGTTTGACAAGCTGAAACCAGGCTTGATTTCTCCCACAGCTTGTGTGCCAAAGAATATCTGCAGAACCAAAAAAAAAAAGCCCTACCACCCCACCCCACCCCTCAAAAAAAAATGAACAATTAAAAAGCATTCATGAAAACAGAAGAGCGACAGAGAAAAAAATAAAAAATAAAAAAAACATCCGATCAGCATATTGTGCACCATTACAGTGCACGAATGAGGAAACATGCTTTTCCTAATGAGCTCAGGATAAAATTCCGCACCATGCCATGTTGGCTTTTCATGGCTTGATTTCACATCCATTTTATCCGCCCCCTCACAGCAAATGGGCTTGAGAATTTATGCTTTTCTACAACAGTGGTGCTATCAAAGCGGAAAGCTGCCTTTGGATGGGAGAAGAGATAATAAAAGGGGTGTACGACTGGATCAATACCACAGCACTCGCTCGTGTTCAGCCAACAGCATAAAGGTGTAACAGAGATTGGAGCACTTGAGCCAGATGGCAAGAAGGCATGCTCTTGTAAAAAAAAAAAAAAAAAGGTTTTGTAGCCTTAATTCTGTTTCCATTTCCTGAAAGAGTGATTTAGGAGCACGCGGCCAGGACATCCTTGGCTGTTTTTTTTTTAAAATGACACTGCATTATGTTTACGCTCTGCTGCTGTTTGGTTGAATTTCTTCTTTCTTTCCTTTTTTTTTCTCTCCTCCTCTCGCTTTTGATCTTTTCTTTTTTTTTTTTTTGTTTGCTTTCTTTTCACTTGTGTACGCAGGACACAGACACCAAGGCGGAGCTGGATCACATACAGCTTTGGCTCTCCAAAGCTGATTGAATTCCTAAGCCCATTTCCCTTCAGAAAGGGACGAGAGAAAGCAAAAAAAAAAAAAAATGATGCATCTCCCAGGCGCTCCAAGACTATCTTTTTTGCCTTTTCTTTCTCATTCCAGCTAACTGTGTAACAGGATCCCAAACTCAGATTGAATGATACGACCTTCTTATTCACTTAAGACAAGCAAAGGCCCTTTTTTTCAGCTGCGAGAGCAAAAACAAAACTTTCATTTGATTTTCTCTGCAAACCTAATTTTTTTATTTGAAAAAATGACAAGCTGAGAGAGGGCAGGGGCTTAAGCTATTGATTTCGGAGTATTTCCTTGAGAGGGATGCTTTGCAGGCGTACAAATGAGCACATAATGGTATCCTTGTGATGCATTTTTTATTGGATTACCAGTATCCAGGAAGATGCTTGCTCAATATGTTGGCAGTGCAGTGAGAACAGAGTAAGTGGACATGCTCAGATTGGGATTGATTTGGCAGTTTGCGTCACTGGAGCGCTTGTTACTCACCAGTGTTTCCCTGGCCGCCAAATTATCCTGAAAACCCAAGCAAATTAAGAGCTCCAGTGAGTGTTTGTGCAGCGCCGTCCAACAAATGTGTCATCCATGGTGACTTGTGGTGGAATTTTCAGAGATGTTGTAGTTGCAGCTTGATGGTGAGTCTCTTCCAGGAAGTCTTTTCCACAAGGACTATTAGTCACGCTTATGTTTTTTTTTGTTTTGTGGGGGGGGAGTTTTTTCTCATACAAATGACACACAGGGCAAGTCTGTTTGATATGATTCTTAAGGTGGATTTAGCGCTGCAGCTCAGTGGGAGACCAAAGTCTGTCCGTTGAGTCTTCCTTTGCTGCTAAAAGGGGTCACGGGCATGCCACAGAATGACTCGGGTCCCCCTCGGCTCCCCCTGCGTTTTACCAGGAACAAAACTAAGTGGAAGGAAGAGGAAAAAAATAAAGAGATTGGTGAATAGGGGAGAAAGAAAGACATAGGGAGAATAATGGGAGCATTTGTTGTAATGGAGAAAAGAAGTCATGGCAGTGTCAAGGGAAAACACTTTGCCGATGATAGAAACACTGAAGAGTATTGTTAGCCACAGTAGACAGTCGTGCATATGAGAGTAGGGGTTGGATTGGCTGAGGGGCGGGGGGGGATAATGAGGCGGCCGGGTCGAAAAGACAGCTGGACGTTATTCAGTGAAAAAGAATCAGAGAGGGAGACGAAGAAAAGTTGAGACACAGATACGGACGTGAGCTCGACTCATGTATTATTGCTGACCATATTGATTGAGCTGGAAAGGTAAAAAAAAGAAAAAAACTACTGGCTGTCTTTAAAAGCAAACACTGATGAATGGAGGCCTGAAAATAGTGTTATACAGATGAATTCTCTGCAGCGAACAACATCCTCGAGCTTAGTGAGTGTTTGGAACAGTGTATGTGGTTAATCCTTACTTTTACAACCCTATCAATTCATTTCTTATACTCAGGAAAGTGTGATTTAGCATCAGATGATCGACCAACAGGATGATCTCATCAAAACTCCTGGGAAGGGCGAACTGCGTGTTTACTATCACTGATTGTTTTGGTTTTTTTTTTGAATGACTCATACGAGCAAATACATAATGGTTATTGTCTGTATGACTTTCTCCCCAAAGGCCACAACTTCTCACAGAGGCAATTAGAAATCAACTATAGATGTAGACATTAGTGGGAGTTGCGTGTCTGGTTCCCCCCCCCCCCAGGGGAAAACCACTGTCTGTGACCTTGGGCAAGGTATGCGATTTTCAGTCAGTGAGCATGTGACAAGTGCGGCGATTGCGTCGAACAGAGAGTCTTATCAACGCGGGAGTCATCTCATCAAGCTGACATGCAGATAATAATACGGCTGAAATAAGAGAAAGACAGAACGCTTTGGAAGTGGAAAGCTTTCGGCTCAGCACGTCTGTCTGCAGACGAGCTCTTGCCCTTGGCCCCAGCCATGGTTTAGTGCACGTTTGCACCGGTTGGCTGTGATTGTGTGAGTGCCTGCAACCCCGCCCGCCCGACGGTGTGTTTCGCTTGTGTTTGTGTGCGTGCCTGCGTGAGTCGGCGCGTGACTGTTCTGTGGCTAGAGCCATCCCTCAGGTGTCTGATATCTGATCGCCTGGATTGATCGGTCCAAGGAGAGCATGACATTCAGCTCGTACTATAATGCCGCAAGCTCAGCCAATAAGGCTGTGGAGCAACAGCGGTAGAGCGCTTTGTTACAGAAAGTTAATTAGGCCTGTGCAAACCACACAAGTGAGAGGGGGGGGAAAAAAAGAGAGAAAAGACATGGTAGATACTTTGAGTCGCGCTGATTTCCCTGCAGTGGATGACTGTATGATAGAGCTTTCTACAGCTGGGGGGGAGGGGGTTCCCTCTTTCTGCTGTAAGGCGAGTCTCCGGGGATGCCAGCTCTGTCTTCAGAGGAGACGCAGAGGCTTTTAGTGGGGCTCCAGGCGGCACAGGTGCTGCCCCTGCATGCATTGATCTCTTAGTGCTTTTACTATAGGGAATGTCAACTGTGACAATGGATACAGGCGGGCATGGCTATAAGACACGGTGCATTGTAACCACACAGAGGAGGCTGCACATGGAATACACAGCATCACTGTCAAAACATCTTTATGTCAAACTTCAACCCGTGGAATTCAGAGGTCGACGATGATATTGAATGATTTATTGAAGCGAAATGCATCACCAGGATTGTAAAGTCTATTCCATGATACCAGAAAGACATGATCTCACAAATACTACAGATTTTCTGTAGGTTTCTGTGGTCTCGGAGTAAAATACATCTTTCTACTGGCTTCGTTGTAAGATATTTAAAGAAAAAGTTTGAATATTATTCTTCTTCTTTGCTCTCGACTGGATTAAACACTCTCGAGGAGACCATCTCACATCCTGAACTGCCTCCTTTTATTTATGTATTTTTTCAAATTTTATATACAGCAGTTTCCTCAAGTGTGGGCAGCGTCCCCCTGCTGGGCTTTAGAGGTACCACAGGTGGGCCTCAGTCTGTACTAAAAAAAAAAAATTCTTTCATTTAGCAAATTAATTAGGATATATTTCTTTTCTGAAACAAAAAAAACTCCTTTTCTCTAATTTTTCCAGCTAATTGTCTCTCTTACACCCGTCCTTTCTTCTTATTCAAATGATACATTTTAATCTCAGTGTCTATATTGTCCCCAGAACATTAACTCATACTAAATGTTATGACATGCAACGTGACATTTGCTGTATTTGAGCACAAGGCATAAGCTGTGTTGTATGTACTGAATCTGAATTACACTAAACATGGCCTTACAAGACAGTTCTGGTTTTGTGTGACCACCTCATGTGATATAATGTTCTTTTATGTAAAAGCTGGTGGGATGACAGACCATGCCAAGGCCATTGATTTAATGAATGGGTTCTTCTTATGCGGTCCACAGGGCTGCTTTTTAGCGACAGAGCACTGGAGCACCAGGGCAGCTATCTCCCATTCAGTCAGACTGGTTTTTTTCTTCCTCTATAACATCCCTCTGACAATGTCCTCTCAGTAACAGCCAAGTGGGAAAAGTTCTCCTCTTTGCATACAGAAGACGACTTATGCTCACATAACTTGACACGATGTATAATAATCGTCCTATGGAAAGGTTTTTTTTTTTTTTTTTTTTAATCGGGGGTTTAATTCTATTATAGGAGAATTAATAATGGGAGTTATCGTGAGCTCCAGAGTGGCGCCACAAGTCGCAGTAGATCCCCCTGGATCTAGATCAAGAGTCCTTCCAGTAGAGGATCCCACAAGACATCATTAACATTATCTTGGCTGAGTGGCTGGAGGGACATATTCTGTCTCTAATTCCACGGTAACGTCCTGAGTAATCCCCTGTCACGAAACCCTCTTAAAAAACGTGCAACCAAAGAGCGGTCATTACCGACTAAATGAGGAAACTCAAGGTTAGCAACAGCAGACGAAGGATTTCATAGATAATTGATGAGACGTTATTCGTTTTTTTCTGTTTCTGTGTGGATTCAATCTACTGTCACCATGCCAGCAATAATAATATTTTCTGGCTGGCATTCCCCCCCCCCCCCCGATACGGTTCATCTCTGCTGACATCGTAGTCCACATTGTGCATTCGGCCTGGCCACCAGCCACGGTCATCAGTGGCAGTTATGGCCGTCTTTGATCATCAGCTGGGGGGGCAGAGCCTCACACTTCACAGCACCTGGTTGCCTCACGCCTCCGCATCCCCTGCACCTACCTGTCATTCCCTGCAGTCTGCTGTGTCCTTCCAAACTCCTTTAGCTACCGCTGCTCTGCAAACAGGATGAAGGAGGAGCATGCTTCAGAAAAAAAAAAAACTGTAAATATAGGCCAGTCACACAGACACATGCTGCAAGATTTATTCTGCATATTCATTTCATATTTATTTTCCGGAACGATTTATCTTGAATAAAACCTTATTTATAACCTGTATTTGACCCTTTCTCAGTCACATATTAGTGCATAGTCCTGACCATTCTTTACCTTTATTTGTTATTTGTGACTGGAAGAATGACACCCCCCCCTCCCTCCCAAGAAACATCAGGTTCAGAAAGAGATGAATAATTTGCGGTTAGGCGGACAGCCCATGTCACTGCCGAACATGTGGCCTTGGAGGCTGTCCAGATGATGTAATTGCATGTGTTTTAGTCGCTGCTTGTTTTGCTCGCAAAGATCAAAAGGCCATAACCGACATTTTCTTAATGTGTGTGTGAGTGTGTGTGTGTTTTTTTTGTCCGAGGTCAGTGCTTTTTTTCTTCTCACCAGTCATTTCATGCAGGGCACCTACTAAACCTTTCATAATTTGCTAATGTGGTGCTTTGGTTCTGAGGTCAGCTGTAATAAATGCATTTTCTCTGAGCATTTAGCCTTATCCGGGGTTTTGCACAGAAAGCACTATTAATGCTCCATTCCAATTTGTTTTTGGTAAACACTGTGAAATTGCATGAATCAACAGCTTCACTGTGGACCTGATTTGCATGAGCTTACCTTTTGATACAACATCCTCCCTCTTAAAGTATGTTTTAGTCTGCGCCATCTGGTCCTTAGTTCAGCGCTCTGTAAAGCACTGAATAGTCATTTTCCCACCAAGAATGGAAGGTTTCAATTTTCTTCTCACTATGGGCGTCTGTAGCGTCGCGAGTCAAAACCAGGGTAAATTACATGATGTAGGACTGCATTTCATCTGCTGTACTGAGTAAATGCTAATGACTACTTTGTGGATGGACTAACATCCGTCTTTCCTGCAAATCTCTGATTCGTCTCTTTCAGTTTGTTTGTTTTTTTTGTTTTTTTTTTTTACTGTGAAGAGTGTTTATTTTTCTCATCCCGAAATGCCAGACTTTACAGGCCATAAAGTTCTCTGCTACGTAGCGGTGGCGCTGAATGTATCTCATGTGTATTTTTATCACGCCTTTTGAAAATGGGTGGCTGCCAAGTGGAAGGATAATAAGATGTGGAACGTGCGGGTGAATTTTAAAACAATTCCAATTTTGCCCTCCGTTTCCATTATCATAATCTTCAAAGATGCTTGTCTTGTTCATTTTGCTCATGACCCTGGCAAGTAAGTCATTGAATTTCCTGGAATAACTGCAAATAAGAGAGCCATCATTAAGATCCCCAGCGTGTAGGAGTGATAGGACAGCAGAGACTTAGGATATGAAAGGACATCCAGTTGATGGCTTTGCAAATGATCTGAACTCCACTCATGACATGAATGCAAATCTGTCAAGTTTTCCCTCTTCTTTCTGCAGTGCTGACTGACCTCCATAATTAGATGAGTGCTGAGAGATGTGCTCGGCTTGTGGCGGTGCTGATGTGAGAGAGCGAGTGGAGTGTTTTTGTACATGGTTTAAAAGGTTGTAATACACAGAGCAACTCTGATGGGTAACGTCGTACCTGAGTCGACTCGACACAGGTGTTTCCCATCTCATGAGAATTTTTTTTTTATTGACAGGAAATATTCGACTGCTGTTTTTCATTATTAAGATGTTAGGTTTTTATGGGCTAGTTTGATTCTCCTTGCCAGAGCCTTTCTGCCGTGAAAATGGGCTCTGGTAGGGACGGATAATGTTTTAAAATGTTTCCGTCGCTGCCAACAGTACCTGAGTTTTGCTGCCAAAACTAAAACAACACAAAATGCTTTAAATGTTTTATTAAAAAGCAGCGCTTGGTGGTATTGTGTCAGTAAAATCGTGTCAGTATTTTCAGACTGAATGGTGTAAAGCGGTTTTTATTAAGGCTGTGAATGTTTTGGGAATCTCATGATTCAATTCAGAACAACTCGAGTGAAAAACTTGATTCTTGATTAGACGAATTGAAAAAGAGGCTCATTCTCTTGCTCCAGTTTACTGCGTGCCAGTAGACTATTTCTGTTAAAAATACAGTAAGAAACATAAAGAGGGGCTTAACTAATGAATTGATTACTTTCAGTGCATTTACAGTCTCCTGCCTGTATGAAAATAACTAAACGAGGGTGACTGTTCAGCAGTTTATCTCGGCTGTGATATTCAACATCTAGGACAATATCAAGGCTTTTATTGAGATAAATGTATTTTTGACAAGTCTGATCTTAATTAGAGAACCCTCTATTAAATGAATAAGCAGGATTAATAATTTCGTTCAAAACTGGATTTAGATGCATTTCAGTTGTTCGCAGAGCTTTTGATTGGGAGCCTAAGACACATTTGTCATCAGTATTTAGGAGTGTTTTTGCACAGTGTAACATATTTGTTAGGGGCTGTGTAGAATCTAAGGCAAAAATTTAGAGGCAAAAGTGGTGAAGTTGCTGTGAGATGAACTTGATGAATATTCTGAAAACAGAGCGGCAACAGAAAATCACTGAGCAAAGTTCCAGCAAGCTCAAGAATTGATGCAGAAAAACAGACAAGATCAGTGAGGGCATCTATGAAGACAAACAGAGAGCTGGTGTTGGTTGGCAGGTAGATGTACTGAGTGGAGCTGATGGGAGACAGGTGTGGCTTGATGAAGGAATGAGGATCAGGTGTGTGAGGGGATTCTGTGACTGGGAAAAGGCTGAGAGCATCTGTTGGACAGGTGGAAAAAATAAGGACTAGGAGAATAATGGCGAACAGGAGCTGCAGTTTAGTGCGAGTTCAGTGCAGTTGGAAAGAAAAATAAATGCACATTGATTTATTTTTTTTTTTAGGCTGTCGAGCCAGAGTGTCAAAAAACACATGGATTTTTTTCTGCTTGGGTCTGACTGATGGATCATATTGCTCACTAGAAGCTTTTACATTAAAAAAAAAAAAAGTGAAATATTTTAAAAATATTTCTGCATTACACAATGTGCACACTGAACAAAAAATACTTTCCAAAAAGTCAAAAGGTCACAACGAGCATTGACTTGTAAATCACCTTTTATGCTGTAAAATTGGAAATAGAAAATAAATGGAATAAAAAAAATGATTAAAACTTGGGCATAAGAAGGAGGGTTTTAATTAATTCCACCTTAGCTATACTCAAACATTCAGAGCCTCGAGCGTTTATGTAGCCTATTGCTGTGCAAAAACCCGCTGTCCTTATCTCGTCCACAACTCTCTGTTGCTGTTGTCGCTGACCAAGAAGCCAATTTTTATTTCCCTATCAGCTAATAAAAAGGACGCAGGCAGGTCTTCCAGCTTCAATGTTTTATTTTTTCAGTCTCAATAATGTGACAGACTAACACGCTGATTAGCTTCTTGTGCTAACTCAGGCTCATGTCACTTAAAGCAAAAAAGTTAAACTCGCGCTTGTGAACGTTTGTTCTGAATTACGTGCATCGATTTACAGAGTGTGTAGTCAGACTGTGAACTCTACACGATGATGGTTTGGCACGTACACATAAACTGTTACAGCCCTGACAAGAACTGAAAAAAGTTGCATCAATAAAAGGTCTCAAAATTATATATGAGGTCTAAAGGCTGAAGGGACAGTTAGAATCAAATGTCCGCTCTCTGGATTCTGCAAACTGAGCTGTTGCAAACTCCGGTCATACACACTGTGACAAATTCATTCATCGAATCGAGTCTAAGGGGCCACAGAGGGGATAAAATGCACTATGAGACAAGATGCAAGACCTCAGAATGAGCTGAAACTCCCTGAAACTCATTTCAAAGTACTTTTTCATACAACTTATGCATGTGCAGAACTTCCAGCTGTGCATGGTGGCAACGTTCCGATTGCATAGTGAAATTTTTTCCCTTTGCTAAACTCTTTAAATATTACATTCACATTAAACTGAAGATTCCCCGAGCATAGATGGATGAGAATCAAACTTTGCATGTATAACTTTGCAGATAAGGCCACATCAAACACATCCAAATCACTCAGCCTCTGCATATTATTTGAGGGCCTTATCAAAACTTTCTTCATCAATAAGCTTAAATTATAATAAAATGACAAAAAGAAAAAGAACAAATGTCTTCAGTGTCCTTGGGTCCCCTGAAATGGCCTATATGAATTCAAGTTATTATTATTATTAATATATAAAGTATTTGTTGTTATTATGGATGTTCTCTACATTGTCACACCCATAATGTTTTCGTTGGTTATGGGTTTTTCTCTGTGTGAAGTCTGCATCCCCAGCAGACTTTTGTAAGTCTGAGAAAAGAATTGAAAGAATTGTGGATTCTGACAGCCCTCAGCGCTCGCCGACTGCCCAGGAACACACACCTGTTAAGTCTGCAAGTGCAGTAAAATCCAGACATTTGGATTCAGCCTCACACACACACATGCACACAACTCGTTCTTATGACAATAGAATATGAATTTACTCTCCAGGGAAGATGGTTGTTGTTCGAAATATTCTTTCAAAAACTAGAAAGCTCGGTATTGTTGTGCTACCGGCACCCTGAGCACAAAACAAAAAAAAAAAAAAGAACCCTGTTAGGACACAATTTATCAGATCATTATGAGGGGATCATTAGAAAGGATCATTTCAAATCGTCATGGGGAACCGGCCAATGAACCAAGCTAAAGCCGTTCCACTTGGTAACAAATTAATGATAATACTCATCCCGTGTCATTGTTTTCTGTCTAATACAGGCAGGACTCAATGATTGGGAGGCAGGGCAACAAAAAAATGTATTTGATGAATCACTTTTTGCCTTAATATTGACTTATTAGACTCAATTATTTTGCTTTGTAATCACATATTTAGAGGATGTTATCGGTAAAGTAAATATTGAGAGAAAAACAGGATGATAACAACCTCTGCAGCAGCTCTTCAATGAGAGCATGTTTATGGTAATTGCATTGTTCATTTTTAGCTGCACCATTCGAAAATGTACCGTCTGCATTTTTTTTTACGTCGTATTTATACAGTATGTGTGCAGGATATCGCTCGTTATCCCGCCACATTGCTATTTCCTTGTTACATAAGCATTATGACTGCAGAACTTTGTTTCTGTTTTTGACGATATGGGATCTTTGGCAAGCCCGGGGCTCCCATTGCACAGTTTTACGAGCTTCCACCGTAACGCACAGAGCCCCAAGGTGAGCGAGAGCATCCGTACTTGACCTACTTAGCTGAACCTGATTCTCTGCTGCCTTTTTTTTTTTTTCATCATATCATTTGAATGATTACGAACTCTTCACATCCTTATGGTTAGATGGTTCTTTTGTGTTTTCTACAGCCAAAAAGCACAAGACCATAAGTGTGTCTTTAGTCTCCCATGGACGGCAAAGACTGAAATATTACCAGTTGTCGAGATTTTGCAGTCTTATGAGGAAGTGAGCTGCTATAAAAAACACATTTCAAGCCACAGAGGTTAGAAGCCTCAACCTTGGCCTGGACTACAAAAATGGACAATCGGTAATATATTATCTGTTGAGTAAATTATACTTTTGGGTCTCTGCTCTAATTAGCTTTCCCACCAGTCTCTATTTTGAGAATTGACTTTATTATTTTTTTGTCAGTTATAGGCCACCGAACGCTGTGACAGTTGCCATCTTTTTTTTTCTTTTTTTTTTCAGGTCATTAGTGACTGCTAGAGATCAGTTAGACTTGAGACATCAGATAGTAATTCACATCCCGAGTTGTGAACAAACAGTCGTAGATACGCCGAGATTTTCTTTCATTAGTGGAAATGTTTGCACGCGTTATGTAACCGTGCATCACACACACACACACACACACACACACACACACACACACACAGCCTCAGGATTTAAATCAATGCTCCGAAATCCTCCTGTTATTTGTTTGATTCTATTTAAAAGTTTTTCATGCTAAACTGCACTGATGAGGTCTCACTGTATCCCATCTGCCGCTCTCTCTATTATGTTTCTCCCTGCACTGTTTAGTTCTATAGCAGATCTGCAAAGAGAGTCAAAGAGTCGGTGCACGGATGAATCATTGACATACACAAACAGTATTTGTGTCCTTATATCAGTGTCGCCTACAAAAACCCCAGCACCGCTTTGCGAGAGAGTGCATAAAAACTGATCTTATTGCTCATTATTAGTCTGTGAGACGCGCTTGCTGCAGCTGTAGCCCTGAGGTGAGGGCTACAGGCTCAATAAGGGGTGTATAAAAAAAAAAAAAAGAAAGAAAAAGCTCAGATGTGTTGGGGAAACAAATCCAGCGCTCACCCTCAAGGTTCCCTGCCGTAAGACCTGGTGCATAGCAGTTTGGGATTAAGGGAGACAGCTGGGGACAAAGGCAAAAGTGAGTTGGCTATGATTTGCCCGTTGTTTTCATACACGCCGAGCACAGCTCTTACCTGGCACTGCAGAAAACATAAAACGATGGGGATGAAAAATGCAATGCAGGCACTTTGATCCATTTTCAGGTGTGTTGCGGCCACATGGTGCTGCTGTGATATAAATTGCCAAAGAGGTACGGTAAATAAATAAAAAAAAAAAAACCCAACCAAAGAAAAAAACAAAAAAACAAAGTCGCTAGACCCCATTTGAGGTTATGGGATTGTAATTTAACTCAATATTCACACAGAGGACGAGGTAACAAGCATAAAATCCCCTACACCTGGCTGTGGCGCGTGTCCAACTGGCTGTCGGCGGCGTGGAGCCGGTAGCAGCAGGCCTCAGGACTGAAGCGACATGCCACATGCCTTTTTTTTTTTGCCTTTTCCCCCTGCTGGTGCTATTCCCATTGAGACTTATTGTTTTATTCTGTCACTTATTCGCTTCATGGCTGCCTTAATCTAATGCAATTTAAGCCACTTACATTTTTCATACAGTGCACATTAGCGAGTTAGTACTGCCTGAGCGGCCCAGGACTTTTCTGAAGGGCATTGTCACTGTTACTCACTCCCTCATCTCTGGACTTATCCGCTCTCTTATACACTCTGGTTCGCTCTCTCTTTCTCCACCCCCGGTGTGGAGTGGATGCGAGGGCTACTTCACGCTGGGGCTCCTTAATAGGTAGCTCAAAACCCATTTGCAGGCTAGAATGGCCTGGTTCTAGTCCAAAATACAGCCTTTTGTTTTCATGTCTTTTTTCCCCCCCCTCTCTCTCCCTCTCTCTTGTATTGACTGGACAGTATATCACGCCGCGTGAGAGGCGAGGCCCAGAGTGAGACGGTAATGCAAATAAAGACAAACATAAATCTCTCAGTGGTTCACCTAAGCCAGAGCATAATGCTTTCTAGTAAATGCCAGAGTTGTGGCTTAACATTAACATTACATAAACAGTAGCTGGCAGAATGGAGATAATGAATTGTGAGAGAGGCGCTTTTCTTTCTTTTTTTTTTTTTTTGTGCGTGTGTTTATGAGTGTGTTCAACTCTGATGAGCACATTCAACCTTGCACGGAGGCCCTCCTCCCATTGCTCACTTAATACAGCTTGTTAACTTATGAGGTGGCAGTCCAAGGCCAGATCTGACTTCACCTCCAGTGTTGCATAATAGTTATGCTTTACTTACAGCTGTGTGGGTGCAGATTAAGCAGCCTGGACGAGATATATCTATCTATCAGGGGCAGGGCTTGAACCAGGAAGTGATGTTCTCCGGCTTTAAAACATATAATGAAATTAATATTATCATATATTTATTGATCCTGGTTGCAAAAGGGGTTTATTGGTGTTGCACTAAATCACTTTTTTTTTTTTTATTTTGCCCTCCCCCCCTACTTGTTTTGCTGCCTCCGATCCCATTGGTCTATCACGCCATCGTGGCTGCTGTCAGAGATGGAGGAGAGTATTCTGGCTGTAGAAACTCACATCGATCCACTCGCCCCGCAGTCCACACCCAAACCTGCTGACTCCCGGCAGAAAATAAAAGGGAGACCAAAAAAAAAAAAAAAAAAAAGTCAACCCACAGCGCTTTTCTTGGGGGGGGGGGGGGGGGGGGGGGGGGGGGGGGGGGGGGGGGGGGGGGGGGGGGGGGGGGGGGGGGGGGGG
>JAQNCA010000030.1:5577200-5588209 GCA_029783725.1 Acanthurus tractus
GTTTGTAATACATCCTGGCAGCTGTGCATGCTTTATTATTAATATTCCAATTTATTTCCCAGGGAGATGGCTACGTTTTTATTCTTCTTCCCCCCCCCCCCCCCCCGTTGTGAATTGCACGCTCTAAAGTGTATGACACTCGAAAAATAAATGACACCCCCCCCCTTTTTATTTTTTTTTTTTTATTTGGCTGTGCTTATTGACGATCATGATTGGAGACAGAGCGGGTGAGAAAGTTAGTACCAGCCATTGTATTTTTTTTTATTATTCGGGCTTATGAATATGCACGAGGAGACGTCCGCGGTCTTCACACGCTCGTAAAGAAAAAAAAAAAAGTTTTTTTGCGGCTCATTCACACATGAGGGAGAGGAGAGCCAGAGATCATTTTCAGTGCTCCACATGAAGGAACATTAATCCAATTCAAACGGCTCCGAGGAGACGGCCCTCTAATAACTTATGGTGACTTAGAAATTTGTTTATGTTTGTAACGGCGCGGTGAAAGATTAATAACTTAGCACGAGGAGTTATACGACCCCCAGTTTCTGCAAGAAAACACAATGAGAAAAGCACGCGAGGAACTGATGTGTAGAGATAAATGGAAGGAAAATTGGCCAGTGGCATTGTATTTAATTACACATTACATCTGTCACAGCTTTAGTTATGCCCCTGATTTCCTCACATTCCTTGATAGCCTCCGGCCTCGGTAAAACAGCTTAATCAGTAGCATGAGCCAGCAGATTCATCAGCGGCTCGGTCCACTAGGGCTGGCATAAACGCGCAGCTTAGCTTTGCCTCCAGAAACTGGTTGCATGCTTGTTTCCTCCTCAAACAGACTATGACACATTAATTTACCTTTACCTCTCCTCTCATCTCTCTTTTCTTGATTCTCAGTACTTTTTTTTTTTTTCTGTATATCATACACAAGACTCCTCTTAGCTCTGCTCGGCTGCAGAGATTAAATGGGCTCTCTATCGATTGCTCTTTTCTAATGCACCGGCCTCTCCGACGAAATACCAAAGCATGTCATCACCCAAGCTGAAAGTAGAGGTTCGGAGGGTGAAAAGGGAGGGAGACTTGTGTCCAAAAGTCTGGTTTATTTTTACTTCATCTCTGCTCTGCGAGATGAAGAGAGCAGCCAGGGAGCATGTGAGCAAGACTATCACGCTGTCGAGGGAATGAGCTAGAGGCTTTAATGCAACTGAGCGGCGGCAGCGTGTTGGTGGCGCCAAAAGCTACCTTGGGTGTCATCGGGCTTCCATCTGGTACGAGACGAGGCTGCAAAGAGAAGAGAAAAAGCACTGAGAATAGTTGAAGGAGAGCTCACCGTCGCCCGGAGAATCAGGTAGCTCACAAAAGGCAAATGACGTCAACCTGACCTTCTCCAGCTAACAAACCGAGGCCTGAGCTCGTGGTGGTGGTGGTGGTGGTGGTGGTGGTGGTGGTGGGCGGTTTGAACGTCTGCCACAAGCTCTCCAGCGCAGCTGTAGCCAAACACAACTGGCAAAAAAAGCGGCCGTGTGAGCTCGAGGTGCCGAGTCACAGCGGCGGAGCAACAATGGAGGAAGCCACTGCAATTCAGAATGCAAATGAAGCCCCATCCACAGCTGTAAGGATGGCTGCGGGCACAGCCAGGCGGCATCCAAGCGCACACAAACAGACGGAAGTGTGCAAACACATGCACGAAAACATACTTAAACAGACACACGCGCATGCACACGCGCACACACACGCAGGTTCGCATGCGAGCAGCAAACGGATTTACACAAGCTTCTGCATACACATTTATTTTCACTCTCTCTTGCACACTCACACACACACACACACACACACACTGATGCCTACTTCATCTCTGTACTTGCCAGCGTCTTAGTGCACTGCACCATGCCTCCCTCCTCTTTTTTTTTTTTTTTCCTCCTCCTTCTCCAATTCAATCCCTCAGGAGCTCCCTCCTAAGCAGGTGTTAGCTGATTTCTGTTCCCTCAGGTAGTTCTGTTTTGTTCTTTGCAGCAAGTACTGCTGCCGTGAATTATCCTGACAGCACCTTACTCCCGGGCTCTGGCCCTCACCACCACCACCACCACCACCTCCCCCCCTCCACCACACACTCCTCTCCCACCTCCCACCTCCTTCTCTTTGCCTGCACCCTGCTTTCATCCTCACCTTCTTTCTACCTCCTGTGGTGCAGGAGGCAAGACCCCCCACCCCCTCCACCAGTCAAAGCTGCCCAGTGGTTAATTAACAACTCATCAGCTCACACACTCGCACACAAACACACATGCATCTTGAACCGGACTCAAACACACATGCCAGGAAAGATACACACACGCATGCGTGAATTAGTGCACTCAGATGTAACCCAGGTAGACTGGAAACCGCCATGTTCCTGCAGTGCGCTAAGCTATTTGCGCATTCATTGAGATGGAGTGTGTTGATGTGAAAATGTTGCTATTCCCCTGCAGCCAAAATATTGTTCCCTCTTGTTTAGCTGTTTGTAAAAAGGCACAGACAAAGAAATGACTTATTTCAGATTGCTCATTACTGCGGCGGCTTCAGACAGCGGCTAATTGCCCTCCATTCAGTCATCACAATTAACTGGTCTTATTACTCTGTTTGAGTACATTACATGTTTTGCATATTTGCACAGAAATATTTTATTATCAGGACAAAATGAATGGTGTGTTTTCGTGTGTGTGTGTGTGTTTGGGGTGGGGGGGGGGGTTAATATGCTAAGTAAGATGTTGTGCTATAAAGGCTTATGCATGCAAAAGAAAAATTTAAACAAAAGCAAATGAGATCTCTTTTTTTTTTTTTTTTTTTTTTTAATCAGCCCCACACTGACTCGAGATTTTGTTCAAAAAATTCACTGAATGCACTTTCAGCACGTCGTCTTTTCTGTCTTTAATGGAAGATTTCAGCTCTTTTCACAGGAAGTTAATGTCCAGATTAACGACTGTGGCAGTCGCTCTCCGGCTCTCGTCAAACCCTGTTTCTCTCATTAGTCCTACTTTTTCAAGTGTGCCATGAATGACCATTGGCAGCTTGTATTGCCTGGTCATCCATTTCACACACATACTGCCCAACACTCAGCTGACTTTCTGATGCCTCATTCTTTTTGACTCCACTTTACCGCCAATGGCCCCATCGAAAATAACTGCTCCCATGCTATTACACTCCTTTGTCTCCTGTCACTATCGCCTGGTAATTGCTGTTTTTATTGTAGCCTCTTAGAGGCTCAAGTGTAAACTATAGGGTAAGCCACTGTGCTGAAAGCTTAACCGCATGGCTGGAAATATTTGTTCAGTCTCACAGCATCAGACTGAGCTCCTATAAGCAGAGCAAATGTGGAGCATCAGAGCATATTCACACTGTTATTGTGCAATTTTATTATTTACTTTTTAAATATCAGTATATTATCGTATATAACTGGGCAATAATCCAGTGTATGATTGATAGACTTAAAGTTAATAAACATTTTTGTGATACGGTCACGTTGTGTTTTCATTTTACAATATCCTGCCACCGGATTAGTGATTCTATGTGAACACTGACAGTTTTTATTTTAAATGCAACACATCTAATTAAAATGCATAGGAACCGAGCACTTGTCATTGTGCTAAACATCAACAAGTGATTTTATGACAAAAAAGTAGCATCATTTCAATAAATGTCTCAAACAACTTATGTTTACATTCAAATAACAGTGTTTGTGTCTAAACATAACCAAACCTTGACCACACAGGTTTCCAGTCATCAGTTTTATTCAGGCAGTTCTCAACAGTAATTTATATAATTTTCCAAAGGTTGATATATGTTGTTTTCCAGCAGGTCTATTAAAAATGCTGTAATTTGCAGGACTTGCTGGGTTTTGCATGTTGCCATATGTCATTATTGCTAATAGAAATATATTCCTATTCATTATACCAAGTTTTTGACCACCTGTTGTGTTGCATTGATTTTATACTAATTAACAGTCATTTACATTAAGGCAGCTAGAAACATTGGAAGGTTGACCAGAAGCCCTGAAAACTTGTGAATATGAGCAGTTGTGCTGAATTCTGTCCTGTTAGTCTGAAAAAAAGAGATTAAACCCACTTTTTGGATACAGCTTTATAAAACTTTAAATACTGATGATTGTAAAACATCTTTTGATGTAACCCACACACACTGGCGTTGTTTGGCTGTCTGTTGGCATAACAGGGCCTGCAGGGTTGCTCTTCCTCTTAAAAAGTGACACTCCATAGCCTAAATTACTCGCTTTTGCAGTTTTTTTCAGTTATGTACAGCAGTGCTGCAAATTTGTAAACAGAAACTTGTGATGGTGACAGATGTTATATTATTGTTTAATAAAATGATTTAAATTAGAGCATTCAAAGCTGACTTTCTGATAAGAGAGAAGGAAACACCCATTGGTTATTGTTTTCTTATGAGATTAAAACAAAGAGTTTTTTGAAATTTGCGGGAAATAATTTTCAGTTGTCTGTACGAACAAAAACAATTAATTTAAGCAACAAGTTTAGATTTTTATGTCTAACTGATCTTTGGTGTTGTTTGTAAAGTATTGCAGCAGAACTGTGCCCACCCCCAAATCCCCTGTCCTCAATTTCACCCATTCTCATCTGGATCACATCAGAAAAAGGCAGCTAAGAAGAGGATAGTTAACATGCAGACACGGATGTAAAACAATACAGGTTTCACCACATATGAAAAGCCTCTGCAAATGTTCTCTGTGAAAGGAAATTAAATCAACATGTTTGCAAGATCTCAAGAGTAAAGGCAACTCATTGTACTGCACATTAACATAATTCTCCATGTTACATTTTTGACTCTACAAAAGTACCTTTAATGCATAAAAAATATTCATCAAAATAACTGAACACAAGAAGAAATATTTTGCAGTTGTTTTAGCTAATCAACCGTACTGTTATTGTATGGTTTTACTATACAACTAGAATGCGAATTAACTCAGGTTTCCTCAGCACCATTGAAGGCACCACGCTGTGAGTAGATCGCATATGGTGTTCTATTTCCTTTTGTCGCTTATTAAGTATGTTACTCTGGGAGGATGTTAGCTGCTGAGCTACTGGGGGTGAATCGCTATTTAAAGCTTCTCTTTTAAAGCAATGACAGCACTTGCCCACAAATCTGTCAAATTACCAGTGCACAGGGTGTATTTAGAGGAGTCTACAGGGCCTTGTGTAAGGCAGGCGAGCGCGTGTGTGTGTACTCACTGGGAGAGGAAGTAACAGTTTAACTACTGTATTGATTTCAACAGTGCTAAGGGGTTTAGGCGTCGGCCCAAGGAAAATGGGGGGTAAAAAGAAAGCGAAAAAGCGGGGCTCGTGCCTGGTTATAGCACGCTCCGCTTTTCTCCCACACTTGATTCAATGGTAAAGGTCTGTGGCTGCCCATTGAAGTTGTACAACTGCTGCATTGAGTACTGTATGGTTCTGTGCACTCTGCAGTGCTCTATTGATTGATGTGTGAAGAGGGATTAGTGAGTGGGAGGGAGGGAGGGAGGGAAGGAGGGCGAGGAAGAGATTCTGGAGGGGAGGGGAGGGGAGGGACGGGCAGAGCGACCAGAGGCAGAACTGTGGATGCAGCATGTGCACAATGAAAAAAGAGGCAGATGTCACATCTTTGGTTAAGGCCAAGTCAGACGCTCAAAGGCTGCTTTTTTTTCCCCCCCCCTGCAATTGCTGACGGGTTTAGCATGTGGCCGAGATCAAGCTGTGTTGGTGTTGGTCAGAATAATAAAGATACGGAGGCCGCTGAATCACATGACTTTGAATAATAAGCGATTTTCAGCGTCTGACCAATCCGAGCGGCTAACGTCAACATGGGCCGCAGTCTGGAAAATTTTAGTCATTCCGCCACATTCGTCAACAGGAGAAAGATCTTTAGCACGAGCAGGAGGTGGGGGGGTGGGGGCAGTGACATTACCAGACGGATCCAAAACAATTCATCCAGCGTGACTTCTCTGACATTTCTTAGATTTCCTGTCAGGTGGAATCCCACTGACATCCATTTTGCTTCACCAGCAATTGTGAGGAACAGGCGACCCGCGTATCCGTCTTGCTGTTGTGCTGTTTTCCTGAGCGAGGCGTCCAGGTGGTTTCTCGCTCCTCGCCCATCACTCTCACCCTGCTCTCCTGTTGCTCCGTCTCTGACAGGTGGTGCTGAGGGTGGAAGGAGATGAGAGGGAGGGAGGTGGTGTCGGGCGTCTCGTCGATAGGGAGCAGGGGGGGCCGAGTGAGTAGCGGAGTAATGGAGGAGGAGGAGGAGGAGGGGGAGGAGGGGGATGATGGCAGGAAGATGGGGCTCACAGAAAGGTGGACATGAGGTTGGAATTGGGCCGTTCAGAGTAAATGGGATCAGACGAGGAAGAAAAAGGGGGGTATCTGCGCCGGTTAATGTTTAATCCCTCAACCCCTTGTCTCCTGCCCGAGACTCCCGGCATCAGATAATCCTTGGGCTGCCTCTCTTTATCATCAAGGTGTCAGAGGGAAGTGCCTCTGTAAATATTTAATTGGCTGCAGCATGCCGGTGTTAATTATGCGGGTGTGTCTTTCTCTTCGCTTTGCTCTCTGCCCCTGCGTCCCTCACTGTGTCCTCGTGCTATTCTTACCCAGACGTATTGATGCCGCATCATCGCATCCTCTCTTACTGTTACTTTACACCAGTATGTCTGTAATTATCACCTTATAAAACTGCTCAGTGCCGCAACTGTATGAGATTGTCACGGTACAATAACTGCTTAAACAGATATCTCAAAGTCGCGCCAATGTTATTGTTATTTGCATTTAAAATAACCATAAAAAAATGAACAGGAGGGTTTTTCGGTTGATTAAACGCTTTAATATAGTTTCGCAAAACATTATGTCCTATATTATTTAATGACAATAAGAGGGCAGAATTCAATATTCTTTAAATTTCCCTTCTATGAGAGATTGAAACATATTTTTATTAACACTAATATGAAGAATTCAGTACTTTAGAGAAGTAAATGTACATGCACTTCTACATTTGTATAACTAACTGTACGGTAACAGCGGCTGCTCCTTAACATCCTGTAGTTCCACATTTCAAAACAACTTTTCTTCATTCTCAGTGACTTCTCTTTCATCTTAAACTTGGCTATCTATTTTCACCTCTCCTTTCCAACCTTGTGCTATGCTCTCTCCTTCTCCTTTCAATTTTACAAACCACGGCAGCCTCCGTTAAAACGGATTATTGTTATGGGTTTCATTATAGCCTCTGCTGTTATCCGTCCTGACGCCAATCATGCTTTCAGAAGTAGCTTTCCCTCCTCACTGTGTTTATTTTATCGTCAAGGGCAATGTGAAATAGATGAAGAGTACAAAGACAGCCTTGCAAGGACTACGCAGGCTAAAGTTGTACAGCTCAATAGAGCTCTACTCAAGTGTCTGCCAGTAGCAAGTGCAATTACAAACAGGCGCATGTAAAAGTCAAGAGAATACAAATCACATAACAGACGTCTTGCGAGAACTGAGCGAGCTGCCTTGCGACGCCGTTACAGACAAAAGGCAGAATTGCATGACAGCACTGGTGCAAAAGCGCTGGAGTACAGGTGGAGCGAATTATGTCAGCGTCTACTTATGGACGGCGATTGATCGTCACGTACATACGAGTCAAACGCATGTCTGCTCTGCTGTTGCAGGATGTGTAATATCCGACTGTGAAAGTGATCCACTGGCTTTCCTGGGTGTAATCCATCAGAAAATACATGAAATTTTATTCCCCTTAAAAATGTCATTGACCTGAGGCTCCGCACAGTGTGCGGACAGGAGCTTCAGGGGGTAATTTGCACAGCATATAGGTGTGTAGCATATATGTGTGTGCGTGTGTGTGTGTGCATGTATAGCATGGAGAGGGAGCTGACGTTTTGTGCCAAAAGCAGTGGGTCATTGCAAGGACAAGAGATACCAGTAACTAGGCTGTGTCTGCTGTAGACAACAGTAAGCAGGGTAATTCAATATTCTCGTGTCCACACCAGCACCGGGGGCCACTGCATTATCTCACGCTTTCTCTCTCTCTCTCTTTCTCATAAACAAATCCATTTCTGTTTTTTAGCAAAGTAGAAAACTACAGCTGTACAGGGAAAAAAAAGCTCTTTTGGGATACACACATTGTTTTTTCGTGTTTCTGCATTTAGAGTCTGCAGGGTAGCCAGTGGTTTAAGCTTCCCCCCCATGTTGGCCAGCAGCTCCCTCCTTCCTTGAGTGTCGGCGGGTGAGACTTTTGAATCCTCGCGGTGGGTGCAGTCGGCCTGCGTGCTGAGACCCAGGAGGTGGCGGAGGAAAGAAAAAAAAAAAAGCAGAAATCTGAAGATGGGGGATCAATAAAACTAGAAGCAGTCCAGAAATTGAAAGTGATGGCTGAAGATTCTGTTTTTGGCCACGCAACAGCACGCCGCTGGTTGCACTCCGGACTCATTACTATTCTGTTTGATCGTGTCCGTTGTGTTTGGCTGGCAACGTTTGAATTAATTGCCCGAAAGGGATAAATAATGTGGATTACATCAAAGGGAGGGAGACACATGCTGTCATTCAGCCGCATGATGTTTACATTTTGCTGTTTTACACCCCTCGCTCCCACTCTGCCATTAATGAGATGCTGCAGATGTGCATTTAATAGGCCTTTATCTGTAAAAGCCCGTTAAATAACCATTTACCTCCATGAATTACAGTATTCTGTTCAATTTAATTTAATTGTCTACTTTCACAGCAGAATGTTAATACTCCTAAACTTTGAGCGAAAAAATCTTATCCGGTATGAAATCAGCTTTATTAGATAAGGTAACGAATCATATGTTCATTATTGGATTTTCAGCTAAAATTGGTTCTTATCGAAGGATATTATCAAATTCTCATCAGTCAAACTTCTTTACTCAGGGTAGTTTATCTTAGCGACTGAAATATTAGTGCACATGCCCGCGGTGCACCTAGCTATAAATCTATAGTCGGTTCTCAGCATATAGCCAGTCAACAGTCCTGAAGGCCTGGGTCGCATGCAACGTGCTCTGCATTACGTTTTCGATATCATCTCGGTGCCAAAACAAAGTAGTCCAGCTGTCAAGCTGCTCTCAAGCTACGCTTTGTGTGCAAGCAGCATGTCTCAGGACAGAGCCGGTCTCACATCTGTCAAATACAGATGTTGGTCCTGTTTGTTTTTCCCTCACAAGCTGTTGAATTGCACAATATTTTCTCTCATGAAGTCCGCATTTACCTGCACGGAGATCAAAGCAACGTTTCCTCTGGACATTGAGTCTTCAGAGTACAGAGAAGAACTCATATATATATAATCCAATTGTTTCATTATAATCTAATATACATGCTAATCTTGCCCTGTGATGTGTTGATTAAGATGGAGCTCATTTTATCAGTTCATGCAATAAAAAATGCGCTTGGTTGAACTCAGTACGTGACTGAAGTCAAACACAGTTTGCATCCCACTCCAACCCATGAGCCAAGATCTTGCTCCGACCCTCTTAACAAAAGCCCCATCTGGCAACACTGTGATGCTTTATTCTATACGTTATAATAATATATTTAAGGCGAGCCGGTAATAATTTCAGAGTAAATCACCTGTCACTGAGGAGAGTGAGGGAAAAGGGTTAACTTAAAAGTAAAAAGACAGAAGACAGCTACTAAGGAAATCTCTGCAAATGTGCGTGAGAGTACAAGGCTTAAAACTTTGTACCCATCAAAAGAAACTCAAAGGGAGAGTGTTGACATCGTTCGAAAGCAGCCACACTGACAAGGCCGCCTGCAGTTACATCTTCATCCGTTTTTATTTTTTTATTTTTTCGGCCTCGTGAGTGCAGACATCGACCAGTGCTGATTATCTCCAAATGACAGATTATCTGCCGACCAATTAATCGTTCAATCTTTAATTCAAATTGAGTGACAGAGGTCAGAAAGTTGCGCAGCAGTGAGTGTTTGCATAAATCAGGGGGAGAGTGAATGCTGGATGTTTATGCATGTGCGTGCGTGTGTGTGTGTGTGTGTGTTTGTGCGTCTCTCTGTGTGTGTGTTTCGACTTCATGCGTCTAGATGAAGTCATTTCCATCGGGACTGCGAAGTGGATATTTGCTGCTTCTGTTGTCACGGTGAACTCAGACACACCTTCATCTCTGCTGCCGTGGCTCATCGATGAGTGTGTTTGCGTACGTACGTGTCTGTGCGTGTGTGCAAACCCCGCGTCTGTGATTGATCTATGAATCAGCGTGCAGGAGGAGGAGGAGGTGTGGGGCTGAACGTGTTGACCTGGTTATCGTGTTGTGCGGCGCCAGGGAGTGAAGGCAGGGTGATACAGGTTTTTAGAATGCGAGGTACCAATCGAGCTGTGAAAATGGGAATTGAGTAGGGAAATGGGAATAGCTCCCCGCTGGTTTGTAACCTTCGCAGTGTTGTTCGGAGCACTCAGTGTATGCATTCATCATTCATTCAATCAAAACGTGTGCGTCGCCTATGTGTCCCTGTGGTTACATTATGTGATAGGGGAGCATCTTTTCTCTACATGTGTGCATGTTATCGTGTGTGTGTGTGTTTGTGTGTGTGTGTGTGTGTGTGGGGTGGTGTGTATTTATGACAGCATGTCACATCTGTCTCCAAGCCCCGAGCCCTGGAACTGAATTGAATTAACCTAAATAAAGTCTAGTGTGTTGAGTACAGAGCACTTGAAAGGGAACAGCTGAGGGCTCGAGCTGAGGACTGTCTGAGTCTTAGACAGGATGCATGAGCGCAGCGATGCTGTGCATTACTCTGGATTTAAAAAAAAAAAAAAAAAAACACAATAAACGAAAGCTTGTGACATTTTTTCGAGCATCGGGCACAATGGCTAATGTGCTACGCCCCTCCCCCAAGGCTTTTCAGAAGGAGAGAGAGAGAGAGAGAGAGAGAAAGATGGAGCCGGTTTTGGGAGCCTTGGCCGGCCTAGATAGCACAGCAGCAGTTGTTGTTGCAGCAGCAGCAGCAGCAGCAGCAGCA
>JAQNCA010000030.1:5609839-5624349 GCA_029783725.1 Acanthurus tractus
ACCACTGTCAACAAAAACAATCTTCATAAAACCCGCCGCCCTCGCGCCCTCCCATCAAACACCAACCCCCGGCCCCCCCCCGCCCCCCCCCCCCCCCCTTTCCAAAACCTCAGCACCCTCAACTCAATTTTTTCAAGGTCAAATCATTGTCACAATCTCTCCTCACACACACACACGCACACACACACACACATGGTCTGTCTCTTTCTCTCTCCGTGTCCCAGAATGCCTTGCAGATCCGTCTGACTTGGTACTCCTCCCCCCGCCCCCCCGCCCATCGACTTATTCTCCCCTCATTATTACCACTCGACTGATGTTGATAGAGAGTGTATATTCATGATTATTGTGTCGGTGATCAATGAGAAAATAGATAATCTAACAACTGGACGATCATTTGTGTAATATACTACATAGACTAATGACTCACCTACAATGTTTGCCTTATGGAAATGATACATAAAAATCACAATATTATGGTGGATATTTATGGAAATTATAGTTATAATGTGGTACTGGCGGTCATGTGACCTTTTGAAAAATTGTCCAATTGGTGGCCATGTGAAGTGTCACGCTTTGATCACACACACACACACACACACACACACACACACGGACACCTTCACACAATATGTATGGAATTTTTTTGATTTTAACTGTGTAGCAGTGAAGCTGCTATGAATGATGTCAAAATGTATAAAAAAAAAAAAAAAAAAGGGTGGGTGGTGACGGAGTCGGTCTCAACTTCCCCTTTATGTAAAATAGGGGGGTTTATACCAAGGTTACGCATGCAGACGCCCTCACTACCCATACCTTTTTAGCCCCACCCCCCTCTGTTCAGCGTGCTCTGTCTAGTCGCCCCCCCACCCTTTCCCCTCGCATCGCTATAGTACTCTCTGCTCCGTGTCACCTCCCCCACTTTTTCCTCCCTCTGTCTTCCTCCCCCTGTGTAAATATATGCAGTACAGAGGCAACGCGGGGCGGCCTAAAGTCGCCCGGCGCCAAACGACATCTCCCGCTCCACCCATCGACCACGCTCCAGTTTTTTCCGAAGCAACAAGAGACTGTCCGGCGACAACGATGTCTTGTGTTTCGAAAGCTGCAGCTCCTCCATCCTCTTTGTCGCTTGTTGATAGCATGTACCGGTTAGAGATGTTCCTGTCGTGAGTCCATACTCCCTTCCCCCTCCTCCCTCCTGCACTGTGTCTGTTTTACTCTGCAAGGTTACCTGCTTTTACTTTTTTGGTGTTAATAATAGTACAGATGATGATGATGTTAATAAGTATTTGAATAACTATGAATAGTAATTCCATGTGAGATAAAAAAAAGCAAAAAAAAAACGTAACGAACAAAATCTGATGGTTGATGAGCCGTGCGTTGGGGGAAAAAATAATTTTTGTACTTTACTCTGAGAAGTCACGCGCACACACACACACATTGAACGACTACGATGATTAAAAACAAAAACAAAACAACAAAAAAAAAAACGAGACAAAAAAAAAGATGTAAAGTTTTCAAAGTGATGTGCTCTATTTTGCCATGACAAGCTTTTTAAAAACGCATTTGAAACAGTCTGAGGGATTATTTCATCCGAGTCCAGAAGCAGTGAACGATGATGTTAACGATAATTTGTAACACTTTATGTACTGGACTCCTTTTTTCTCATGCTGTTAACTGCATTACACACACACACACACACACACACACACACCCACACATTTGCAGCATATTTGTCCACTTATCATGGTGTGTCTCTGTCCGACCAGCTAGATAAATGATTTGGATCCATGTCAGTCTCTGGTCGTGGCCGTAAGTCGGTTCTTGTTCTGCCAGACCGCAGGGAGATAAAGATGTAATTAGCCATTACCTGTGGCTGGCTAAGTGAAGGAGCCTGGGCTCCACCTGTCTCTCCTGCCAGCCACTGATGGCCCCCATAAATCAAGCTCAATCCTGCCACTGACAGGAATCCTCTTCAAGGACAACCTCGCCTTGGTGCACCTGTCCTCCTCCCTCCAATGTGTACCTGTGACATGCAGGCGTGGGCACTGCGAAACCCCTATGGCACAATTATCCATCCAGTCCCCCCCCCCCCACCACCACCACCACTACCACCCCCCTTGCCCTCCCCGGCACAGCACAAACAGTGGGAGGTAAGCCCATATTTCAATACGGTGGCACTCGTTTCTCCACTGAAACACTGTTTCACTCACATGCAGCGACTATATGCAAATTTGCCATAACGAGCCTGCACGGAGAGATGAGTTTACCCCGGCTGAACCCTGACTACTGCGATCTTAAAGGGGAAAAACTCAGCACTGAGTCAAGTCGTCTGAATGTGTTTTGTTTGATTTTTTTTTTTTTTGTTTCAAACCAGCAATAACCCCTTAACTCTACTGTGCAAGAGGTGTCAGATATGGTTAAAGCTGTGGTGTTATATCTGAGAGAATAATTTTTTGTTTGTTTGTTTGTTTTTTTCTGTTAGCAAGGTATATCAAAAAAATAAGTCTGTTGTTGTACTTTAACTGTGTACAGTACTATGAAATGATTGTGACGCTCTGTTTAAATGGCCCTTAATCTTAAAACACTACATGTTGTACTCGAAAAAGGTCTCTGCAATGTAGTCAGGTTGTCTGTGTGATCGAACACACGCTGTTTGTGCATGCGTCTTGTCCCTCCAGAAATAACAATGGATTCCATTTCAAGCACAAGAGCAGGTCGCTTGGTCAGTGCTTTTTCTTTTTTCACTCAGTCTCAGTCACTTTTTCTCATCTTCTTCAATTTCTCCGTCGTTCATGCCGTTTTTGTTTTTTGTTTTGTTAATTTTTCCTTTTGTTTCCCACTTACTTACTGTACACTGTTCCACGTCAGCGTCCCACTGGGTTTGTCAGTGGCATTAAAACATCTGTATGTACTTAATCTGTCCTTGATGAGATATAAAAAAAAAAAGGAGCAAAAAAAAAACAGAAGAAAACATCCCCAAAAAAAAAAGACAAAAGACAAAAATAACATACTGTCATGTTTCTCAATGTGGGTTTGAAAAAAAAAAAAGCACGTCAGTGTTTGTGTATGGGTGGATTTTGAAAAAAAAAAAAGAAACAAAAAAACAAAAACAAGCGAACGTATGTTGTGTTCAGGGGTTGACGGGTGAAGGGGTTAGATGGGCTTGAAATCGATGGAGTGGTGATGAAACAAACAAACTGTGGGCATTTGTACAAAACAAACAGAAGAAAAAGAACATGTTTTCATGAGTCATGATGTATGTAAATGAGCTACACTTGTGCAAAGAGAGAGAGAAGAGGAGGAGGAGGAGGCGGAGGAGGAGGAGGAGGAGGAGGGCTGGAGAGGCTTGTTTGGGAAAAGGAGGCAGCAGGTCCCCATGGGTGCACAAGTGGAGTGTAGATGAGGATGCTGTCGAGAGAGCACCCGGTCCGACGAGGCCGGCAGGGATGGATACCCTGACAATGCAAATCCAAACGCTGAGGGCCAGAGGGAGATGGGATGACACTAACCAGACAGTGAACTCTCCGTTTAGAAAAAAAAAGGGAAGACAGACAGGCGCTCGTATTGCTTTCCCGAAAAAAGAAACTTGCGGCGCTCTCTTGGGAAGATGTTACCACACGCTATTTACGGTTTGCACTATGTAATATGAATAGCATTAGCATAGCCTTGATCACAAAAACACAGTGTGGCCTAATTCAAGTGTATAAATAACACCCCGACTGGGGTTCAGAGAGTTTACAGTGATATAAACAAGACGTTCGCTCGGCCCCTAATTACGTTCGGCGCCCCCCTGATGAGAAAGTGTTGATTGGCTCCTGCAGCTGAAGGTTACGGTGATCTGTTTACCGAATCTTTTTTAAATAAGGTGCCATCAAGTTCATGTTTAGAGCCTCACATAGCTGCGTGTACAGTACCAAAACATCGCATTGCACCTTATCGCTGTACTTTTCTGTGCTGAGATTTAATTAATGGGTTTTACAAGGGTGATAGCTAGAGAAAAAAAAAAAAACCAGAGGTGACTTTATATAATTGTAAATAAAAAAAGGCACTTTTTCTTATTGTTTTGTTTTTACAGTCGTCAGTGCAATGTCGTGACCTAGATTTAAGAAATAGGGTTTTTAAAAATGCTTTTAAAATACGTTTAACAGTTTTCAGAGCACTGTGCCTTTTGCTGAGAATAGTCAGGTAATGAAGTGAAGCTCTTTACGAAGAACTGATAACACACATCTCTCTGTATCGCTGATGCGGTGATACAGTTAAACAGTTATGGTGCTTTAAAGACTGTAGGAAAGAAGAAGAGAAAGGTGCAGTTGGCCTGGAGAAGATTTGAATGTGCTGCCTTCTTTGTTTTATACGTGGCAGGTTCAGGCTGTAGTCTCTCCTACAGCGCCTTCCCATACATAGTGTAGCACCCGGACAGACTTTCAATTCAGAATGCAATGGTTAATCAATACATTCGACTGAACGGCTTTGAAATAGAGCAATTGCTCCCCGGCCTGCCTTACCGGGTCCCCAGAAGCTGAATTGATCAAGTGTCTATAGACCAGCCTTAGAACAGAGAGCATAATTCATCATGCCTGATACAAGACACCCCTAATTGCACATCGATTTTAAGCCCTTCTCTGAAACTATTTGGGCAAGCTGTAATGTCAGCCCAGTAAACTATGTGTTCAGAGCAACGGTTCAGATCCAGCGAGTGAAGAATTAATCACTTGTTTTTCTTTTCAAGTCAGTCTAGGTTGATATTTGTTGTTTGCTTTGCTGTAAAATACAGTGCTAACCAAACACGCTCTCGGGACATCCAATTTGGCCACTGCAGTGTTTTATTGGCCGAGACTGTAATGTTTTATCATGTTTTATTGGTGATGACTGGATCATTCTGCAGGTGCCAGTGTCAGTGGCTATTGACACTGCGTATCTAAGGGCTTCTGCCTGGGTGTAATGTACACAAAGATAAGGTGCGAGCATAAAGAACAGACTTATATGAAATTATATGTTACGGACTGAAATGTAATAACGTGAGACGCACGGCACCGGGAGTCAGTATACCAAAAGGGACGAGCTACATATGAATGATTAGCATCGTTCTAAATCCCCCTGCTGACGTCCTTTTCACAGCAAAAGCACGTCTAATTCCCATATATTATCCTAATTATCCATTGTTTACCAACTACCTACAGGCTCATTCAGTTCTCTTGGGCAAAGTCAATGCTGCAAGTCTATTAAGGGCCCAGTACTTTTCCATTACCACAGCTAATGAGTGCATTAGTATACAGCGTGCTGGACGGGACTGTGACGAGGAAAGTCAACAGCGATCACGCGGCCAATTCAGGTGCATGTGCGGCGTCATCGTCCATTAATAGGTCAAATGACGATTTCAAGGTGTGCTGTAGGTCTAGAGCTAGATAGATAGATAGATAGATAGATAGATAGATAGATAGATAGATAGATAGATAGATAGATAGATAGATAGATAGATGTGCTTTGTGGCATTAGTTAGCTGAGAGCAGTGACATGTATTCCTTATGCATATCATTCAGTTCAGGTGTTCTGTACATAGAATAAACCTCAGCTTGCAGCGGAGACGTCGGACCAGGAAGCTGCCAGCCGCCGCCGCCACCGCCGGCCTCGCCCCTCTTCCTCGCTGCGACCACAGATGGCGTCCTGTCAATCACTCACCTCTCTGAGAGACGGAGCGTCTGGCTAATTAACAGCGTGTGCCGCAGTCTCCACCAGTCGAGCAACAGCGGCGTTCGCGCCGACCAGTCAACACAATTGAGGCATCTCGCCCACCACGTCTCCCCTAGTCATTAAGTCGCCCACCTCACATCTCCAACATAGAGAGAGTCCCATTACTTGGCCTCTCTGAATCACCGGCCCACGCCTGGCATTTTCCCTGTCAATCAGCTGGGGGGTAAATATTGGTTGTGGTGTTGAGGACTGACAGGAGAAACTTGGATTTCTTTCACAAGTGACAGCACCAACTGGTGTTTTTGTGCTGATTTATATTGCAGTTATGAGATGGTATTGGAGCTGGGAGCCGGGCGGCGGCGGCGGCGGCGGCGGCAAAGTCACTGATGTGGGATACAAGTGTCTTATTATCGTGTAAGGTGCATTGGAGGCGGGGTTACATGACAGGATGTATGATAGGGGTTGGCCAGGTGCCGTGTGCCTCGAGAGGGCAATAAGAGCGAACAGGCCGCAGGAACTCTCGCCGCAGAGCGATGGAAAATGTCTCATTTGGAAAACTAATAACAAATTTGACGAGAAGCGAACCCACCGTGGATAATTGAGCGAATGAGTTGGCTTAGGTTAGTGTCGGATGTGAAGCCCATCTCTCTCTCTCTCTCTCTCTCTCTCTCTCTCTCTCTTCTTCTGCTTCTTCTGCTCTGTCTCCCACCTCTCTCTCCACACAAACACACATACACAAACACACACAAACACACACACACACACACACACACACATTAAGGTCCCTTCATCCCTTTTTTCCTCCATGTCTTTTTTCTGTGGAGATAACCTGTAAAAAGTTCCACCCTCCCACCCCTCAGTGCCCCAGGTTTGCCCACTCTGCTGTTGTTGATAGAAATGGTGTGTGTTTGTATGCATGTGTGTGTGTGATAGAGAGAGTGTGTGAGTGCATCTGTGTTTCTATGTGCAATGTGTGCAATGAGCTCCACAAAGAGTAGGAGTAAACGAAGGGGCGTCTCATTCTAGCATCTAGCAGTGTGTGTGTGTGTGCATCCGTGTGTGTGTGTGTGTGTGTGTGTGTGTTGTTTGAGCTGCACAGGGGCAGCCATGTTTGATTCATTCATAACACAGGCAACTGTAACGTTTCTCAAGATCTAATCAATGTAAACACACGAGAAGGAATAAAAAGAAAAAAACAAAAGGAACGAAACATTTTGTCTCCCTGACAGACGCTCAGTGCTGTGAAGCGATGATTGTACTTTGTTTTTTTTGGGTTTTTTTTGTTGATTTGTTTAGTCGCTGAACTTGTCTTTCTTTGACTTTTATTTCGGAGTGTGTCTTTCTTTTTTTTTACTTTTTTTTTTTTACTTTCTTTCTTTCTTTTTCTTTTTTTTTTTTTTTTTCAAAATCCATAAAGTGGAATTAAAGATCCTATCATGTGGAGGGAGACAAAAAAATAAAAATCAGTTTTGTTTTTAACGGAGCTCGCTGTGTGTGGTTTGTTGTTGCTGTGGCCCCCCACACCCCCCTCTCAGACGGCCCCTGTGGTTGGAAAGCAGGCGAGGTCAGGCGAGTCGCTTCAGCCTGCTTTTTGCTTCCTGCTGAGTAATGAGCCTCTGCTTTTGTTGTGTTTGCAGGTTTGTCTCTGAGTTTTTTTTCTCTCTCTCTCTCTCTCTCTCTTTTGTTTTTTTAATGAAAATGTTTCAAATGTTCGTTTTTTGATGAGATGTTGTCGGAACAAACAGCTCATATCAAACAACTCGCCGACAAATGATATAATGATAGCTTCAAAACAGGAACGATCTGTCTTCATTTGCGATCATTAATGTAAAAACGTCAGTAATTTTGAACTAGTTTGTCAGGGTTCGTTTCAGTTCATTTCTAACTGGGTTGTTAGCAAGAAATTAAAGGCCTCGCACACGAGAGGAAACTCCATTTGTCCTCCTCTTGTCAATGACTAACATCTGTGTGTCCTCATCCTCGGCTTCAATGCGGCTTCACATGTTTTATAGTCAAACAAAGTGATAATGGATTTTAAGAGCTAATCTGCTCTAATTACTTGTGATAACAAAACACTATTTCCTTTGTGTAAATCTGTCCAGGGAGGATGGATTTGTTCAGCCCAGGCAGGAAAAACTATCAAGTTGCATTCTGTTCCAATTTGTGTGATAGCATAAACGACGATAGGTTCTGTGCGATGTTTATGGCGAAAGTTTACAATCTGCTTTTAAAAAACAGGGTGTCATCATCAGCTTTTTGAAAGCTAGAGACACTTTTGGTGTCCTGAGGATGCAATAACATTAGACTTTGCATTAACCTGAGCAGGTGCTTTTAATGTGTTATCAGACCTTTACTGATAAATCACCAAAGTAATAAAGAAGTATCGTCATTTTAAAGGTACAGAGTGTAAGATCTATTGGTAGAATATGGCAGAAATAGATAAGTGTTTTAAATTGGTGAATAATCACCTGAAAATGAGAATTGTTGTGTTTTTTATTGCCATAGAATGAACTTTTTATATGTGCAGAGGAGGCAGCTCTTCTTCCACAGGGGTCTGCAGTGTTGCACCGTCATGGACGGGTGATAAAATGAGACACACAGTGACCTTGAATAACATTATAATTTTGTCCCGGTAAAATCATTGTTTAAATCAATTTGGGATCATTTAAGAACACAAAATCAACAAAATATTTAACACTAAGCAAGTCTTTTGAACACATTTAAATATGGACATGTTGCATATTGTGTGCTTCAGAGTAAGGGGTATTTTTTAAAGTAAGTCTTTCTTAATAATCACTTGTTTCGCAGATAAATAGATGCAAAAAAGATCTTTTTTAAAAACATTCTATTCTTTCCTTCAGTAATATGTAATTACTTACAATTGAAATACAAATCTCACCGATCACAACCTGTTTTGATGATGTAAAGATCCTCAGCACTGCTGTTGAAAACCCCTTCAGAGATATAACAGCAGGACTTGCTGACTGTTGCACTGTGGTTTCTGTCAGCACACTGTGTGTTTGCAAAGACACTGACACGTGTTATTTTTTATTTACCTCAAAAGTCTCTGACAGTCGAGTTTCTAGCAAAGAATGACCTCTTAATGAACCGTCACGTCTAACCAAAGAAGCTGACAACATCACATTTTAAAAGCGCGGCGAGCTTCAGGCTTAAGAGCACCTGAGAAATGATTTCACCACTCCAGCTTTGAGAGGAGAACGGCAGCAGCATGACAAAACTGCTTCGACTGTGTTCGCTGCTTTTGTTCGCGGGCCGAGGAGCAGGTCAGTAGTGAGTCCGTCGGGTCAGTCGTGTTACAAAATGTGTCGGCTTTGTGTGAAACGTCATCCGAGATTCATTTATTAGCATTTTTACCTTCTCTGAAAATCTGAAATCTCCTTTGAGTCTAACAGCATCCATCCAAATCCATGACATGTCATCTCAGAACAAAATGTGCCATCTGTGACAATATCCACTGATGATGTAATGAGTCACTATAGACTGATTCTAGGATTAAAAGCGTGAATTAATTAGTGCAAAAACCGAACTTAATCTCTTAATTTCAATGGATGAATGCAAAAAGGTGCGACCTGTTTTTGGACCATATTTTCTGTGTCTGCTGGTCGTGTCCGTGACATCTTCACTGCTGTATATTGTGAGCGTCAGAGTGTTCTGCTCATCTTATCTGCAGTATTTCATCATGACACTTAATAATCACTTCATCACACTTATCCAGACAAGCAGCGACTACAATCGAGCAGACTTTCCGAAGCTTTTCAAAAGCTTTTGTGCTCAAGCGTCTCTGCATTAGTGTTTGCTGAGTTTTTCTTTAAAAAAAAACAACATTTGCTGTTTGCTGAGGTTTTATCGCATCGGGAGCAATTCAATAAAGGTTTTGTTCATTATAAAAAATAATCCTGAATTGGCTTTTAATTTTTGCTCTTCTGGTTGTCAGGAGTTTTCCGTCTGAAAGTTTTTTCCTTTTTCCTGGAAAACCTCGCTCGCTCCCTGTCACCCCGGCATACTGAACACACATTTAAAGTATTTGTATTTGATCCGCAGGTCTGCTCTGCACTTTTTAAAAAAGTTCCTTGTATGACACATTGTATTAACGGCTCTGTCTTTAGCCCTGACAGCGACCCCAGAGGGACTCTGGGTGAGACAGTACCCTCCCTCTCTCAGAGTGATGCGGGGTGAAGCGGCAACCCTGTCCTGTCATTTCAAAGTTGAATCCCTGAAGTACGGGGTTCAGTGGTTCAAAATGAAGTCGAAAAAGCAGCTCATCCCAAAGTCATCCAGGCGGATCGTTGCGGTGGAGAATCAAACCTCCTCCCTGGTGATCACTGAGGTAGCACCGGAGGATTCTGGGTGGTATTACTGCGAGGTGAACGTCCTGCAGAAAGACCCGGGGTGGGGCAACGGCACCGAGCTGATCGTCCTGGGTGAGGAGACCAGTTGCAGGTTTTCAGAAAAACCCATTTGTGTTGCCGTGCTTGGCTGATGTTGCCGCGCTGGTAATTATATGTCTCATTTGTGTCTCCTGTGCACCAAAGCCGCAGTGTTTCAGTGCAGGCGTGAGGCAGCTCGATAAGAGAGCCCGGCCCGAGCCGTGCATCACCGTGAAAGAAAAAGGCCCCGGGATCGATCTATAAAAAATTCAAGTCACGTGAAATTCCCTCAGAGTTCATCTTTTTGCCTGAACAGTTTCATGACAGATCTAGAAATAATCACCCCGGCACCATGCGCAGTGCCTTGTATCGATCTTGCCCGGGGAATTGAAACTCACCACAAAACAAGGCAGGGAGGGATGGTCAAATTATTATGTGGAAATCCTTCATGCGGAAGAGAAGCTTCCTTTTGATTTTCTCTGGATGCAAAGTTGCCTCCACCAAATGACAATTGACGTTGCACGTTTTTTTTTTTTTTTTACCAATTTGATTCTTTTCAGCGCAGGTTTACTCTGTTTTTTTTATACCTTTTCAATTATTTTTTTTTTCAATAGATTAGCTTCTTTTAATTCATTGTAGCCAAAAACATCTTAGAAAGTTTGTGCTAAGCCAAAAGATATTTCGTAGTCGCAGTAGAGACAAAAGGAGGAAGAGTAGCAGTGATTGCAGAATAACACAGTGTGCAAATTTCAAAACAGATGTGTCAGTAATGCAGTTTTTTTTTTTCTAATGTAAAGTAATTTAATTATTTAGTCTTTTTCTTTAAGTCTCAGGTTTTATCCGTGTGGATTTTGTGTACTGATACACTTTCATTTGTTTTCCGTATTTTCTCTTTTATCAGCCTATTTCCTCCTAATTAGTCCTGGTATAAATGGTTGCATTCTCATTAATTCCACTTTATTTGCTCCTGTTTTCACTTGCTGTATATATTATTTGCTGCTGCAATGACCCACTTTACAAGTCTGAATTATCTGTTTACTTTCTTTCCGACTCTTTTTTTTTTTTTTTTTTTTTTTTTTCCCCCCCGACTGCTAGCACCCCCCTCCGCTCCCCAAATTTACCTCCAGATTCCTCCGGACTCTCAGACCGGTCGGTGGGCTCTCCTCTGTCTCACCGGGGGATTCCATCCCAGCGAGCTGACCCTCACCTGGACCTACCGAGGCACAGCGGCCGATATCGACCACCTGTCAGTCACCAACTGCACCCTTCCCGCAATCAGCCCTCGTGGTAACCTCTCCGAACACCCGGCTGAAGGCGCCCCGCTGTCCTCAGATTGGCTGGTGAACTCCACGCCTCTGAGGCAGCCGGAGTGTTTCCAGGTGATGGACAACCGCAGCCGGGACGTGTACCTCATCAGTGTGTTTTTCCTCCCAACAAAACAGTCTCTGCACGCCGACATCACTTTCACATGCAGCGTGCAGGATCATCCCGCCACGAGCGCGGCTCTGACCGCATCCTACACGTGGGGTAAATAAAAGACGATGAGTCAATTTATTCTCTATGGTTGATTTACTCGGTAGAATAAAATTTAATTACTATTTGAACATGTTTTAATGATATCCTGTTGTCCTTTTATATTCTGTTCCCTTTTATATAAGTTATTTATCTTTTGCTTCTGAGTAATCAGGGTTTTTTTTTTTTTGCTTTTACGAGTCACTCTGTCAGGACTTTTAGTTCTAAATATAACATGAGCCGGTGTTTGCTCACCTGTGTTGCTTTGGGAAAGAAATCCATCACAGGTATGAATGCAGCTGTAATAAATGTACAGTCTGTCACTGGCATATGGAAAAAAAAAAAAAAATACACTTCATTGTTGAATTCATTAAACATTAACCAAGAATCTGAAACTCGACTCATGTAAACCAACAAATGCATCAAACCTCCTTCAGCTTCGACCTACAAAAAATAATTCTTGGACGGTTTTTTCTGAACCTGCAACAACACACTTATTTCATGTCGCGCTTTATTCAGCAGTTGCTCACAAATCTCTGAAACTGCCAAAAAAAGGCAAAGCTGATAAAACACGACCTCAGGTTATTTTACTGCATTGATTATTTTTTATCTCAAATGTTATCAGAAACATGTTTAAGTTGAATTTTTAACCTCAACAACTTCACTTCCATGCAGTGAAAGCCGTCTAAAGAGCAGAGAAAGGGAGCGTGGAGTCGTCCAGTAAAATCACTTTATCTCTACATTGTAAAAAAGTTACATGCTGCTTTTTTATTGGTCAAAAATCTCACAAAAATAACCTTTAATAGACAATCACCGATAAGAGACAGCAATAAGTTTTTGTGTTTGTACGTTTGGTTTTTATTAAACAACCAAATATTTTCAAATGCAGCTGCACTCGACCGATTTAATCAGGAGATTTTTAATGCCTATTTAAGTCTTGGAAGGGCACCAGATGCTGTTCACCTAACCTTGTCTGTCTGCGCAGAGAGAATGAGCAGGACTTTTTTACTTCTTAAACTCCGGATCCCCCCCCCAAAAAAAAACAACAAGAACTCCCTTCTTTGCTGGTCTACGAGCGGCTTCTTCTTTCCAAACAACGCCATCTGTGGCGACACAGAGTTCAGGAACATCAGAGCCTCACATACCGCAAGTTGCTCGTTCGCCCCACTCGACTGTTAATGTGAGTCAGACATCGATCACTCCAAGGCAACAGATTGCCTGCGAATACCGCATACTCCAACAAATTAATGATTTTTCCCAATCAATGTTTAAACACCTCTCCTCCCAGAGAGAAGCCGGACGTCCATCAACCGAAGCCAGTTCAACCTTCTTCATTTAATTCTGTCGTGCTCAGTAACGTGAGAAGTCAGTGCTAATCAGTGTTTGCCTTTTGTTTCTCTCTCTCTCTCTCTCTCTCTCTACTTTCCAGATGTCTCCCCAAACCAGCTGATTGTATGTTTGAATGTCGTCAAGATGTGTTTCCTCTCTGCAATAACGGTTGTGTTTTTATTGGAAGGTGAGTCTGTAAAAAAAAAAAAAAAAAACAAGAAAAACTCTTTGCAAGAATTACAGGAAGTCGTTAGAGGAAACCATATTTAATTTATGTGATCTTGCGCTCCGCAGCAGTCAAACATTTCTGCCTGCAGGGAAAATGATGTCGGCCATGTGAGTACAATATTCTCCTGTGCCTTTAGCAAACACATCATGTATACACACAAACACACACACACACACACACATGTGCACGGGGCTGTTTTTTCTTATTGCCTTATCCGTGTAACCTATCACACGTTGTTAGCAAAAAGTCAACACTGACGCAACAACCAATTATTGTCTTCCAGGAAACACAAAATGAAATGTGAGAGACAACAAAAAAGGGGGGACCGCTGGGTTTTTTCGGCGTGGCTCGTCACAGAACTCCAGCCTTTGACAAACAACAGATGAAAAGAACCAACGCTGATAAAAATGAGAATTCACGACTTCATGACTTTACAGTTTATTCTGCGCTATGAATAAACATGTGGCCTCATAACTTTCCCTTTCTGCCGTTTTTTTGAAACCTCTTGCTCTCGACTCCGCTCCCTTTTCACACGCCGTCTATCCTCTGAACATTGATGCAACGCCGATTTCTTTTTTGCACATCAAAGCTGTTTATCTCTGTAACTCGTTATCACCGTGGCCCGCCGACTAGCTTGCTTTTTTTCTCCCCCTGATTTGCCCATTGTGTCGGCGGCCTGCTAGTCCGCACATCTTAGTCATTCACTCAGGTCTGTGTGTCAAAATGAATGCCTGCACGCTTGATCCTCCTGTCAAACAGATACAGTGATCAGCTCAACCTCCGCTCAGCCCTAATCCTCACAAAAACAGGATTACAGGCGATGCCAGCGCTCGCTCGTGTGATAGCTGCTGCTTGTGTGTTCAGCGCGTGTGGGCTGAGATCTTGATTCACATGTTGGAGGAAGTTCATGTTAAATTTAGGCCCGCCCACACCGCACCGAGCGCCAAACGCTGCCAGTAATAATGACCATTAAATTTAGAAACGAGACGATGAATCTTCAGTGTAACCAGATTAGTCATGTCAAAAAGAGGCTTTTTTTTTTTTTGCTCAATAAACTTAAAGCCATCGCTCACGCTTAATCCTTATTTTTTATTTTAAACTACTTTTATGAATGTCATTATGTGAAAAAATAAATAAATAAAAGGTGTAAATTTCATACAAACATGGCTGATCTAGTGGTCGCAACTAAACTCATGTCGTAGAGGGGATTTTTTTACATTCAGTGTTCACGTTCGTCACACTCTTTTTCAAAAACAAATTAGTGCTTATCTCTCTTCTTTCATGCAGACACACACACACACATGTTTACACAAACACACATTCACAGACACAATCGTCTTGTATGCAGCCGCCGTCCAAACACA
>JAQNCA010000030.1:5624449-5637436 GCA_029783725.1 Acanthurus tractus
TTTTACATTCAGTGTTCACGTTCGTCACACTCTTTTTCAAAAACAAATTAGTGCTTATCTCTCTTCTTTCATGCAGATACACACACACACACACACACACATGTTTACACAAACACACATTCACAGACACAATCGTCTTGTATGCAGCCGCCGTCCAAACACAACAGTCTTTCAGGCTCGCATGACTTAAATGTGTCATTATGTGATTTGCTCATAAAAATAGTGAATCTGTGATCATTTCTTCTTTTTTTTTCACATATGCTTACACGTTTAAAAAACACACACATACACAACACACACGCAGTCACCAATTGCTTCATGAAAGAACATGTTAGTCATAAATTATGTAAAATATACCTTTATTTGCTTTGTGTATGAAAACCTTGGATATGTGTTTTGTCAAATGTAATTGCACCCTGCGTCACTCGGCTTTCAAACATATATTGCATGCATTCATACACATATTTACATACATGTATGCTACCCTGGTATCAGATATGTTATATGGCATGTATAACTGCTCGTAATCAAATGATATGATATAAAAAGATGTGTCATTGAATGCTCATAGCCATGTCAGACAAAGACAAATATCTGTTCACATAAAAAGCAAATCATTAAAAAAAAAAATTCAATGCAAACTATATATGTTTTTTTTTTCTGAAAGGGTGTACGAAGCCCAGCACAAGTTCATGTTTAACTGTCTTCTCCTTTCAGGTCACACTTCACAGTTCTCTGATATGTGACAACAGACGAGCGTGTCGTTGCAAGCAGACGACTTGTCCTGTTCGCAGTTAATTAATGGAGATCTTGTGAAATCCTGCTGTTGTGGAATAAACATTTTTCATTTGCATATGACAGTTCAAAGTGGCCGTGTTTCTGTGGCTTTAACACATCACACTGCGTGAAATCTGCTCAGACAGACAGACAGACAGAGGTGTTTCTATATTGTCTTGTTTGCAGATAAGACGGTCCATCGAAAAAGTCAAACACAGTCTTGTTGCACTGTACAAGCTACAGTTATCAGCTTTTCTCGTGTGTAAAAACATAAACATGTCATTAATTTCCTGCTTTCAGGGATGTGGAAACAAATTGGAGACAGCAGCTGTTCACGGCTTCCTTTTAGTTAGCTCAGATAGCATTGATCTCCCCTTGTTTGTGTTCCTTATCTTTTACAGTCTTGTTAATCCCCCTCGACAAGGCCCGGAACATGTGGCATGACATGCACCTGTTTAGGCGACACTTAACCCTCTCGATGATGCTGCCCACAGCGCCTCTCACAGCAGCCGAAGAGAAGTAGAAAATAAGGGGGTCGAGGCAAGCATTGAAGGTGCTGCAGAGCAGGGCCTTGTCTCTCCAGTCAGGACTTGTCCAGGTAATATAACCGACTATGTGCGAGATGTTATATGGGCCAAAGCACAAAGCGAACACCAGCAGCGTTCCCAAAGCCATGCCGATGGCCCGCAGGCGCCGGCGTCGGCCGATGTGTTGCAGCTTAGACAGAATCCTGATGAAGTTGATGTAGCAGAAACAGCAAATCAGGAAAGGGATGAAGAAAAGAACGATGCAAAGCTCGAGGCGCATAGGCAAGAGGACGTTGAGCTGAGCATTAGTGAAGTTCTCATAACACACGTTCTTATGGGAAGTGGTATTCATGGGGTCTCCGATTAAGGGCGTGATGAACACGATGCTCAGGTGGGCAAAGCAGAAAATCCAGAAGAAGAAGCTTGCGAACACGGCATACCTCGGTCGCTTCTTCATGATGTGCTGGATGGGGAAAGCCACGCCAAGGTAGCGCTCCACGCTGATGGCAGTGAGGAATAAGGTGCTGGTGTAGATGGTCATGTAGAAGACGAAGCCGGACAGAGGGCAGAAGGCATACGGTATGGCCCATTCCATGTTGTTTACCACCTCCTGCATCTTGAAGGGCAGGAAGAGGAGGAAGAGGAGGTCGGAGATGGTCAGGTTGAGGAGCAGGATGTCAATCGGTGTTGGTTTCTGCTTCACTTTCTTGCAGAAGGTGTAGAAGGCCAGGATGTTGGCCGGGAAGCCCAGGACGAAGGTGAAGATGTAGACGGACAGACACAGTACAGTGTTGCAGTTCTGCACCATTGCCATGGTAAGTCAGCCAGTCAGTCAGTCAGTCAGCCAGTCAGTCAGTCAGTCAGTCAGTCAGCCAGTTGATTGATCAGTGATCGAGATGTGTCACATCATGTTCTCGACTTGGCACGGAGTGAACAAACAGCAGCGCAGGGAGGTTTGAACCGTCAGAAACGCAGGAGACGGAGGCCTCTTATTGGTTCAACCTGGCGAGGCAGCGTGGTTTCCCCGTCCGCTCAGATAAACCAACATTCATCGTCTCCTTAAGGGCTTTGAGCTCTGCTGATAAGAGAGAATGGAAAGAGATTACCACCCTGCACGGCACATTTTGACCCAGTGCCCATTTGACACTCGGTTTAAGGGTGCACCGCTATACTTTTACACATTAACTTTTAGCTTACAAGCTTTAAGACGACAGGAAGAAGCCAGAGATAAACTCCTTGTTCCATAGTTTTTTTCATATATACTCCAAATATCTGTCCATGTTCCTACCTCAGAGTTTATTGCAGAGCGGCATTATCCCGTAATAAGGAACCGGTGTTTTGGTGTGGCACATGACTTAGTATGAAAATCATAATACTGTGTCATTACTTCCTCCCCATCATAAATACAGCACAAGGATGCTTTTGTCATGAAGTCCCAGCCCCGCTTGCAGTCCATGCACAACTACTGGACATGTTGAGGAAATAATGGCCCTCATAAACATAATGACTTAACTACAGCAGGGAAATGACTGTGTCAAAGCTTCACGGCTTTAAAAACACACTTTTTACAATCTAAACACTGTGTGTGTTTAATTCCTAAAGGAAATTAGCCAAAAAAAAAAAGGGAAAACAGACAAAAAGCAAAAACACTTTTTCTTTTTTAAAGCAACATATGACGTTTTAAAATTAAAAAGCTACTCTCTTACCCTTCAATGTAGCCGGCTGCCTCACGATAAGGTTAACAAATGTGACAGAAGCTCGACTCTTATAGTCCAGCCACTACCTTTTTTTTTTTTTCTCCCCCATCCTGCTTAGGAATGTGACGAAATCCAAGAAGTGCCACTAATTTAAGGAACCTGATGACTTCCTCCTAGTCTGCAGCCGTGGTTTTTTCATTTCACAAGCTCCTCATTATAATATTTTGAGAAAAAGAAACTAGTTTAACAAAAAAGGGAAAAAAAAAAGAACAGAGTAATTGTGGCTTACCTTCTTGCACTCTTTCTTTCTTGGTGGTTATTGCTCAACTGTTGATCTCTGTTCACCAGCCCTTCAGTTCCTACCTGCCGCTGCCCTGCACGTCCCCCTTTTAACATGATAATCTAAACATCCAGCGCAGATAATAGAAATTATAATTCGAGAGATACTGCAGAGATTTATCTCGTGGTTTCCGTGGTAACAGCTGGCCTTTTTTTGGGCGGGGGGGGCTATATAAGTCTCTGCGAAGCCTTATCGTCTAATGGTGTGTTATTATTAAATGATATTTAAGTTGTCCCCTGCCTGCTGCTTTACACAGACAGATGCCTTCTGATTGTGAGAAGGGAAAGAAAAGGCATTTGACAGAAACAAGACGACCTGTTGTAGCTAAGTCCCGCCCTTTCACAACACGCTGGATGGGTGGCGGCGGGGGCCGGCTATACGGTTATCCAAACAAAGGCTCGCTGTTTGGAGAGCTATATACTGTGCACTTTAATAAAAACTCGACACGTGGTTTGCTCAGAGAAGATTAATGAGAAGACCTGTGTCATTCTGCAGCCTTTAAAAAAAAACAAAAAAACAAGGGTGTTAGACATCAGAGCCCCCTTTTTTTTTTGTTGTAACCATTAAGTATCACAACAGCGGGGTCAAATCTCTCTTGTGCAGGTGACAAAAATGAGTCTGCAGGTAGTTGGGGGGGGTAATTTTCAAGTGACAGGAAGGAGCTTTTGATGTAATAATGACTCAGAGGTGTACAAAGAGTCCTTTTGATGTTGCTTTAATGTATGTAAATCACTCACGGGCACTTTCACTTGTGGTTAAACGCTTGATTCTCCCGTGTCAGTTTTGGATATATCGTTACGCGTGACATGGCTCCTTATTAAAGATTTGACCCTTTTTCCCATGACAGTCACTTCCTCTTCCCCTTGCTATTAATCTTATTTTTTTTTTAAAAAAAGCCTTCTTTCAACTCCCTCCATGGCCTCTGCACCCCCAGACAAAACAACAGAATAGAAAATGTCTGGGTTTCAAGCACGTGCTCTTGTCTGAAACCATTATATTTGTATTCCACTCGTAAATTCGGGCAGTCACATTTGTTTTATGAAAGCTGGTGTGATCCAATGTGACAGCTGGTTTACAGAATAACATCAAGGATTTTTCTCAGACGCTGTTTGAGCACAAACTTTACTACTACACGACCACAGGACGAGTCGCTTCAGTAATTAGTCAGTGACAGTTCGCCCTCTCGGCGATAGACAAGACAAGCAAATGTAAAGTGAGATGCAGACAGGGTCCCGTTCTGCACTTTCTCATCCCTTATTTCACTTTTTTCTTATCTTCTAAAATGATCTCAGAGGCAGAATATTATTTTTCACATCAGTCTATTAAAGTTGTCTCCACTGCCAAAGGAAAGTCTTTTACACGGAGCTGAATGTGTAATTTAAAGCATGTTAGGTGGGATCATTAAACGTTTCCTCGTTTAACTAATAGCTTTAGGTGAGAGAATTTTTATCAGTGTAGGGAAAAGAGGAAGAAGGTGAAGCAAGCTGGATTTTATTTTTAGAAATACTTAAGTACTGCACAACCAAACTCGGACCAAATCAGGATTTCTCATATCGGGCAATTACTTTTTAGTAATTATATCTCTCCAATTATATTTTATGTACATTTTATTTTACATCATGAAGGTCTTAATGCTGTTAGACACTGCCAGGAAAAAAAAATAGCACTGGAGAAATAATGACATTCCTTTTTTTTATTTTTTTGCTGGCCTAATAGTACTCAAATGAAAATGTCAGGTATCCACTGTATATTTTTTAATTGCTTCATAAACTGACTGCCAGCTGTAGTAATTATGACGGGACAAAAGGATTCAGGAGGAATAATCATGCCGAGACAAAGTTCACACAGGGAGGTGGTCGGGCGGACGGGTGAGTCAACATCCCATCAAACTTTAACGCCAGAGCTGCTGCTCGTTTCTGTTTTATTAAGTCAAGGCAGCCTGCGTTGTTTTTCTACCACCAACCCGGACAGTAAAAGTCCCCCATATAAACCGAACAAGGTGGGCTGCTTCTTCTTTTACTCACATCACGTCCTTCTCCTCCTCAACCAAACCTCAATGACAGCTTTGTCACATAGTCTAACAGTTCCTCTTTTTTTTTTTCTAATGGTTTTGAAGGGCAAAGACGAATGATGAACGGTTTTATCAGATCGGACGATGATTCATTGTGTCGTTCGACGGGGCCGACACGTGCACAAACATTTTTACGAGCTGTTTGTCCAACGTTAAAAAAAAAGAAAACAACAGACAACTAAACTGACATTTCTACATGTTAATAAGCTGGGAAGTTCAGGCGGGTTCATGTGATAGCATCGACATACGATCAGAAGTTGTAAAGGTGCCCGTTGTTTTGAAGCCAAGGTGGAAGTTGTTTTTTTTTCACAGAACTTCCTTGTGGTTCAACTATTCAACAATAAAGTGAGGAGGGAGCGTCATGTGAGACGGAGACACGGGTCGTCGTCTCATGACGGCATGCCTCTCACAGGGTGGTAAAAGTTCGGATGATAAGGCTGTTTCTTTCGGTCTAGTTTTAACAGTTATGAGATACTTGTATTTATGCAGTCACAGCTTATAAAAATAAAAAAAATGTTTCTCTTTCTCCAGAGGTTGTGTTAGGGCCGTAACGGGCTAATGTGCTGTTGCTCTTGCAACTTTAGCCTTTAGCTTTGTGCATGTTCCTTGTGAGATGGCACGAATGAACAGCTTGGTTTTTTTTTTTTTTTACTTAACACAGAAGACTTATCGTTAACAGTGATGCATATTTTAGCAGAAACATATTTTGTAGCATCATAGCTGTAACAGCAGCAGTAAGGTGCTGAGAGGTGCACTGATGAGCCCTGTGGCAAGAAACGTGGCTGGCTGACTCATTCATCCCTACAGATGATGTGTGCTCATGCACAAAGCAGACAAACAACCACGGAGGTTCCAGGCAGGTGTTTGTACGTTTGTACGTAAGAGGGGATTTTCCCGGCTGCTTCAGACAGGTGGAATGTTGTGAAAGCAGGTTTTTTTTTTTTTTTTTTGACCAGAAGAAGAAGAAGAAGAAAAAACAAAAAAAAAACTTTAAAGCCACGAGGTGATTTTCAGAATTGGTGACACTGGGAAAGAAGTCAGACGAAGCTGACGCAACAGGATGATATTTGTGAAAGAGCTTACAAAAACGTAACGAGGACGTGATTCAGACACACGTTGTGTTGAGGTGCGGAGGAAAGCAGCACTTGCAGTTTGAAGCGGCGGGAATACGTTCATGTATTCAGCAAAAGTAGGAAGATTGTATCAGACCGCAAAGGTCAGTAATAAAGCATGTAGGTTCCTCTCTTCATATTGCAACAATCCATAAAACCATACAATTTTTTTATTATTTTACATTTTTTTTTATTAATACTTGACCAAAATAGCTGTAGTTTATTGCTCTCGCTGATTCCTGTTAAGTATCCCCGAGGCTAAATGAAGAGGATGGGCAATAATGCTTAATGGAGCTGCAAGCTATGAACGAATTACATTAGCAAGTATTTTAAAGGGCTGTTCTAGTGTTCCATGGCGCCTCTGAGTATTTCATCAAAAGTTGAAAAACGGGAAACAGCAAATTGCTCTTGTATTAATTAATAAACCAATTAAATTATTTAATTGAAAAATAAAGGAATGAGTGTGGCCCCCTGTAGAAAAAACTGCTCGACGCTTAATATCAGCCACCGTGCTGAAGCGTCATATTACCCAGGAAATAGACTGGCCGTCACAGTGTGTCCTTCTGCGAGCGGAAAAGGCCACTTTGAAGTTCAAATGACACGGCTGTTACGAACAAAGTGTCAGGGTGCTTTTGTCGTTGGAGAGCGCAAACATGGGCAGCGCAGACCGGAGCCGCTCTGAATGTTGTCAACAGCCCTTTGAAGAGCAGATACAGGGACGAAGAGGAGGCGGGAGACGATGGAGTGGTGGAAGCCACGGCCGTGTGTTTTCCCCTACTCGACTTATTGTAAAAGGTGTTAATACAAATAAATGCTCGGCTTCCTGAGGTCTTATAAGAAAGAGGAAGGAAGTGCAAATCAAACAAGTTCCTGAGGTGACTGATATCATTTGCAACATCACGTGCATCTCTTTTTCTCAGGGGAAACAGACAAAATAACCTATATATCTTTCAACACCTGCAAGAAACTAGGTAAGTTTTAGAAGAAGCACTCAGAGAACTAATATCACAGTATAAAGTACTATCAAATACTCTTAATGTGTCATTTTTAAAAGAACTTGAGAATTTAAAAGAATTTGTACAGATATTTTTACATATAAACAAATATATATCTATATTGGTGGATTTGTGTATGTTTTTCTTGTTTACATCCCATAAAATTTCAGACTTTAACTGCACTGACTTGTTGATGTGCTGAGTTTTGTCATTAAAAAGGTGTTTTCACATTCCTCCGCTGAAACCCTGAGTAATTGTACTGGTTACACCGAATATTTCACTTACTGTCCTACCACTGCGTTTCATCGATCCCAAGTCTAATGGGCTGCATCAATTACAGTATGTTGTTTACAATCAACCACACAGAAGCTTCTCTCATTCAGTTGAACACAGTCTAAACAGCAAGACTTGCTCCCTCACACAGCTAATTTGTTCAATTTCACAGTTTATCTGTCCGGCATCTTGCGGTGGCAGACTCAGCTGCCTCTTATCAGCCAATTTGTTTTGATCCAGAAGAGGAGAGACATCTTCTCACACAGCCACAACAGGTTAACGCAACACATTAAGAATGAAGCCGCCGAAAACTGCCTCGGGCTTTCCCTCTCTAAGACCTAGGCGCTTTTAGAATAAAATAGTTAATTGTGCTACATTAAGTAGATATCCCAACAATGAGGAGATTGCCGCTCTGTGCTTTATAGTATATACTTGAGCATCCCAGAAGCCTCCTCGCTAATCCCTCTTTTAATACCCACAGCATGAACCTATAAGCTTCCTTATATTTGTGGCAGAGGGACAAAAAAACAACATAATTCTCCCATCCCCACAGAAGAGTTCAGTAGCTGCTAAGCCACCATATTGCCATTTGAAGTGTGACTCTGCTTCCAACACAGCCCGACTCATTTTATTCCCAGTGACACATTCATGAAATAAAGCTTTCTATGCTGAAAAGATAATCTTGTACATTTGGCTGGCGGCCTTATCAAGTATGACCCGAGTCCAAAGAACAACTGTTAGAGGACAGAAATCTGAGGGGGGGGAAAAAAAGGAAAAAAAAAGACGACTGTGTGAAAGCCATGGAGGGAAAATAGATTTTCAGCCGCTGGCTCTCCGCCCATTCCGACTAATCAGTTTTGTAATGATCACATCAATTCCTTTTATAGAGGCGCACCAAAAGGAAACGCTCCTGTAGTCCCATTTCAAAGTGCTGTGCAGTTTGCCCTCATTGCCAACATTAATATTTTAGCCAACAACATTTGCCGAGATCCTGCTTTGTGTGAGTCTTTAAAACACAGGAACAGTGATTCGTTTTGTAAGTTTTGTGACCGACATGCAGGTTTTCTGAAACTTCTCCCGCTCACGGGAAAGAAAAAAAAAAAAAAAAGGCCAAGCAACACACCTGTGCAAAGTATTCTGGTCGAGGGTGTTTTTTTATGGAGTTGTCTGCCGTTGCTGGGGACTCGCAGGGCGGTTGTAAATAAAACAAAGCTGATACGGAGGCTGTTGGATGTATGGATGCGTTCAGAGATCAGAGATCACGGTCGCTTGTGCGGCGTTAATGTTTGTGGTTTCTGAGCAATAACACACTCACGTCACCTGCTGATTATCAGCCTGAAAAAAATGATGAATGTGCACAACAGGAAACGGCTTGTTGATTGTTTTCGGGGGCTTGTTGAAATGTGCTCTGCGCCCGCCCGTCTAATACGCTCCCTTTATTTGAAAACCGGCCTCCATTGTTTGTCTGCTTTTTATTTACAGTACAATTAGATCCTTGATTATCATTATTTTTAATTACGGCTTTCACAGAAAACCTGTCCCAATTAATCAGCTATGTTTCATGCTCTGAATACAAAACGCTTTTAGTCAGTTCAGAGCCAATAACAAGAGAGAGTTTGTTTTTTTTTTTATTATTCAACGGCACAAGCAGAGAACAATAAATATACTGAGCTGAACTGATAGTCAGGCAGGGTGTTGAAAAGCTGCTGATCCTCAGACCAGGAGCTTGGATCACGGAGATAAAAAATGCCTTGAAAGATCAAAAAGCATAGTACTTAAAATACATCTCATTATAGGAGCAAAAGAGAGTTGAATCAATGGTTTTGTCAAACAGTGGGTGATTGGCGAGATAAAAGGAGCCTCTGATTGGACTGGAGCCCCAAGACGGAGGCGTCACACTCGTTCTTGGAGGTCGATAAAACTTAAAAGTCACTAGTCTCCTGATTAGAGTGTAAAATTGCTCAATAGATTTACAAAATGCACCTCTTTTAATGTCTTAGTGGTGCAAAAAAAAAAAGGATAAAGAGCAGGGAAAGAAACCAGGGTTTTTCGTGTGCTCCTGTTCAGGTGGGATGAAGTTTTAATGATCGCTTAAGGGAACATTTGCTATCATTTAGGAGTATTTAGATGAGAAGTCAGTCGCTGATGACCTCACACCATCTCTTTTCCGTAACATGCAATGCAAACTCTGATAATAAAGGTTTTTCTTTCAGACTTGAATTCTTACAAGAAAAAGATTGAAAGGTTTCGTTGCAGAAAAAATAAAAATATAATTAAAGAATGGCTTTTTTTTTCTTGCAGTGGCTGCACATTAAACAGGTCCAGTATGTTAAAACAATCAGAATCACATTGTGGTTATTTATTAGAATGCAAATTTATGGATAAAACACTTTGTTAAACAAATTAATATGGCTGAAAGACAAAGAGACTAATACTGTGGCTCAATGTGTGTCTAAAGACGGACCTGTGAAGTTAGCATAACAAACTTGTTCTAGTTAAACTGCAAAGTCTCAATTTTCTCATGAAACTTTATTCAAAATCAAATGCTATGTGCTATGTGTGGTATTTAAGCACCAATTACATCACAATCCCTATATCCAGGAGTCCTAATCAGGCCATAAACAACCTGTTTATGAGTAATATTAAATTTTTTTAGGACGACTCATCAATAAAGATTGGATCAAATGATTTGCGATGATAATAATATTGCATCATGGAGCCTGTGGAGATTTATTACCCAAGTAATCACCTTTCTTTACAGTAGCTTTCGGTGATCGTGGCGAAGTCAGCTGTTCCCGTAATGGATTCAAACGGCCTCTAAAGTTTCTGTTCATGATTTCATCAGCCTCATTGTGTGAAGTCCTGTTGTATTTGTGGTTGTGGTTTGACAAGATTAAACGGAAAATGTTGGAAATGTAATCAACCGATTGGATTTTGATTCAAATCTTTCTCAACTCTTTCCTGTGAACTGAATATGTTACATCACTTCCCCACACGAAAACTGCCAAAACTACAAATACAGAAATTTCATATGTGAAATTACCAAAACTCATGTGTTATGGACATGGAACCTCAATGCTCAGAGTAAGAAACCGATTTGAATTTTAAGGCTTTTAATGTAAAAATTCAGTGAAGACTCCTTATAATCAACCTTTCCAAGTGAAGTAATCTTTGTTTTATATGTATTTTTCATCTGATATAGAATTTATACAATATAATATAAGTAAAGTTTTGAGCTTTAATCGTCTCTATAAAGGCTTTTTGATCTTTGCCACCACAGACCATAAAGATTAATAAAAAATGTTGTATATCACAGTGTTTCAGGCTTTAAAGTGCTTTGCTTACTCAGCGTTTTCTTTGAGGCTGCGCTCGAGGCTGATAGGACAAACGGCGCCTTTTCAGCTCAGCAAAAATGTCATTTCTTAAAGACCTTCGGTGTCCCTCAGAAAATACTGTCCTTATCATCGACTGTTTAAAAAATATATAATAGTCACCAATTTTATGAGTGAACCCTGCCAAAAAAAATTGTAAATGTCACTGTTAACTCGCCCAAAGGCACAGTTATTACGAGGTCACATGGCAGAGCGGTGGCATTTCGAAGGGGAGAGATATTCCAAGAATCTCTGGGCCACATTGTGCAACACAAAGTGATAAAATAAGCAGGAACATGTTGGTAATCAAAAGGTCTGTGACCAGAGTCCGTTTGTTTGTCTCATTATAAATTATTTGTCTCTTTAGCTCAGCAGTTTCCTGCTAATCAGGAGGTTGGTATTTTCATTTCCTGACTTTGGTTTGAATGTTGAAGTGTCTTTGGGCAAAATGCTAAACCCCAAATCACCCTGATCAGCAGGTGGTGTGTGGAAATGTGTGTGTGTGTGTGTGAGTTTCTGACGAACAAGTGGGCATTTTGTCGAGAAATCACCTGCCATGTGTGTGAATTAATGGATGAATGCTGATTTGTGATGTAAAGCTCTTTGCAGGATGAAAGACTAGAAAAGGTGCATTATAAATGCAGTTCATTTACCATTTAATGTTTTGGTATTGAATCGGAGAAATAATGAAAAACAGGCCAATCACAGGTTAGCAGAGCGTAATGACTTAGTCTGGAAATAAACTAATTAATCATTTTGCAGTCAAAATAAACCCAGCAAAGGCTTATTTTTCATAGAACAACAAAACAATGAATAGATTTTCACAATTAAGATATTTAGCTTTGAGGTGAATTATTTCAAAGAAGTGACTTATCACCAACCTCCCTCCCTCCCTCCACCACTCAGGCTTGAACTCATGACCATCTTATTGTACATTTTGAAGGTAAATTGATCAGCCCATTGTCTCTCTGCCAGGAGTCCTCAGGTTGACCTTGATGATAAAAAAATGGTGCAGAGACTCTGGATTTTAGCTGCAGGATTCACAATCTGTTTACATTTGTGCAACATTTCATTATCATCATCAAACCTCGACCATCTGTCTTTGATGCATCACACTGATGTGAAAAATCAAGGAGGATGTTGCATCGTCTCATATCATCTGTGTTTTGACCAAAAAGTTGCACTTGAACTCACCACAGAGTCTACAGATGATGCTTAACTAGCATATCATTTTTTGCGCCGTAATGAAAAGATCTCTAGACCAGCAGGGGGGGGCGATAGTCTGCTTTTGTCAATAAAACATGTTTTATTAAACATGTGTGTAAATATCAGCGGAGATTGTTGTTATTTCTAAGTGTTAGATAAATTGTTTTAAAACATTCCAGTTCTTATAGTCTATAAAAATGCAAATAAGTTTGACTCAACTTGATACCGCAATTAAAAAATGTTTAATTAGTTGCTAAGATCGAGATAGATTCATTATGGCTGACAAATCTGCCAATGACAATCTGTTCTCATTTCGTCCTGTGAGTGTAAGGGATGTATTTTGAATCGTTAATGTTGTCCGGCCGAGCTGCTATTGTCCCAATAAGTAGGGCAACACATCGGTATCAAACGACAAACAGTCACAAGTCAAGAGCCGCTGTCTGTATTTAATAAGGGTGCCGGGATGTAAACAGAAGGCTGACCGATACAATCAGCTGATTACAGGTCACTGATAAAAATATTGACATGTCTAAAGAAGCACACAGTCCACAGCTGCAGAAAGAGACCGTGAGGTTATTTGGAAACAGTTGCATCGTTACCGTTTTTTATTGCAGCAGA
>JAQNCA010000030.1:5637536-5658434 GCA_029783725.1 Acanthurus tractus
ACAGTCCACAGCTGCAGAAAGAGACCGTGAGGTTATTTGGAAACAGTTGCATCGTTACCGTTTTTTATTGCAGCAGATGGCACGTGAGCCAGCAGAGTATCATTTGCCTTGACTGATAATTAGGGCAGTTATGAAGTATAAAGCTGTAAACACTTTGCCTCCAGTACATAAACTGTATGCTTTATGAGTCTTTGATAAAGGAATCTAAGAGATTTCTGTTTTTTTAACTGAATTAGCCTTGAAAAACACTCACAGAGTGAAAGTTTTACTGTATTTTATCCTGACTATATATATTTTTGTGTGTGCCAAATCAGTCAATGGGTGTCTGAAATCCATCCAAATGTATCTATTAATCTGTCAAATTTAAGTCAGACTAATAACAGAGTGAAGCCCTTTCTGCGGGTGGTTAAAGAACCACGGACAGCCGTATGATGGAGGGAATGTTGGTCATTTTGGCTGTTTTTTTCAGGCCCCTGCTGCCACGTACAGCATCATACATCATAAATCATGTCAAAGGAGTGCAGCTCAACTAAAAATGATCTCCATTCTTTCTTATAATTATCTAATTATCAAACAGCACACAGCATTCAGTGCATTGAAACTCATCTGAGCTGTTTGTCCTGCTGGTCTGCTTCACCCACTGATCTTCATCACCTCTGGTCGGTGTGTTTAAGTGTTTGTCTCGGCTAGCGGATCGGAGGTATCGGACAACCAGCTGAGTCAAAAAATACCAATTCGAAAAGCCGGTGACATGGCGGGGGTGGAGCTTGACTTTTTGGAGGCAATGTCAGAAAAAAAAATGGTTGGGATGCTGTGCAAGTTATGAGTCATCTTGGACCACAATGTATCCCACCCACTCCGGGATGTGCTGTTCGAGCGTGGGAGTACAATTAGTGCGAGACTCGCTCTGCCGAGATGCACCGCGGGAAGTCGTCCCCGCCTGTGGCCATCCAACTTTTCAGCTCCTTTTTCTCAGAATGTCAGACACTCAATTGAGAGGCCGTTGGACTCATTTCCACAATGTCAGCAGCTCTAACCCCATAATTTATTTATAATTACTTACAATCTATAGTTTTAACTGTGCAATACCTCAAACTCTGTGCAGTTATTCAATTATTCATCTGAGCAATTATCAAAAGTGCAATTACTGCAGAATAGTGTGATGCACCTGTTTTTACTTAATTCTATTCTCATTTTTGAATTTTTCATACATACTCTTAGATATAGCAGTATACTGTAGGTTTTCACATGGTCGTAGTTTTCTTTTTCTCTCCTTTTTTTCTTATTTCTTGAGTAGATGTAATGTTGAACATATTGCTTTTGGTGATCAATAAAAAAAAGTCTGATACTTAAACTTTGATGAGGTGTGTAGGTTGGTATCTGGCCTGCAGTGATGTTTGGTGGTAATGCAGACTCTGAACGGTGTGTGTGTGTGTGTGTGTGTGTGTGTGTATTTGAGCATGCAGTGTTTGCAGAAATATTTAACTTTTAAAGGACAAAATAAAACAGGCGTCTTCCCTCGAATAGAAAACTGAATTTGTCAGAAACAGAACACGTTCTTGCTGAAGTCAGTTCAGGGTTGTTGGTTTTTTTTTGGTGCTACAGCTCAGCTGGTTCACTGTGAGCACCAGCTTTAAGAGGATAATGTTAGCAAACTCACTTCTGACTCAGTTCAGGTACTTTATACAAGTACATTGTGTTTTAGCATTTGCTCTGTAAAAGTCAGTTAAGGTCACCGGGGCTGCTGCTGCTGCTGCTACTGCGTGCAAAGGTGATACGCTAGTTCTCTCGCTTTAAATGGAAATGTAGCATCCGTCGACTTGATTTCAGACACTGAAAAAACATGAACTCCTCAGAAATGTAAAGCTTTAATGAGATTCATACAAACTAGCTTGTTCATGTCAACAAAACAAGAAGGACAGAGCTGCTTGGAACCGAGAAAGTGGACCAAAAAACACTTAAATGCAACATGAAATTTACTGTGACAGAAATCGTGCACAACCGAGCCGTGACCCCATTTAGCATTTATCCTTCCTCTGACTCTAATGCTCTCCTATCCGTTCCTGGCTCACGTATATTTCTAATGACTCGTGCATCTGCTCTGTTTTGTACCATCATCCTTCTTTTTTCTGCTGACTTTGGGTTTTTTTTTCTTTCTTTTTTTTTTTTTTTGCTGTAGCACATGGATAATGAGGAGAACTATCTGCACTGCAGTTCGAAGAAAAAGGGCTTTTCTTTGAACTCCTAACAGAACATATCTGTGCATCTTCTGTCTGCTGCTTCTTGTCGTCTGTGTTCCCGGTTTGTTAAGCGTGAACTTCTGTTTCCTCCGACGTAATTTGTAGGTGTGAAGTTAAGCATCATTAGAAAAAGCTTTTATTTCTGTAGTTGATGCAGTTGCAGCCTTTCTCTCACTGCAGTGTATCGTATAGCTACACTCCTTTATGAAATTAATTTTAACACCACAGTGGATATCAAAGGTCTATTTCTGCAAAGACTTCTTAGGTTTTTATGTCTGGTTTTTTATTTTACTAAGAAGTACAATGAAAAAAAAAGAGATCACGTTGATTTGAAAGAGAGAGCGTGTTAAAATGCAACATGATGCGCTCAGATGAATCAACAAAAGACGATAAAACACAACTCTTTGAAGTTATTGTGTTTGATATGCATCCCTGAGGGCGCCAGTTCACCATTAAGCTCCCATAAACAAGCCTGTGACAACTGAGGATTTCCTCGTTGCTGCTCACGACTGTGTTGTTTTTTCCTTGTGCTTTTTTGTAAGCTGGACTACAGACAAAAATAACTTTGCCTTTGGCTTGTTTTTTTAATGTCAGCACTCACCATCAAACTTGCACAGATGGCGAAGGCCTTGAGGAGAAAGGCAAAAAAAAAAAAAAACTGGTGGGAAGTGATCAATAGATAACCTTAAAAAATCTTGTCACTTGGCTCCCCCTTGTGGGATGATGAGGCATGGAGTCCACGGCTGCCACCACGTTGGTGCATGATTTACATTTTATAGTCCCTCATGTAGATCAATTTATAGTTAGTGAACTGTTGGGGATTCACTGTCCTGCTCAAGGACGTTGGGGCTAGATGGATGTCTGTGCCACTGACTGCAGCTATAAATTCAGGGTCATGCCGCGATATTCTGATACGATGAGGGTTTTTTTTTGCAGCTGCCCTGGTGTGCAAAGTTTAATCGTAAATTTGTTTCATTACGTATTCCTCTGAGAATTACAGCCATGTGACTTTTCACTGTGAGGGGTCAATGCATGGAGGGAGTAATTCAAGGACACCTTGACGGGGTCGGACACACGGGTCTCAAAGGAATCTCAAAAAGTTCATTTCAATGTTGATGTGAACTTATGAGGACTCTCGTGCTTTGACCTCTTTCTTTTCTCTGGTGGTGGTGGTGGAGACAAAATCACTGCAGTGTAGGAAAGACAAGCAGTATCATAAACTGTTATTTAGCTGGAGTTATTATATAATACGACTCCATTCTGCTTGGGCCTCACGGCACCTCTAATGTTATTTTATACCATTAAATGCCATCAAATCTGCACAAAAATATGTGCGCCTGCTGAGTTAGACTGAATTTAAATTAAAATTGGATTAGGACTACCCTGGCCATTTTTGTGGTATTAAGTTTTCCGGTGCACGTCTACTGCAGTCTCTTGAGTAAAATCGACACGACTCTCGACACACTTGAGACAGGAAGGCTCTCTGCTGCATGTTTAACACACACACACACACACACACACACACGCAGCGAAAGGAGCATTCATCAAGACAACAAAAAAAAAAAAACTGGCCTATTTGCACACACTGCACGTGAGTTATGTTAGCCTTTCATATATGCTTCCAAAGGGATGCGTAAACAATTACAATTACCTGCGTCAGTCACGGTAAATCACAGTAAATCAGTGTGCTAAAACAACACGAGCAGATTTACATGCAAATTGGCCCAGGAAAGATGGCCACATCAGCGTTTGAAGTTTAGTGTGCCGCGCGTTTCAAGACTACGGAGTGTCTTGTAATTTAAATCGTTTAGGCCATAAACAACACACTTCACTCCAAAGACGGAGGGAGCTGCATTGTATACAAAGTAGTTGCATTTGTAAAATTGCTGCGAACTTTTCATAAATCAAAGCTCTCATCTGGAAACTGGTCTGCAATGCTGTAACCTTTTCTAGTTCCAGGTACTCAAACGCACTTCATCTCCACTCATTACAGTGCTAGACTACCGTGAAGTGTCTCCAATAGTGAGCAGCAGGACTGTTTATCAGAGGTGACGTGCAAGTGGGAGCAAGGGATTGGGAGACTTATGAAGCTGTGATCCAAACACATGCTCTGCACCTCCACAACAAGCCGAAGGAACAGATTCATCTGAGGAGAATCAACAGCAGCACTGGCTGCACCCGGGCGCCATGCATAATTAGCACTATAGACACAGCGAGCAGAAATATGCTCAGACTGCGAGCAGTTTTGTGACTCGGAGGAAACGCCAGAATAAATAGTCGCCTTTTTTGTTGTCTGACTTACTGTCAGGTGTGAGGAAGTATTCTGTGCCGGAAAAATATCAAAAAGATCCACGTGTTTGGAAGTTGCGCTCACTTTGAAAGGAAGAGGCGAAATAAAGTCATGATTGTGCTTTCTGCTGTGAACAGACAACTGATTTCCACCGCGATGGAAACAAGACAAACAATGCGCCGAATCTGAAAGTTATTTTGGTTTTGTTGAACGCTAAACTTCACCCCGGATACATGCAAACACACACACAAAAAAAATGACAAAAAAATCTTTATTATTATTCGTAAAACAAGATTTTCAAAAACCCAAAAGAATTTACAAGTTCTTCTTGAGGAGCAAAGATTAACACTGTGCTTGCAGCATCTCTCAAACTCAACATCTCTGTCAACTATTTACATGGATTCACTTCACAACAAGAGAAACAACAACTTTTCAAGTCAGTAAAATGAGTCTTATTTAGATGATGGCTGGAGACAGAAAATGCGCTCTGTATTTTTTTTATGTTAGTTTCAAATTTAAACATTAACTTTATGTGTTTCTCTCTTTTTTCTCTCTTTCTTTGATTTATTTTCTCTTATCGTTAGCAGGTCCCATTAAAAGACAAAAAAATGAGTTTGTGTTAATTTACTCGGTCTCTAAATATATTTGACTTCCAAACCCTGTTTGTGGTTCTCTGCCAATTTCCACTGGTGACATTATCTTTTAAACAGGATGCAAATGCATTGTATTGCTTTCAAACAGGGCGAAGTCATTTCCTGCAACAACGGGACGACTGTAGATGTTTGCAAACGTCACACAGCATTAAGTGCATTTGTTGAGGATGGATAAACACCGATTTGTGCTTTAGTGCAGCGTTTATTAATCTTAAGGTCGGGACTCAAAATGGGTCACACACCTGCTTTTATTGGGTTATGGATTTATTTATTTATTTATCTATTAAAAACACCCAAGAAAAAGTGAGAAAAAGTTTTTTTTTGCTTCCCTGATCTGTTCTCCTCACATGCTCAGATACATATAAAATTGCATATACACCATTTCAAGAGGAAAATGGTTTGTTTTTTGTGAAAAGCTTTACATTAAAATCAGTAAATTTGATTATCGCTCTGATGTACTTGGCTGCACTGCCCACTGGTCCCAGCTAGGTGGCGTAACGAGTGTATTGCCGCAGTGCTTGTCCTCTCTTTTTTGTGTAAGTTCATAGTGCAAGTTCATTATGAGGCAGCGAGACACTTTACATTACATCCAACAGTTCTGATTACTTAAAAAAAAAATGCCATAAATACATTTCAGATACATATTAAAATCACGGTTTGTTGAGTTTTTTACTTTAGTTTGTGAATCTTAGGCTAAAAAAAATTCAAAAAGTCCTGCTTTGGTAAAAATTTACAGGTGCAGGATCAAATAAATCCACAGTTCACTTCCATTAGCTACAATGCCCGTGTTAAATACCAGTTTGTGTGACCCAAATAATAAACTTGGCAAGTTCTTCCCTGAGCTTAAAGAAAACACAGACCTCATAAATCAATAAATACATAATATATATAAAGCAATAACGACATCTCATGACCCGGTGCTGACAGCAAATTGTTTCACACTGCTTTTTCAGCAAAACGCGTGGCAGCTCAGGTCTTTGTGCTGACCTCATTCATGCACGGGCGTGATTATTTTCCAAGTCATTTGAGTCGCATAAAAGCATTTAATTAATAAGCGCCCATCCATTCGTGGGATCCCCTTCATAGTTAGCTGAGCATTACTTCTGAGCGCCACTGAGGCGAATCCCCTTAATTGAGAAGTGTCATGAGAGGCATCTGTAAACAGAAGGCATAAAATAAACAGTTCCATGTACATTACTGCCGCCACTACGGCTGATTTCTTCTCTTCGTCGTTCCCGGGGGAAGACGAGTCCATCTCATGCTGAGACCCCTTCCTCATTTCATATCTGACACTGCTGGAGCTCTTTAAAGTGTCTCACACATACAGATAGTCATGAAAGCACCTCATATGCTTTTTTTTTGTCAAGGTAGTGATGTTTAGTTCTGATGATAGATGGATGAGAGGATGTGAGCTTGGTCAAGAGTTATGGATCACTGAACCTGTCTGCTCCGAGCAGGCTCTTGGCAAAGTTTGATGCATGACCAGAGCTTCAGAAGTCAAAATAGACGAAAACATGTGAGCGGTGAGAGGTATTGGTGTGTGTGTGTGTGTGTGTGTGATAGAGCTGAAAGGGGGGAGCATTTAATGTTAGAATTCAGCATAATTTAGTTTATTCCATGTATGCAATTTTAAAAAAGGGCACATCAAGCCTCCTTCTTAGAGGCAACTTGTCATTTCCTTCTAGGAAAGCAGGACTGAATACCAAAAAAGTCAAATTTCATCATCCCTATGGGAGGAATGTTTGTTTCTTCATAAAAAAAGAAAGAAAACTGACTATGGGGCTGAGACGCCGTGGAATGACAGCTTTTTTGAGTGCAGAACCTTGTGCAGTCACTCTTACTTGGTGGTATATTGGATCATGTCTGTCAGCTGTTTGTTTGTGTCAGTGGATGCGGGATATCGTGGAGTGTAGTCTGCTGACATCTGTCATCATCTTGGTCTCCCTCTGTGAGCCTGTTGCTGGAAAGACACAACAAGCCCTTCATTGCCAACATGTCACGCAAGAAGACGAGGCAGAACCTCTGACACACACAATGCTACTTTTTAAAAAAAAACTGCCAACAGTGTCACAAACGCTCAAGACTAAATGCATTTCTATGGCACTGAGAAGACTGTCAATCGTAAAAATCGGGAGTGCTTTCAAGCCTCCTTCAAGGATCGCACACTTCAGAAAAAGCACAAACTGTAGAAGAGAAAGTGCAGGAGGAAGCAGCCCTGCTGCATTTCACACAGCCGAGCGAACGAGAGGTAAAACATGATGTGACAACCGTAAATGCTCATCTAAAAGAGAGAGAAACTCGCTGGAAATCTGTAACATCAATAAGCACTTGTCCTCTGGTGGCAGCAGTCGCATTATGCTGAGCTCACTCACCTGCCGTGGGTGGGTGGAGTGGGTGGGGCCACGAGCGTGAGGATGAGCATGCTTGTGTGCGTTGGTGTTGCCGTGAGGATGGTTGTGGTGGTGGTGATGGTGGTGGTTGGCGGGCATCGTGGCCGGATGGTGCTGCACATGAGGACGCTGTACTTGTTGGTGTCGTTGAGCCACAGGTAAGTTAGCAGGAGGTCTGGGGGCCTGGGGGCCTCTGTTTGGGGATTTATGCTGCGTGCGCTTCTTGGGGAGGTCGTGGAACTGCTCTAAGGGGATGACGGGGGGAGGAGTCGGAGGGCGGTGAGCTGCGGGAGCCCTCGCCTGTGGCCCGGGGTGAAGCAGGGCGGCCTGGGTCTGTTGTGTCCGGTTCTGAAATGTTTGACTCCTCGCAGTGTGAGCGGCGAGTGCAGCCTGGGTTAGGTTGCTGGGATTAGGCTGGGCAGCGGAGTTCTGGACTGGAGCGCTGCCTCCTTGGCGAGGTGGATTGGCGCCACGTATGACAGGCTGTGTCAGCGTTCCAGGGCCTTGTGGCGGCTCTTGGATCGCCGTCGCTCTGAATTGCTGGGCCATGTGTGCCTGTGGAAGGTGATTAGGATCAGCCAAAGCTCTTGTATCTGCACCCTGCAGTGCAGTCGGTCCCTGTTGTGTCATGAGTCCTTGTGACACGGCAGAGCGGCCCGCCGAGGCCGGCTGGCTCATGAGAGGCCTTGCCTGGGGGTTATTACTGTGTGTGGCTTCCTGCCTGGGGGCGGTCTGGCTACCAGGCAAAGCTCTGATGTCTCGCTGAGTATGCTCCCTTTGTGTGCGAGGACTTCTCTGTGTGTGGTGTGTAGCCTCAAGCTGTGTTACACTGTGAGTGCTTGGTACTCGAAGATCAGCCGAACGACTGCGTGTCTGTCTCTCCGCCGATGGTGCATCTTGTCTTGGTGGAGCTCTGCCCCGTGAAGTGGCTTGGCTCTGAGGTCGCGGCTGAGATCTGTTCGGCCTTCTCTCCTCCCGGACGGGCGGGTCAGGATGGGTGGTGTAGTCTGTTCTGTCAGAGGTGAGGTAGTCAGGTGATCTCCGTCTTCTTTGGAGCGTCCCGCTGGGATACGATGGCGTCCCTCGGAGGAAATCCCAGGGCATCAGTCGAGGGGAGGGGCTTGCATTGTCGTCACGCTCCCTTGAGTTTCTGTCGGACCTGCCGCGACGCTCCGGCTCCTGCTGGTACGTCTGCGTGTCGGCGTTCCTCTGAAAAGTGTTGTTACTGTTATGGTGTGTGTATCCGGTCGGGATAAGTCCGGGCCGATCCTGATGACCCGTCTCTATGTCACCATTCGGCCAAGGGTCACTCTGATGGAACTGCCCACTTTGCATTCTGGGATTTGAATGCCCAGCATAGTCCAAGTTTGGTTGCATCTGCGAAGGGTTATTATTGCTCAGAGGAAACGAGCTGTCTTGCTGCGTCTGCTGGCCGTTGGTCGGGTACGAGTTCAGGTTCACGTGAATGGTGGGCATTTGCGCGTTGTTGTTGTTCTGCTGGTCGTTTCGTGGCAGCGTGTTGAGGCTGACGTGGACCGCCGGCGGCTGGGCGCCACCCTGGGCAGCACCGGCCTGTATGAGAATATTGGGATTCTGTTGCTGCGTGGTTGGGAGTGTGTTTGCGTTCGGAGCATCGGTGTGTGTGAAAGCCGGATTGTCGATGCCATTGTGTGGTTGTGAGCCGGCGTTCTGAAAAGATTCATGTAGCAGCCCGTTCGCGTGGGTGCCGCCATTGTGCCGGCGTGTGTCGGAGTTACGCAGGCCGTTCAGCTGCAGTGTCTGCTGGTTTTCACGCGGCGCTGCGTACAAGCGGTCAGGTTGGCGTGTGTTTCCGTTTACGTGATAATAGAGGGGAGGATGGGGACCTTGGCCTAAATCCCTTGCACCATTAGGTTGTGGATCTTGAGGCTTAATGGGAGCAGGTGAAAAATGAGGGGAGGGAGAGAGAGGAGACGGCAAAAGAAAGATGGAAGGAGGGGGTTAATTTCTGAAAAGCACCGATCACATGGACAAGATGAGTGCAAAATCAATAGTAAACTTTACTGTGACTTACCACAGGCCTCTGATTTGGGTTGGTTTTCTGCACAAGCACGGTCTCCCCCTGTCTTTGTTGTGCTGTGACAGTGGAAACGACATAAACTATCATGTTAATGCAAGAAAACACGCCTGAGCTATTATTACACATTATCACAGAGCTCTCACAAAAAAGCCTTTTTACACAGCGTTTGTCCAAACATTGTACAAACAAAATATAAAAAAGCAGACAAACAAAACGTCCATGTTTGCACACACACAAACACACACACAGACTCACCCCTCCTCCGTCGCACGAGGAAGACAATGAGCAAGATGAGCAGCACGATGATTATGATCAGCAGCAAACAGCCAATCACAATCCCGGCCACTTCCCCACCATTTAGACACGTGTCTGAAACAGCAAAAAAAAACAGTGTCAAAGGGGGAGAATTAATAAAGATAATGAGTCTGGAGCTTAGACAGACAAGAGAAGGAAAAGGAAAGAAGATAGAGGAGGGGAGGGGAAGAGTCTAAAAAAAGGATGATAAAGTAATGGCAGGAAGAGAGAAACAGGGAGAAAGGAGTGAAAATAAAAGGAGGAGAGAGAGAGAGAGTATGTGTGAAAGTCATTGAATGACTTTGACCACATTCTCACCAGATCAATCTCCCAGGATACTTTCTGTCCCTCTCCTGTCGGGAAGACAGATACAGCCACGCAGTCCAAAACCAACTGTCATCATTATCAGTCACAGAGAGGTCAGCGACCGCCATAACTCACCTACGACGGCCAAGACCGTCCCCTGCTCCGACGTGCCTCCGGTGATGCTGTTGCTGGCCGTGCAGACGTACCGGCCGCTCTCATCCGTTGAGAAAGTCTGAAGGCTGAGCACCCCGCTGTCCGGCTGTCCGGACGCGACCGGCTGTCCGTCACGTTGCCACGAGAAGAGGGCAGGGGGCAGCGAGTCAGACATGCAGGTGAGACGCACCGTCTGTCCCACCAACACGTCCCCTCCCCCGACGCACTCTTTCGGGGCGTCCTTGGTCAGCACAGGTGTGTCGGGGCCATCTGGTTTGATGATGATCAGAGGACGTCGTCATCGGCCAGGAAAAAAAAAAAACATTTGGTTCACAAGCAAAAACGTGGAAAAATCTGCATTCAGACGAAGACGACTCAAATGAACCGATTATTTGTTTTGGTAAAAGGTTTTCGTTTTTAAGAGTTTCGGGTTCAGTTCTCATCCTTTGTGTGAAATGTTTTAATGCGCCACATGTCTAGACGTCATAATACTCAGCTAATGAAGGAGCTGTGCACTTTCTGGTTGGAAGTTGAATTAAAATCACAATGGCTGCCACCTCCACAGTCAACATTAGCCTGAACAAGTCCTGTGTACAGTGAAAACTGATTGGAAGGCATTGTGCTTTCAACAAAATCCTGCAAATTAGTCAGCGGCAACTATGATGTTCAATTATTCATTCGAGTTAATTCAACATTCAGAGAGGCAAACATTAGCTGATTTTAGATTCTCATACGCAAAGATATGCAGCTTGTTTCTATTCTATATTATTGTTAAACAAATGCCCTCGGGTTCTGGACAAACCTGCCATTTTTACACATCGACTGATTTCTCGACAGAGTTGTTAGTATTTCTCCGAGATGATCATAAACAAAAATAATTGGTGGTTGCGCCTCTAGTTTTATGAGCTTCAATCAGAGAGCAGGACTGCAACAGCCTCTGTGATTGGAATATCACAGCTTTCACACTCCATGAACAAATTACAGTCTGCAGTCTGGGATGAAAACTTCTGTTGGCCAAAGGAATGACGACTGAAAAACAACATGAATTCAGTAAGAATAATGGTTTTGTATGCACGTCCATGGCAGATTTAAACAACATCAAAGGTCTGGTGTGTTTTCTATCCGGGTAAAGAAACTCCTGTCTGATGTACGAGGACAACGATGGCGAGTTATTTCTGCATGTCACCGGGGTAATTGGGTGTGTTGATGTATCACTGTGAAAGCATCCTCTCAGGTATAAGCTCAAGACAAAGCTAGGAGCAACATAGTTAGCTTACAGGTGAACGTCCTGCACAAGCTGAGTGCAATCCAGCCTATTATGCACTGTGCAATGTTGATAAAAGACAAGCTACATCAGATTAGCTGCCTCTTGTCTCGATCAGTGCGAACTTACAGTAGACAGTGAGGCTCTGTGAGGCAGTCTGGGCGCTGACAGGGTTGCTGACTGTACATGTGTACTCCCCAGCATCCCCCCGCCTGGCTGGATTGATGACCAGAGAGCCTTCAGAGATGGTGATCCTGGAGTCGGCGACGACTGCTGCGCCTCCTTTTCCCCATTGGACCGTAGTATCCGTCCCAGCGGTCCACGTGCAGCTCAGAGACACATTCCTCCCCTCCACTGCTATATTGGGAACAAACAGACTCACTCCAGCCACTGCATCTACAGAGAGAGTCAAAAAAAAAAAAAGGATTTATCAAAGAGCTGCAAAATGCAGAATTATCTAGAAAGGATTTCTAAAAGGCACGACCGCTGTAGGTACGGGAGCCTTAGAATATGAGAGAGCTCACTTCAAAGGTTGGACTGACAGAACAATGGAGGGCAGTTTTATGTTTCTGTTGAGGATAATTTGCTGTAATCAAAGCAAGTGAGAGCTGAGAAGGGACAGAATTCAGATCGAGGCACAGATGGTGAGTAAGGGGGCAGACGGTATGAGTGGTAGCCTAGATGCCTCTTGGCGGGCAGCCTAAGTTAAATAATTGGAGAGGGAGAAGAAGAGGGGGGGGCAGCGGCGGCGGTGGCACGCAGGCTGAGACAGAACCTCGGCGGCGGCGGCAACCGGCAAACAAAACACAAACATTTAGGCAACTACCAAATAGCTTTAATTACTTGCATTTCTGTGCACACTTCCCCTCTTGCTTGTGACTCAGCAGAGGCATTTTTCACCGGCTCTCTCTGTAAGTTATGTGAGTAGGAAGGTAGGAGGTTGAGAGTCGCGCTCAAGGACGCTGATTTTCTACGACATGAACTAGCTGTTGTGAGTTTGGAGGATGTGACCTCTCGGCAATAATAGACTAGCGCTTCAAACAATTTGGTCACCCTGCAACCCCCATTAGCGCTGGTGGTTAAGAGGAAGACTGACTGCGCGTCATCCCTCCAGCGTGGGCTGATGACTGAGAATAAAGAGAGAGAGACACTCAGCTGTTCGGGCTCCATTATTGCATCGAGTTTAAGCGGGAAAAAAAAAATCCAAGTGCTGTATGTATTGTATGTAACTGAGCCGCTACATTCAGACTGCCACAGTATCACACATCTAAGAGCGGGAGCACTGCATATCAAATGAGTTTTAATTAGCATAAAGCCCTGAGCCACCAGATTCATCTCCTCCTCCTTTTTCATTAATTTTACCTCGCCTACTCTGGGTCACTAATTTCATTATACCTCCCAGACTAATTCTCTTACTCCCCAAAATCCTCCCTCTTCTCTCTTTACTCACTTCTGTTCCTCCTTAACATTATCGCTTCCCTCAAAACCTCCCTCTCCTGCACACTCCACCGTCTCTCCCGCCTTCCCTTCCCTCGCCCACTTCTTCTTCTTCTTCCTCTTCTTCTTCTCTCTCAAAGTGAAGTCACAGACACGGCTTTTTATCTCTTACCAAACACCCTCAGCTGTATCGATCTGGAGTTCGGGGTCAGGCCCGTCGTAGCAGAGGGGGTCACCTCCACCGTGTAGTTCCCGGCGTCTCGGAGCTGGGCGCCTCCGATTCGGAGCTGGGTGGCGGAGATGGTGACCCTGCCCTGGAACTGGGCCACCGGGTTAACCACCGGCGCTCCTCCGGCGAACAGGCCGAGAGTGACGCCTTTGTACTGCCATGTCATGGACAGGACTTCGGACACCGTCAGCACCGTGAACACTATCTCAGTGCCGGTTTGGACCAGAACCGGGTCCGTCTGGAACTGGATCTGGACCTGATCCTGAGCCAGCACATTGGCAGAGAGGAGGACTGAACAGAAAATTTAAAAAAAGGAGAGAGAAGCAGAAAGTAATTAAGTACATTTACTCCAGTATTTTACTTAAAATAGAGGTTTGTGCTACTTGCATCTGAATCTGTCCTTTTCTACTGTACTTATACATTTGAGAGGTAAAAAAGGTATTTTTTCTTCTTCTTTTCTATTTGTTGCTTGTAATTTACTGCAGATTAAAGTCTAAATTTCTGAATTACAAGTATTGTCAAAATTAAACCACTGTTGTCATGTTTCAGAAGTCCTTTAGTTCGTTACACCACACTGATCTCTAAATTATACTACTACTACTATTGTGTCATTTAAGTATTTTTTCAAGATCTCCAAAAAGGTTAAACAAGCTATTATTTTGCACTCATGCTAGGAGTTTCTACAGCCATGCTAACAGCTCTGTGTGACTGCACTTCAGCACAGTGGGGCCTTAAGCTAACATCAGCATGCTAACACACTTACAATAACAATGCCACATGTGATTCTTTAAACATGGTTTCTCAATGCAGGACTTTTCCTTGTAATAGGGAGATTTTAAATAACGTATTGGTGGGTTTTACTTTAGCGAGGATCTGAATATTTCACCACTGCAGAGAACAAAATCTATAGATACACAGAGGCCGGGCTCGAGGGGTAAAAACCCATTAGTAAGGTACACACTCTGTCCCTCCTCGTAGATTTCACATCATGTTTTCGGGATTGTAAGTGATCCAAAGCTAAACATCTATTTTGTGTTTTTGTTAGCACGACTTAACGTAAGCCGTGTCGAAATCATATTTGCCGTCTCTCTCTTTTCTCGAGATTCAGTGGTGCATGGGCAATATTTCAAAAACAATGTTTCAAAAAAACCCCATTGATTTTACACACTTGGGCCTTTAACCATTGTATGCTGTTTGCCTATTCGTGAGTGCTTTTGTATCTGGCTGCCAGTCCTCCCTCTTGTTTGTGTTCATATTACAGATTCAGACAGGCAAACCCGAGATACATTTTTCCAATGCCCTTTAACTGGCATAAAAAGCTACCACGCAAGCACAGTCTGCCCGATGAATTACAGTGAATCAAATCAATATGGTCCTGATCAGTCTCGCTGGACTGCCTCTGCACGATTTTCACAGAGGAGCGGAGGAGAAAATGACAAGAGCCAATAGCAAGATGGATTCCAGGTTCCCACGCTGAATTGTTTAAGACAGAAAAAGTGTTTCAGGGCCAAATTAAATATTAATGCCTTTGCCCTTGTTGCTTCTCAGTGGAGACAGAAAGATAAAGAGTCATGAGTCAGAAGTTGAAAAACGCCCATGAGTGACGCAGCACAGTATCGATGATAGTTTGTTTTTACAAGGTTGGGACATTAGGGCGGTTCCAAGAAGTTGTTAGCCTAATTGTGTAATAAGAGTCATGTTTAATATACAACCATGTAACCAGGAAAGTAGTTTGATCTATATTTTCCTCAATAAAACAACAGCAGAGAGCCAAGAGGCCACGCTAACACCTGTAGCAACATTTCATCAATGCTAAAAACTGTAAACATCTGACAAGAACAGGAAATCAGAAAGGATTTTACCGTCTGTGGCTGAACTTTAATGGGAACAACTGTTGAGATTTATTGCATTTACTCTAAACTTACAACTGCTTCCGTTTGTCAGAGTCGTACCCGCCAAACAACATTTCTTTAGAGCATGAAAAGCGAAAACAGGCTTTAAAAACTGTGTAGGTCGCATCACTCATTTGTTGAACCAGTTTCAGCAAAATGAATATTTAATCATATGAGATTGTAGTTGATTGTTACTTCAATAATTATCTCTCATGCATGAACAACACCCCTTAGTTAATTAACAAATTAGAATATAATTTACATCCTTGGTGCTAATTTTCTGTGCCCATAAAGCAGTCAAAGTACCTAAAGTAGATTGTTTTCTTCTTGATCTTTATCATTTTCATGCATTCAACACTGTATTATATCCAGACTGAGAGTAGAAAGTGTGGATGCGAAAACTGATATGACAGATATTTTGCTCATTATGAATGCAGCCCATTTAAAGCGTAAGGTTAGCTTTATTCTGTAATCTTGTCATTGTCAACAAAACCCTTTAAAAAACAGACATGGTGTTAGTCTCTGAAAACTTTTTAACTTTTCTACAATGTTTTTCTTTAGCAGAAAGCCCTTTTTTTCAATATATTTATCCATCCATCTTTCCATCAAAAAACTGCTCATAAATACTTTATGTATTTATCTAGTAAGAAACAGGCTAAGTAGCAATTTATTGTAGCTTTTGGTTGGTTTGTTGAGGACTTTTTTCATCTGTGGAGTAATACGTATTAGCTTTTCTTGTGGATATTTACTAAAGAAGTACATTTTCCACAGTGGGGCTCTTTCTTGTGATTTTCAAACATGTTTGGACAAGAAAATACATTTATGAAACAGGTGAATAAACTGTATTAGCCATCAAGGACAGGTGTCATTTGTCAGCAGGAGAAATCTTTAGTGGTTTTGGTCTTTTTAAAGGATATGTTGACAGTCGCAAACATACAGAATATAATCAGACTTTTTGTTGTGCAAATGTGCACGTTGTGTCCGTGAAAAGACTTTATTTTATATTTAAGGCCTATTTCACATTTTTAAAATCTCTTTTAGTGTAAAAACTTGTATTATTGCCATGTTTTCATATATAACGTTGTTTTGTTTACTTCATCATTTTATTGCAAAGTTGTAAAGCTGCTATTATGAAATTAGTCCCAGGATGGTCCCTGTGTCATTTGTTATTCAAAGCTGGCTGGTCTGAAATATGTAACAGCCGTATATTAACAGTCAAATATCTGTTTTGCTGTTTTGCTGTTTTGCGGTAGGCCTCATCGTTCATGCATGAACTACAACCATGGAGTCTGCCATGCCTGCCTGCATTCAAAAAAAACCCCAGTACCGCCTTTTCTCATCGACCAAATGTCAAATGACAGAGAGAAACAACAACAAAGTCCCATTCACTGTGAATCAGAGGTCAGATCTAAGAGCCTGGGAAGAGGCCGTGAAGGCACCACGTCACTCGGCAGTCAGCGAACAGAGCAGACGGGAATGCGGCCGCGCAGGTTTGAGAGCGCTTAAGACTCGAAATGCAATTGTTTGACAAACGTGCTCGAAATACCAGAGATCTTCCTCCTCTCTGGCCTGTTTTATCCCACAGTTCAGACTCTACCGATACTCTTCTTTAGAGACTTTTGTGAGCTGATTGAACGCTGCTGGAGCAGGAGGAGAGAAAGCTGTCAGAGCAAATTGTTTTACCTGCCAGTGACAGACTGATAAGAAGCAAAGGTTGTCTCATGTCGTCAGTCAGGCCGGTCTGCGGAGAGATTAGACTCTTTAGTATTCACAGTTGCTCTTATATGATGTGTTTTAACATTTTTTAGCGGTTCTTTAAACAGAGTTTCACCGTTAAAGGCTTCAGGCTACAGAAGTCTCACTACCGTCAATGTTACATGTGATTCTACTCGGATTATTCATAACAAAATAACTAAAAAAGAGGATTAAGTTGTACGAAACTTACCAAAGTGTTTCCTCCCTGCCCTCATGTTTATTTTTCTGCTGACATAAAGTCGCTTACTACTAACTCTACTTCCTGTTTGTCCTCTTTTACCTGTCATTGACGCACCTGTTTTCTTAAAGGGCCCGCAGTCATTTTCTTAAACTAAAACCAGTGGCGTTGAGCTAGCCAAGTACATCCACTCAAGTACTGTTATAAGTAGTACATCTACATTTAAGAAATATTTGTTTATAGGAAAATATTGCACATTCTATTACATTGCGAAGTGAAAGTAACTTTTCAAATAAGGACTTAGAGTTAAAAATTTACCAAAAAACAATTTCTGCCGCTTCAACTGCTACTACTTAATACTGTGTTTGAATTTCATTGATGCAAGTGTGTTTTGTTAAAAATAAATTCTATATATGCATATTATAATGTAGTGTATTGCAACATAAATGTTTGAGCATGAAAGATAAATACTCAAGTTCAAGTGCTTCAAGGTCGGATTTAAGTGCAGCACTTGGTTATTTCCATAGCAGCATTTAATAGTAATGTTTAGTATCAAGAAGCAAATATCACCAAGAAAGCTACAAGACATTTGTACATTCCACATACATCAAAAAATGTGTTTGAATAGCATGGAAAAATAATATATGTAGTGGATTTTATTTTTCTACTTTCAGTGTTTTTAAATGAAATCATATACGAGATACATTGCAGCACTAATAGTAGTTATTCAGAGACCATTTCACATTGAGAGAATATATTCCAGGTATTTTTCAGCATGGTAATTGTTTTCCTTTTAACATTCATGGTTGAAGGTCATTCCTCTTTTTTTCTCTCTCCTGGTTACAGTGTTACTGTGCAGCTATGATCTGATGTGGCAGCTGATGAAATTATGAGGTAATAACATCTTTACACTCTCCATTCTTTGTTAAATTATGCAATGATATGGATTGTGGTGAAGTAAAACCAGACATAAACGATTCTGCACATTAAACCGGGAGAGTATGATGACGTCTGCCGAAGCAAAAAAAAGAGGCTAAAGCGAGGGCCAAGTGTTGATATTTTTCAGCCGATGTATCAGTGCCACCCACTGGTTAATTCTAGCTAACAGCAGTCCTCCAAAGCCAAAGAGCTCAGTGGGAGCTACAGCTGGGATTCCTGATTATTTATGAACCCTCTGCAAATACAAACAGATTTACTATAATTAGTTAAAAAATCTCTTACTACATCTGTGCCTCAGGAATCATTACATGAAGTGAGAAAACTGCACAGCTAACACCCCTGAATAAGTGATGCCATTATGTTTCATGTGTGTGCAGCTGAAAAACAATCTCATCTCAAGGTCTATTTATTCGATCTTCTGGAGCTTTTGAATATATTATGTTGTTGTGTTTCATAGAAGGGTTTCTTTTTCTGAGGGCTCTTGCAACCAGCTGGTGTTTAAATTTGGATTAATGTAAAGGCCGGAACATAAACTCAATTTTAACGGGACTCCCCCTAAATCTGCAGCCCATTTATTTGTCTGTGAAGTTTGAATTTGACTTTTTATTTTTTTTTCCCTCCGATTTTCACACAGTCTACTCTTTCCCAAGGGAACAAGAATAAAAATTGTCTTGGTTTCCCCTTTGGATGCTTGAAGGTGTTTCACAGCTTCATGTGAGAGAAAATTTTTTGGAAAAAAAAAAAACTAAGAATGGAGTAATTCATGTATTACCTCCTCTTTTACAATCCAAACACTAGACAATGCATTGTGTCTGCGGGGCGAATGGTGTTCATGTTGGATAAGAGGCCCGCAGTACAAAGCCTATTTCATAAGGCCGAGTTTCAACATTGTAAGTGGTTTCCCTTCACAAGAATACCACTGCATTTTATCTTTCTGCAAACAGTGGTGTGAAAACCCCCCAAATCGAAACATGTTGCATTGTAGTACGAGCGTGTCTTTGGACACGGGCCAGAGGAGGAGGAAGAGGAGGAGGAGGAGGAGGAGGGGGGAAGGTTAGGAATAAGACAGAGGCGAATTTACAATGGAAAGTTTACTTATTTAAAGCACAAAGTGGACAGAAGTCTTTAGTGTACAGGAAAGAGAGGGGGGGGAGCCAGAGGGGGAGGAAGCAGCTTAAAACAAAGTGACGCCTACAGTAGACGACTCACCGACTGGACCTGACAAGCAGAGGGACAAAAAAAGAAGAAGAAGAAGAAGAAGAGGAAAGTCCTGAAAGAGCTTTGCTTCTGTTTGACACTGTCTCCAGTAACGGCTGTTGACTCAGAGACACACATCCTTTAACTACATTGTTCCTCACAATGAAATGGCAGCTGGTTTAAAGATACTGTTTTATTTCGGGCCATAAATCCAGTGGCGGCGTGAACCTTAACCTCTCGGAAAGTAAACAGAGGAGTGGAAGAGCTCTGCCTCGGCTGTGTATATTAATCGTCTCAAACTTTGGAGAGGTAGGTGAATCCCGCTCGGAGGGGTTTTTATTTTTTTTTTTTTGTTTTGTTTTGTGTTGTTGTGTGTGTGTGTGTGTGTTTTTTCTTTAAAATGTGGATAACTTGAAGGTAAACAGTAATGGGAATTCTAGGTTATATTTAATGCATGCAGGTCGGGGCTGTGTTCTCGCACTGCTATCAGTGTTTCCTCTTCGTGTTTTTGTTGTAGCAGCTGCGCTTGAGGGGGTTCATTTTAGTTTTGGCAGTCGAGTCAGTAGACCCAGTTTCGTTCCAAGTTCTGATGCAGTCTGCGCTGCCAATGCTGTCGCTCTTTGGATACTTCATAAACAAATTAAGAACACCCTAAACATTGGGATTACATTTTTTTTTTTTTTAAATAGAGGGACATGCTTCTTTAATTGTTTTTTTTTTTTTTTTTTTTTTTACACTCTCTCTCTCTCTCTCTTTTTAATTTCATATTTTCTCCGGAGGTGCTGTTGTTATTCTTGCTGTAGCGGCACGGCTGCCGCTGCATGAGTGCACAGGAAATGGTTTGCTGTTGCTGAGGTCATGGTGAAATTCCTGTCTCTCTCTCTCTCTCTCTGTTCTCTGTCTACCTCAGCAGGTGTTATGGATCTGCAGCGTTTCCTGTGCTGGGGTGTTGTTGCCCCACTGCTGCTCTTTAGTAAGTCCTTTTTTTTTTGTTATTATCCACCAATCCTAATGATCTGTTTGGAAAACTGCTTGAAATTGCAAAAGAGATAATATATCTTCTGACATTCTCCTTCCTCTTTTTTCTCTACCTCTGTACGAGATGAGACAGCAGCATCGTTTGACTCTCTGAGAAACACAAAAATCGAAGCAGCGGTTCAGCGTTGCACCTTGACATTGATGCAAAAGAACTTTTCTAAACTGACTTCTCCCTTTATTGCCCCCACTTGCATTATTTACATCTCCTCCCTCCCTTGCTTATCAAGCTGAGACATGTGATTAATACTCCTCGGGGTATTACACGCACAAGGGTCCACCTACCAGGTCCACTGTAGTTTTGGCACAGTTTTGAAGATATTGATGTGATGTGATGGATATCGCATTAGGCATGGCTGTCATGAGCCATAAATCATCGTCTGACATTGTTTGACAGGAAGCAGCCATACATATTCATAAAGTTCACGCTGAGGACAGAGATGAAGTATCGTGCCATTATTTGTTTTATTAACTTCCCTTTCTGCCCAAACAATGCAAACCCTCCAACCAATCCTCCAAATGCTCAGCAGTGCTGAATCTGAAATGCCGGGGTGGGGGGGGGGATGCACTGGTCATATTATGAGGCA
>JAQNCA010000030.1:5658703-5675682 GCA_029783725.1 Acanthurus tractus
CCCCCCCACCCCCCCCGCCCCCCCCCCCCCCGCCCCCCGCCCGGCCGGGGCCCCCCCCCGCACTGGTCATCTGATGAGGCAAGTTACAGTTTAAGCATCATTCTGATATAATGTTATAACAAAAAAAGTGTAATTTCTGTCCTCAGTGCCATGTGGACTCCGGTGTATGTCAGTGCACATCCTCAATCCGCAGCCGATGTATGTAATCTCCGACTCCAGTCTGGTCCTGAAGGCTCGGATAGACCTGGGACCCTTGGAGGAGATCTCCTCCATCATTTGGGAACGGGAGCCTGAATCCGGAGTCGATCCCCAGAAAGCGACGCTGGCCACGTGCACCGGCAGAAACCCAGAGTGCTTCGCCGCGAGGCCGAACGTCCGCCTGAGCGTGAAGCAGCAGGAGATGACGCTTCAGATCAGCGGATTCACCAGCGAGGACAGAGGCGTGTACGGCGTGACGTTGACGGATCACAGAGGGGCCGAGAGCACGTCACACTGCATCGTCAGGATGTATGGTACAGTATGAGCCGCAGCATGTCAAGTTCTGATGAAGCCTTCAGTCCACACTGAATGAATCAGTCTATTAATGGAGAAAAATGTATTACTCCATCAGTTTATCGATTGATTATTCTGGTTATCACCTCAGAAGCTACTTTCCCCTTTTTCCAGTGATCCTAGCATGTTAAATCCTCAAAAAAAACCTCTATGATGTTCAGTTTCTAGGTTCAATTTATAGGTTTTAAGGTACAACACAATGCTGAAGTACGAGGCATCACCTCAGATGCCCTCAGTTCCTCTGTAAAGGAGATGTAATCAAGCTAAAACAGCTTGCATTGGTGCTCTGTCAGTCATTCATCACATTAAAATAACTATGACGTGGTTTCAGGGTCTAATCAGAAGCTTCAAATCACACTTCATGTTTGCTCAATTGTCTTAGCAATGACGATTTTATTCAGATTGCATCAAATCACAACAGAAGTTGACTGACTCCAGCTGCTTAACGTACAGCGGAGGTCCGGACAACGCTCTATAATTTCACTCAGCGATAACCGACAATTGAAAGCAATTCCCACATGAGCACTTGGCGTCAGTGGCAAAGAAAAAACTTCCTCTTAACATGAGGTGACCTCGTAACACCGCCTGACTTAAAGGTGGGTGGGCATCCTTTACCTGAAATGACCTCGGTGAAATGAGGACAACGATTTATCCTCAGTCTTCCGTATTTAATGGAATATATAATTGAAAAACTGCAAAAATAATCAGATAAACTAAGTTATAATAATCATTAGTTGCTGCCCTAGATATGATCGTGTGCTCCATACATTTTTAAGCAAGAAAAAGGTCATAGGGTTTGAAAACTCAGTGGAGGTTTTGACTGTAAGGCCTCCGGTAGGTGAAGTGTACAGATGTAAACAAATACTTTTCCTTCAGCTCACAAAAATCAGTTTCTGTAGAAATCCGGTCTCGTGTAGATCTCAGAGTAACGATGTTAAAGCAAAACTGTTTCTGTGTGTCAGCTCCAGCAATTACCAACAGCATAATGAATGTGTTTTAATTTCACGCCACTGCGCGTTGTTTCTTTTTGCAGGTGGTTGTCTTGTTTAAATTAAAACTTTGCATACAGGCTTTTTTTTTATCTCACAGTCTCTTTTTATTTTTTATGTTTCTGTGGTTTTGGATGATTCGGATTCTGATTCTCACTGTAGCTTTTCTAGTTTTTGTGTCGGAGCTTCTTTGTTTTAACTCTCATCCGTCTGCTCTAACGGCACAAATTCATCAGCTCCTCTTCTCTACATCTGCTCTCTCAGCTTCCAGTTTTCCATCATCTCATTCTCCGGCATTACGCCCCACTCTCCGGTCTCATTATTGTCTCTGAAACTGAGCCAGTTTCTCCAGACAGCATTAAACGTCTCTCATGATTCTTTGTGTGAGACCCTCTTGGACGGCCATTAGCCATTATTCTTATTTTATAACAGCCGAGCACTTCACATCTTCTCTCGTTCCTGTGTGGCAATGAGTTCTTACCTCCATCCTTTTCATCCGTCATTACAGAGGCGGTGCACCACGTCTCAGTCAGCATCAATGTGTCTCACTCCCTGCTGGTCTGTGGCGAATCCTGGGGGACAGACCCGCACTTCTCGTGGCTCTATGAGAGGGTGGCCATCACCAACACCGTGGGAACCGTTTCCAAAGACGGGACGACGCTGCTGGTGACCAAGAGTCCATTCTGCGGCCACTTCACCTGCATGGTCAGCAACAAGCTGGGCTACAGCTCTGCAACATACACCGCAGGTACGAGCCGACGCCATGCTGTTTCTCTGCTCTCCGCAAGTTGATGCAAAGTTTTGAATAACAAAGTCGATTTATAAACCTTTGCTGCTTTAATCAGTTTTAAAACTAAGCATATTGTAGCCAATCGTTACTCACACAGCTTCATGATAGTGTTATTTCCAGCAGAAGAGAGTTTTTTTTCATTAAAAAAGCTCTAAAAATCTACATAATCTGCTTCAAATCAAGTGTCAGATACCAAAAATTAGCCAGCAGATGAACAGAGTGCACCATTTAGCAGCTCAAGAGGAAAATATTTCCCTTCATGAGTTGGTGAGGACCAAAACAGAGCTTGAAGGAGAGCGTAGGGTGGATTTGTATTTTCAAGGTGGCTCATGAACACGACTCCACATGAAGAACAATCCAGCCTCTTCAGGCTGAAATATGAAGCCAACACAGATGCACCAAAACTGTATTTCCTTAAATGACCTCTTGAGGCTCTAAAAGCTTTAAAACAGAGTCAATCTTTATTTTAAAGATATGTATAATCTAAGTCATGGTCGTTTTTAAGAGACAGCGACCAGGAGCTACGATGCATCTCCACCCTCTTGTCTAAGTTTAGTTCATTCAGTTACTTTGCATATTGAAATTTGACATCCAAACTCAGGATCAACCCCTGAAACACATGCAAATCACACACTGTTATAGAGTGAGCCGACTTTCCAAAAGAAGGACTTCATTCGCTTCATTCCGACCTGTTACAAAACTGAAAATGCTGCAAACACTTTAATAAATTAGTAATAATGTCCCAGTAATGTAAATAAGATATCGCACTTTAAAACAGGGGATGTTCTGCGATCATGCTCAAAGAGTGCTTTAAATTTTGATGGACTAAAGCACTTTATGCTGATAATACCTCTGTAATCTTGTCAATTTTTGAAGGCAAGACTAAAACTTGTTAAGTCTTTTGAGCTGCTGTGTAGCTAGTTTAACTAAGATAAAAGGAGCTGAATGCTGAATTCACAGAGATTATGAGATCATCTCAATGTTTAATCCTTATTTTGTCACGGCTAGTTGATCGGATAAAAACTGTGTCTGCGCCTGTCTGACTTAAAGTCACTTCACCGTGTCGTGTCATGGATATTCACAAATCAGACTCCTTTATGCCTCGTTTTTTTTCTGAGAGCCTGATTGCACTTCGTTCTGTGTATTCCATCACTGGTGGCGATTCAGTGATAAAAGGATTTTCCACGGTGCGATCGATAAATCACTACTGCCACCACTGCTACTGCTGCTATCGCTGCTGCTAAAATGGCGAGACAAATGCAATTCTTGCTACCTGCCAAGAGGCGTGATGATCCAAAGACAGTGGAGGTATTTTTAGGATTCCTCCTGTTAGCGCTCGCTGCTCCACTCGCAGGTTTTAGTGACTGCACTGACGTATTGCAGAAGAGGGGGGGACCTCTTTGGCCTTTTGGGGGCAGCCATGTCAGATGACTTGTGTGGTTTTTTTGGGAGGGGTTTTTTTCTCCTCACTGGGTGTCTTTTTCCTGGTTGACAGCACCTTGTGAGACAGAGGGCAGAGGGACAACAGCTGCTGTGGTGTGTCTCGTCCTCCTGCTTCTGTTCGGGGGAGCAGTGCTGGCGTTTCTGCTGTGGAGGTAAAGTATAGTAATGCACATACACACCGACAGGCACAGACACAGATCTCATTTCAGGCTACGCTCTGGTGATGAAGCCATACGCTGGGAGAAAATAAGACGCTGGTAGGAGCTGCTTCAAAAAAAAATAAAATAAAAAAAGGATACACAATGAAACAGCAAAAATGCAACACAGCGAGTGTCATCCTATATAAAAAAGTGACACACACGAGGTCTGACAGGCCGGAGTGTGTGTGTGTGTGTGTGTGTGTGTCCGCTGACTGCACTGTTACATTTACACGAGCCAGAGTGCAGTTTGTCGCTTCTGCCGTTTGATCTAAATTGGACACTTGGTTTATTTTCAGGAGACACAGGCACAGTAACAGAGGAGAGAGGCTGCACGAACTTTTGGATGACGCCATCTAAAAAAAAAAAAACCAGGCCGTCGATACACTTCTGTTGCTCAGAGGTCTCGGAGAGGAGAACAGGAAATGGACTGGAACTTGGTGTCCTGTGAGCAGTATGACCTTACATTGCGTTGGAACAATGTGAAGAGCGAACTGCTCGGGTGTAAATAAAAAATATCTCACAAATGTTAATAATCAGCCCGAAACGCCAGCAAACGTCTCTATACTGCCTCCTGCTGGGCTGCGCTTGACATTCATTTCAATTCTATTCAATGAAATAATCATTTTGTATTAACTTTTTTTTGCATTGAAATATATTTAGCACACTCTTTTGTAATAAAATCCTGCAAAATGTGACAAAAGTCAGTGATGTAACTGTTATGTTCGGACATTTGTTTTAAAAAAAACACCTTTGAAAGACAGAATTATACTGAAAACCCCCCAAAAATCGTTCATTTTTCATAAAGAATGCACTTGTGTTTTGCTTTTGTTTTTTTTAATGCTATGAGATGTTTAGAATATGTCAGACAGTGTGTGTGTGTGAATGTGCAAAGCTACGCAGAGATCTATGAAGCTCTTTCAATAAAGACTTAAAACCAGAGTTGGCACTTGTGAAAACAGCATCAGATAACAAACTAAATAAAAGAGTTAAATTCCTGCAACAGAGGATTTTAAAAGACTATAATCAAGTAAACACTCACATGAATCGACAGGATTGAAGATCAGATCTGACTCCATCAAGCATCTTCAGCATCAGGGCCATTAAATAAAAACTCAGTCAGCTTTATAAGCAGGATGGGACACCACTTAAAGTTGGTTTGTACATGCCACGACACAACAACACACAAGAATGGCTTACATCATGGCTTCTGTTCATTAAAAATGGACCACTGTTATTCATGTGCTCATTAACAGTCAGACGGAATAATCAGCTTGTGTGCTTCGAGTCATAAACGCTGTGCTGTGACTCAAACTGCCTGTGATGGAAATGTGTTGTTAGCTGCTTCTACAGAACTAACGAATGAGCGTTTGACTTTCTTTCGTTACTCATTTTTCTACGACGCTCGTTTCAAAGTTAGATAAACATTCCATTCAAGCTGGTCTTCAAGAAACTCCATGCAGTCTGTGACAGCATCTTCTGTTTCATTTCATTTTGCAGAGACAGCGCATGTTCATTTCCAAAATTTTGTATATTTAGCTCGTCAAAAGATTAGTTCCCACTATCCTCTGGCCAATAGGCTCCCTAAAAAGAACAAATAAAGGAAGAAAAGGTGGAAGGAAAAAACTGTAGTTAGGATGCAAGTGACAGCTCGTGCTCAAACATCAATAAAATCTATATATAGAAAATGTGTAGGGTAATATTAATACAGTTCAATGACATGACGAGCGAGAAGGTCAGTCGCCCGAGGCATAAAAATACATGAAGCATGCAGGGCAAACAGAAAGCAGCATTAGCAAAGTATTAACAGAGGCATCAAGGCAGGACTTTACATTTAGCTCATGAACCGAAGCATGCGGCAGCAGCACATTACACAAGTTCAGAGTCATTTTCTATTACACGTTTGGAATTAGAGGCTGGTGTGTTGTGATGATACGTTCTGGATGGTTTCGGCCAATTGTTTCAGGTACGTTTGTCTTCTGGGTTTAATCGTTTGTTTGGTTTTGTATTTTTCCCATTTCGTGTTCTTGGTTTTCGATCCAGGAGCTGCAAACTTGAAAGTCTGCATTGAAATTATAGCTTGAACGGCACAACACGTCACATCACATATGAAATGAACCCTGTAACCTCCTCCAGCTGCAGTGTTATGGCTGTGGAGCTCGGACCACGTGGAGGAAACGGGACACGAGAGCCAAAAGAGGCCAAATGCAGGACAAGTGTTATCGGGTGTGGGAGGAAAAAGCAAAAGAGCATCTGCTGTGAGGGGTTTTTTTTGGGTGTGCCTCTCTGGAAGTTTTAGCGGAACATCGTTTTCTGCTTTCTATGCCTATAATTTGAAATATATCAAAGATAAAGGGGGCTCTATTTGCAGCTACAAAAAGTTCTCAATGTTGCCAGACATTAAAACCGATAAAAGAACAGTCGATACAGCTTAGAGCTCCCTGAGGCTACATCCCAAGGTGGAGAGACAATGATGAAATGTTATGAAAATGGAATAAGAAGTGTGGAGCGATGGGCGAGGAATGCAGATCGTTCACATCTGAAGCCTGACGAAGTTTATAAACCTTCTAAAACTTTTCTCGGCTTCATTTGAGTCCGTGAAAGCTGCAAATTTAGGCGATATATAAAACACACACATCGCCGTGTGTGCAGATAAGCCCTCTGAAGAGCACTTTTTGACCACATGAGTGTAAAAAGGAGGCCAGAACATTTCTCAACCGGCTCCCTCGGCCAGATTTCTGCCAAAATCCCCACCCCCCCACCCCGTCACAAGCCCATTAGCACTGTATTGCTAATCTATCCTGTGCTCCCTTGCATCCATGTGCCTCCCATTGGACCGCAGAGGAGACGGATGTGCAAGAAGTGGCTCGTCTGTTATTTGCAGCTGAACCTGAACCAGAGTTTCATCCGAAGCTCCTGTAAGCTGAACCGAGCTGCTTGAACAAAAGGTAAACATGCGACAAGAGTCCTACATCTTCCCAGGGGATCTGAAGGCATCGTCTTAAAGGATAAATATGCTGAAGTTCTGTACAGTATTTTTATTTTTGTCAACAAATTTAAAGATCCTGATCCTCTACTAACAAGTACTGTCCGATTTAGCTTGTTCTTCTCCGCCATAGTGCTTCGTTGTTGTCCGCCGTACATTAAAACACACTGATGAGACACAACAACGTCGTGCTTTCATTATGCTGAACATGGCCGCAGAAGTCAGTTCATCCTGAGTCTGTCCATCATCGTCCTGCTGCTTTAAAAACAGGGTACCAATTAAATCTGTGGGAGAAAAATGCCGTTTTCATCCTGTTAGCAGTGTTTTCCTAAAACCTTCGCGTGCAGCCATTTCAGGAAATCAGCAGTGGGTCTGTTTTATAAAAACAAATATAATGAAAACATACATTGATGATCCCCTTTTTTTTAAAGAGATTCATTTTCTGTACGAACAAATGGGCCTGAATGCCGCAGAGTGAGACGTCTGAATGAGCTGAGAGACAAACTCGTCGTTTTCAGTCTTTTATTCTCAATTGTTGACAACACAGACACACTTTTACCAGCCGAGTCTTTGAATAAAAACTGAGAGAAATGTAGAATTTAAAGTTCGTAACTGAACAGTTTCTCTCACAAAAACTGTGCCCTCTAGTTCCTCAAATTATGTGAACAAAGTGTGAATTGAGGAAGTGACTCAGACAAAAATACATCAAACAGGACTGTAACTCTGTGACCAAGAAGTTGCTTCATCAATCTGCTTGTGTCAAAAAGGAAAATGTACCCTGAGCTGCATGCTAACAGCAGTTAGCAAACATGCTAACACTGACAACAGCCTACTGACATGCTAATTTTTTGCACATAATGTTTATTGTCTTGTTTGAGCACATTTTTAATGCTAATATTTGATTTCCCCTGACACAAAGTACAGCTAAGGATGATTTTATGTGTTTTTGTTCGCAAAACAAAATAATAGACAAACTGTACTTTACATCCAGTGGGTGGTGCTCGATATAAAGTCAGGAGATCTCCAGAATTATTGGGATTAAATCCCTGGAAGCATGAGTTTCTACACAAATGTTTTAGCTACAATGTTTCAGTGCGGAGCAGAGCGATGGACTTTAAATGATCATTTGATATTGATATTAACCCACGAACTTAGTTGAGAAAAGCTAAAAGTGGGTACTTTATTATTAGGTCTAGTTTTAATATAAAAAAAAATTAAAGTACACCTGTAGAATAACTTAAGAAAAGCTGGAAACTGAGTCTATAAAAAATAATAAAGAAAGCCTGCTGATCCCTGACAGCTCAATTTTATCTTATCACCGTTTTCAGAACGACACACACACTCACTCACACACACACACACATATGCACAATAGCGTCGTCACAGATCCAGATTCTTGTTTGTGGGATGTATTGTACTCTGGAGCTACAGTATAAAGAGCCGTGCACTGATCTATGAGTCATCCATGAGAAACATCGGCGAGCAGCCTTCCCTCCGTCGACCCCAATTATTCAACGTCCATCTGTGCATTCCAGCAATGTCACTCTTATCAAAGCTGGATTTCCCCTCAAGAACTATACGTATTCATGTTTATGGGGATGGGGACCAGTAAAGGGGCGAACAAAAGGAGAATGGGTGGTCTGGTGTGATTAGAGAAAAACGTGACCAGCTATTTATAGTCAGGAACTGAGAGTTGGTCCTTTTACAGCCTGCTGTGAGCGTGTTGTTAGGAGGTTTTTCACTTTTTAAGCATCAGATTGACATTTTGGGAAATGTGCATTTTATCCCTCCTGCCCATAGTAACACAAGAGGATCAATACCACTCTCGTATTCAAGTGTGGAATGGATCGCATCATCTCTGAAGAAAGTGTATAATGTGTAAGTGTGTTTTCTAAAATATTGAACCACTCCATAATTCATTTCATTTCAGCTCACGTTTCAGAAAGGTGCTCATGAAATTTAGTCAAAGTGCATTAAAAAAATTTAAAAAGTGGGATTACTTCATCAGTTCCCATAAATGTTCACTCAGCAGATGATCAACCACAATTAAAAAACTATGTTTACGCACATAAAGGTGGTATCTTATTAAAAAATATCAATATTTTTCCTGCTTGCTGGTCAGGAGACACGTGTCCTGTGCTGGGACGACCCTCTAAAGCCGACATATCGGGGTTTTTTTGCAGGTTGTCACTGAGTGATATCTCATCTATGGGACAAAAAAGACGAGTGGTGTGCAGCCGGCGAGTCACGTTGTTTTCCCTGTATATCATCCCCCCCGTCCTGACAGGATGCCATGGGGGGAGGTTAAAGGTAACATAAAAACGTCACACTCAAGATACAGCGCTGAAATATATAGATGTCAACATCCTGGGATGTAAAACACACACACACACAAAAAAAAGTGGTTTGGGAAACGTGCCATCAGGTCTAATCTCCTCCATAAGTCTTCACCAACGTGTCAACGCATCCTTCTGTCCTTTCCAGCCCCAACGTGACTTTTCAATGACTTCATTTCCCCAAAAAACAGACACACCCTTCACATCCTATTGTACATATTTTATAGATTATGAACCCTGAAGCAGCTCCTCATTTTTCTCCCTCATCAGACCAAACCTCTTGGTGAACTGCTCCACCTCCTGGTCAGAGGGGAAAACTGCAAAGGATACGCTAACAAGGGCACTGATGGTGGTAGAAAAACAATGAAAAAGCAGACGTTTCACATTAAGGCAGTCATTCAACTGAGAGAGTTTGCTAATATGATATTGTGCAAGTTTTTTGGGGGGGATTATTTAACATTTGGCAAATACTGAAGCAGCTGAATCTTAAGAATTAATCTTTTATTCCTTTAAAGAAAGCCTAAAATAAGGATTTTTTTTAGCTTACTCAGAGAACTAAAAACCAAATTAAAAACCATTACTTTGTTTTACGGCATGGTCTGGGTGAATACTCAGTTCTGATTGGCTGCAGGGTGTCTATTAATTAATGGAACTCAAAACATTCATTTTAGATCCTAAAAGATTTTTGCAGTTTAGCTGCATTTTAAACTCTTGCAGGTTAAAGTTAACCTGGATCTGTTTTTAACCAGTTAGACTAAACACAAAACACCAGATATTTTGTGGACCATGCCTATTTTTTTCAGGACTGTTTTGCCAGAGAGTAATCTGTGCAGCCTTAAAAATATTTCTGTAAAGGCTCATCAACAGCTTTGAGGTTTTTTAAAACCAAAAACAGGCAACCAGAAACCCACAACAAAGAAAAAGCTGCAGCGGCTGGGGCTGACACACTCACAGGCACCAACTCTTTCGCTCCAAATCTTTCCTTTTATAGCTGCCAGGTCAAAGTGTCACAGACGCAGCTAATCACCATCATTAACTAATCAAGGAAACCTGCAGAGTTGAAAGCAAGAAGCTGAAGAAAACACAGAGGGAGAGCAAAACGAGGGCACATGTAACTGTGTATATATTCATTCCAGAAACTGAAGTTTTCAGTCATAAACAACCTGTAATGAGAAGAAACGTTAAACACTTTGAAGAACATGTAGCTGCATGTCTGAGCATGAGAGACTCCTGTGTGATCAGACCCGTCTGTATATTCAGATGCATTGCAGACTCATAAAAAACGGTGATTCGGAGTTGTATTAAAGCTGACACGTGTTCGCAGTTGGTATTTATTTTCATTAGAATCATTTATGTAGCTGCTTTGGTAATTATGATGAAGAGTCGGCTGCCAGAATGCGCATCAATATTTGACTTCGCAAAATTATGTAATGTATAATTCCACAATAAACATGACACATCCCACCTACACTGAGCGAAAGGCTTTTAAGGGATCTTCTCAGGCATCTGACAAACAATGTGATCAAACCTCAGCCTCAGAAATGATGGTATTAACGACTTTAAACAATCTAACAAAACATGATAATTCCTCACAAACCGTTTTTTTTCCAGCCTGACTCATATCTGATGTTGTTTTACAGGATAAAATGTGATAAAATGTTGTCAAAATCTGCTAAAGAGGCTGCGAGAGACGACAAATTTACCAGACAGAACCAAATATTTACTGGAATTTCACTCGGTATCGCACATAAAAATCCAAACATCCAACAGCTGCACTAATTAATATTTGAAAATTAACTATGAAAGAAAAGAATCAACACTCGATTCTGCAGCTCCCTTCAACTCTGAAGAGCGTTTTAGCATCTGTTAGCTTATTGTTCTGGTTGTACAACCTGCAGTTTAATAGTTTTGCTTTAGTCTTGTTGTGTTTTGTGGGCAACTATCAATGAATTATTGGACAAAAATCTGGGTGCACAACCTCTTTTGACATCACTTATCGGCCAAAAGTGCAACAGTTTTCAGTTTTCTGTTCCATTTTGATTGCTTGTTCATTTAGCTTTTTAACCGTTGCAGCTGTTTCAGGCCCACAGAGGGACGCCCGTTTGACTGAACAGCGACTGTCCCTTAATATGATGTAGGGAAATTAACACCATCATTTTGTCTGTCGGATGTTGCCGGGGCGCAGAGGGGATCTGAGCTGTTTATGACAGTTAGGATGTGAGCATAATCAGCGTTGAGTCCCACCCTGCAGAGCATCTGGCTTCCTCGCAGAGCATCCATCTCTCTGTGTTTTTTTTTTTTTTTTTTAATGATTGGAAGTGTTGCTGCTCAGCGATAATCGTTTGCTGTTGGATATAATTCTCTAATTACGCCGCGCCGCAGCTTAATGTGTCCCAAGTTTCCCGCAAATTTTCCTAAAGTGAGGAAACAAACATTTTCGCAGAAGCCCAAAACAAAAACACAACACGCGTTAAACGCAGCTTCAGTCGAGTTAGTCAGTAAAACAACACTGAAACTTGATTTTGGGACAAATCCACATTAAAATATACACAAAATGCATTTGCTCGGTGTCCACTGCCTGAGGTTTAAGGTTGCACTGGGTATATAAATAAGAGCATGTGCCTTTAGGTTCATAAAAACGAAATGGATGTTAAAGACCCATCAAAAGCAGAACTGATCCTTCCTTGAGGTGTGAATTTAAGACTCACCATGGTGTAAAGGTCTATTCTTCCATCTTGATGGGAAACCTACTGTGAAATGAGGAAAAGGAGCTTTTTTTTATATGGCCTTCAAGATAATAGCTACTGCAGGGCTGTGATTTTCTTTTTCTGTAAGCCCAGAATACTGGTATTAACATAAAATCTGTGCGGTTATTAAACGGTTTTCAATTATTTAAATGTTAAAATTATTCTTGGTTTCTTTTTAAGGTGCTTTGCGGTTTTTGTTGCGGATTAGAACTCTGATCAGACTCACTTTAAATTGAAATAAACTGGGATTTGTGTGAAATAAAGGTATTGTATTTCCTTCCTGCTGGTGCAGAAAAGGGAGGGACACGAAGATCAATGAAAACAGAGTCGATTGGGTCTAATAATGGAAGATAAATGAAAACACCTGTCTGAAAATAGTCTTTCGCTCCCTTCTTTCACACACATCTCACCTGTAAACACTTTATCTCGTCAGTGGAAACAGTTTTTAAACAGAGGAGGGAGTGTTTGGTTTGGTTGTCAGAAAGTGTTTGTGAACAGTGTGTTTGATTGTTAGTTCAGCTAAACCTTTTCTAAATTCAAAAATGTACACAAACAAGCTTCTAAACAGTATCACATTATTAAGTATTTTTATTGACAGATCGTCAGAAGTAACATATTTTCTTGTGTGATTGTAACAAAGTGACTAAAGCAAGAATCTGGTGTTCAAATCAACATAATCTACCTCACAACAGTCTAACCTGGTTTTACTTCTTGGCAGTTCATTCCGTTTGTACTGTCACAATAAACACTGAACCTTTTTTTTGTTACGTTTCTCTATTTTTCAAGCATTAATAGATACATCTAATTTGCATATTTTCATCATATTGCTTTTCATGTGGCTTTCTTTTGTTTTTTTTTCGCCTTTCTAGCAATGGAGATCAAGGAATAGAAATGTTATTTCATCGTGCTGCTGTTCTGCCAATTTGGTCTAATCTGAAATGGGTAAAAAGAAAAAAATTAATTGATTAACATTTTGTTATTTGTTGGCTACAGTTTGTAAAACACAAAAAAACTATTTGTTTTACTTTGGTTTATGGCCAAGTTTCCCCCCACAATGCAAAGAGCAACAACTGCTCACAGCTGGAGAGTAATGAATGATGATGTGATCATGTAATATGTGGAGATGCAGCGTTTACCTGCTGAAACATCAGCACCTTCCTGTCACTCTGAGTGTTTATTTATTTAGCATAAAGTACTGCCGTGTTGCCTCGTCGTATTTTTAATAATATAAATTACTATTTTTAATTTAAAATGCATTTTTTTGTGACAAACCTAAATGCTTCTGAGCATTTTCATAAAAATGTGCCAACTTCTAATTCTTACTCACAACCTGAAACAAACCTTAATGTTACTCATCCCAAACTTTTCCTGACATGCCCTCCTAAGAATCACCACTTTATATAAATATTTCACATCTGTTTACATCGTATTTCTAACAGAATCTCACCAAGACAACCAAGGTAAAGCAAAGCATTTTATTGCAAGTATTAGTCAAAGATACACTTCAAACTGAAGCAAAGCAACACTAAAAAGGCCAACAACCTATAAAGAGAGAGAGAGAGTTACAAAAAGAAAAGACATTTAAAACTGAAAGGAATAAAGCTGTTGGTACAACAGAGCCTTTGCAACATACAGAGAGACTGAGACATGGATCATCTGGTGGTGAAGGTTCACTGTTCGACATGTACGTACATCCGTTTGCTGGTGCCTCCCTCAAAAAGGTATCAGAGCCCAAGATCTTTAGATTGAAGTAAAAACTGACACGTGAGATGCTACATTGAAAACAAAAAAAAATGACAATCAGAACAATCCGCGTACGAAGAAAATGATTTAAAATCCTTGGCCACTGTCAAATATCTGCCTTTAAAACCGTTGTGTGTATTCAAGAGAAAAACAGCGTCAGGAGCCTAATCTCTTGGGCAATATTTGGTTCAAAGTCATTATTGGAATGCTGATTGGATGAAAACAGGTTAACCATCTGATAGCCACGGGAGTAAACATTACAGTAAACATTTATCAAACCAAAATCATTTGGTTTGAACGCAGGGGCCTTTTTTAAAACTTTGGAACAGGAACACTCGAAAAGCTCCATGTCTCTGATCCTCCGATGAGGTGAGGGACAATCAATGAAACAAAAAGAAACAGTTTAAAATAAAAGAAAAAAAATAAAAAGGAAAAGAACAGCAATTTATCACAACACAATTCATCCTTGGTTCATTGTACAGGCACAGGTCTCTGTAATTCAACACAATCCGGAGAACATCCTGGTTCCTATCAGGCTCAGGTCAAACTGTGTCTGAAAAATAACGTTCTTTGGATTCGCAATCAATGACAACACGATGATAACCAGGAAGTTTTACACGAAAGACAAGTGTACAATGTATAAAAGTCAAATTAGCATTTGATTTTTTTTTTATGCCATTCAGAGTGGAGATTTCTGTCTATAAAACCATGACTGTGCAGTACGTGTGATGGATGGATGGATGGATGTATGGATGGGCTTTCTGAGCTGTCCTGAGGCAGTTAAGCGCTGCTCATCTGTTTGAAAAACAAAAAACCCAGGAAACCGTTTCCAGACGCCGTTTGACCCGTCAGACCTGCTCTCTGCTCAGACATCAGTTAAAAAAACGGGACAGAGCGATTTCTTTTTTTTTTTTTTTTCCAAAAAAAAAGCTTTAAAACTTGTTCGTACATCAGAGTTCACCAGGTTTCATTCTGCTAAATGTTAGTGGTTTACGTGAGAAATGAGACGAGATGAGGATGCCGGTTGGTGAATCAGGGCAGATCAAGTATACGTAGGCTTGTTTTTTTTCCTCGGTAGGTCGCAAAGTCACACAGAGAGTTTGACGATTATGTAAGAACGCACTTAAGGCTGAGGCATGTCTTTTTCTTACGGAATGAGACGTGTTCCTGCTCTCAAATGCTCTGGCACAAGAAGAAAAAAAACAAACTTAATAGGAGACAATTTTAGAGGCAAGAAGAAGCAACACCTACGCTAAAATTTTTCACCTTGATCCAAAGAATTCCGCCTTTCCAAACATCTTCCCCCATCCTTCCCAAAAAAAAAACGCTTTTTTTAGAAAACAATTTTTTACGCTCTCCCACCTGCCCGTCATTGGCTCGGGGAATTTACATGGCTAACGTACCAATTAGCAGCTTGGGATAAAGAAAAAAAAAAAACAAACAAACAAAAAAATAAAAAGAAGTCAGCTATTCGACACTCAAGTCAGTGTGGTTCAGAAATGGTTCCCTTCGTTCAGAGATGAGCTGCAACATGTGGGGGTTGGCGTTTGGCCTTTTCAGATGGTCTACAAGAAAAAAAAAAAAAAAAAAAAAAAGAGTGGAGGGTAAAAGTTTTTTTTTGAGAAAAAGGAAGAAAAAGAGTTGACCGGCTCCGAATCACCGGGGTCAAATCCTCCTCTTCCCTGTCCTTCACCTCACACACCCCTCCATATTGTTGTGCTTGCGTGTCTAGGAGAATAAGGCGTCAACATGGAGGGGGAGGAGCTAAAGGCCTCATCCCTACTGGCTCCGCCCCCACCATGCTGCAATATGATGCGGAGACTCCAGCCGCTTGAATGCACTCTCAATAAATACACCATAAAATATTCCGCATATATATATTTCATATATAAATTTAAAGAACAACACATTTAAATAGGACAACAAAATAAAAGTCGGCTCAAGAACAATTTTTTTCAAAATCGGATAAGTGTTAAGACAAAAAACAGAGAATATTTTTTTTACAGTTATACTTAGTTCGACTCTAAAATAGTTACTGTATAAGAATATCGCAATCAGGCATTACTCAAGCATTATATGTCATAATAAAAGCGATTTGCAGTTTTTCTTTCATGTAGTATAACATATGCAGCATACCAAGGTAAGTGAGGTGCAGTGTTTTTTAGAGATCTCTTGTAATAGAAAGATTTCACCGCCTGGACTAAAAAGGTACCCACAGAACTTAGAGACCACACTTGGTTTTTCAGTCGATACCCTCACGGGCGTAAGATAGGGGATACTGCTGGGCACACGTTCCCTCCGTCGGGGACAAGACACATGGCTGCACGAAAGATGGAAGAATGCCATGGGTTGCTACCAGGGCTGGGCATCGTTGGAGAAGCTTCAATACTGACGCAGGTTCGGTTGTTTTCATCTGTATCTCTCTAACGACGGCATATTCACTATGCATCACACTACGATTTATCTGTCATTTGCCATTTGTGTCATTTCTGTCGTATAAATTCACTTTCAGAACGTTTCAGGTCCTACGTTTGTTTCCTCGATAAAAAAAAAATGCCCTTTTTAGGAGAAAAACATTGATTCCTCAGTGCAAGAATCTATTATTTTTAAAACCTTTTTTTTTTTGGGGATGTCAAAATCTGGGAGGTACTGATGTCACGGTTGGACACCCAGCCCTAGCTTTAACAAAGTGTCAAGTGGCGAAACACAAACCCGAGAGCAGGATTGACTTCACCGAGCCACAGACAGAGTCCCGGGAGCATGAGGCACACTTTTAACGACCGACCGACTGCTTCATCAGATAAACACACACATCCCTTCCACTTCCTGCTTACACCGAAGGTTCAGATCCTCTCCGGATCCTTTCGGACTGGAGGGATCGCAAAAATAACGAGAAAAAAAAAAAAAAAACCCTCTTGGCTATGTGTCTGAGTGAGCGTGGCAGTCTCTAAAGTGCTGTGCTATGTCATTCGTGGGCTGTGCTGTGTCACACCACGCTAGTGTCAGCTACGACCACCCCACCACCCTCCCCACCCTCCCCACCCCCCCCAAAGAAAAACGCACCGTCCACTGTACCAACGACACCATTGGTCCGAGACACTAAATGCACTAGGAAGCGGAAAAAAAAAAAAAAAAAAAAAAAAAAGAAAACCACAACCCCAAAAGTGGCAAAAAATAAAATTAAATGTAGGGTTAA
>JAQNCA010000030.1:5685098-5705638 GCA_029783725.1 Acanthurus tractus
TTCTTCAGGTGTCTGAACATGGGCTCCACGCTGTCCGCTCCCTGGGCGTATTTACAGAAACATGGCTGACCCTGAATTGGCATCCCGGCATCCTTGGAGATTTTACGCAGCTGGTCTGTGAAACCCCTAAATAAGGAAGAGGAAGAGGGAAAAAGAGAGAAATGAAGATCGCTGTACAAACAGAAATTAAATAATGCCATATTATCATTTATGGAGACAGAAATATACAAATAAAATAATCTCTTTCAGAATTCTTACAAACAATGAAGAAGAAAAACAGACAAGTGACTAAAAAGTAATCAAGCAAATGTTTTTCTTTTCTCTGATGATCATACATCATCATTGCATGGAGACGAACAAGAGAAACTCCTTATGAAAAAAAAACCATCATTGTTAATATTCATACTTGAGGATTTCTTCCCGACACTGCCTCTGTGTGGCGAAGCAGGCGATGGCCCACATCTTGATCTCCACCCCGGTGTGGAACTGCTTCCCTCTCATGTCCCACACCCCGTGGCTGGGCGTGGCTACAGTGCGGTTCTGGAACAACATTGCAGTCTCACCACATGTACTCATGATTATGTGGGCAAACACTCACATTCGCTCCGGTTCATACTCACGGACTCACGCTTTAAAACAGGCAGGAGACGACAAGTGTGCACAAACTCGCATACACGCACACACACACACACACACACACACACACTTACGTTTTGGACACCCACAGAATCCACACACACTCTACATCCACACCAAAATGTATGACTCAAATGTAACATTCACTTTTGGACATGAATTCACACTTTGAAAAAAAAAAAAACAGTAAGTCATAGAAACATGCATTTACATCAGAGAAGCACTTAACTTTCACACTGAATACCAGATATCATCGAATGGTTTTGATGTGAACCTTGAGTTTTATTGCAAAGGTGGTGTGATGAACTCTGTGATGGAATATACTGTATGGTGTGTAGGATGTAATTTGATGCGTGTATTTGGTCCTCAGCACACATCAAATGTACAATAGTAAAGGAGTGTCACCTCACATGAGATGAACAGACGGATGTTAATCGACACTGTGGTTCAGTCTCAATAAGCTGCTTCTTAATCTGTTTTTTTTGGAAACTGTTGAAAGCACATTTTTTAACGTCACTGAGAAAAATGAACACTGGACAAATACCAGTTTAGTTTTTTGCGGTCACGATTTGGGCTTTCCTTTGTTTATTCAAAATAAAGTTTGCACTACTGAGACTCAACCACAAAAAAAAATAAGCCAAAAAAGACTGACACCATGAAGTACAAACAGAGAGCCAGTGAGTTAGTTCCCCTGACAGACGGTGCAGCGAAAGGCTGAGGAAGGGGAGAGCGTGTCAGACAAACAGAGAGAATGGGCGTGATTTAAAGGAAGGGTACCATAAAGTGCTCTGTGCTCACCCTGCCGCCGTACTGCAGCATGGGGGCGGGTAGCACTCGCCCCGTCACGTGGGCCATCTCGTCACGCACTTTGAACTGGAATTCCTGGACAAAAGGGTCCGCCTCGTAGTTGGCACTGCGCACCTGCAAGGAGAAGAGAGGGACAACTTTAAATGCATGTTCTGAAGTTTCCTTTACCTGCTCAATCACAGTGACTCATTTCGGTTTCCTGTGTTGTTAAGACAGCTGATTCATTTTTACGTTCAGTTGAAACAAGTAGGATATAACTTGGTAATTAGTGTGCTCTGGAAGTGTCTGTAGTCAAACTTTGTTGTCTGTGGAAACAGCCAGGCCAGATTTCTGCCCGTTTTCAGGCTGAACACTTGAGAGAAGCTAAACATCTGCTGGCTGTAGCCTAGTATTCATGGACGGATCTGAGAGTGACAGTATTATTCTAATCTAAATTCTCAAAGCGAATAAGCTTACATCCCAAGAGTCAAACTATTCCCTCAAGAACCTTTTCTAAATTTAGAGGAGGACGGTCTTTATTGACATATTGTGACTTAGCAGACACACAATTATTTCTCAGATGTTGTCCAGGAAGACAAAATTTGTACATCAGGAGACAGCTCTAATTCCTTTTAAGAATGAACAGAAGCAGTACTTCATTCGGTATTAAAGAAAAAAAAAGTGATGTCGACAACGCTTTGTACCATCGTTGTTTTAGACTTTATGGGTATGTCTGTACTTTTGTACCTGCTGGCATATGTGTAGGTATAAGTTTCTTTTATGCATTCTCTCTTTTGAAGTCGGAATTTTTATTGTTTTGATTATTTCAGAAAATGTGTTGGTGGAGAGAGAGAAAAAAAACTGCCAAGAAATGTCAGGTGCCAGAACAGAAATCCAAGATGACTGCGAGCATAGAGAGCACGATCAGCCCAGCTGGCATGATATCTAGATTTATTATAAAACTCATTATGTAGTTCTGACAGACAGAGCTTATCGACTTGTTTTGTCCATTTTGTCTCTCAACCTCTGCTATTCCACCCACACTGTTCTGTCAGTTTCAAGCAACGGTGCATCTAAATGAAAACACCACCGCCGTGATGCCTACAATAATTTCCTGTAAACAAGTCCAGTCATTTTGGCTCCTAAGTGAAGAGATAGGGAGACGTGGTTTAATAAGGCAAAAACAGGTACTAAATGTGCATTGCTAATCTGATGGAGGCCAGAGGCAGCGCGCAGTCTGTCATCTCTCCATAAACAATATGATGCAGACACCGCAGCAGCCCCACACACACATAAAAGCCTTTCTGACTCTGGCATTTTGTTGACCCTGGGCAGGCCAAATGCAATGGACAAGCATGCACACATGCCTCTGTAACGATACGAAATGAGAATCTGGAAGAGGTGATTACAAAACAGGCAATTTAATATCAAGATGAGCAGCATGGCAACCAAGGGTTGACAAGCTTAGCAACAGGGGTATTTCATAAAGCGCTCGTGCGTCCAAGTAAAAGGCTTTCCAAATGTAACACAGTGGAATCAACATAAAATACAGAGGGCTGAAATATTCTCCGAGATTAAATTTCTCGATTCGTGAATGTTGGATCCCTTTATGTGCAGAAACTTTCCTTCCCTGAATTCTGCAATCCAGGAACTTTTTTTTTTTTTTACTGCGTTTATACCAGCCTCTTAAGAGTTCAAGCCCAAATAACATTCCATCATATACAGCATGACCTAAAGCTAACTACATGAATGATGCACACATAAGATCTGCTGCACTTTTAACAGGTGTCTCCAACTCACCAGTCTGCTGATCTCCTCTTGTCTGTCGGGTGCAGAGCGAGCTGTGGCTTTGATCATAGTGGAGGTCTGATTATCTGTAAGCTTCTTGATGCACCGTTGACCAGCTACAATATTACACACCTGTGAGAAAAAATGAAAACGAGGAGAAAAGTTAAAGCAAAGTTTGAGTTGAGCTGCCCGGTCAAACATACACAGCAGCTTTCATCATACTTGAAAGAAATGTTTCAAATGGAAACCAATAAAAAAAAAAAAAAGTAGGAATAGCAACTTGTTTTCTCTCACCTCCAGAGGCAGGTATGTGTGCTTTTGCTCCTGGCCCACCTGTAGACATGGCAGATGTGGGTATTTAAGCTGCAGGTTGTACTTCTCCCTGAAGTACTGGGCTACAGTGCGCTCTACAGTCTGACCATTTTCCAACTGTAGAGGGAACCTGTAGATGAAAGAAATGTCAAAACTAGACCAACATTTAGGCCAATTAACTCAGATTAATTTTACTGTATGTAAGTCAACCACAATGTATAAAACCACAACCACAGCATTAGGAAGACTGGAAAAGCATGCAGCATCTTTCATGTAACCGCAAAAGTATTATTCAGATATCATATGATATCCTGACTCTCAGTATTTTAACACCATATTGCAAAACAGCATACTGTCTTGGAACACCTTTTAATCGACAAAAGATGATTTAAAATCCATATTAAAAACACAACACACACACACACACACACACACACACAGTGAGGTTCTTCTACTACGGATACCAAACACTGAAGAACACACATCTGCTACTTCACTAGCAGATGACTAATGCTGACCGCATGATTTTCGGATGAGTCAGCCATTATCTGGTTTATTTGGTAGTGAACTGGCGATCGCATCCTCAACAGACCATGTTCCACACCCCCATCCCGTCCACACACTCAGCCCTGTTCCCTCGCCCGCCCAGCGGCTGACTCACGTCTGATGGCTGGCAGGCCGGCGGGTCACGTTGCAGACACGGTACTTCCTCCGCATGGTTCCACAGTGCGTCACCTCCACCTTCAAACCTGGTGAATAATTAGAATAATAAGTGGTGGAGTGGCGTTGCAGTGTGTCTGCGTGTGTGAATGGCTGCTTTCCCTGTTCCAGCTCAGACTCTCTCTCACCCACGCACATAATGCGATTTTATTCATCTGATTTGAATCTCTCTCGAATGTTCAGGCACATTTTACATCCCCTGTCTTCACCTTTGATTTCTTTGGTGAATTTGACCCGGTGTGAGTCTGTGAGAGGGCGAGGTTGCTCGTCTATGTTGTGGATGTCCAGCACTTCACACATGAACTGGATGACTGGCTGGGCCTTGTAGAAGGCGGTGGCAGACACTGCGAGATAAAACAAGGACAATAATAATTTTAGACACACACACTCACACAAAAAGCAACATGATAAATATATATTGTAATGTACTCTAACATTACAAACAACAACAGTAACTTGATTCTGTAATCCACTGATTGCAGTTATACGGCAGTTCAAGGGGACGGTACACATGCTGAGTGTCTACCTGAAAAGAAAATCTGGGGAGAAATATGCAATGTTGATGCAGAAAAAAACTTGTCTGACATTGTACGGAGGTTAATGGATACTTTGTTTGGCAGTGTGCAATACTCAGACTCTGCAGGAAAATCAAAGGCTGTCCTCGTGTGCAGTTGTATTTTTTTTTTTTTGCTTTAGAAGAATAATTAAAACAGTATCTATTTTTCAAATTCTCACATCACACACAAACACACACAGAGCCTCGAGTAACAAAGGCAATGCATAATTACCACATGAACTGCAACGCAGCATCATAGTACGGGTTCAAAACATGTAGTTGTTGTGAAGCTCTTGTAGAGGTTTGTCACATTATGTTTGTATATTCAGCAAATGCTAAATAAACGCTGTAAAAACATTTAATGAACATGATTCTCTGAAAGACTGAAACGCTGAGAAATTCAAATGTGACAGGTGACACAGCAGCAGAGTGAGACTCAGAGATCAGAGACATATATTCAAATCTAGGGCACACAGAAACAGGTATGACAAAAAAAACGGAGCGAGATGAAAAGAAATCCAAAAATGGACACAGAGCGATGAAGAGAGTGATGTTGAGGAAGCTGCTGACGAATAATCTGGTGCAGCTATTGTGGTTAAGAAACCTCTGTGTGACGGTGTGTTTGATGACAGCTGTGCAAGCGCACATCCATGAGTGATGCACAACAGGACGACGGATGACCGAACTGTACACACTGCGTCTTACAACGTTGATTTGCCTTTTTTTTTTGAGACATGAGAGCCTTAAACCAGCAGCAGGAAGTGACATCACTCCTTACTGTCCGCCCACACATTGTGATTTAATTTTTGAGCATTTCCAAGTGTTTTCATTAGTCATTTATGCAAATATAAAATTGAAAAGTCCCATTTCTCTCTAATAACATTTATTTTGTATAAGTGTTTTTGCATGCTCACAATACCAGAGCAGTTTTTGTTGCCTTCCTCTACATGTATTAAAATTGGCTAAATAGATTGCTTTGCCAATACACGAAGGCATGCCGAAGAGTTAAAAAAACAAATGCCTTGCAAACCCTTGGGGTTCCACTCTGTTGTTGGAGTGTAGACAAGAGACTTTGAGCCGACCAATTGATTTCCGAGGATGAGAGGGCGGGAAAATGAGGACAAAGAGAGAATCAGAGAGTAGAGAGGTTCAAATGCAGACGGAGGCTCGAGCACTTTAAGCAAAACAAAAGCTGTCTCAAGGAAATGCTCCACACAGCTACCCTCCTGACCCCAGCAACACCCACCAGTCTCACCCATGCAGCCAAAACCACACACACACACACACACACACACACCCACACACACACAGACGCACACAAGCTGCCTTCCGTCTCCACAGCAACCGACTAGTCAGTTCCCATCTAGCCGAGAGCCCACCTTCCTGCAAGTTCCTTGGTCTCCAGCAACCTCCCGCTGTGTGCTTATGGCAAAAACACATTCTCCACCATCTCTTCTGACATTTTTATTTCAAAGGAGTATAAAACTGTAGCTCAGTATTCCAGGTCATCAAATAGAGTTTATTCTGCTGGCAAGAGGACAGAGCTAAAGCCAGTTACCAAAGTACATTTTGAACCATCCCGGTCGTTTCTGAAAAACTGGTTCTTAGCCAGCAGAACTGGCTCTGTTAAAATAAATAAAAATTGGTTGACAAATACAATAAGGTGTGATGTCAGAGCAGGAGCAATGCCATCACCATATAAAGCTGAACTCATTCGACTGACTCTGCAAGGGATGCATGCAGCAAGTAGAGTTTTAAGTTTGTTAATGAAACTATGACCAAATAAGAAGTAAAACTAGATGCACTGCTTCATAAAATATAGCATGATTTGACTTCTCATTTCAGCACTGCAACTTCAGCCTCCACAGTTCTAGAAAAAGGCCTTGGGAGTATTCCGCAGAGCTCATTCAGCTCCAATTAAAAAGCTTTCTCTGGAGCATGACTTTTCAAGTTAGACTTAAGTTTAACAGCTTTAAAATTACTCAAACACAACATCACTGAATGTAAATTGATCGCACACAAATATCTAAAAATAGCATGTACCAAGGGGGCTCCTGTCCTTCTATCTGTTTAATTATTAAAATCTCATTTTCCAAGCTAGGAAAGAGGAACGGAAGAACAATTCCTGTGTTTCTTTTTTCAACAAAAGAATAAAAAAACACTGAGAATATGCATATATTTGAATAGTTTCGAAAATGGATGGCAGATGGCATATTTGCAGACAGATTTTACTGTGATTGAGATGATAAGCAACAAAAACCGCTTTCATGTCTACACCGTTGTAGCTGAGAGGACTTATTGCAGCCCAATCACAGCAGAATAAATGCAAGGCGGAATTTGGTTCTCACCATCGATGTTAAGCATCATCTTCCACATGGCAGGGCGCACAGATTGATGGAAGCCAAACCAAACCTCTCTCCCACCTCCCAAGGGATGGTCATAGCCCTCTGGAGCTGAGAAGAAGGATCGACCCACTGGAGTGTACCTAAATGGGAAAAAGTAGCAATTAGTAGAGAACAGGAAAGCGATAGAAGGAAAGAAAGACAATCCAAAGAAAAAAAAAGACAAAATGAAAAGGAGGAGACCGTGCTGGGCTCATAAAACGACGGGAAACGTAAGATTAATTCACACATCCTAAACTGAAAATGTAGGTCAATATGTGTTTCTTATGCCGTGTCACATTCAGCTTGCACTTTAATATGGCCTGAGACTAAATCAGTGAAATAAGAGGGCGGTGAGTCTGCCTGGACTATAAGACCTCTTGTTACTCTGCCCGGGAGACACATTTTTAATTACACGCAGGATACATTTTTCTTGGTGACTCCTGGTCCGATAATGTGTCGTGATGCCACTGCAATATCGGCCCCCCGGTGGCTGCAAACAAAGCTAAATGAAAGGTGTTGATATAACCATGTTTTAATAATGCTTTGAAAAAGATTTTCATTAGAGCACTGCTGATACAGTGTTCAACTGTGCTCTTGCAGGGGCTTAGGAAATTGATATTGTGTGGGAGATGGTATGAGGTCAAGTATGGCACTATGTGAGAGCCCATATAAGCCGAGTTTGATTTCCTTTGGGATCGGAGGGCTGATGGTGCTGCTACAACAAAACAAATATATAGTATTTACTATGAGTATTAGAGGGATTGTGTGTTCTTTATCTTTTGACTTTTGCTTATTGGAGATAAAGGAGGTGGGGTCATTACATAAGAACAAACAGACTGTTTTCTTATGGCCATAAAGATCATTGTTTGACATTATCACTCAACTATCCAAATAAAACAATAAATGAACTATAGACTTCCACTTGTGACTAAGGGTTGAACACGGAAGTCCAAAACTGTTTTTGAAAATACAGGCCAAATAAAAAACATCAGCAGCTCACTTCATGGAGGGCAAGTGTCGCAGTACCACATCCACTGCGTGTACGGGGTTGGTGCTGATGGGTTTGTCCAGCTCCAGGGGCTCAGGCATACTGCGGCCGGTCAGCACCTCGTGGAGCATGTGCCAGCTGACCAGAGAGACGAACTTGATGGAAACTTTAAAGGGGCGATCTTTTCCTCCCTCACCTGGTAAAGTGACATCCAGGTCCACCTAAAACAAAAAGGAGGGTACACGTTCAAAGCAGTGAGGGCAGCTTGTGTGAGTTTGTGTCTGTATGTGTGAAGGCATGGGCTATGCATGAAAATACTGATGTTGTACAGGCTATTTTGGTTGAGGTAATTGAGTTGTTGAGTATAAATTGTCTGTACATGTACAATAACTATCACACTTTTACAATCAGGTTGCCCTGAAGGAAGAATGTTTGTGTTCTAATGTGTGGGCGTCTTTTTCAGGCTCACCCCTGTGGGTGCCACAGGCAGTGGGTTGGCTGTGTACAGGCTCTTCTTTCCATCATAGACTGGCCTGCGATCCCCAAAGATTGTCACCTTAAAGTGCTGCACCATAGAGTCAACCACCTCCCTGCACGGAACACAAACACACAGAGTTTCAGTTATACTGCAGGGGTAGTGTTTGACTGTAAAACCATCAGCTATTATTGAAGAAATATTTAGATTAAATCCATCAGCAGCCATTTATCCTTGACAAAATTCTGCAAACCTATGTACTCACTCACTGCCAGATGTTCTTTATTAGCCAGGGCTGTACCAAATTATTTAAAACTTTGAAGCTTTATTTGTAATGCTGATTTCATACTATGACAACAGATAATCAAGGCTTTATTTGTAAACCTCAATCAGAGCTTCCATTGGGAAAAAATTACAATCGCTACAGCCCTCATATTAGAAATAAGTAAGATGTCTACTTCTAAATGTAAAAGATAGGACATTTTAAGGATACTACTTGTAGAATCTAGGCTACCTGTTGACCCGCCGTGGGCACTTGTCAGGCTTGATGTCCACCTCGTAGAGGTAGACATCCATCTTGGGGATCTCCACCTGGAAGCAGTTGGCCAGCAGCTTGATGGGCTTCCCCATGGTGCCATAGCCAGGCCGCCGAGGCATGGAGAACAGGGACTGGGCCCCAACGGCTCCTGAAAGGAGAAAAAAGAAGGTGAGAGGCACAATACATGTTACAGAAAACTTGAGGGTGAATTTACAAAGAATGGGCTGCGGTTGCTGATGCACAATGAATCACTCATCACTTGCAACTGCTATCTGTCCCATCACAAGGTCTGATTCACGACAGATAATGCGCTAATAACATTGCACAGCCGTAGTTTTGCAGCTGAGAGTGATTTGCCCTTGTTTTGCATCTGATCGCAATTATCCAAGTGCAAAGTACTTAATGGCAACCGTATCCTCATCTTGTCAAGGCTGCCTGTGAGTCAGTCTCACTGTTTTGAATGCCCATTTTATCTCTATACCCATATCTGCGGTTGGATTTTTGCTAGCTTTTGAATTTAATATGAATTACAGAATAGTTTTCACCAAGATTTGCGACTTCTTTTTTGTAAAATAAATTATTTAAAGTTTCAACAAAGTGCTTTTGGAATGTGTTTTACAAAAAAAATCCCAGACTGCTTTCCATTAAAAGGCACTGCTACCTTTGAATGCAGTGATAGACGTAGATGATAATAATTTCTAAGTATCATTCACTGACTTTATTTACAGACAATTATTGCTGCCACAATTACGTGAAAGTACAGGTGTGACACCCTTTACAAATGTGTTTCACTTGTCATCAACTCTTAACTCCCTAACCGAAAGTGACTATGAGCCTGATGTGTGTGAACTGGACCATTTTTTGACAATGAGGCTCATTTGCATAGAAAGATGATAATATTGCATCAAATGCATGCATATTTCTTCATTTAAATATGTGCAAATAGTACTAGTGAACAAAGAAGCTATTTGCTTTGCTATATCGGAAGGGGTGCATTTCATCCTATGCAAGTACTTTGTGAATTAACACAATTCTCGCTCTCTTTTTTTTATCTGTGTATGTTTATTGGCCACAAAAGCGGGGCAATTCTTCAGTAAATCAAACCTCAGTGTGGCTCTGACTCAGGATGTTCAGGTGATATTATAAAACACATGTGAAACTTGGTTGATCTATCTGCATGATGACATTAAGAATTACTTACTTATCATAGATGCTATAATGGTCTCAATTATATTGTACAAAAATGTAAATCTTGAGTTAAATATTGACATTTTATTTTTCTGTGAATTAAAGATTAAAATGAACTGATATGTAATGATATCCTGTCTCAGTAGATAATACTAAACCTGATTTGTCCTTGTCAAAACAAGTTATGTATACTGTATAGTATCTGTCAATGAACTTCTGGACTAAAAAATGTATTAACTGTCTCAACGGACAAAAAGAGTTGGCTTAATACAAAAATTAGTACCAGCTGACATAAGCTGGTTTTAAGAAGGTATATTCTACTTGTCTGTCTGTAGTACTGGTTGTTTAAAAAAAACACTTACAGGACAGTAATTTTCTGATGATGGAAAAAACATTTGTGAAATTCCAAATGTCAAGATAAGGTCTTGTGTAGGGGAAACACCAAAAATAAACACTTCTTACTTCAGCATGTCAAACATAATACTAAACAAACACACTCCAACCCACTAAACTCTCAATGAAACCATACTGTCACACACTTCTGCGTAACATGCACTTAAAAATCTGGTGTTTAATACAAGGGAAATTACAGAGATGATAGGCTGTATGACTGAAAACAAAACCACCTTCACAATAAAAAACACAGGCCCATGATAGAAAAGCAACACTCAAGGTGGTAAACACTTGCCTCACATGTGCAGGAATGTGTCAAAGGGCAACAACTCTAAAGTAAACAACGGCACACGCTAGTTACACATTGACCAACAGGTGAAGACACACACAAACACACACACCACTCAGGTGCAGTGGCCATATATCTGAGATGTGAAAATGACTGAATAAATCCAACTCAAAATGATTAAGTAACTTCCTGGACCAACGGAGGAAAACATTATTAACTGTTAACTGGTTAACAGTTTCTACATTTGTTCTAAAAGACTGTTATTACTGTGCATGTAAATACACTCACACAAAGACCATAAGATGTCTCATACATGAGTCACTTTGATCCAGAAACAGAAAGTTCAGTTCTTTTCAACTTAACATGCTACACTCATGTCAGTGCTATTTTTGGCTCTGCTGAGGCTTGCCCCACGCATCACACTTCACAAAACCAGTGGTTTTGCCGGCATGCCGATGCAATGTGATGTTACGATGCATATTGCTATTATTACGCAAAAGCCATTTTTACACAAAAACTGACCGTAGATGCGACTCATCCGTTTGCCTGGCAAGAGGTAACTTGTTCATTCCCTCTTCTCAATTTTATTCAATTGTCTGATTGTGTCTCCACAGCTCTCTCCAGTCTCTACTAAAAAAAAAAAAAACTGCTCCAAATGTGTCATTGATAAACGAGAGTCATAGTTGAGTGTGATTCATCCCCAGTTTGACTCATAGGTTCACATGTGTGGGTAATGTTGAGGTTGAGGGCCCTGTGAAGGGGAAGTTCATAAAAAACCTCCCTACGCCAGAACAGAAACCTTCTGTGAGGTAAGAGCAGACAACATGAGCAACGCTGTTTGTTTACAGCCAGGCTTTGGAAGTATGTGCCTTCTGCCCTGCTCTCCTTTTCTGTTTCTTCTTTGGTGGGCTGTGGGGTGGAGGCTAATAGGAATAACGGAGGGTGAAGGCCTCATGTTTGCAATAGCCTGCTGGGATAAATGATGAAAAAGAGAAAAAGTCTGGCATTCCTATCGTGGCTGTCGCTCACACAAAACTATGCGCAGACAAACTTTTGTTATGGTAATTTCCCCCGGGGGCCCTCGGCGAAACTTGTGAGGTAAGGCCAATTTCACACACAGGAGTGACAATAAAAGGGACGACAGATATTCTGGTAAATCTTCATTAAGGCCACAGAAATATTCTTGTCTGCCACAGATTGTGATCTGTCCTACTTCAGTCAACCTCAAGACAGAACTCACTCAAGGAGGACTTAATGCAAACAAGAGGGTTTTCCAATACCAGGAGCACTTCTCTCTGTCCGGCAGCATTCCTAGTGAAGTCGGCAAATAGGAAGAGGATAGCAGGGAGTGGCAGGATTAGAGAGTGGGCAGAGTTGGTGTTTTCCGGCTCACTCCTGCCTCTCTGAACTGGCTTCCATTCAGTGTGAGTCACAGAGCCACCACAGGCAAACACAGCGCGACGCATCCTTGAGTCTATGATGAATTACAGTAGCAATGACAGGGTCTTACACTGAGAAAGAAGACAACTTGAAACAAAAAAACAAACAAAAAAAACCCCAACACATAGCTGAGTTTTGGTTTTCAACCCACTGGCATGCACACACAGTCGCACAGAGCGAGCTGGTTTAGTCTCAGTTTGAAACGCACTCATGGATGTACAGTAATCTAAAGCTGTTACTTTTTGCTAATAGACACTGGTGAACAGTTTTTTTTTCATTTTCCATATTACACAGACAGTTATTATTTATGGCATTTTATAGAAACACAAGGGCACCCCCCCTATGTTTTTCTAAACAGATGCATACACATTAAAAAAAAGCTGTATATTATCCATATCCACATGCGATGATACACTAAATACTGTGTATGGCTCAAATACAGTAAATCATTCCTGACACGGCACAATCAGCAAGGACAAACTTCCAAAAAACATTCCTGATTGCAAAGACTAACCCACCACCCACAGTCATGACTTGTGTTTGGCTGGTGCAGTAATCTGACAAGATGCAAACAGGCATCAAAACAAACAAGTTGTGTGGGTCTAATCAAAATGCTGGCCCAATCACCATGATATTTTGATAGCCTGCCTCTGCATCCTTGACCTCCCGCAATTATGACAGACCTCTGGGCGATCTGCGGCTTGCAAAACGCTTTGAGACAGTGTAATTTAGATTCTCTCTGCAAGCAATGAAGCTGTCATTATTTCTTCAAGGACAGATGTTTATGTAGTGAGAGGTTACAGAAATTTAATTTGTTAAAATTTACTGAAATGTAAAAGAGGAAGAGGCTCAAAGCTCTTGTGTGGGAAAAACTGAATTTAAACTACTTCTTTCTTCTTTACAATACAGTTTGATTTTCTATATTCAACCAGGAAAAAAGGCCCATTAGAATGAACCCACAGCTTAAGAAAATTCACTTTGGCCTCGGCATTCATTTATGGTGATTACTGCTAGCTGTGAAAACACATGGGACCTTACAACATCACGCACATGGCAGGCAACATGCTGCGATGTTTTTGCAGGATTTATGAATAGCCAACCCAATCCTGATCATTCAGCAACACACGAGATACCCCCCTTCTATCTGCACTTCTTAGAAACTGTGTGTGTCTGTTCCCTTCACAAACAGACATAACAAACATGCTCGTCCACAGGCCAGAGCAACAGGGTCAGAGAGGGAAGCTGAACTCTCACTGGGTGAACACAGTACATAAGCCTTAAGCTATATCAGTGGGTATGTCTAACGGCAACCTATGGCCACAACCAGCAATAGAAGGGTTTAAAAGGGAAATAATGTAATTACTGAAAACTGAAGGTTCAACAGTGTTTTTCTTAAATCATGACTATGACTTTGTCAAGACAGACCTTCTTAGGGTATGTTATCAAGGTGTGTATGAAGCCGTACAACCACTAACAAATAGAGATGTTTACACGAGTTTACAGAAACACCCAAATTCTGCAAGACAACAAACAGAATACTAATCAGGTGCATGTCTGGGATACAATAACCTCTGTTGTTGGTAGGTGACGTATTATATTTGGCTGTGACAAATAGCAAAATCTTCAACCACAAACCTACACACATCAAAGGCTTATTGGATCTTTGCACAGTGAGTGTAAGGGTTCAAGGAAAACTCCCCTTCTTAAGATGAAAATACCATACTGAGTGTGTGTATGTGCATGCACTTTCACATAATTACAGGAAGGACATGCTTCAACAAACAGAGAAGGATAGATTTAATCCTCTCCCTCATGTCTATCAGTCTAATTTTCATTTCCTGAGCCTCTACATACAGACAGCGAGAAATGATAAAGGAGGTCAAACCCCTCTTGACCGTGAATAAAAGAACTCCATTTATGTATTTTAGTGAAACTGCAATAATATGTTGTAATGGTGTGGAAGCTTTAGATCCACTTAATCTGTTGAAAGAGTAGCTTAAATGGCCTTGACTTAGGTTATGGAGTACCTGTCGCACAAAGTCAACTAAGTCTGGTGCTGCTTACTGCTTATTATACAAGCTGGTGGTTAATGAAGATATTCAACAGCATTTCAAGACTCTGAAAGCAATGTGCTCCCCTCTGAAGTCCTTTCTTTAAGTTAAAACCAGGTTTTCATAGTCCTTTCTTTTTGCTACAATTAACAAAACAGTTGTAAATTTACAGTCTTGCAGCAGCACTTAACATGAGGAATGCACAATCGAAAATTAAACAATTTATGTAAACCTGCTTGAAACTTTTAGTTATGTTCTACATGAAATAATTACTTAAATTCTGAGCCAAGTACAGTACTTTCAACTTAAGCAGTAAATCCTAACGTGATGACATTCAGCACCACTTAGCAATTTAGCACCAGTGCTACAATGCAACAGTGTGGTGGAATAAAGAGATTAAACACTCTATAAATACACCAATAATTGTGATGCCTTTCTTAGCGTATGAAAATGTTGCAGAAAACATCCCAGCAAAAGGGAACGCGTTCCCCTCTGCTGCTTTTCAACACAACACAGCTACACTGTACACAGTCGGCTGGGAGCCAGAATAACTGGATAGTGAGATTCTAGGCTGACATACAGTCCCTGTTAACCCCCTCGGACACTTTCCTCCAGTAAACCAATGCATTCGATGCCAACGAGTGCACATGACCACACATATACAGGCCAACACTCCAACACACACATACACACACAATACAGCTGTTGTGTTTCTAATCCAGAGAGGCCTGAGCTGTGGGAACAGGGCGAGTGCTCAGCGGCGAGGCACAATGGCGTCAGTCACAGCAGGCAGTACCTAGAAACACACACGCACACATGCGCCGACATACACTGGAAGACCGATAGCTGGAGAGGAAGGATTGATGCACGTCACACACAAGCCAGACTCCTCCCTCCTGTTCCCCTCGTCAACCTCAAGAGGGTTGCATCTGGCACCCATGGGAGTCAATACCACTCTCTGCCACAGATAAACACCGGCAGGCGGCCACATACTGACAGGCTGACGAGGGGCTGGTCAGTCACAACAACATGCAAAAATGCTGAAATCCCCCTGAGGACGAACCTGAAGCGGAGCGACAGAGTGCATGTGTGAGAATGAAGAGAGCCAAGGAGAGTGCATGACAGGGAAATGTTTTCGGGGGGAGAAGTGGGTGGGGATATTTTTTTGGGGGGTGAGAAGCCAGCTCTGACTCAGTGGCATCATAAAAGGCCTACTAATCTTACTGACACATGTAGGTGATGAATGGACGCACACAGACATATATATTCACACACAGAAAAAGTACTCAATGCTAAACTGACCAGGAGATTCTACTGCAGCAGGTTAAATAGAGCCTTCTGTCCTCACACTCTTGCTGGTCCGGTCTGAGTGGAACAGTGGACTGAGGCCAGGAGCTGCTGACTTTTGTGTTGACTTAAGCAGGATGACTGCTCTGTCACCCTGAGAGTTTACAAGCGGTCTCATAAATTAATTAGAGCCAAAACTAGGTAATACTCAGATTATTACAACTGTCATGTCAGTGTCCAGCAAGGAAACCTTAACTGCATTGGCCCAAATAGATAAAATAAGTTGAAAAAATATAAATCAGGACTTATTTGCAGAGTTTTTGAGGTATCTGCTGCTGACATCTCAGTTGCTGTCTTTCTGGGGACAATGTCCCTGTTTCCATGGACGGTCTTTGTCTCTGGCTGCATGTGGTTTCGTTACAACTATTTTCCACATTAGAAATTATCACAAAAATAGTCTAATATAACTTTAATCAATGTGGTAGGAAACCAATGTCTTTTGCCATGTGAGAAAATGTAGTTGCTATTTAACTTTTTCAAATAATCCTCATTTTGAGACTATGAGGAATAGCAGAGGGATATTTGCAATGTTTCTCTGCCACTGATAAACAGACTTCTGTCTGTCCTCTAGCGAGCCCCCAACCAAACACAGACTTTTGCTTCCAATTCCCTTTCTTCCTGTCCATAACCTCCCCCTAAAATGAGGCCCTTGCAATTCCCCCTAAAAAAAAGGTCTCAGGAAAGAGAAGAGAAGGAGGAGGAGGAGGTTGAAAAAAGATGTGTAGTCTGACTGCTCTTGCTTCTAATCTTTGCGACATATACCGACCTGCAGACTTTTTCTCCTCACACTCACCTGTATCCCACCTAAACTCCACCACACACACACACACACACAAACACACTCCCTCACACACACTCTGACTTTTCTCTTAGTCCACCGAGCCCACTTGCAGTGGTTTGTTGTTGGACCCACACTCTGACAACAGCATGTGTCAGCCAGCCTGCCTCTCAGTCTACTCCACCAAGATGATTAATACTTTCTGGCAAACATGAGAGAAACATATTCCACACGGGGCAAAAGGGTTAGGTGGTGTAAGAATTTTAAATATTAAATCTAATAATTAAATTTAGATGGACATAATTATCTCAGTGCAGCAGCTGGACAATCTGTAGAGCACAAATACACTCAAGTTATCACTCAACGTTTATATCTTCCAATAAAAGCAGCAGTTGCAAGCATCGAATAATTATCTTTGTGTGGAGAATGTGAACTACATTGAGAGTTTTTTTTAATGCAGTCACTCAGAGATAAATGCTAGCGAAGCAGCAATCTGCAGGATCAAAGACCAGCTGACCAACACACACTAAAGGAACGTCAGCAAACTGTAATGTGAAGAAAATAACTTGGTCCTCAGTCAGCTTCCCTTTAAAACTGTGAACCTTTGCACAACTGTGACTTTTGCAGGTGTATCACTCCAGAAAAGAGGCTGCACTAAATTGCAGAAAACATAACACTAACAACATAGCAGAGAACTGCCTCTCATTTAGCAATTCTCTTACAGGCAGGAGACTGCAGGATGCGTTATTTTATTAATTGCTTATTTTTTTCTGTTATTTTTTTTAAATGGAGAAGTTGTTTATCATTTTTTCTGAAATACTCTGCATGTTTCATATTGCATTTTGGTGAACTAAGGATGCCAGTGAATGGGGAGACACAAAGTACACTTAGACAAGAGTCTAAACATGGTGCCCCCCCCCCTTGTATTTATTCAACTGAAAATCTGATTTGAATTAGGAATTGTTATGAAGTGAAAATCGATTTTGAATCAAATTGTGACCCAAAAAATTAAAATCAAATCAAACTGATACATTTTCAAACATTCACATCCCGAAGCAACTACACAGAAAAAGCATGAGCCTTTTGGTAAGTCAAGAAAAAGAGTAATCTAACTATTCAAAAATATTTTATTGAATACTTGAAGGCACAGTTCTTTGTAATTTCACTCAGATTGCCAAGAATCACAGACATTATAAATCAATTGTGAATGTTATGTTAAAAAAAAAGGCGCAGGAATACTTAAATTGACCTCACATTGACATTCAACAATTGTATCATCAGAGATTCTGGTCCCAAATATTTATAACTGAAAGAATATTACTATCAACACTGGTCAAATCTTAATTATAACATTTGGTTTCTGAGGGGGGGTAAAAGGAGGGGTTTTTAGTTTTCTTCAGCAAAGTAAGTGCAAGGGTATTTCTCTCACTAATACAATGAATCTAAGAGTAACGGAAAACTGCATTCTCCATAGAAAACGACAACAATATGTCAATGGCTGGGCTAAGGGGTGGCTGGGGATGAGGATGGGGGTTGTCTATTGTCAGTGGGCGGCTTGAATGAACTGAGTATTATGGGGAGAGACTGCAAATCAAGTACTAAGCCCTCCCTCAAAGCCGACCCCACTGTCTGTACAAATCCACAGAGAACCAACCTACAAGGAGAGTGACAGGGAAGGCAGAGTTTCCCACTGAGGAACAGAGAGGGAAATAGAAGCAGTAACCAAGGACGGGAGGAGGGGGATGGTGACTGTCTGTGAATCAAAAAAAGAGCGGGAAGTGTGAGAAAGAAAGGGGTGTATGAAAGAGAGGGACTTGCTGAGGAACACGACATGAGGAACAGAAAGTATGCCCATTTTGGATGTTTTTCGAAAGTACCCTCTTGGGAAGTTATCTTCAGTGAAACTAGCGTCATTAGCGTCGTCTTTTATATAAAGCTGTATAATCTCCAGCCAACTCAAACCCCACCTGGTCACAAAGTGCAGTGTGACAGGTGGAGGGAAGGTGGGTTACCCCCCCTGATGTACTCTGTTGTCTCACTGTCCTTCAGGCAAGCTGCACCTCTCAATATGCAAAGTGGGTTCATGTGCACAGTTGATGATACCACCAGAGGAGCTTTTTATGATGATAAGAAAAAACCTTGGCTTTGACATAAACACAGGTAATCCATCCATTCAGCTCAGCTGGGAGAATCCCATACCCCCTGATTTCAGTCTTTATGCTGAGATAAGCTGACCTGCTGCTGGCTTGAGCTTACCACAAACTAGACAGATATGAGAGCTATATTGATCTCCTTTACAACCTCAACAAAAGAGCAAATAAAGATATTTCCCACTGTCAACAACTTTTTCTAAAGCCTGGCCGACACTGAAACTAGCATGACTTACAAATAATTGTATTCTGTGCATGAAAAAAATGAATATATATGAGAAAGTATTGATGTCTTGATTTGAGGGTATATACAACCATGTGGCCTGCAGCGATGTTAACAGGAGAAAGTCCATAATTTGAATTTTCCTAATCGAATTGGCTTTGCAACTCTGGCATAATGTAACATCACATCGATATCAAGTGACAAGCTGTTTGTAGGCATACCTCAGACTTAGCAAATCAAAATGGATTTGATTTGCTTAGGGCTCAAAATCCTGGCACTCATTATATCCCTGGTGCTAAGCTCTCCACAGCCATGGTTTCCATGCCACACGCTGCTGCACAGACTACTGCTAGGAAAAAGAGTGAGTCTGTTTCAAAGCACGCTCTCCGGGCCACTGACTGACTGATGCAGGATCCCCTTTTAATCATTCACCAAGGCATAGGAATCACTCGTTGGCCTGCGGTTGTCCGTGCTTTGTGAACTAACATCAATGTGCACATAATCAAGACCCGGCAGCGAATTACATGGATAAGCCACCAAATTATACAGTGAAACTTGCCTCTGTCTGACTATATTATTGCATTACTATCTTCTAATGTTGAAGCATTAACCAGGCTCCTTAACACACTTAATGTAGAGTTGGCTATAAGTATACTCTGCATGAAATTGCATTTGAAGGGCTCTTAGACTGCTGTGAAAATCCACGCTGCAAGCGAAACACTCATTGTGAGACCCAAGGTCTGTTTTTTATGGTCAATGCTGATTGAGGAGCTTGGTAGAAGAAGACAAGTTCCTCGAAAGAAGCAAACATAGAATTATCACATAACTAGAATACAGTCGCGTACAGCAGGAAAATGAAAATGCTTGATAAAAATCGTCCTGTGTGGTTGTGAATATGCTGTCAGCTTAACTCACACACCTGCCCCAACAGTGACACATTGCTGCTTTCATCTGTTCGACATTACAGTGGGTGCTTGGTTACTTGGAAAATACCTTGAGTTCCCTCACCCACATTGCAAAATGTCCTAACTGAGAGGAGCAGGGAGGCTAATGAGACAGCAGGCACCAAAGAGGGATGTCCTCTCGAAGAGGAGGAGGGTGAGAGTTAAGAACCAACTGCTGTATCATGTGTCACTGGCTGATCAAGAGTACCTGGCGTTCAGTCACATAAGTGGAAAGCTTCCGTTACAGCTGAGACAAAGCCAGGCAGTCCAGTCAGTTTAACTGCCACTACGACTGAGAAAGAAGCAGTTTACTGGTCATGGCCTGAATAAACAAGTTGTATCACCTTGGACATGTTGGCATCTTGCAAGGTTACATGAGGTTACAGCAGCTAGACATGTTCAGTTAGAAGTTCATCTTAAATTTTTAAGATGTGGTTTGTAGCTGAAAGAACAAATAATGAGTTCAACCTGAGAGGTTAAATTTATTTCAGACCAACCAAAAATCTTGTAAAACTTCTTAAGAAAAACGCTGACAACCTATTCACTCTTATGAA
>JAQNCA010000030.1:5737970-5755778 GCA_029783725.1 Acanthurus tractus
CCCCCCCCCCCCCCCCCCCCCCCCCCCCCCCCCCCCCCCCCGCCCCCCCCCCCCCCCCCCCCCCCCCCCCCCCCCCTTGACAAGATAAACGCAATAACAAACTTTTAATACACATTATAAACGTTGATTATCGAGTTATTTTGTCGGTATAAACCGTGATCTAGACGAACCGAGGATTACTGTTTGTCAGGCGGTGGTCATTTTCTTGCAAAAGAAGTTCGAGCACAACCTGCAAATTTGCGGAAGGAGTTGGGGGAGGGGATGTGGCGATATTTTTTTTTTCCACTGTTTTGAAAAAGAAAAGTCAGACTTGTCGGTTCATGTCGATTCAAAACTGGTTATGCTTATCGTCAGGCAATTAAGTATTAGTAAACAATGGCCTACAAGAACTTAATCCTCTAATTTTGTTTAAAGTGGCACCAGTATGTAATCAGCATCAGCCATTAGTAAATAAAAAATGTAGCAACGTCAATCGTAATATGGTTTATCTCATGATGCGTATGAAGTTTTATCGGCAGACGTTAATCCTTTTGTCGTCGCATTACGCATTCTGTAACCGTGTGGTACTAAAAGAATACATTTAATTGGTATTTTGAAAAAAAAAAGTAAAAAAAAAAATTGTAAAAATGATTACTTAAAAAAAATAAAATGCAATATTAATATGTTTGCAATCTCTGCAGCTTTACGTTGGTTGCATTGATCATGTGTCGGTAGCTGCAGATTAGTTAAGTGGTAATCTTATCAGTTTCCAACAGCTGTCTGTCGGCGCGCACTGATACAAAACAAAGGAAGCTGTCAGGGCGCCAAGGCGCTGTCATGGTGACAGGACAGCCAAAATTTGAATTCAAATATTGGCGGGAACGCGTTCAAAACACTGAAAGTTTCTGAACTAGCTTTGGTCTCTGGGCCTTGTTTGATACTCTGTGATTTGAAGATTATAGTGCTGTTTTAATTGTTTTAAAATGTCATTTAATTAAAAAAAAAAGTGTAATTTGTTTTTTTCCCCCCTCTGTCCTTTTAGAAAGCCCCAATCCCTGAGGAGGTTTGTAAAAACAATTCTTTTTTGTATGTTTTTCATATTATTGTGATACTTTGATTATTGCAGACTTTCTATTTTCAGAGAAAAAGAAACTAGGATAATATTTTGTAATACTGTAAATGGATAGTTTATATTTGTGAATTTTATCAAATGCCTACTTTAGAGCTTTGAGAGTTACAGTGTCATTTGGTGAAAATCTGCTAAATGAGTAAAATCCACAAACATACTGAAGATTTTTTTCCTCCTCCAATAGGAAAGAAGAAAATCCAGACGGCTGAACAATCTAAGCGTAAGCTACTATTATACTTTGTAATTAATGTGTAAAACAGGAATTACTTCCAGAGATGGGCACAAAACTAGCAAGTTGAGCATCACCTGCATTTATTTTTCACTGCAGCATTTGCTCTTCTGTTGTGTCACATCATTTTTATGTCTTTAACCCTCTTTCTTGTTGTGTTACAGAAAATGAAACCTGCACCAGTGGAGAAGAAAAAGGCACCTCCCAAAGTATGAAACCAATAACACAAGCTGAACTCAGACAAAACATCTCAGTATTCCTTATGTCACATGTGTAACTTGAAGGCAGATTTATTTTGACCTAATTCCAAGATAAATGGAGAAAACACCTTGAGGGACCATTTGAATGTTTTGGTACATTTTTTTTGTCCATCATTCTGAAGCATGTGATGATTTTATGTTGGCTTGAGAGCTATAATCTGTTAGTAACCAAGTTTCATGTCATTTGTAGAAAGCAGCCAAAGCAAAGAAGCCCAAACAGGCTGAAAATGTAAACACCAAGGCTGAGGTTTGTATCTTTTTTGAGGACTGTTTCTTCTATGAGAGGGTGCGAATCTTATAAGTACTGTTTCTTAAGCTTTGCAGAAACAGTCATTTGAATGTGAACCAGTTTTATAAATTTGTGAAACTTACATATTATAAAGGAATTCATTTAATACATCATGGCTCTTTTATACCAAAACACAGCTGCTAGCTTGATTTTAAACATTTACTAATTTTGTGTCAGTAGCTTATCATTAGCTTGAAAGTCCAAATGACTTATTCCAGTGTTTCCGTTACTAATTTCTGAGCACAGACATTTGAGAATATACTCCAATCATTTGCCAAGCTGTGTAAGATGAAATATGTATTTTTTTGACAGTAATTCTATGTATATGATTGTAATTAGAGGAAACTTCAATAATCAAACATAAAGTGGAGAAATTCAGAAAGTCTATAAACTCAACTGGATTTAAACCAATATACCAATAAAGTTGTAAGTGTCTTTAATTGGGGTTTGTGGGTGCACTTGCACTTGAATGACAAAGATGGCAATCTCCCCTAATTACATGATTTACAGTTAGTCATTAAGTTTTTTTTCATTTCAGTCGGTGGTAAAAGGATCTGAAAAGGCTGTGTCTATTTAATGAAACTTCCAAGCAGCTTACAATATACCCATCAGGATAAAATGAATGAGATCACAGTATGATAATGATCACAAAAGAGGGGAATGTGCTGTCCTGCCAAAGTAAGCAATGCATGTAACCTGCTGCTTTATTTCTGTCCCCAGGAGCCAAAGACCGAAGCCACCGAAGCCAAATGAATAACAGTTGATGTGCTCACTCAGTGTACTTGGTGATTGTACAGTTTTAAATAAGTATTTTTACCAAGTTTTATATTACAAATGTCATTTATAGGTTTGTTTTGAGCTTGCACTTGATGTAACAAAACTTTGTCCTATCCATATCCATTTAAAAACGACTGCCGTCCATATCTTGTAAATGTGGCATTTTTAGTTTGTCTAATTTCTTTTTTTTTCTTTTTTTTGGAAACTGCTGAGTAAAAGATATGTTCCAACACGTTGGACTTTGTATCTAATTTTAAACATTATAAGGCAGCTAAAGCATGTTGTTAAAATTCAAGGAAGAATAGGAATTTTGCCTTTTATCTCCTTGTATTTTAATGTTGAAGTAATAAAAAAATGCTTACCAAATGTTTTGAGACACTGTATGTTGACACGAGATTTAGTCATTTAAAATGCCTCAAAAAATACTGTTATTAGGTCAAAACTTCCAGACATCCCAAAAACATTTGATGTAAACCTGGTCATCAAATGTAAAGTTAAGTTATGCTCTTATTATGAGCAAATGAAGCTTTTCTGACTTCAATGGTTGATCTAAATGTTCCTAAATAAATTTTTTAAAAATGAAAATGTCTTCTTTGGCATTTTGTTATCAAATGAAAACTCATTGAAGAAATGGTTAAAACTGGAAGAGGCTTGGTTCCATAATAGACATACAGTGACCTACTAGAATCACTTTATGTTATATTAACTTTAGATTGTATCTGTCTTCCCAAATTATTTCAGGCTCCATCATGGTAAGACTACAATTTTGAGGCAATTCTCTTTCTATCTCATCACCACTAAGGGTTTAGATTAGCAGCTTCAGGTGCAGGTTATGTTTTCAACTTCTTGATGCGCTTGTAAGTGTATTTGTAAGTGTAATAAACAAAACTTAAATGAAAATTAAATTCTTGTCTCAGGTAAAAGGGTCCTGCATTTAAAACATGCATAAAACACTTTTTTTAAAACTACAGTATGGAATAAAGCAGGTAGCTACTGATATTAAAGCAATTTTTGTTCATTTTAAAATTCACAGATGCATCTAGCAGTTTTCATACTGTAGTTTCTTCAGGTGCCATTGCATAGTTAATGAACACATTGTGTTTTAAGATAAGTAGTTGTGCTAAACTACAGTGTTTCCCTCCTAAATAATTGAGTTGATTCATTACTGTGCACAAAGTTAAAATATTAAGGTGAAAATATCTCAGTGCTACTCAGTACTTGAATTAATCCGATATACACACATATACACACATATATAACACAGCAACACACACACCATTCCTACAGGGTGCTTGGGACACTTGAGACAAAGACTACCTCTGTTATCACTTCTGTTAGATTTAATTCATAAAAAAAGTACATTTAATACCCGTTGTATATTATTTGGTTGTATCCAACCTAAGTCAGTTTTTTTTGGTAATTATTCATACTAAATTTTTAATTTGGTGTTGACTATGTATATAAATATATATTAGTATAAAGTATATAATGATATACTTTGGAATATATATATATATAAATATAAATATCTTTTTATCTTTACCTATTCTGTATATTTGTTCTGCCAAAACACCGAAGTTTCTTAACTGTGGGATCAAGCATTATTTTACTATCTAGTCACTAAAACTACTAAATTCCCTCAGTGTCTTTGCTCAGTAGTACAAATAGGGGGCAGTGCCACATTACTGTAGAAAGATAAGATCCTAGACTTCATTCCACTGGGGGTCACCCTTTCTTTGAGGGAGCTACTGCCTGTGAAACTGGGTCAATTATGACACGTTTTGTTTTGAAACCTATGACCAGGTTCTTCTAACATTACTGAGTGTGCTGATGTTTAAAGTTATATTAGACAACTGGAGAGCTCCCGTTCTGATTCAGCAGTCAAAAAAATTTTCTAGTATGAGAAAAATATGTCCTAAAAAAGTTTTCAGTCAAATACTCGATTCATAACAAGGTATAGATAGGTGAAGGTAGAGGTACAATTCAGGGAACTCTATTATTGCTTATTATGTGTGTTATGGCCACATTTTTTATTTGATATAAACCTTTTAAATGGGTCTGTGAGAAAATCTTTATTACTAAATTTATCTGTAATATAAACGTAATCACTATAAGCATAGATTAAAAAAAAAGTTATAAAAGAAAAATTTTCTTTATCTTAAACTTTATCTTCCATCTCTGGAAGCACCAGTTGTTGACAAAATCATTTCACTAAACTTACTATATGGCTCACTTAGGTAGCTATTCTGCAGCTTTCGATCAAACACATAGCCTTCCTCAGTAAATGGATTTTGCCCATTTTTTATTGAAATGTAGCTCAAAGACAACATAGATGAGACCCCTGATGGTGCTCATGAAAAAATGAAATTTGAGGATTAATTTCATCACACCTGGGTGAACTTCTGATGAGAAAGGAGGCTACTCAGGCTACATATCACAATAAATAAGTGCAATAGAAGAGCAGGATTATGTCAAGAAACAACGGCAGTCAAGACTTATTAAAGTTCTATCACATTGAAAACACAATAAGATTTGAAGTGTATTCTTGACTTCAGAAACAGGAGTTAAATTTTTACCTGAAACTTGATGATAACAGGTGATAAAATCAAACGCAAATTGACAATGTTCATCCTATAAAAGTTGCATGTCGGACACTATTTGCCTCTTGATACTTAACACTATTTAAGCCGAAGCTTCCCGCTATAGGAAAGGATAAGTTTTCTTACTTTTTGTTACATAAGTGTATTGTTGGAATGTAAAGTTTATGAGGACTGCAGTGAAAAAACAGCACCACAAATCATTAGCAGGAGATGACACTTTAAATGCCAGTGTAAAGGTGACTGTAGGAGGACCCTCCATCCAGCTAGTTGGGGTCAGTGAGTTCTTGTGAATTCCTAAAGTAGGAGAGAATGTATGACACCCAACCCATCGACCAAACATACTCTTAAAACCAGTAACTGTTATGTCACTCCACATGTGGTGTGGCCGGGGTGAAAGGTGACACCCAGGAGAAGCATGTCAAAGGTGAAATAGCCAGGATGGGAACCACAACACAGCACAGCCAAGACCTACAGGTTAACTTGTATATCAAAAAATATGGGAACCAAATATCATTAATGCATCGATCATTACACAAAGAAACATGCAGGTGTATTTGCCTGTGCTGTACATAAAACTGATTTAGAATTAGCTGATAAAACTATCTTAGTGTGAAACACGTTTTTTGAAGATTGTGGAATTTTTGATTCTATCCCACAATCTTCGCAAAAGTTTTATATAAAATGAGAAAAATCTAAATGAAAAGTCCTCCGAGTATCACCTTTCTACACAGTTTAACACGTGGATGTGTTTACTCTCCAGTATGTTGAGTTGCAGTGAGGTAAACACCAACCTTTTATCCCAGTTAAGGAATACATACGAGTCCCTTGAGTCAAAGCAAATGAATGGAAGGCGTTTTTGCAGTTAGCATGACGTATTCATTATGTCATCTTCACGTATTTGCTCTGCCTCTGGTAAATGTGATGCTGGTTTCTGGTCCTGATTAACCCTTTACTTCAATACTCTGCAAAGTCGATTAAAAACAAAGAGACAACCGGCTTATCAAGCTTACGTACAGCATGAAACTACATTAAAATAGTGTACGTTAGTGCTACAACTTTGATATTGGGCACTTTTACAGTGTTTTGTCCATAGCGCTTTAAAATTTTCCTGTCAGCAACATGTTGTCACACACACACACACACACACGCACACACACACTTGCTCTCACACAATGGCTGACTTCCAAGGTGTTTCCCTGACCATTTGGGGTAATTTGGGAATCAGTGTGTTGCCTGTTTCATGTAAACAGAAGGTGCCAACCACCGACTGAGTGGAGGAATCCTCAAAAAGCTGAACAACAGCCACCCCGCAGCCCGTTAATCAGTTTTTCTGATCTAATTATCTGTCTTCAAAGGACTTAAGGGACAATTTCAGGCAGAAACCTGTCTGTTTTTTCAAAGCAGCATTAAGCTAACCGTCGTGGAGGAAAAGTCCTACAACTGCTCTTAAAAAATTGGAATTTGGATCATCCAAATTTGGGAAACAACTGGTTAACGCCATCTGATTGATGAGGATTGATTTAATATGATAAAAGCTTCAGGCACTGAGTGGATCATGCGATGACTTTGTTCTGATCAGCTAGCTATTTTTGAGGTGAAGAATAAACTCCCAAAGACAACTTTTCCAATTACTATTTGGAAAATTCCATTTTTTTAGGTGACTTTAATTTTATTAGCAACAAAGATGAGGTTGAAACAAAAAAAAAAACACGGCATGTCCGGGTATTTTATCTATGTTTTCATATATCACGACATCGGAAAAAATAGCCAGGAGAAGGAGGACAAAATGTTCAAACATACATGTGAGCAGAAAAAGTGGACGAGCTCATTTCTCCGAGTTGTAGGGGTGCGTTTGTTTCACATGCGTACTGGCATGTCTTGTGTGTGGTGCAGGACCCGGAGTGCCCCACCCCCCCGGTACATATAGAAAGTGTCCCGGCCTCCTATAAATGCTTTACATGGTGAAAACTCACTATTCAATTCAACCCCAGACCGACTCCAGGGCTCAGAACAGCTGCAGGTAAGCACCGCACCGTCCCATTGTTACTTTTTGTCAAAGAAGTAAATAAATAAATAAATAAATGGATGGATGAGTGACCGATGCGGGAGCGTCTCACGCTGGTTTCGCAACAGTTTTGAGTGGCAGTAAGTGTCCTTTTGTCTGTGTGAGGGATGTTGTGTTGATGTGGCGGTTCTCAGTTTTTACTTAGGGTTAATTAAAACTTGCATCAAATAAATTGCGAGTTTGACCACGTGCTCGCCAAAACAGGATATTGCTGATGTCACGGTTGAAAAGAAAATGCTGATTTTAAAGGTTGTTTTTTTTTTTTTGTCCTTTAAGCTAAAAAAAAATGTAAATGTTCGCCTGGAAGAGGTTATTGAGTGTGAAAGGGTTATTTATAAGCTTGCAATAGTTGTTAAAAAAAACTAACTAGGCGTAAAGAAGTGAAATATCGGGAAATTAACAGGTTACCGCTCATATGGTTTGGAAATGATGGGGATTTAAAGGGAAAACCCAGCAGAAGAGATGCGTTCAGGAAAAAAAAAAAATGCTTGATTTAATTGACTTTTTTTATGGTTAAGTTTATATGGTTGATTTTATTTTGGTGTTTTAAGAAGTTAACTTGGACCAAATTATGGCATTGTTGTTTTTTCTTCAGGTTTCTTATACAAGTTGTCTGTGGAGAAAACCATCCAACAGATTAAAACTTTTTACATAAATGCATTGTTTTTTAATTTTATATAGTGTAGCTGTACATATTGCACCAATACTGTTACACTGTTGTTGTGTAATATTAATAATTTTATCTTAATATGGATTTTCATAGTGAATTATGCAAGCGTGAGCGAAATGTTTAAAAGCTAACTTTTTGGTGCTTTTTGCAATTAAAAACCTGAAAATTATTAAAGTTTTCATGTTAAAATGTTTTGCAATTAAATTTTTTTGTGTTAGCGCTTATGTAAAGTGCTTGTATGACATCTGTACATTTTGTACTCTTGCAGTATTATGACTGTTGAAATTACTGCCCCCCTCCTCCAGTGGTGTTTTCTTGGAAGTGCAGCCAGTTTTAGCCTGCCAGCGCAGATTCAATTGAATATAGATTTTATTGATTTATATTGATTTTCAAATCTGCCTTGGTTGAAGATTTTTGCTCTTTGGTTTAGTTGAATTAATATGAAGGCATTTGAAATGACACAGGAAGGGATGATTGTATTGAGGTCTGCAAATCAAAGGTTGGATTAGAGTCCGGACTTTGGGGGTCACTTTCCCCTGATTAGATTTACACCCATGTGTCAGCTCAGTGAATGGCCTTTTATCAGTAGGTGGGCAAGCATTTTATCTTCATGCTTATTAGCAAGCTTGAGATCTGCCTCCTTTTAGACATACAAAGCTTCATTCATCAATGTACACCCCCACTCTCAAATTCAACTTTTTCTTTGTCCCCTGTGGGTCTGCCATGTTTGCTTATTCACAGCAGGGGCCCAAAATGGAAGCCGTGTCTTGTGTTTCGTTGCCATGTACACCTGGACCACATAAAACCCATATGGAAAAAAAGGTTTTGCATGACCCCTTTAAACTTGATCGTTCCAGCCACACCTTGAATGTTTTAAGGGGTGTGAATAGTGTTTACTGACACAGTTTTCGCGCAATGATGGACTTTGGCTCTGAAGTTTTAACATTTATTTGAAAACGTAAGTAGACTTCTGTTGCAGCTATAGCATAACGACACAGAAGCGTGAACATATAGCATGGCAAAACCTCCCTGATGTCACTGTGAAACCATGGCAACAACCATGCACATGCTATTGTCATGTATGTGGAAGATGCCCAGACGGGGGCTCGACTTGACTGCACAACTAGGCGGTCATGTCCATGATGATGTAATCTTAAGCTGGCCGATAGCTCTGATGCAGCGACTGATGCCTCTATTATCCCACAACTATTGTCCACGCTCACGCGCAGGAGATCCCCTGCTGCAGGCGTGCGGGGGGGCTGCAGAGGAGGGTAAAAACTGACATGAGAAGGCGGGACCAAGACAGGCGTGCTGAATTTTCATTGGCTTTCTAGAGTCAGAACAGAGTGTTCCCAGTAAATGTTTATAGGCCTTGATCATGCGTGGCCCTAAGACTAATTGATATCCTTGAGGGTTTTTTTCAAACAATATCAGTTATCAGTTTTGTTTTGTTTTTTTAAAGAGAGGATTTTTGCCCGAGACAAAATGTCAGTCCGTAGATGTTGAGGCGGACAGTTGATTTGTTTGGCATCAGGACTGTCCACAAAATGACTCACTGAGTCTGTACGCGGTAGTTAATTTGAAATGTGGTCACAATTGATACAAAAATGTGAAACGCCCGCTTGTTTTCATGTCGCCTTAGATAAACCTGAATAGTTTGCAGGTGATTCACCTGGACTTCTGCCGAAACATGTAGAGAACCACTCCTTAACATTTACTCAGGATCTGAATCAGCTGTTCGCAAGAATTAACACCACCGACTTATAGTTCTTGTCACCTGAAAACATCAAGATTTTAATATATTTTGGTGAGAAACTACAAACATTTGAGATTTGATGAGCGGGTGGAAATTATGCAGAATATTAACGTAATAAGCTAATGTTCTGTCTTTGTTAGATCACAAAAGTTGCAATGATTGAAGTGTACATTTAAAGGTCGCTTAGATAGCAACAAGCTCTCATTACTGATCCTGATCACTTGCTGTATGGCAAATATCTTTACACAACATAATCTACCACTAGACGGCAACTTAATCACAGTGAAACTGTTTTTGAGAGCGTCTCAGATGACCTCTGTGAGCAGTTTCATGTACCTCCACAAACATAGAAATGTATTTGAACTTGTCTTTATAAAACCACCTCATCTACCTGTACTAGATTATGGTGATCACCTTGAAGTTTTATGCCAAATGTTGAATTGTAATGCAGTTATGAGCTTTCCTTGATGGTAATGTGACTTATTTGGTTCCTGTTTGACTATAAAATCAGCTTCCCTAAAAAACTTCTTGTTGGTGTCGAACAGATGTCAAGTTAGAGATGAAGTTTCTGGTTAAAAACTTTAAAACTTAAACTTAAAACAGTGGATTTTAAGCAAAACTCTGAGAACTATGGTGTAAATATTGACTTGTCTCATCCTCCCAAAGATCCGTGGCGAGTATCTGCAACTGTTTGTTCACTGAAATGGAAACAGATTATGTAACACAGACAGCCATCAGAGCAAATAAAGCACACCACTAACAATAAACATTAAATGATATTATTGTCTCATTTCTGTAATCTGAAGGTTTGCAATTTTCTTGACTGACAATCCTGATCACTACAATATGTAAAATTTGCTCCATTTTTAAATTAATTAAAGGGATTAAAGGGACACATCACACTCTTTATGTAACCCTACACCCACATGTGCATTTAGCTGCTTTAAGTGCGCACTGCTACGCTGTTTTATTTTGTTAGAATTATTCCATTTTTTTCGACTAAAATGATCAAATCATATCCGACAGTTCACAAAGGGCTTCCTTGTTTTTGGAAGGAGGTGGGGAAGGGGCGTGTTTGGGAAAGCAACCCGCTGATAGTAATGCTTTTTGACGGCGGTGTATGTGTGTTTTGAGAGTGGGTGTGTGCTGTGGACGATCCCACAGATCTGGTTGGGTGAGAGTGCGGCTGTATAAAAAGGCGGAGCGCAGCGCAGAAGCTCCCTCAGTAGTTCAGGTTCATCAGTATGTTTGGCATCTGTTGAGGTTTTTTTTTTTTTTTTTTTTTAGATTGGCGGGGACGCAAAGTCCCCACTTGGGCAGTTTTGGGCATTTTATCCCTTTTTTTTTGTGGCTCTCTGAAGGTGAGGAATCACAAGCTGTTTGTTCTCATGACTTTTCACACGTGGAGTGACTTTGAAAGCTTGGATTGCATTTCTTTTTGTCGTAAGGGGTGTAACTCCAACCAGGTTGGCACATCAATGCTACACATGTTTTTCCACCATCCTCCTCTTCCTCTTCCTCCTCACTTTCCCTGGAAACCTGATCACTAATGCAGTTATCTATCCCACATGGAAGTGACTTCCCTGGTTGATATTTATGTAGCTGACACTTAATTTTATTTTCATTTATTTTTTGTATTGTACCACCTCTTTTTATGTCTGGTCTTTCTGCCTTTTCTAGATGACCTTTTTTCCCATCCTGACATTTGTAAAGACTCTCCAGTTTAAATAGTTTTTAAAAAAAGTGGAGTCTTTGCTTCTCCCTGTTGAGAACTTGGTGTTCTTGAGTTGACTGAAAGAACATCAGTCCCTTTACACTTTTCCTTAGTGTTCTTTTTCAATAATTATGTGAAAAGCCGCATTCTTCATCAAAAGCGTATCTGAGTGTCCATGCGTGATTCAATGGCATTTTTTTTATGACGCAGCATGAATAGATGCTCTGTAGCTTTGCTTCAGAGGTTTATTTCCAACATAATTTGATAACAGAGAGGTTTAAGGGCATTCGGGGTAGAAATGGTGCCAAGTAGGTCAGATCTAAAATAAATCCAGATGAGAAGCGTGTGATACGGGCACTATTTTGCATTGAGTTTCTCTGCAAGGGGTTAATTTTCGGATGTGCACACAGAATTTGGTGCCATGGCTGCAGGCGAGGGATGTTCCTTCTTCATGCATTGATCATATGGCTCAGTTTTATATGCCAGCCATCAGCGACGTCCTCTTCCTGATTTGGCAGCAGTGCTTTTCAAACCTCGCTGGACATTTGACATTAAAAAAGTCAGTTGATGATGATCTGATGCTTCTATAAAAGTTGACTCCTGGTGGGATTTATTTTCCTGACACTAGATTAGCTTTAAATATTGTTCATATGTTTTTGGAGACTGGGCTCTTTGCTTGCTTCTGGTGGATATTTTAGCTTTTTGCACTTGTATTTTCATGGTAACTTCTCTTTTTTTCCCTGTCCCTCATGTTTGTACGCCACATTTCTGCACAGTTTCTAAGTGATTTCCCTCATGTTTCTCCTTGCAGGTCTTGAGAGCCGCCCCAGCTCTTCCCTCCGTGTAGACCCACCTCACATCACATCAACAGATATGATCATCAGACTGGGCAGGCTGACCCCTGGATACTTTCGCCTCCTCCAGGTATGTGCAGCCTTATCTACACTTAACAAATGCACCCTGGTCTCATCATAAAAAACCTTCATTTTAGGCCTCATTACCCTTTTTGTATTTATATTTTTGCTGTCAACTCGTCTGTCAGTCTGTCTTAATCCTTGTCTATGAAGGCATCAACACGGGTTATAATCTGGAGGCCAAGGGTTGTTCTGTGACCCACAATCCGCTTTCATCGCCTGTATAATTAGGGGTGACACTAATCATTGTGATGTAATTTCCTTTCTTTCTATTGTTCCTTCCACTGTCATCATAATCCACTCATTAGTAGGGACCCTCCATATGTCTCGACTATTGTGTCAACTTGGCGTTCATGTATTTACACTAATTCGGAAACAAAGGTTGTCTCCTGTATGGCTTTACACCGCCTCAAATGCCCAACAGACCGGAGAAAAGGGACTTGCTGTTACATAAGATGCGACACATCCGTGCGAATTATTTTTTTTTTTTTTCAGTTAATGGGGAGTAGAGTTTTTTTGCACATAAAGATAGAAGGCCTTTGACAAAGATTTCAAGATAAATCACTTAAATACATTTTTTAACTTTTTTTTTTTTTACACCATTTAAAAGGAGATTAATGTTTGCCGAACTTACGCAAAAAAATGTGAAAATGTTAAAAAGTGTTAAAAAATTTTGCAGGAACACATTCCTAATTTCAGTGTTCATAACATACATTGGCTCCATTGTTATGTCACTAACAAGTGTGGCTTCTTCTGTCAGCGTCAACAAGGTCACATCTTATCTGACATGGCGTGAATGCGCACTTTCTTTAAATAAAGAGGGTATTTTGGAGTGAGGGCAGCTGTTTCGGATGCCGGAGCTTTTGAAAAGCTGACATTCCCGTCTCTGAGCTCCGGGCCCTAAATGGGTCATAGAGCAAAGGGGATCTGTACATTCACGCACCACTTACAGTACGCTTGACTCTAAAACAGGCCATCGTTTTCTCCAATCATGCTTTTTGATCCTGAATGCATCTTGAGACTCTACTTTTTGCACAGAACATTGTGTTCCCCTCCTGAATGTTTAATAAGTGAGGTGTGGTCACACAGCAGAGGACTCTGAGACTAAAGTTGCAGACGATAAGTTTCGTGCCAGACGTAATATAAGAGTATCGTGTGTGTGTCCTGTTCGATACATGCTGATGTTATGTTTTTATGAGACAGACAAAGATGTTTGAGGTAATTCATACCCATAAAAGTCCCAGTTTACTGCTGGATAACAGATCTACTGAGGGGTTTTTGAGGAAGGAACCTCTTAAGACAAGATATTTGATGAACGTTTGCTGTTTTTATGGTTCAGTTACTCAGGCTTCAGCATCTCTGTTGACAAGAAACATGTTTGCTCTTTGTTTCCCCTGATAGCCGACCTCTGACCTCTGACCTGTTTTTGTTTTTTTCTCTCTGCAGAGGCAAGTTGCCGGTGAGGTGCAGGCGCAGCCACAAGACCGTTCGGTCAACCAGATAGCCATGATGCTGGCCATCATGGGCCTGAGCTTGTCCTACTACAGTGCCAAACAGATGACGGAGAAGGTCCATGTCCAGCCAGCACCCTGAAGAGACACAACCGCGTTGATCATGGAGATGATGGATAAGCCGATGAGAAGTGGAGGAGGTGGAGCGAGGAGCTCCAGGACTGCACTTTTCTCACCTCACAACCATAGTCCAACTCAGACACAAAATTTCCGGGAAGCCTCTCTCACAAAGCACAGAGATTTCAGGGCTGCTGTTAAGTGTTTTCTGTACTTTGTGTCGTCGGGACTCCGAGGGCTTTGTGGGGATGACTCACACGGGGTCGGGGATGGAACTGGTTTTATAAACTGGTTTGGGTGGGTGATCAAAACCAGCTGATAGCCGACTAGGTCTGACCGTTAGTCTTTACAAAGGTACATTCTCATGCTGTCAAAACTGTTCTGAGCTACAAAAAAAAAAAAGGGGGGGAAAACTTCAAATAACTGTGAAACTTGCCAGTGCTCAAAGCTCGTCCAAATAACAGTAATGCCTTTAAAAGGGAAGGCTGAGTGCAATTTAAGATGTTTTGTACCTTGTAATGAAGTGATGGCAGACCGAGTCGTGGCTAAAGGGGATGAAAATGTAGCTCAATCCTTTTTTTTTTAGGTTTTTCGCAATTTTTTTTTTTTCCTTCACAAGAGAACCTTGCAGACCTTTTGTGAGCAGCTCAAGAGCTGCTTTCACAAACTGTCAATATATATACACTTGTGAAATGTGTCTGTCAGGTGTCAGATTCAATGAATATTTGCACAAAAGTGCAGAGTTGTTGTTGTTTAAATACTAGCATAGATCTGCAGAGGGACAGAAACTGCTCACTACTTTCTTTGTTTTTTTTTTCTTTTGTTTTTGTCTGTGATTTCACACTGTTTTAACACAAAGTTATGAAGTTCTGTTAATAAGTTGTGTGAATACCTTGATAAGCACCCTCCCTGCAGTATCTGCTATTTGTCAATGCAATCATTTAACTTCACTGACCGTTGCATGGGTGTGCAGATTTTTAATCCAAGTTCATGAGTCTGTCTTTTGTTTTAATTGATGAATGAATGTATTTCTTTTATTTTGTAATGATTAAATAAAGCTGTGAATATTTTGAATGAGACGCACAGTGGATGTTTAGTGTTGAAAATAAACGTGAAAAACTATCGAAAGCTAACTGTACGTAGCTGAGGACTCCCTCCACAAATCGAAACAGTCTGAGCAGAGTTTGAGCAGTTCCTCTGTTGGCACATGAAGCTGCAGAGTATTTCCTGTATCAGAGAAGCTGTGGTGAAAGCCGGCACATAATGTCTCCACCTGCTCGTGTGCTCTCTGCACACACAAGCCCAGATTCATAGTGATTATGCGAAAACATGGTCGTGAGAAAGACCGTTTTTTTGCTTTAGCGTCAAAGTAGGAAGCCCCTGCATTTAAGATATAAGAGAATATGTATTTTTCTGAAAGGAATAGGCAAGTGAGGAATAAAAACAGGCGTGAAAAGACATGCTTACTGAGTCTTTTTGCTCGGGGTGGACCTGAATCTTTTCCTAAAGCTTGTTGTGTTTGATACGGATTAGGAACTGCGTGGTCTGAGGAAAGCATAGATGGGAAATGTTGCAATAAGATGATCGAGTTTTAAAACTCGAGAAGCAAACAGGACGGTGGGAGAGATCAGGGATAACTGCTGCTGGTTAACTGGGGACTGGGGATGTAGTCAGGGTCGGTCTTCCACGGTAGGAGTTGGTTATCGAGTGGCAGCCATTTTCATCACCGCAAAAAAATATTTGTGGATAATCCTTTGTGTTTTAACAGACTTATGTTTCAGCTGTAACATTAAGTTTAACAGAAAATGAGACCGAACTCGACTTGTCGACCCGACAAAAGTGACTTCCTCATGTTTGCGCTCGCAGACAGGTTCGAGGCAGATTTGGGACTCCATTTCTGCACGTCCTCCCTCCCTCTTGCAGTCCATGGACTTTAGAAAGTGCGCATGCCTGCTCGCTGTCTGTGATGTGATGCCCTGTGACAGGCTGAGACCTCGTTGGGCGCCACGTGCCGCACCGTCCACGCCACAGGCTCCTCCCCCGTCGCCCTCCCGTTCCCCCTCCCCCCCCCTCCTCGCACATCACTGGGCAAAAAACTCTCACTTTGCCATCTCAGTGATGCTAAGCTCAGGACACAACCCCGAACAAAGAGCGCCCATTGGCTAACCGGTGATGCGTCACCGAAATCGGCCTGGTTCTGGGCCACAGAGACAAAAGGATGGAGATTAGGTCATTGGTGGGGAATGTGGGTGAACAGAATCAGTAGTTGGGATGGATCCATTTACTTTACATTATATTGTTTAAAGATTAAATCAATTTTTTATAAGAAGAGATGAGATAAGATAAAGGGAGATTAGACGGCTCTGTTGGTGGTGTAGATGCCTCGAGGAGGTCACTGTTAGAAACAATTATTCAGGAATTGGTGGAATTTTTAGCTGCAGGTGTGAAGAGGAGACACAAACAAACTCATTCTCGCGTAACTGTCACCTTTAATTTTCAAAATCCGACCTTAGAAGCGACCTTATTCTTGAAGAGCTGTGTAACAAGAAATGCTATTTTTAAGCTTATTTGATGTAACTAATGCAGAGTGTTTGAGTATGAAGTTGTTTTATTTCATTTCAAAAAGTACTGTATGTTTCCCTTTTCCAGGGGATGAAATGTTTGAACCTGAAAAGGCTTTTGCTCACATTGAAACAGATTTTATGTTCTTTTGCTGCTTTGTGTTCAATAAATATGCAAAGATTAAACTCAGTGTGTGTTGTTTTTGTTAAATATTGTGTTGCCTTCAGCATAATGCTGAAAAAATGTAAAAAATTAAGTCAGTCAACTTTAGCATAAGTATTAAGAGCTAACTTCAGAGATCTTTTGGGGTTCGGCTTTATGAGCATTTGACTCTCTTTTTTTAAAACAAACAAAGTGTGAGTGGCCTGCTGCTGATTAAAGGAGAACAATGACACTAACACCATGTTTCATAGACCACAAATAGATAATGAAACACGATCGATGGAGCCGTTTCCTTTCTTTTTTTATCATGCGATAACTACAAGGGCACAAGAGAAGCAAAAAAGGTTATTTAAGGTTATTTTCTCAGCACCACTTGGAACTAATACAAACCATTTGACTATTAGTTTTCCACCACAACAGCAGCATTAAAGCTGGCGAGGCAGCTCATTTTGCTTGTTACACTTCACACCTCTGTCTCTGCAAAGGCTGACTGGCTGTTGTTTTCCACTGTCAGCTGTTTTTGGCATTTATTTTTGAAATAGGTTGTGTATTTTTACAGTTACCTTGAGTATTGTTGTGTATATTTAGTCTCTTTTTTTAACATTTCTAGGCCTCACTTCCTGTGTTTGGGTGTGTTCATCTTGGCATCAAAAACACAAGAAAACCTCACAGAACTTTCAATGAATGTTGGGAGCTGTTGGTGAGGCTTTCAGATGCCTGCGTTAAATCAATGCCTTCTCTAAGCATGTTAAAAAAATCAGTCATCTCTATAAATGGTTCAAACATACAAATAGCATAACAAAGGCGTGTTGAAAAGCTGTCATGGAGAGGGAAGAGACATGATGATGTTTAAATATGAAGATAATGACACATCTTCAGCAGGCTGTCCTCATAAAACGTGACAGAAATGGTTACTCAGTGGAAAAAGATGAGACCTTAAGTGATCTTTGCACATGTGGCCAATCGCAGAAAGAAGTGGGTGTGGATGTCAGACAGTCGTTCCAGAGAGTTAAAAAGCATATAAAGCCTTGTATAATGTATAATGAATGTAAATGTTACAAGATCTCTGTGGCACATGGTTTGCAAAACAGCATGTTGGGATGATTAAAAAGGCACCGATAAGAAATGTTAATC
>JAQNCA010000030.1:5755878-5770588 GCA_029783725.1 Acanthurus tractus
CAGGTTGTCCTCATAAAACCTGACAGAAATGGTTACTCAGTGGAAAAAGATGAGACCTTAAGTGATCTTTGCACATGTGGCCAATCGCAGAGAGAAGTGGGTGTGGATGTCAGACAGTCGTTCCAGAGAGTTAAAAAGCATATAAAGCCTTGTATAATGTATAATGAACGTAATGTTACATGATCTCTGTGGCACATGGTTTGCAAAACAGCATGTTGGGATGATTAAAAAGGCACCGATAAGAAATGTTAATCTGTGTTGTCCCTCAAACATCCTCCTGAAGTTATTTAAAGCACACTGTGAGTGCAAAGCAGATCGCAGTCTTTTCGTGTGCACGGACCACATCAGGTCACATCTCAGCATCCCTGGCAGAGTCAGGCTGAGGAGGCTGCGTGGGGCACGTGCCCGGCTGGAGCGTGTGCCGAACGGAGGTTCACTCCGGGGCGACCTCCGCCCGGGGAGGCGATGTTGTGACTGGCGTCTAACGTGCCAACTGCAGGGAACATTATGTCTCTTAGATCACAGAGGGCCCCCACTCTGCTGCACAACAACACCATCCGCCTATACGCTATTGAATTAACCTCTAATAATAACCTCTGATAAATACATGTCTAGATATTAAGAGTCCAGTTTTTAGAGATTGTAAAATGTATTCTTTGTTTGTTATCACTTGTTTTGACCAATAGGAAACCTAACACTTCCAAAACAGATAAATAAAATTCAAAATGCTGCATTTAAAGTTAACCTGACCCTAGTGAAGCTGTAGCTCACAGGTTTGCTCCTCTGTATTGCAGCCCTTTAGCCTCCTGGGTCGGTGATGTAGGACGCCATGTTCTGTCTCCTAATCTCACTCAGATTTTTTTTCCCCATCTCCCTGTGGCTCCCTTTTCATTAGGATTTACTGAAAAGCAGCTTATCTCTGGACTCGGAGGCTGTTTGTTTCTCTATTTACGGTCTCAGGGGCTTTGTAATAATTATGCTTTATGACTAGTTGATTTCCTCCATTTAGAGCAAACAGACGAAGCAAAGTGGTCAGAAGACACAACTATGTGGATTCTGCACATTGAAACCTCTTGTCCATCAGGTGGATTATTAACAATTTTTTTTACTAATCAACTGTGTTAATGTGTTGCTACTTGATCTAAGAATATTTTTCAAAAAGAAAATGAATGGAGGAAGATTTATTGCCACTCCAGACATCAACAGATTACATCCAAACATGTTTGCAGAAATATGTTCAAGTGCACTTCGAAGAAATTAAGACAAATTTTGCAAAGGCCTGAATAACACCTCTAATGCGTGCTTGCATGTCAAGTATTTTGCACCCTAGCAGTCAGTTGGTAATGACTACTTGATGGTCATGTCAGCCACAGCAGCGTGTAGTGCCAGTAAGTAAATATTAGCACAGGTGTAACAAAGATGGCATTTAATAAGCTTTGTCAACATTGTCATTTTAAGCATAATGTGTCTCCACTTCCTCCAGCTGTGCAAAAATGAAGCCTTAATATCCCTGATGCAGGTGTGGCCATCTTGCCCTGATGACATCGATTGGAGCCGGAGTCTGGGCAGTATTGATTAGTTACAGCACGAAAGTCCCACACATTCAGCCTCCTGTGTGAAAACAAGGTGAAAACCGAATGAGGGAACCTCCACCAGCTTCTTTAAAACTAGCTAAAATGACAGAAAGCATCTTTGTGGAGAAGTGAGTTAATCTGCTAACAATGAGTGTTTTGCAAAAATATGCCAGGAGGCCACCAAGATGTTTTGCCTTCACCAATGAGGAGCAAATATATCATCTATTTTTATTGATGTTGATGATGCTGACATAAGCATTCAGCTCATGTATTACAGCCTCACATTATTTACCAGCTGTTGACCTTTAGTCTCGTTTCAGCCTTGTAAATGAAATGACCTCATTGAGTCTTACAACCATCACTAACCTGATGCTCTGGCTGCTTTGTCACACGGAATCAACCACAAAGTCTTTCTTGGAAACTGAAAAAGCTTTCAAAAAATACAGGTCATTGGATCATCATCGATTAATTCGACTGATCAGATCATGGAGGTAGCTATCAGTGTAACCAGCTGGAAAATTTCTACTAGGAAAATTAAAGCTGTTCATCCAAAATTATAGTGAACAAACATTTTTGATGTTTAAGCCCAAGAAGGTTAGAATTAGGTGCATGAGATGGTTATTAAAAGGTTCACTGTGATTACGTGATTACAGCTGCCAGTTCTCCCCTGCAGGAAGCTGAATGGTCTGAAACACTGTGTTTTGGCCACAAGGGTATAATAACTTGAAGCCCGGCGAGAAAGATTCTTTACCGAGCTCGTGAATCAGCTGCCTTACAAGGTAAAACCGTCCCTGCTCCCTCTCACAACCTAAAAACCACCATCTGTTCGTCCATCTTTCTTCATGCCTGCAGTAACACATGGCGTGAATCATTTGCAGAACCTGTTACAAAACTGAAAAGGAAATCACTGGAGGAGGAAGGCAGTGACTTAGCAAAGCCACAACTATTCGCTCTGTCAAGCAAAGCGAGTGCCTGCACTGACACGAAAATACATGACGCAAGAATCTTTAGTTGTTGACACCGTCAGTCGTTTCAGAGCAGATGTTGAGTTACTTTGACTGATGGACGTCATCAAAAAGACATTGAAAACAGGAAGAAAGAGTCTGCAACAGCATAATTTAAAATAATCAATCATTTTAAAAATAATAAGGTTATTGTTAAATAATTAAAGTCTTTCTTGAGAATGTGGAAGTGAGCATCCCAACAACTCCTTTTTTAACTTGTTTCCACACAAAAAAGAAATAGACTCGTTCATTTATGTGACACTTTGAATTTTCATTGTAATTTGAAAACATTCAAATGACGCCTGCTGCTTTTTTGGGTGAATTAACTTACGTCCAACAAATACCAACGAGGTGACAAAGACTTTATTGGACAAAAAGTGTCTTTATTTCAACAAAAGGATTAAAACTTGCAACAGGGTTTTCTGCATGAAGTTGTCCTTTAAAAATGACTCAGTCTTTTCTCTCATCCAGACTCACTGCCTGAGAATGTTGTTTCTACACCCTGCATGGTTTTCATGGGCACATTTTTTGGCTGAGCCGCTGAATGAGAGGAGCCGGTACAGTAAGCTGCTGATTTCCTGTCTATATTGTTGTGGAAGGCTTGTGAGAACAGCAGCGGCTGTGAGAGCCAGAGAGGCATTCGCGGTTTGGGATTCATACTGTGGGACCATCAGTTTCTTTAACTGCGAATATTTACATCGTTGTTTCCCACTGAGAGTCATTTCTGTCTTGAGAGGGTTTAGAAAGGGTTTTGAAAAGGTCCTCACGGACAAACTGGTTGCATTCAAAGGTGTTTAGTCAGAACTTGGTCTGTTCAAGAGCTGCAAGCATTTAATGCATGTACATGGACAAAAATGCATGTGTATGTGTGTGTGTGTGTGTGTGTGTGTGGAGGGTTTACTCTCCTGTACTTTGTAATCTCTGTGCAGTCATCTCTCTTTCTTTCAATTTCACCGCAACATCCTCAGTGATCGCTCATTTCTTGCAAAGCTGTGCAGAAAGAGGCTAAATCTGACCCAAATATCTGACCCAAACATTTGTCACTCCGACGTTAGGATCGATTCCCGTGTCAGGAACGGATCACCTCTCCTCCTACGTGTCACTGTAGGAGGCCTTGACATTTACAGTATCGTCCTGAGGTTATGCCTTCGGGCCGTGTTGGGCTCATGTTGAAGGTCGTCTGCTTATCAGACGGCTGCTGGTTTGATCTCTGACTCCGGCCGCATGTCAAAGTGCAAGACACTGTAACCCAAATTGTTCCCGATGGCTGTTCCATTAGTGTGTATGTATGAGTTAGTGATTAGCAGGTCGGCTTGAAGCCCCCCACCATTAGTTTGTAAATGAGTGCATACTGCTGTGAGCTGTAAAAGTGCTTTCAGAGGTCAAAAGACTGGAAAAGTGTATTTCTCCTACCGTTTACCGGTGACCCACATTGTAGCAGTAAACAGGCACTTATGCAAGTTGTGACATGACACAGCTTTTACATGCACTCACCTTCACAAGGGTAACGTTTTTTTTTAACTGTGTTGACCTTGAATGAGACAGATCTCATTGTTCATCTTTATAAAATGGAAAAAGATTTTGCTTAATTAAAAAAAAAAAGATAATAAATTTGTGTTTTTAATTCATCAAACTGGCCTGGAACTAAATAAAATATCATGAATCTCATCATTAATGCACATAACTCAGCAATGTTGCTCCTCTAAGTTGTCCTTTCAACCACTCACTGAATTATTAAGAGGTTATTTAATTTTGTTGAGTTTTATCTGATTATGTAGCATCAGATTTACATCACAGAAACATTTGCTGCTCGGTGCAGCCACAGTATATTACTTACATCCATGTAGTTGCCCTGTGGTAGCAATTATGTGCTGAATGCCTCTCTCAGTGGGAGGGAGACTCACTAAATCTCCATCTCTTCACACTTGTAATGTAGAAATAAGACCAAAAGCTTCTAAGTTTCCAGTTACTTCTTGTAAGCTGTGTTCCAGACCTCCTGTGGAGTTTTTGCAAATATCCTTGAGCCACTGGTGGGGGAGGGTGAACAAAGATGAAGGCCCTTCACTGAACACACTAAACTTCTGCTAGCATGCTTCCCCTGTGTTAACATGTTGACTGCTTATACCTGCATATTCATCTTCTACCTACAGTATGTAGTGTTTGCATGTTAGAATAATAAGTAAATTCAAAAACAAGCTGTAACTGTGCTTACATTAAACAAACCTTTAGTTTTCACATGTTGGTGGTTTTCCAGTCAAACTCTTCCCCTGTTTTTGTCTGCAACCCTCAGTTCCCCTGAATCCCTCCATCTCATCTTCCCTAGCAGCAGCCCCTTCGATTCCTCAAAGACACAAAACCGGACAGCACAGGCTCATTAAGGAGGGAACATTTGTAGACAAAAGTGGATGAGTATGTGTGAGACTTGGTTTTGCGAAGAGAGGCTGCTGAGGCACGCAGTGTTTCATATGGATTCTGGTTGTAAAACTTAACAGCGACATTCAGGAGCCTCCAGGAGCTTCAGGAGCAGAAAATTTACAGCCACGCTGCATGTTTGTGACCTGTGCTCTGGACCAGTGTGGCTCCTGATTGGTCCGTCCATTGACATATTTACGGGCAAAGGCCCAGGATTGCTGAGGATGAGAGGAAGCAGTTGCATGTGGTTCAACATGACAACAACAATTGATCCTGTAAAGCAGAATCGGAGGGCTGTGATTGGATGTCGCTGCTGTCAGTTTGCTCTGTTGCATAACATGATTTACTGCTCCGTTATTTGCACTGACCATGCTAGCATGCTAACATGCTATCACGTGTCACACACATGGTCATGCACACAAGTGCTGATACATACATGTTAAACATAACACAGAGTCTGCACAAGTCTGCATTAACCATAGACCGTGAAGTAAACAGTGGATGGAGCCACTGAGACATCACCTATGAATTTGTGAACTGGCATTTTTAAGTTTCATGTATGGTAATACGGATGTTATGGTCTCAATGTTTTTTTTTTGTTGACAAGAGGAATTGCTGACAGTAAATGTGGGATGCCCAGGAGACAGTTAGCAGCTAGCTGTTCGTCAAAGGGGCCACATCCTTAATTATGTCAAATTTAAAGCCTTAATACAATTGAACAAGTGAGTTATATAAAAAAAACATTTACTAACCACAAAGTTGATATAAAAGGAGAAATGATTACAGAGATTAAAACCAATTTTGGCCTCAAACATGTTAAATTCTGATGTAAAGATGGACATTATTGATGGACATATTCTGTTTCTAAAGTTCTTGATCTTTGTGCTGTGTTGTTGTTGTTACTGAGCATGCAAAGTAGGTATTGCACTGAGAGTCAAACACCATTATTACACAGACATCTGCAGCATAAATCCAACAGAGAGCCTTCTTTATGCAGGCTTTGTATTTTTACAGTAAAATGAACATAGTCTTTGTCTGAATTTGGACAATTTCCCTTTTTTATGACCTCTAAAGAATCTGACCAGTTGAAAAAAAACAAAACTTTTGAAATTTTTGGTCATTAATCTACATATTTACTGCGTGCTCATAATTCTAACACTCTTCAGCTTAATCTTCTCTGTGCGGTTAGGTGTGTTTTCTCCTGGTAAACTTTTAAATTCCTGTTGAGTGAAAATGTTGGTCTGCTGTTGGGAAAACTGCCTCCAGCCGTGCAATAAAAACCTGCCTGTGACCGCGTCAGAGCCGGTTTGAACAGGCTGTATCCTGAGAGAATGAAATGCAGAGGCAAGCGTGCAACCACATACAGTTTAAGGAAGAGGTTGGTATTTAAATGGGCATTTTCTTAAAAGGAGCTCCTCAGTGTCCTCATAATACTTTGTAACCATGTAATTATAAAAGCTGGTGCACGCGCAAACACACATAAATGCACGAACACGCATATGGATAGAAACTCGAGTTTTCTTTTACAAGCAGCATCCACAAGGATCTCTGCCTACCTGTTACCTTGTCCGACCTCTGATTCTATGAATACACACCTGTGTCAGGTTATCAAAGGTTCCCATCCAGATGCAGGTACTTCTAGTACTGCCCATGTACATATTTCTGCAACCACATGTAGCTTATTTAATTCCTGGAAAGCAAGAGGGCATTCATTTCCTTTTATTTGTGTGTTTGCTGTCACACCTATAGCCTGAAGAAAAATCTGCACAGTAGATATGATTTACGATATATTTTTTATAGTTTTTGGCTTGACTTGAAGCAGTAACATAATCATCTAATCTCTTTTTTATTTAGTTCAAGTTTATCTTTATGGGATGATGCACACTATGAAATCAAGGTTGAGGAATGGATCTGAAAGAGTGCAAAGGTTTTGTCACTCCGCCTCTAAAAAAAAACATTACTGCATTGCAAAAAAATGTCTTTTTTGTTTTCTGAAACAAAATTTACTCATTGAACAGGTGCAGAATTTGAAATCCTCAAAGTGAAGCTGGAGCAACAAGCCATTTTGCACTTTTATGAGGTCAAAAATACCCTTACATTTAGAGATAAAAACATTTACAAGAAGTTACACAAAATTTATTTTAAAAACCAAAATATTTTGCATCTTTTATCCATCCTTTATTTAACATCTCACAAATCCCGATCATGCTGTTAACATTGTTTGTTTCATTCTCATAAAGAGCAAGAATGCTCAGTAAATTCTGGTGTTTAACCATCTAATCTAAGCAACTCTGAACTGGTCAGTGGACTTTCTTCTCACTCGGCTGGTGAAAGGCTGATTCAATCATCTGTAGCAGGAGTGTTTCACTATCTGTTGAGAGATCAGCTGTTTTCCTGCGGCCTGTTTTGGATTGACAACCTGAGGGGAAGCTTTGTTTGTGTGTACATGAGTGTGTGTTCAAAGACAACTCAAAGGTCGTGACTTAAGGAACTCAAAGAACCCGGTAAACCTGCAGCTTATAACAAAGACGTCGATGGACGGACTATTGTGAATAATGCAGGCACGTAAAAATACATGAAAATGGCTCATCAGTGTGTTTTTTTGAGTTGCCATGGGTAGAAATAAAAACATAAACTCTTCATTCTCTTTAAAAACATTATGTGATTGAATAGTGTTCTTACAGAGATCCCATAAAAGAAGTACTTGTATCTCAGACAAAGGGATCTTGAGGAAATGATGTGCACTATCCTGTGGGAACGGCCTGGTGGAAAGCCTCCCAGCATGCACTGGCACAAGAGATTCAAGGACATGAGAGTAGTTTTATGTGCATTCTTGCATTGTTACTGATGATTTTCCACACTTCTGCTCATGTTACTTTAAATGATAATATGTGGTGCAATGATTGGTAATGTGTAATCCAATGCGATTGCACAGATGGGCCTTTTTTCTTGGGAGTGTTTTATCAATAAACACCCAATAAACTGTTAAATCTGCAATTAATGTTTATGAGTTTCGTCTCAGCTCGTTTTTCTAAAACTGCACACATGACATGATGAGATAATGACCACAGCAAACTGGACAAGAACAAACCTGAACGTTCTTACACTCAAGCAAGAATCTGAAGGCCAGATGCTGATGGAAACATGACAACAGTTTCTGTTTTTTGGGAGGCAGAAGGAGCTGAGAAAGGGTGTTTTATTGTGCATTGCATAACCGTTGGCATGACAGGAAGTGCCAGCGCTGACAGTGACGCGTCTGAAGGGCCTTGTAAAACATGACGGATGTGTGCAGGAAGGGCTGTTTATGCAACATGCACGCCATTAAATTATTCAACAGCTTTTCTTTTAAAGGTTCGTTGTGCAAAAATAATAGGGCTGACTCTGTTGATATGTTGGCCTTTAAGTGCTGCTAAGTTTACTCTTTGCCCTAGCTTTCTTTGGATGTAGCTAGTCATTGCAGTTAGCTTATTAGCTCAGTTAGCATAATAGCTAGTTGTCTTGTTAGCCTATATGTCTAACTTAAAGAGTAAATGTTTATATTGCAGCCGGCAGCCTCCCAGTGGACAGGTGGGCTGAGACAACACTTCAAAAGTGACTGAAGCCAGTTTGAAAGTACAACACAAAAGTGATTTACAGCTGCTTGGACCAGATCCATGGAGAAGCAGGGACAAGAGAGGCATGAGGTGAGAGGGTGAGAAGCTATTTTCTCAAAATGTCAAACTATTCTTTCGCTCTGCTGACTTGCAAAAGCCAATGGACAGCAGGCCAAGCAGCTGACACACTGACACACATGCTAAGATTTTACTACGTCAACTAACTGATCGATATATGGCTGAAACAGGTTGTCAGATGTTTTTAGCTCGTTCGGCCACACAAGTTTGGTGCAGCATGGCGTGCAAAGTTCAGCACGCTACATGTCAAACACATGCCTCATGCCAGCGTTCATGTTCCCTGGGCTCCATCTGTGCAGTCGGGTCTATTTTGGGGTGGAAACATTCTGTGATGGTTGGTGATGGTGATGGTTTACACATGTGTCAGCTTTATAAAGTCACACACACACACACATGCACACACGACAAGTGCAGTATCACTATCTGATCCAAGACGCCACAGGAGGTTGAAGAACAGGCTCCTCACTGACATGTGGACACGAGTGGACATGATCAGATGGGAGGGAGGTGACGAGATACTGTAGATGGGAAGCTGAGAAGAAGGACGAGCACAAATGTGAGTCGCCGTCAGGTCCACAACTCCACAGTGTCAAAGTGAGCTGAGCCTGATGGAGGAAATATTGACTGGTTTGCCTGCAGTGACTTTTGAACAGTACAAAGTTCAGTTCAATATTTGATAACCTCTGTCGACTTAAAACTCAAGCAAAACTTCTAACTAATGACTTTCACCAATTATGGGTGGGAGAGAAAGTCATAAATGGGGATGTAGCTCAGTGGTAGAGCGCATGCTTTGCATGTATGAGGCCCCGGGTTCAATCCCCGGCATCTCCAGTGATATTTATGTTTGCTGCAATGAACTATGATGTAGCATTGAGGTTCAGTATGTGTTAAACATTACAGCACATGAAAGCATGCCACATTAATGACGCCATAAACAGCCAGCCAGTGTCTACGGCAGCACAAATCAACAAAAGAGGCGAAACCAGGGCTGCAGAAGTAAAAACATGACTTGACGCAGACAGTCTGCATGTGTCTCCAGTGCATGAAAAAAGTTAATAAACCCCAAATTCTTTGTTTAAGATACCTTGCCTTCAATATGTCAATATTTACATGCAGTATGAAATGTATTGGTGGTCAGCTGGTGGGGCTATAGAAATGAAGTTCATTTCCACGTGAGAGGTCGGCAGAGACACTCGTCCTCTCTCCTCCATCCCCACCCTTCACACAGGGCTCCCTGCAGTATTGCTGGGTGGTTAGCTGAAGCAAAAGAGGTGGGGTCAATATGCGGCACCCTTTATTTATGCAGGAGACTTGCCTTTTCAACAGGTTTTATTCTCATTGAATTAAAATCTTTATTGGGTTCACTGGGAGTGATCTTACGGCGCGTGTTGAAGGAAAAATTGATCAGAATTGACCCAGAATCTCACAGCTCATGTGTCTCTGCAGTCTGAGGGTCTGACACAGGTGCCCCCCCCGTTCAGAAGAGGCTCAGTGGTTGATGACCCCTCAGATGACTTTGAACAGGTCGGCGTGTTGACACTGTAGCGCGTGTGCATGCGTGTGATAAACAAGATGGAGTGATGCATCCTGGACACTGTGTTCAGTACACTGTGTTCCATCTCCCTTAAGCACAGCACCGCAGCAAGGCATTGTTTCACTGTCACCCCCTAGTGGTCAAACCAGGCAGGCAAGCATGATAACAACTCCAAAAAAAAAAATTGGATGAATATGATGCACACACAGTTGTATTCATATGGATTCAGGCACCCACAGACATCAGCGTAGATTGTTGTTAATTGGTTAGTATTAGTTGTGAAATTATATTACTTGTTTTTGGTCGACATGAAAATAACCTCAGATTTTTACCAGGTGTCATTAACTGTCATACAGAGGAGGGATTCAGAGCTGCAGCATGTCAATCGATTGCTGCAAACAAAACCAACCCGGGCGGAAAATAATGAAGCCTTGTCCTCTAATGTGTGTGATCTGTGTTCCCCAACCTCGGCCAGTTTCTGGGGCAGAAACATTCATTTTATTCATGTAACTGAAACACAAACAGTTGGCTCGTGAACAGCTGCCATTAAGACCGATGTGAGACAATTAACGGAGACTTTTGGGCTAGACGACACAAGAAAGTGCGATTGGGGGAGAAAAGAATCTTTATTAATAATTTTATGAGGCATTGTTAAGAAACTTTCAATTCATGTAAATCAAACAATTACAATTCAGATAACTTCAGCAACCTGATTTATACACAAGGTTATTTTTGCAAAACTCGTGCAAAAAAGAACATGACTGATAAATTACTCAAAGCCATGTTTCATCAAACTTCCTTTTAAAAAATCTGCTGACTACAATGACTCTTCTTACCTGTTTGTGCCAATAATTTTATAAATCATGAACATTTCCCTTCTCATTTTATATCAGAATTGTACCATTCCTACCTGACATATTACTGCAGCTCAATTAATACACTTGATACATTAAAACCAGATGTTCTGCACTTTGTAGGACTCTTGAGCCACCTTGTGGTGATCTTAGGCTACTACCTGTAATAATGTACATGTTGTGGTTCTCTATGCTACTTGGTCTTTCAACCAGACATCAAGTAAGTAATTACAGGTACTTAATGTGACATTTTAGCACCAATTAAATCTAATTCTTTAAAAAAAAAAACAGCAGTGGTGAAATCCACTTTAAATCTTTCGACCTCCATCTTGATCGAAGTGATCATGAGACTGTAGTGAAGTCACATTTCAGCACGTTGCTGTTTTTATCACATCCAGATGTTATGACAAATCGGTTTGAATGCTGAGCGGGTGTGCATTCCAACCAAGACGTTTCAGGAATGAACTTTGAAGTATGAGTGAAAAGAGAAAACACAACAAAACTTTCACTAAACAGAATATTTGTGTCTTGCTCCATTATAGCAGTTCTGCTCTCTAATGCTGCTTTTTACAAAAGTCTTCTGGGCAAAACGTTACAGGATAACATTTTTCTGCAATATCTCAATAGCAGATTGACAAAAGGAATCTTATCTAAAGTCTTATCAAAAGATGAGGAGTTTTGTTATTTGCTGCTCCATTGTTCTTTTACTCCACTACACTTCATCTGATGCAATTAATGCAAAACTGAGTACTATATAGTACTGATGTTGTAAAATGCTTACTTTAGATTTAAAACCTCTGCTGGTGTACACCTTCTGTGCAGCATTTTTTTTTCATTAAACCCCTTTTTGTTTTTATGATAAGACAAATGTAGGGCATGCAGCAGCTGTGCTTCTTCCGCAACAATCCGCTGCCTCTGCGTGGCGTGTTACATACGTGGGTGTGTCTTTTCCAGTCTGAAACATGAGCTGCTGCCGCCACAACCAAACCGGCTGCTCTTCAAATAACCTGCATCAATCAGTCTGTGTGCACAGACATGCCGTCCATAGAGCTGCATTCATAATTCACACTGAACTTATGGATTTGCTGGACTTCACAGCTTCGTTACTGTCAAACTCTGTACGGTAATCAAAACCAGGAACTGGAGAGCTATGGCACAAGTTGGGTCAAATTTCTCTGGTGCATAATCAAGATGATCATCAGGACAACACTGGGTAGATTTACATGCAAGTATAACAAGTGGACTAGTGCCATGTTATCATAGTTATGGGCCACACACAGCTTTTACACACTAATTATTGCTTAATAAAAGACATGAGTGAGACGTGTTGAGTCAATGTAACATGCAGTTGTTTTACATATTGGCAGATGTAAGGAAACAGTGTGTGTCTCTGCAGTCGGCAGTATTGTTGTGGGTTGTTAGTGAAACCCAATCAGTCATCAAAGCTTTATACGTCTCTCCTTATCTACACGACATTCGCAGGCCATCTCAGGTTGCCAGGCGACCGGTCTCTTAAAAAAAAAACAAAAAAAAAAACCTCGGGTTGCACCTGAATCTGATTGGTGTTTGACTGAAATGTTTGAGCAGCCAATCAGAGCGGAGAGGGAGGGGCTAACAAGGAAGCGGCCAGGTAACAGTGAAAGATAAGAGGGTTGTTAAGTGAGACAGTTCGAACTTCCATAAATAAACTGCAGGCATGGATGTGTGTGTGTGTGTGTGTGTGTGTGTTGCAAGTTGCAAATTACTGCAAATTTTCATTTTTTGTTTTCAGTTTTAGTTGAGTTTTAAGTAGTTTTTAAAAAGACAAGTGACTCAAACACCTGTAGACATTTGAGTCTTAATAAAAATGTACACTTATGTTGAAAATTGCTGAAAAATTGAGCTAAAACAACAAAAATTCAAACTTTAAACATTTCTTGTATCTTTTATTTATATTTTGGTTTGTTTTGAGGATGCACAACATTGTTTAGCCGATTCTGGTTTTTGTAAAATGTTTTTTTTAGACCTTTGAGTCCTGTTTTTTTAATTATCTGTCTGCTGTGAGGTCAACTTTGATGGAAGCTGCTAATTTGGAATTCACTCATGAGAAAACATGAATTTGCCTGAATTCACTGAGCTGCAAGTAATTTTTCCCTCTGAACATAAACATATCGGTACTGTTTGTGTGTGTGTGTTTGTGCATGTGTGTGTGTGTACATCAACTTTAGAGAAGCGAGTCGACCAACAATGGCTGACAATGGACCTCTGGCTCTGGGAAAGAAACCCTCTGAAATATGCATGAGGAAATCTACACCTGTTTCCAGGTAACCAAGGCAGGGATTCTGAACCGTGACGCTGAATTCAGGTTGTGTGTGTGTGTGTGTGTGTGTGTGTGTGTGTGTATACCTGCGTGCCGCATGCACGAACAGCACAGCTTCCTAGCTTTACCTGTTCAGACACTCTGTGGGGACGAAAGCAGCTGTCAACCCTGTGGGCTTGACGAGACAGACAGACAAGACAAGACAGACAGACAGAATCTGAGCGGGACAAACGCCATGAAACAGTGTGGCCCGCGGTGCTGAAGAGGCTGAAGAGGTTTCCCGCTTTCACCAAGCCGCTGAGAACTTTATGCACATGGAAAACAGGTCAAAGTTGGACAAACTGAGACGAGCCTGAAGCTGGAAGTGGAGACGCTGGAGGAAGGTGGACCACGGAGGAATAACGAGATCTTTACAGGACTTTTCTTGAGTACTGAGCATCTGTGCAAAAATGAATCCAATGTGGAAGGTATACAAGAGCAAAGTGATGAAGACCCTTAACCCTGAGTATGAGGAGGACACCGCCGAAGAGGTACAAAATTTCAAAAAAACTTCCTCCATCTTTGTTCCTCTCACTGATTCAAATGCACATTCTGCCAGAAAGTCGCTGCGGTTGTTGGCACTGAAGTCAGAAAGTCACCTGATCATTTTTTATTCATCACAGGGTCAGATGAGCTTGCTAAGCTGTTTGGTTTTTCTTTGCAAAAGGGGAACCAATGAGGCAGAAGTTGAAACCTGAAAAAAAAAAATCCCCTCATGTGTGTTTTGGGAATTTGGGTCAACCAATAAAAACTGTGTTTGTTAATGTTAGCAGGCAGATCTTGTGTGAAAACCAGCGTCAAAGAAGAAAACACATGCAACAACAAAAAAAAAACCCCATCAAGACGACATCACAAGGCATGTTTGGTGTTTTTATCAGAAGAAACTAACTCCTACACTTAATTAAGGTTCTTTTAAGGTACTTAAAATATACTCAAGTATTTCCATCTCATGCAACTTCAAACTCTAGCTTTGCATAATTTGTAAGGGAAATATTTATTTACTATTATATGAAAACACTAAAGTAACTAAAGTAAATTCAGATGAAGATTTTATCATTAAAAGCCTATAAAACACGGTGCATTGCTAATAAATATTAAACCAATGATTCTCAATCTTTTTCCCTAATTTCCCTTTGCAGACATTTCCCCTTCTAACCCTTTTAGGTGGTGTTTAAAGGCCTAATAAGGTGCTAAAAGTGTCAACAACTTTAAGAAAAGAGAGAAGTCGGATAAAGTGTACGGTTATAAATATTATTTTTTACATCTTTTCTGCTACATTTTGCTCCTCAAAACCCCTCAGATTTATCTGCCAATCCTCTGAAA
>JAQNCA010000030.1:5813494-5825731 GCA_029783725.1 Acanthurus tractus
GATTTGCACATTTGCATGGTAACACTTGCTAATTGTCATCAAACACAAGGTTCATCTGGTCCACTTTGAATAAAAAACAGGCACAACTTACACTCATCAAAGTGCAGCAGATTTGCTTTAATTATTATTTTTTTAAATTTTAAAGTTAATTAATATACTAATTGGTTGCAAAGGCTCTTGAGTAGTTTGAAAGCAGCTGATTTCATGTTGATTAGCTGTTTAACTCGTGAACTAATGCTTGATTGAACTACGGATTGAGCTCTGATCAGTATTGTTCTCCTGTCATTGATTAAGGAAACTCATCAGAGCACTTCACACATTATCTTAGCAGACTTTCGGCTTAAGTGGCCTCACAATTACTGCATATCACACATGATCTGAGCAGCTTTAGATGGTTTTAACTTTGATGTTGCTGAAGTCACGTGATGCAGTCAGATTGAAATAACACCAGGTATTTGAGTCTGTTCACATGACCTTTTTTCAGTTGATTTTCATGCTTTTAACTCTCATCCTCTACTTATTTCCGCTTTTTGAAATAAAAATAACTTATTTATCTGTGGGCATTTGTTTATTAAGCACTGCCATAATGTCACCAAGCTGTTGTCATCTATTTGTGATTGAAAGCACAGAATAAGCAGCTTGTTTTGCAGCTTTGTGTTGCTGGTTTGCAGGACTCATCCTCGCTCTCCCTCTGTGTTTTCTCCACTCACCCTCCTCCCATCATCCCCTTTGTCATAAAACACAGCTCAGCACGCCTGGCTCAGGGAGAGAGGGGGGGGGCGGAGAGTGAGGGAGATAAAGGAGTGATCCACACATTTCACACACACACACCTGTTTCTCATTCCCAAGCTCATCACTCTTGACAGGGCAGACAGCCGAGTGAGGAAGCACAGCACACGCAGAGCCACTGGAAATATTTTACCAAGAATATAAACACGAGCAATGCTAGGACTCACATGATCCATACATGGTGCATATATCACACACACACACACACACACACACACACACACCTCATCTGCGGTGCTCCTGAGAAACATTTCACCCCTAACTTAAACAGTTCAAGTGAAGCAACTCTGCATCTCACAGGAAAACTTCTAAACAGATGTTTCAAGTTTAGGAAAGTGTATAAATGTGAAGTTTTAAAAATAGCCAGAACACTCAGCAGAGCCTTGAAAGAATAAAGATTTTTTAATATATTTTTAAATAGAGAGATCAATACACTCCTGGATTATAAATGGATGGCATTTCTCAAAATAGAAGTTCCTGTTCCTGCAGAACTGAGCAGGCAGTCACGCCACATTTGGGGCACCTCCAGACTGGAGCCATGGACGTCCTCTGCCACATCTGGGTGCAGTAATGTGATCTGCTGATCCTCCTCCCCTGACCTCTGACCCTCGCAGCCACGACTCAAATAAGCAACACTTCCTGCTGAGCGCTGTGTGCGAGGTGGCGAGCGACCTCAACCTCGTTTGACGCCGCTTTTGCCCCCAAGAGGAAGCTTCCTGTGCAGATGGAGCCCCCTCTCCTCTGCTATGTGCTCGCGGATGGACGATATAGCAGGTGGCTAATTCCTAGCATGATTCCTGGTGCCAGTCAGCTGTTTAAGACCCTGTTAACTCAGGGTGATAATCCTGTAAAAGCAGTGGCAGAACACGTACTGTGAGAGGGCGATGGAGACAATGGGGTTTGCGTGCAGGATCCAAAAAAATCTGAAATATTTCAGATATTTTGTGAGGAATCAGGCTGAGAGAACTTCGGCATCATCTGCAGCAGGAGCAGGTCATCTTTTCAGTTATATTAAATTTGTCCAAGAATATTCTAACGTATTATGACAGGAAAAGCACCTACTTTAAGAAATATGCGAAAAACTGCACTGAAATCGTTAAAAACTAACAATATTTTAAGGCTCAGTTAAAAAACAGCCAGATAAGATGCCAGTTTTTGCAGAATGTGTCAACATTTCAGTGTTTTCGTCTTCCTCAGTTTACATGTGAGGATCATTTTTGCATGACGATGTGACTCACAAAAGCAGTTTATAACATGACATCAAGCAACAGAGGTTAACAACACTCCTCAAAGTATCAACTCTGGCAGGTTTTAGGTGATTGATCCCTCGTTTTTTATATCTTCTTATTCAAATACCTCAGCATTTTGCCATAAGCCTTCTTTAAACCAGTTTCTTCAGGCGCAGGGCTGAAGGCTCCTCCAAAAGCAGCGTCTGTTTACACGCGAGGAAAGTGGATACCCAATGAAAATCAGAGATATAGGTGAGGTTGACAGGGTTTTCATGTACTTTACATGATGCCTAAAAGCCTTCTTAAGTTAGATGTAACACACTTACATGGCTGAAGTTATGCATGCTGTAATCTTTAAATAAATAATTTTATATGAGTTAAATATTGATATTCCAAAATGCAGCTTTTTCCAAAGCATAAGGAACGACCAGCGCTCAAACTTCATGAATAGTATGCATGTAATACTTGTTCAGTGTGTGTGCTGCATATAAGCTACCAATATTTCACACAGTGTAGCTCTGGACATATATGGGAACTTTAAAAGGAGAGAAATTGAACCACTCTGAGTCTGAGCCCAGTCTTAGTGGACTTAGCGTGGGACTGATGAGTCCTGGTCAGCCTGCAGACCTCCAGTGCAAACTAACACTGATTTTATTCTTCTAATTAGTTCTGTATTCTATGTTTTGGCAGTTCGTCAGAGTCAAAGACCTCCACTTTTGTCCAAAAACGTACTTAAAATCGTGTCACTGAGCTTTACTGTGGATCTGTAGGATGTCTTTCTTCATTAACATAAACATGGACGTGGACATGTGGATTATTTTGAGTTAATCCCATATGCTTCGTCCTGCTGCTGAGTGAACTAAGTGTGAGATGATCCACCCAAGATGACAGTCTTCAACAAATTAGCAATTTTTTCTGTCTGAGAACTCTTTCAAGTGATTGCTGAGTCTTTTTTTTTATGAACTATATCAGTGAATCAGTTTCAGATACTAATTTGTAGAAAAACAATGGACTTAAGTGCCGCAGACATGGTGGGAAAATCAGAAAGTATTGAAAGATGGATTGAGGCTTTGTTGGTTTTGGTCATTTAATGCAATTTTGTTGACAGTAAAAAAAAAAAAAGGCCGAACCCCATAACAGTCCATGGGGAAAAATCGTGGCCAGCAAAAATATCCTCACTCTCAGGATTTAAAAAGAGGTGCAGGCACACACACACACACACACACACTGACGCTCTCTCTCTCTCACACACACATATAAGCTTGAGAATTAATCACACTTCAAAGGGAGGAAGCCGTACCGTGGCCAACTTCCTGTCTCGGCCCATCTTGGACCATTTGCTGGCATCTCTGCTGCTGCTGACGGCCTTGTGAGCCATGTGGAGGCTATTTGGAGACACAGAGGTGATTGTTTGAGGTACCGACTGAAGCAGTGACACTTTATCTTTTATAGGTTAAGTTCAACAATAAGCAGCTGTGGACATTTGTTGTGGTAAAACTCAAACTTATTTGAAAGTTTGAGCCTGAGAATGAAAAACACTGACAAGGAATCGGTTAAAGACAGAAGAGATTATTTCTTTTCTTTCTCTTCTTTTTGCCATCGTATGCATAAGTGTTTGTCATTGGCACAGATTCTTTCCTGGTCAAGAAATCGTACTTGGCGTTTCCTGGTAAAACATGTCTCTGTCTCCTGTCTCTTATTTTTAGATTAGATTAGATTAGATTAGAAAATCCTTATTGTCCCAATTTGGGCAATTTGATTTGCAACAGCAGTCGACAATGAAATAAAACAGCACAGTACAATACTTAGAAACGTAGGTACAAATAATAAATGTCATCAGGTGAGTTATCATGACCATTTTTTATAGCTAAAGCTTATTTACAAACCTTACAGCTGAGGGAACAAATGATCTGAGGTTTGATTCGGTCCTCTTAGGGAAGGTTTACCTCTTTCCAGAAAACTCAGCATACAGAGGGTGATGTGGGTCGGCCAAGATGGCCTTTGCCCTCTGAATGGCTCTTGCTTGATAAACATTGTCAAGCTGCTGCAGGCTAGTACTAGTAATTTTTTGGCAAAGTTTGACAATGCTCCTTAACAATGCTAAGGTTCCTGTACCAGCAAATCACTGCAAAAGTTAGGATTGACTCAATAAAGGATGAAAAAAACATTTAAAAAAAGGGAACTGTCAACATTAAAATCCCTCAGCTTCTCTATTTTGGAGGTGATTTAACTGTTAACTAGTTAAGTTTCCTCCCATTCCTGTTTATGAGGAGCTCAGGTGGACGTTTATCTCGACACATATTGTCGGGTTTCGACTGACAAACACTTCACCTGTTTACGGCAGATCAGATTATGTGTGTAATGTGATTACACCTCGCGGTCAAACCAAAGAGAATTATCGTCAGACATTTCAGTTCTCGGTTCTGTGAAGTTTTATCATCTTTCAGCTGATGGTTTTGGTTTTGTGACCCACAGATTTACTATTTGGTTCACCATATAAACAAACACAGGACGCCACATGCCAAGCACCAAATGGCAGGCAGACGCAGTCAGCAACTCGCTGGCGAACATAATGGAGCGTTTAGCAGCTAAAGAGCCAAATATTTTCTCGAAGAGTTAAAGACCAAAACAGAGCTTGAGAGTAAAGTGACTGTTTGACGCACGTTGATCAGGTGGTCAGAGGTTCTCGACCTCTCTGCAGTCACGTCATCTTCACTTCTGCGTGTGGACAAAGATGCTTTTATCCACTGAAAGACACTGTGATCATTTTCTCTCCTCCTTTCTACATGAGTATAATGACTGAAGGACTTAATGTTCGACGTAAACATGCTCGCACCAGCGTGTCCTCCTCTGTTTATTCTACCCCGTGTGATGACCTTTACCCCTCCTCCCTCCTGCTACGACGCCTTTTGTTTGGAGTTTACATCTCGTGGAGGAAAAACATGTTCCTACAATGTTTTATTTCACTTCTCACAACCTCACTCAAGAAGAAGGAGGAGGAAAAAAAGAGAAAAAAAAAGGGGAGGAAGATGTTTGCAATGTCTTGAATATGTCACAACTATTGACCCGGTGCCACCGTTGTTTGGACGTATGCAAAGCTTCATTTTGTTCATGCTAACATCTGATTGATGCCTGGGCCGCAGCTGAATCCCACTGAGGTGTGAAGAACTCCGCTGTGGATTGGAGCCATCTGCTAAAAAAGTCTCCGGAGAGCTCACGTCTTATACTGTTTGCAGAAGAAGTCATAACATAACTCAAAGTGTACGACGAGAATGGCGGGAATGCAGTGTGTAATATCTCGTAATATTAAAGATCAATATTTGTGTGACTGCAGACAAAAGCAGCTCGTTTCACACATCGGGAAACATTCACCGGGTATTCCAACTTGGCTGGGGGATTCATAGCCCTTGGCAGAACATCTTTCCTGTGGTGAAACAATACCAGACGACGAAGGGCCTCGCCAGAGATGGAGCTGGCATTAAGGAGAGCAGACAGACAGCCTCAGAGGTCAGGCAGTCAGTAGGTCTCCACATAAACAGCCCAAACTAACACATTCAGGGTTTCTGTGTAAACAAACACTGGAAAGTAGAGGATTAGCCTTTTGTATGTGGGTCAGTGTCTGTCAGCTGGACGACCGGCGAGCTTGTCATGTCTCGATGGCACCTGCAATAACATCAAACACTCTGGAAGTCGGGCTGTTCGTTGGAATGAGACTGAAATGTGGACTTCATAATTTTGGTGTGACAACCTCCTTTACTTTGTCTTAATTAGTCCTGATATTAAAGTGACATCTCACCCAAAATTAAACATTTGTCAATCACACACTCATCTCATGTAGACCTGCCAGGTGGCTGTTAGAGGTTTCATAGAGTTCGATCTTGAACAGGAGCTCGAACTCTTAAATTCAACTTTATTGTTCAAAGGGGAGGTTTGCCACTTTAAACACAGAACAGAGACTTTCACATAAAACATAAAACTACATCAAATATACGATAAATTTATTATCATATAGGTTATTGTGTAGGTTTCTTTGATCCCAAGGCAAAAAATTCATAGTTTTTACGAGTAATCGTTATTGTTTCACCTAAATGTTTCTGGCTGGATAACATTTGGTGGTTATAGTGTGAAACAGAGGAAACCTATTTGGCTAAATATCACCAAATAAGATGAGTACGGGATATTTAAAGTGTGTTTTTCACTGTGTAATGTTACTTTATAATTCATATTTCAAACTTTTTTCAGACTAAAGGCTTTAAGACTAAACTCCAACATCATGTGGTGGTGCTTTTTGCTACTTTTGCCATCAAAATACTGAACTCTTTAATGGGGAATAAAGCTGGACAGTCAGCGTTTACTGGAAGCAAAAGAGAGACTTCAAAGATCTCGATCACAGGAGGAGAGCTTTCCAATGGGCTCCAAGAGAGTCTGTCAAACAGCTGGCACAGAACAGATGTGGATCTCAATCCAGACTAATCGTCTCAGTCTGCGAAATGCACCACCTTCCTCTCAAAACACAGCAGCTCAAACCTATAAATCCGGGTCTATTCTACATCTACCCAACCAATTAGCATCATTATGGAGCACTCAGCATACTAAACAGGCCTCTTCCGCCTCCACTGTACCCCAACAGCGGAGGGACCAGGTGAAATCGAAATGTTTCCACATGTATTCTGGTCGCCCGGTGATGTATGGCTTCTGCGCCCTCACTAATGAGCTACACTAAGAATTACGTTCATGTAAGAGAGATGGTTTGCAGATTTAGCCTAAATCCCTGAGTTAGCGGACAAGCTAAACAAAGCCCGCTCCAAGGAAAGTCATGCTCCAACAGCTTTTCCTGTTGTAATTCAACCTGGGATGAGTGAAGGAGGATGTTGTCTATCTCTCTGCGGTCCGATCGCTCTCTCTGATTTATCCCCATCCTCTGCAGGAAGACAGAAGTCTCATCACCTGTCCCGCGGTGGAGGTGTTGAGCAGAGGGTAAGTGGCACCGTGACAGGCACTATTGTCCCCTAAGGGAAGGAAGTTCAACCTCCCTTTGTGCTCGTCCCTCAACAGACACAGACCTTTAACCACGCAGAGGTCCGAGCCTGTGGAGACATGCATCTTCACGTTTAACACATGCAGCATCTCTTTGAACACTGTGGTGGTCGGATGCGGATAAACCGACGCTTGTCAACACCTATCTTGTCCCAAAACATGAAACTAAGTGGACACATCTTGTAGGGACGTGAGGCGTGGTGACATGGTTTGTTCCCGGTTATGTAGCTGGTTTGAACTTTAGCAGATAATTTGAATTCAAACTCTGCAAAATCACACTAAAAATGGTTATGGTATGGAGAACAGGAAGCAGGTCTTATGATATAATTTGAGGCATGTGGTCTAGTTAATTAATGGGGGCCTATTGGACGTATGTTCCCAAAACGGTTCTCCATTTAATGGGGGTTTTTGTGAGCAGCAGCTTGCTGCCAGGCCGCAGGCTTCGCACCCAGGTGCCAAAGTGTTTGTTGCCTTTTTGACGGGGACAGTAACAAGCGACCGGCATCTGTGCCAAGACGTGAGCTGTAATTCAACCAGTGTCCAAATGACCATGAAACCCCAAGTCATGGATCAAAGCCAGGACTTTGGGTATGTAGCTCTTTAATGTCCCACTCTTTTTTTTTCACCTTGAGATTACAGCCATTATCGAACACACAGTCTGAACTTACAACTTTTTACGATGTCAATTCTATTGAGAGAATATCTGTTTGTCCCTGATGAGTTTGTGGCCGCGGGAAAAACAAATTTGCAGTCGCTTAAAAGACGAACAAATGTTTCCTGTTAACTTGCTCAGCTGAAACATGTGGGTACACAGAAGAGGGTTTCTCATAATGTGTCTCAGTAGGGCATTTTCTTTTTTTTTTTGCGAGAGCCGTGTGCAACCTTTCAAGAGCTTGCCGCGCTCGCAGATCTTTGATGCTGCTCTTTGGCAAAATGTCGCCTTGATGCTGGCAGTCTGTGCGCTCCCATGTTTCATGGCTGTCACTCACAGAGGTGGTCTTAGCTTTCAACCCCCGCGCAGTTTCAAAGAGAATGGGTTTTTCCCAGTGCCATCAGCCCTAATCAAAATCACATTGTCTACAGCTATTGGCCCACGGTGAAACTTGGAGGCTTACACTGAATTTAACTTTGATTAGCCTGGGTCCTTGGACTGAGTTGCCCACCGTTGTACGCTCTTTGATCTGCTGGAGCTCCTTGCAGGAAGCTTTACTACCCCCTAATCAACGGTTCGTCGACCGGTCCATGCTTCCCTGAGGGGTGCATAGCGAGGACTGACCCACAGTGTGAGCATTGGGGGGTGTGTGAGGGGGTGAGACAGGGCCGGATTGGCAGACACACAGTCTGGCTCCAGTCATGGATAACCTCAGGGTACTCCCATGCCTAATGTCACATGGTCATTAAATCAAGGAGCCTCCATTAAGCTGGACACAACTGCTTTTGACACCGCGGTCTGACACACTCACACCCTTTATGCGATCGTTACAGGGACCATTGCACAGCGCAGAATTGTCAATATTGAGGCAAAGTAGTGGCTTAATTGTGTAGCAAATGGTGTAGAGTGCCTTGTGAGCCAGCAAAAAATTAAAAAGCAAGAGATAAAGGTAACAGATCCACGACTGAAATGCAAAGCTTTTGCATTTTCAAGTGATAGTACAAATGCAAACTTGAACTGACCGAATTATTAAAACAGATGAATCCTTAACAGCCACTGAAGAGTTCACTGTATCTGGTATGAAACATGCCGTATTCATTCACATTATCCAATGTGATATGATTGATGGTGTTAAATAACACCCAATTAAAGCTCCAGACAGCTCAGATAAGGTCTTTGTTGGAGAGCTGAGACCTTTATGCCCTGAAAACAAAGTCAAATGGAGCTTGACCTGCATCTCTGCCTGTTGCCTCAGACCTCCCACTCACATGTTGTTTTCAAAGGTCACCAGTCTGCTTCGGTCAGTGTCTTCTGTCGTTTTCATGAAGAAGCTTTGACCTTATTGACCCCTGTTGCATTGTGGGTCACAGTAAAACCTCTTTTGCTGGTTGTGAATGTTCCTGTTGGAGACAATATACATAATTGTTCTTACAAAATGGAGGAAGTGAAGGTGTGCCAGTATTTTTTGCTATACTTCACTAAAAACAGGTTACACGTTCTGTTAGACAGAGTAATATTTCACTGTTTTCTGTTGCATAAATCTTCATCAGTGTTTAGCAGATTTTTTGCTGCTTTAAGGTGAAAAATGGAGCTAATTAAGGACACACACTTTAAAACATGCAGACAAGCCTGTGAAAGTTACTGGAAGGCAAGTAGCACCATGTTTGCAGATAGTGATACAAGATTACTGTTCTGGTATCACAAAAGAGAGATTAGCTGTGGCATAAAACACCATTTTAACATCAAATCTGTTCGTCCTCTCGTTGTGCTTAACTCTTCCTCTGCTCCTTTTATCAGCCGCGGGCTTCTGTGTTGTCTCCTGGGACAAAGCATTAACTACGAAGACGCTATAAACAGGAAACAGAGACCCACTCTGGTTTCTTCTTATTGCTCCCAGGAAGAGACAGCCCCATTTCAGTGAGTGACACAAACCAGGACACACACACACACACACACACACACACACACACACACACACACACACAGACAAACACAAAGTCCTCAGCCTTTATCAGGTATCAGGTTTTATTTACCAACTTGACACCTTAATCTCCTCACTTGTCGACACAGTGAGTGGAAATTTACCCTCAGTTGTTACAGGAACTGTCCTGAGAACGTTGATACAGCCTGAAAAGTCCAAGGATTCATAATCATATTGGATCTAAATAGACATTCATAAAGGAAATATTTACTGTAAGTTATCACCTTTTGCAACATCAGGATTTCAGAGAAAACATGCGAAACAGGGGGAATTTTTAGTGATTCATGATTGTGGAAACTGATGCAGTTCTGATCTTACTTAACTTCCTTGTAATAAACTCTACTTTGTTTTCTTTTGATTGTCTGGATCTGATATTTTAGTCGGACAATAACCTGAGTCCGGACAACACGTATGAATCAGTGGCAAACATTTCCTGAACTTACAAGATCCACAAACTTCTTTTTTAAAGCTAAAGAAAATAAGCTTTGTGGAATAAACTTCTCACTGAGCGAGAACAAATGGCAGATTGAATGTCTCTCACCATCCAGAGGAATTTGTCTCTCTTTCTAACAAACCTTAACTCTTAAACGTTTATCACTTGGACAAACACACGCACCCACGTACAGATGAGGATCAACAGAGTGGGAGTCCGAGCTGACTGACTGACTCGCAGCTGTGTCAGCAGGAGTTGGAAAAATCCAGGAGAAAAAAAACAAAAAATAACCCAGGAGAGAGAAGAAGAAGAAGGGCGAGGGATGAGAGGAGATAAGAGGAGGAGTGGAGAGGAAATGAAAGTGTTTACGTTGGCCCGCCTCTTCCTTCAATCCCTGGAGTTTTACTTGACATATGTGTAAATACGCGCCTTGTGTGTGTGTGTGTTTTTTTTCAATGTTTAAGTGTGTTGGTGTATGATACAGTCCATGTGTGTCCTCGTCTGTCTTACCTGCAACATGTTCTTGCATAAGTGAGTCAGTGTTTCCAGGTTAGTGCTAATGGGACTGATAATGCTGAATGATGCAGTGCCTCTAACTGACAGGCCCCTGTAGGCTGACATGAGCGGGACTGTCAGGCATCAGCAAGCTGGAAAGATGACTCATAACTCTTCTGATAGAGTCTGAATACACGACGGGAGAAAGTTGTGTGCTGCTTTTTTCTGTAACTTTCCTTTTTAGAGTTTTTATGGAAAAAGTAGGCCAACATAAATTACATGGTACAGCGTAGATTTAGGAGGATTCCAGGAATATCCGAGCTGCTATACGTGGTGTTTTTCTGCCTTCAGCTGATCATGGACTCATACCTGGATTCATGCTGAAGAGGATAATGAGTTCACGGTTGTTTGCATCGTGTTTGCAAAGCTCACTGCCCTCTGAAGATCTGAGACGTCCTTAAAACTGGAACGCGACAAGAGTTTTAAGTCACAATGCTGGTTTTAATCAACCTTTCTTTCTGCGCAGCCAAAACATGCTGCCTCTCCGCTCGTAGTGTGAGGTCACACTGTACATAAACACAGAGCCTCCATTCAATTTACTCAATTCACTATTTCTGTGGTTTCATTCAAACCAGATGGATGCTCCCTTAAAATGTTGACAAAATGAGAGAAAGGCTGTATTGCTTTGTGCTGTTGTACTTTTAAGAGAAAGCAGAATGAAAAAGAAAACAAGAGGCCGCAGATGGCAGGAAGATAGAGACAATCATATGATCCGCAGCACTGTTTCAATCAAGTTACGGTTTTAGCCACAATATTGAAAACAATATTATAACAATATTAAAACAATCTTACAAAAGTTAAGAAGTTTTTTTTTTGTTGCAGCAATGTGGGAAATCAAACAAATGAACTGATCAAACTGCAGGAAAGCTTCCAAAAGATCATCTAAAAATCAGATCATCGTTCAGTCAGGGAACTGATCATCATAATGCCACTTAAATTACACATCAAAGAACAACTGCAAATTAGGTTAAATTCCTAAATTGTTCGGAGGAAAATAATTCCAGGTTAAAAACTGGAAATAGTTATGCAACATCTGCACTAAAACCTCCCTTTGCTTTAGTATTGAGTCTAAAGCATGTTTGAAAACTGAGTTGAAAGGAAATGTAGTTGATTGTCTGTTCTAACTAACATTATGTCAGTGCGTGTTTTGGCTTCTGTGCAAACAGGTAAGAACGTGCCTCTTGCTGGTTGACGAAATAGTTCTACCAATCCTGTTTACACAATAACAAAAGTAAGGTGAATTTAACCACATTATCAGCGTGGGTTTCCAGCAGTCGAAATAATAATGATGTGCAGGATACATAGTTGAAATATAGAGCATGTTGCTGATAACCTGAACGCCCTCTGTGATGCACTTTTGGTTGATATTATACTTTCTCATTGTCATGCAGAGATGTGGCTCATTAATAATTTTGCATGAGATGGTGGCGCTGATAGACTGAGGCTCTTATTACATGCACAGACTGAGTTGCAGGCTCAGTGACCTGAGAACGACTGTCCTCGAATAAACTCTGGGAGGTTCGTTGGAACACTTGGTAATCATTGAAAACAGCAGATCAAA
>JAQNCA010000030.1:5837346-5865444 GCA_029783725.1 Acanthurus tractus
TGTAGGAAGAAGCAGCTTGCAGATAAACCGTAGATTTTCTGCATGATATATTGATGTAATCTGACCCTCGGTGAGTAGCAGGTGTCTTTAAGGCCTGGTTAAGCTTGATATTATCTGTTTGTGTTGTGTTTGTCTGTGTAAATGTGATTGATTACCTTCTACGGATTTTAAATATTAGTTATATTTTCGAAAATGAAACAAACAAAAAGACAAACCATCGAAACAACTGCAAACTTCAAACCCTGTCAATTGCCTTCTATTCAAATCCAGTGGAAATAATAAAAAAAAACAGCTTTTTTGTCTGTGAATACAAATACTGTCTGGCAATAATTGACTTGTTTTGTTCCACATTGCGTGGTTTGTGGGAGAAGTCACAGTAACGAACTTCTTGCAGATAAACGCAGAAAATAGAAACTTCAAAGCAGACATATAAACCAATGGGGTCAGGGTGAGTTGGTAGAGTTTTATGATCTGAAACTGTGTAATTGCACAGTTCAGAGGAGAAAAAGGACTTCTATCACCGAGACTGTACTTTCTTTAGCTTCAGAAATATGAAAGAATGCCTCCCAAAAGCAAAAGCAAACAAGCTCTGGACTGCAGGCTTGGTCACTAGGGTTCAATAAAACACATTTTTGTTCAACTTTGGATGGATACAAAGCTCTCAATATACAACTGCTATTTCCTCAGCCTGGGGTTTTATTTTAGTAGAATGTTGTTTATCTTTGATCAAATCTGAGTCTTTGGCTTCAGCTTTAGGGTTACGCAGAGCGGCTTTGACTTCAGCACCGAACAAGGCTTCTGGTTCATGTGGCCTCAAAGCACAGATTCTATTTTGCTGCCGCATAAGTTAGCATAAAAACGATAGGCCCGGCATGTGTTTAGCTCAGTCCTCCTGAGTAATTTCCTTCATATCCACTGACCACAGCAACATGCCTCCTATTATTTTCTCCAAGGGTTTGATGAAGTTTGGAATCGTGTAGAAATCTGAGTTCGTGCAGCAAAACCTCTTGGCATCACAGGACCTGACCACAACGGAGCTGAGGGGCCAGATGTAGGTTACGCATCTGTGTGTTCCAACATGGACTTCACAGAGATGACCTTATTTTTTTACATGGAGGTAAATTAACAAATAGGTTTGGATAGTTAAGCTTGATATTCTATTTATGATTTGTTTGTGAGGTTACTGTGCAATAATGATAAGCAACCGTCCTTAGAAACAAACAGAATTTAAAGAGGAAGCAACTTTTATAAACCATTATCATAAAAGGATAATCAACAACAGATGACAGGACATGCATGCCGAAATATACACAATGAGATAAGATAAAAGGGAAAACATCAGTTGCCCCATCAGATAGCAGCATGTCCTATAAAGGGATGTGCACAAATGCTGCTGATCCTGCAGGACTAAAGGCTTTATAGTACATTTTAGATATGAGTGCATGAACCCTAAGACATGCTGCAAGTTTCCCCTAAATACAGCCCCAAGATCAGTCAGCTCAGCTCCCCTCACATCAAAACATCTGACCTAGCCTGGTAAAATGCTGAAGTATTTATTCAATAGCCATTTGCAATGATTTGCAATGTTTTGTCACAAAAGTTCAAAGACACTTTAACAACTTGAATAGATCCACCTTGACAATGTAGCCTGCTAAACCTGAAAAAATACCAGGAAACAGTTGAAATCATGTGTTCTGTAAGAAGTTTCTATAATGAGTGGATGCAACGCTCACAGTGAAAACCTGTGACCGTTTGACCTCTTACAACGGGAAATGTATTCGTAGCAACATCAACTGCTCTACTTCTCCTTTGTTTCAATTTCTGTTACATGTAAAAATGTCTTCCAAAATAAACTGAAAATTGTGGTCAGATGGATCGAAAACACCTGAGTTATCAGTGAAATCAGAAATATGAGACAAATCATTAGAAAAACATAAAGCTTTCTCTTTATGGGGTTTAAAGTGGTATATTTAAATGAAGTCTTGTTTTGACCGCTGTGTTACTAAACATATTTGTATAACTTCCTGCTCTGATGTTTAAGATAAAGCATCAGTCTATTGTTGTCTTGTCTACCTATGAAAAAACTGTCTACCCTTAAAATCACTATGTTCTGCATTCTTTCGGCATCCGAGAAGAAGGTGTTCTTTATCAAAGGAGGAACATGGCTGTCTACACTTGCCACAAAGGTCAGCAGGGACAACAGTGCAGTACAGAGTTGGGTGTTCCCTTTATGCAGTGTTTACTCTGATCATGATGCAGCACCAACAGCAACAAGAGGCTGTAAAACATAAAACACCTTAAAGTCATAAAGAGTGATAAAGACGTACAGAGACAGAAATGACTAACGGCCCAGACAGTTTGTCTCCTGAGCTCTGACTGTGATAGTGTTTAAGTGTATGGGATGTGCCGCACACTGTTATCAGCACTGACCATACCTTATTAATGCCTCACCTCGGCTCATTCTGACAGACGAGACATCATCTGAATTTTATTTTAGCAGTTTTGCCTCAAAGAAATTGATGTCTTTCGTCTTCTCCTCACAAACCAGTGTCTTGTCCAGAAAGCAGCAATAGGAGCTTAAAACTATAATCAGCCCATGTTTGTCCTTATTTCTGGTCTTGCTGGACAAATTGTTTGGGTAATTTTCATGGTAGTTTTGACAAAACAGGTGGAACCATTATTACTGTCATTTTATGTTACAGCACAGTAGAGAAACCCAATCAACCAGAGATTGTTTGGATTCATAACGTTAAGTGAGGGGAACTGGCTGCGCTAAAGCAGATCTCCATACCTGACCCAACTTTTTTTTTTATTATACCATTCTGACATTTTTTTCTACTCATGTTTTAGTCTCTAAAATCAATCATTCCATACAATTTTCTTGCACACTTTCAAATAATCAGTCTCTGCAGCAACATTTTTCACTTCTACATGTCTTTTTTGCTGCTTTAGGATCAGCTCTGAGCAAAAAATGTTACTAGTATTATAAACTCTTATGTCACTTGACAAACAGTAGAACTGCTGTAAGTAAGAGGTTTTGCTGTTAAGAGAATTACAGGTGATGACATCTGAAAGGTGTGCATGGAAAGTCTCTAGTATGTTGAGTCATAATGTTAAAGCTGCAATGCAAGTATTTTCCAAGGCCTCTCCCAGAGCTATACAACAACAAATAAACAAACACTTAACAGTAAATAGTTTACTCACTACAATGGCTAGCTAGTGTTGATGGATTATTTTTTAATTGACTCTGAATTAGAAAAAAAATAGTTATCACAACAGTTTGACTTTATACACTTTGTACAAAAACATTTTCATTTTAATAAGCCTTTAATTTCACTTGAATCATTGTAATACAGCCAACCTGTTTTTGTTATTATAGGGAAATTATACACTAGTAAATCTGAAAGGTGCATTTGCTAACCGCAGTTGAGTCAATGAATTTACAATGTGAGCAGTTTCCAAGGCCACTCCTACAACCCCACACCAGCAACAAAAACTGAACAATATATACAATAAAGATTACTATGACTATCTGAGAATGTAAATGCTTATATAAAGCCTCCGTGCTCCAGATAGCTGGAACTGGTCCTTGACCCCCTAACATGATTTTCTTAAAGGACATATACAGTCAGTTTTCTATTACAGCCTTATTCAGTTTCTGCTAAATGAATTTAGCATATGTGCTCCTACTCTCGGTCAGGCATTGTGAATATCACTGCACATAATGCCGGGTCAGATACTAAGCATTTAGATCTCGGAGTGAACTGGTGTCTTCAGGCAAAATTCCTGTCATCTGTGATAAAAGCAAACCCACTCTTTCATGGTTACATTCATTCGGTCTAGCTAAGGGCTACATAATGATCCATATGACATTTATGTAAGTGGCTGTTTCCAGTCGACCAACATATGGTGGTATTCAGTGCATCAATTGCAAAGATCAATGTAGAAGTATTGGTAGTGATCTAAGATTTAAAAAAAGCTGTCAACAAGCATCTACAGTGTTTTGCCTGAGTGTCCTTGTGGAAAAAATATTATATTTTCTAGACTGTCAATGGTAGACCCTGACCTTTGAACCCATGAAAGCCGGCTAATGGCATCCCTGTGAAGTCAAAACAACATTCAACAACACAGATGAAGTAAATCCCATTCAGTAAAGGACACATTTATTCCAAAGGGCAGCAGTTATGGAGATGCTGTGCTATTTCTTAAACTACAAGACACCTTAAACCTCCATTCCTATAGGTGTCACTATAGTTGGCCATCCCCCTCCCCTACCAATCTACTCCTCCTCCTCCTCCTCCCATCTACCAAACCTCCGCGAAAGGGTGTGCGTTTTGAAGGTTGTATGAAGCTAAACACCACTACGGAGGAGAGCAGTCGCCACTCGGTGTTGACAACCCGCGACAAGCCTCTGAAGCCGGGGTGGAGTGCAACCCCCATGTCCTCCCCCCTCATCCTCCCCCGTCTGAGCTGAGCCCCACCACCAAGGTCCCGTCCTCCTCGGAGCACGGTGGGAATACCGCATTACACACGGACAGTATTAGCAAAAAAAAAAGAAAAGTTGACAAATACACACACGGCAAAAATGCAATGTGGCAGCTGTGTGGCTTCTCTTCAAGGTCAGTATCCGAGCACCATCGCTTCACGGACGAGTTTCCCGGGCAGTCGGAGGAAAGGAGAGGCGTGGAGTGGAGTGGATGCCGCTGATGTCTCGCTTGCCTCAAAGCATCAACACTGACATCTCTTCCCCCCCGACGAGGACATTAAAAGTCACTGACACAGAAACGGACAAACTTGTGAAACAACGCCGTTAAAGGAAAAAAAAAATAAGGAGAAAATAGAATAGGTTTGCTTTTTTTTTTTTACGCCACAAGTATCTGTCCTGTCGTGAAAGAAAAAAAAACAACAACTCTTCCCAGCATCTTTACATTTCCTGCTTTCCTTCCAACGGCCTGTGTCGGCGCGAGCGTCTACCTGCGCGAGCTACGAGCAACGGCGCCGGAGTCAAGCTAGCTAACGTCGGCTGAATGGGCTCGCGGTCCGGTTCAAGCTAGCCGAACCGGCGGTTGAAGTCAGTTAACGTAAACGTTACGACGGTTGGAAAGTTGGTGAACCGACGTCAAGTAGCGAAGTTGCATCTAACTTCCTTGAACTTGTTTTGTTTTGTTTTGTTTTTTTTAAAGTGGACTTTTACCAACTGTTTTTTTTTTTTTTTGTTTTGGTTTTGTTTTTTAACTAATTGACACATTATTTTTTTACAACAACATTTTTTAACAACATGGCTTCTAGGACCGGTTCACACATCCCGGCGGGCATCGGGAAGAGTTTACCGGAGAGGGGGCTGCTCCTGCTGATGGTGTTGGTGTTTCTGGAGGGCACCGTGATTCCTCTCGGGGCTTCCAGCTCTCCGGATATCACCCATCAACCGAGTACGAACACCCACCCAGTGGCGGAGCCAGGGCATAACTTCACCAAAAAGGCTTTCCCTGTGCTCGACCTCGACTACCACCATATACAAACCCCCTTTGAAATATCATTATGGGTGCTGCTCGCCTCTTTAATGAAATTAGGTGAGTATCATGTCGATGTCACGTACAGCCTTGCGTCTATTTTCTGCCGTTGCAGGAAATGTCAGCTAATGGTTAGGTAATTGCAAGTGAGTTTACTCATTGCAACCGGTTTTGCAAGTGCGGGATTACCTGAATATCGACATAGATAATTGTTGCCCTATTTTCCTTTATCGCACTGATCTTGAAGTTAAGAATCCTCTGTTCAAGACTGGGTCAAACTTTAACATGCATAGTAATTAGATAATGGCTTCAGATAATTCCACAAGAGATAGCACAGAAAAATCTAATGGCATGTGGGTTTAGTCTTGATTCAGATTAAAAGTCTGCAGATATAGCTGTTGAGTGGCTCATAATGATTGCCAGAAAATCCAAGCCTATTACTTCACAGTTACAGAATGATGTCTAAGGGACCGGGACACCCTGCTACCTTGTACTCTGCATGCCAAAAAAAAAAAAAAATGCCTCTGGTATGCTGACCTGGCAAGTTTAACCAGAACAGCTCAATTTATTTGGTCACTCAGAGGGTGAATCTGTTCTGCTGATCACAGATTACTCATCAGATCTGTCAGCCCCCTGTGGAGAGGGGTCGTTGTAGCGCGGTTCGTGCTCCTTGCTACAGTGATGACTAAGCAGCTTGATGCAGCAGTCTGGATGTTGAACTGCAACTATCTGGCAAGTTTTCAATACAAGGGAAACCTCCTGCTACACTATTCTTAGCCTTGCAATATTGCCACAAAGGATGTCTCAAAAAAGCAACAAGCACATTTGAGTATAACCTCTGAAACACTTATGTTTTCCTTAGCCTTTGTTCCTTCTAGCGCTTCTTCATGCTCTCCTATTCTTTTTCCTTTCTGTGTGATATCCTGTCTCTTCTTCTATCATCACCCCTCATCACATAGTGCTTTCAGTGGAAAACCGCATTGCCCCCCTGCTATCTTTTCCTAAAAGCTAGCAGCTTGTCAGTTGCCTGTGACATCAGAGGCCTGACTGAGCACCAGTCTGTAGCCAGGGAGGGGTACTGCCTCACGGGCTGGGCAAGAAGCCCGGTGTCTCATGGGAGAGGACCACCTGCCTGGCCCCGATGGCTGTCTGTTGTCAGCTCAAGGGCATGAAGTGAACATTAAATATCAGGACAAGGAGAAAGAGTTAGTTTAAGAAATGGTGAAGTATAGGAACAGTATAGAAAGTGGAAGGGAGACAGAAAAGACAGGAAACTGGGTGAGTGTGTGGGCTGACGATCGTAGCAGGCAGTGGTGACCTTAAGTCTGATTACCACAGGATGGCTGAAAATGGGCTTAAAGTAATTCAGTGGGGCTGCGACACCACTCAGCCTCGGTCCAGCATCTGTTTCGTGGAGCTAATATCTCACAATCCTAAAAGCACATCCTGTGTCGATTTATCTTTTTTTGCAACCTGCCTGTGTGCATGGTACCTTCTTTCCTTGTATTGCACATGGGTACTTTTCTTGAATTGATCATACCATTGCAAAAGCTGTTTTTATATACACCAAACCCCCAGGGGATTCAATTTCACTCAGCTTTTGCTTAAAGAGTGTTTAGGAAAGTCCTTATATTTATGCTACATCCTCTATTTTGGCTCCTGTAATTGGACTGCAGGCCAGTATTACACTTAATGACCATTCTTTATCAACTCATGTCAAAAGCTATAATTGCCTCTGGAAGTGTACTACGTAGTCATAAAGTGATCATTTTTGCCTCTCTGTTTGGAGGAAGAGTGTGTTTGAAAGGATCTGTTTAGTTATTATCCGGAAGAATTAGCGCTGACAGGATTTTATCTTAATGGTCACGTTCCACATTCTTTTTGCGAATTTGATATCTAACAACACACTCATAAACAAGATTTCACCCAGAGTCATAAAGAATAATGAGTTCAGTTCACTGGGGTGTGACGCTTTTAACGGTTTACAGCCTTATCAAACATCCACCTGGCACAGGCTTTTAGACTGACCTTTCGGTTTGGGTTGGTCTGATAATATTCAGGAGTGGGTAATGGGACACACCTTTTGATAATCACCTTCTTAGCTGTGAAACCACTTGATTTCAGTGTTCCCCTAGAGGCTCCTCATAACATGTCTGACAAGTCCAGTTAGTCTCGCCTTCATGTATTATTCACAACTGGCTAAACAATATGAAAGGAAGGTGTGTGTTACTTCAGTGTGACTCTGCATAAAAGCCACACACCATTACATACAGAGTCACTGTTATTTAAACATGTTTTTTTGTTGTGGTGGGAGGATTGAGGAAACCTCAATCTTAAATCCTGTGAAGAAGAGAATGTGAGCTTTAGCTAAACGGAGTCAGAGTGGAATTAATTTTTTTTTTTTTTAAGTTTGGTAACTAGTGAATCATGAATCTGTTTGACAGCAAAGCAGAACATGAAAAAGTTTTTGTTTTCTTTTACTTTAATTTATGGGAAATAGCAAGCCAGACCATGCTGTGCTTGCAGTGATTTAACGAGTCCAGTCATGACAGTATTATTACCACTGTCAAAAATGTTTTGGCAGTGCAAAAAAAAAGAATATAACTGGTTGTTATACGTGCTTCACTTACTACAAGTTGTCTAAAAGTAAACACTTTTCAAGCACATGCGGTAAATAGAACGAGGTAAGCAGAAGTACAGCTATTTCAGAATAGTTGTGTTGTGTTGTTTGTTTGTGTTTTTCATGTTTATTTCTAAGCAGAACTTGGCATCATAGGAAAAGCAGGAAGCCATACTCATTCATTTCAAAGGGATGTATACGCACACACACAGATGCAGAAGTATTAGCGTGAACCACTCCACTGTGAGTGTGCTGGCAAGTGCACTTTGATTAAGTGGTAGCCCAGAATTATATCTCAACCAGGCATAGAGAGATCGTCTCTGAAAACCCTTTGTGAGGTTTGGCAGTTGTTGAAAGAGATGTTGAATTTTATGTATTTATTTAATTTCTCGCGCTTTCCACTTATTCCTTTTAAGTCTCACTCGTGAAGAACTGCAAAACTGTAGGCTGTTTTATATTTCTTTAATTACAGACATTAATTTGTGATCTTAAGTCTAGATTCATAGCGTGTACTAATTTTCTAAGATCCGTTATTTCACAAATGCTGGAATTGTTTAGCACATTTGTTTGCCAAGTAAATGGTTTCCATGGAGATCTGCCCATTGCTTTAAGGACTGTTTTATCTATAGTAAACTAAGATAATAAAAGCTGAAGACTTTATCAGTATCACTCCGTTGACCTACAAATCACCTGTAAAATCTTAACTCAATCTTGAACCGTTGGTGTCCTTTTGAATCATATCTGATATAGAAGTAAAGTGAAGAGTCTGTGGTTTATGCACAAATGAGCATAAGAATAAGAATGATTCTGTTTTGTTGATGAAATCACAATTTTTATCAGTGTGATAGACTGAACCGGGGGGGTTGGCTAATTATAAATTTGCAGTGTAAGATTCGATGTCTGGCCATAATTTACCAAGACATGTTCCTGCCTGTAGTTTAGTTTTGTTGCCAAATTTGTCCATTTGGAGTCCAGATTTACAGATTTTTGCAAAGCCATTAAGAAATATGGGTCTAGATGTTGTCCTTATCTATAATTCCTATGTTGGAAAGATTTCAGGTAAATAATTAGAAACCACACCCTTAAGTAAATGTGTTACAAGCCATACATATCTTATCTTTAAAGTGGTACCTACAATATGGCTTGCACAATAGGTTTGGTAGTTTTCTTTTTAAAAGAAATTATGCCCTCTGAACTAAGAGATAGATGTCCTTGTCCCACGTGAGACCTCCAGGTAAAATTTTTTTTACAACAATGCTAAAAATTAATTTGTATATATCTTTATATGTGCATGTGTCACTAAGTTGCAAGCAATTCCCATAATTCAAGGTCTAGTCAGCCTCAGCCACTTTTGCACTATTTTCTGTTTGATATTTAAAAAATGCACTTGCACAATTAAAGTAACAGATCCTTTTGTTTCTTTCAGAGACACATCCTTCTATCTGTTTGCTCTCTTTTTGTTCAAAACATCAGATGCTGATCACTGAAAGGCCTGCATACAATACTGCTTGTTACAGACATTTGATACAGTCAGTGAATTTTACCCCATTCAGTAGTTACAATTGAAAATGTGCTTGTGAAGTACAGAGGTGTTGTGTTTTTATCAAACCTTAAGAGGAATCAGCGGTGTGAGCCAGATATGGCGGCAGGGATCATACTGGAATATTAGCAGCGGGCCTTTATTAATAATTGAAACCAACACTGGTCTTGCACAAGCAACTTGAGCAGCACTAGATCTGCATCATACAATCAAACAATGACTCACAAAGGCTCACTGTTTACTGTCTACATTATTTTGATATAAAAGTGTTCCTTGTCCTTCCTGTGAACCTCAGTCTGTTTGTATGTGAATAAACTGGTCAGTGAGTTTATCATCTTGACTTTTAGCAGGAAAAAAAATAACCGAATCTGTCATCCATCACCTTCTTTGACAAAGGGAGTGTTTCAATGTTTTCTCTCTTTTGTGCTTGCCTGATACAGCAGATCTGGTTGCCACCAGTGTGCAATTAGTCTCCTGGCAACAGGACGCAGTTTCTGCCTTTAGAAATAATTCTGTGGAGCCAGTGCCAGGCTGACACTGGGTACACATGCACACGTGAAAAAGCTGTTACACTTTGGTGGTTTTCAATAACCTTGTTGAATAAAAGCTCTCAGGAGAGAGTGGGGAAAGGGCACAGTGCCTGCCATCATTGTCAAGCAGCCTAGATGATCTGCCTGGTCTAAGAGTTTAAAGAATGTGGCATAAAAACCCATACATACTGTTTTTTCAAACACTGGGTTCACTTAACTCTTATCACCCTTCCTATATATGTCTTAATAGCTCTGCAGTTGTGTGCCAAGAGTTCCTCTCTGAGGTTTACCACCCTACTTTTCACTATCTTATCTCCTGTTGACTCTCAATGTGAGGAGCACTGTGTGCCGCCACTGAAATCATTCAGGAGGGATTTAAGAATGTGTCAACTGTTACCACTCAGCTGTGGTTGGAGATTGTAGACCTCCTCCTGCCTTGAGAGTTTTCACATTCATTTAGAGTGGCCAGTATTGATGCTGAAATGGCTTTTTGTCTTATTTGGTTCCTGGTTGTCCAGCATGCACCGTCTTGTCACCCCTGGTCACCCATGAGTGATAATGGGTCATTTAGAGTGTCACTGTTGGACTCAGTGTTGAGTGCACCACTGCTCGAGGCACCAGCAGTAATACATTTAGTCTATTCAGTCATGAGCTGTTTGCCCTTTCCTTGAGAATCGCACTGCCTGACTTTTTATTGAGAGTTTTTTGTAAATGATTATCTCTGCAAAGCTTGGTCATGCGAGAAGTCAAGGTATTTTGCTTGTACCCATTTTTTATTTTGAAACCATCAGTTCAAATGGGTAAAAGGCAAGGTTTTGCTCGACTGAAATACCACATTTTTACATAAAATACACACTCAAGAATGAAAGATCTTATCCTTTGATAGATTAAGTCACAGCTTATCTTTCTTTATTTAAATATTTGTGAATTGTGAGGTGTTGGTATCTTTTGGAAAATACGTCAGCGTTGAATTTGCAATGTAACCCTTGATGGCAAAACGCCAAAAAACTTCAAGTGATGTGTTGGTAACCAGGCACATTTGTTGGAAAATATCCAATCACAATCTTGATATTTCTGACATTTTTCAGTTTTTTTAGGCCTATCTGTGGATCAGGATTTAGTGAGGGGGAGCTGCGAGCCAAAAGTGTCCTTGCTAAGGTTCATTCCTTAATGTCACTTGGAAAAACACTTAACACAAGGGATTATGGGACTCCTTGTCTTCTAATAATAACCCTACTTGGTTTCCCATACCCCCTTTGGGATTTAGTTATACTTGTTTCTTTTTAGTAGAGCTTTGAAGTATGGGTAAGTCTATCGTCAGTGTATGAAAAAAAAAACAACTCTGCACATGACCAGAAGTTCTCCCCCTTCAGGTCAAATGATCTTCAGCAAAATAAAGCTTCGCCTCCCTCAGTGGCTGACAGCAGCAAGTTTGTGAAACTAGGCCACTCCCAGGTGTAATTGTTTCAGAACATGAGTTCATGAAACCCTGTTCACCACTGCAAGGACGCCCTGTGCCAACTGCTGAATATAAACATGTGTTTCGAGTCAAGTTGCTTATTTGAATTAAGTTGTAAAGAGCGATCCATTCTCTGTGAATTTCCATTCACATGGTTTGGACATGAGGCTATTAGTTTGTATAATAATGGTAAGTTGTTGTCTTCTATGAGTTTTTTGGCTTCTTGTAGCAGTTCAGAAGTGAAACCATAGAGCCTGATGTTCTTCAAATTGTTTGCTTAAAAATCTGGGACACAAGTCCCCTCAGGGTTATGGTAGAAGTTTGTTTGTTGGTCAAATAAGTAAAGGATCTCAAAAGATTTCAAGAAAGTAAATATTCTTTTGCCTGTTTTCCTTACTGACTAGAAAAATACCGCTGTTCACTTTATAATTCTCTTTCTCTGAACTCACAAAAGGATAATTTCCTTGTTAATTATTTATTAAATACAGTGCTTTAAAACTTGTCCAAAAAAACAGTCTTAGTCCAGTATTCGAAAATAGTCACTAACTGTGGTTTGTTAAGCTCTTAATTGACCAAGTTAGAGATGGAAAACATTCTAGCTGTGCTTAATATGTCCTCTTTTTGCTACTGGTTGTGTTGACTGAACTTGAGTTTGCTGCAGCAATTCTCTCGTTTCTTAGAGACTGAACATTACATCATCCAAATAAAACATAATATAATAAAACCCCACCCCCAAAAAAATTTACTCAATTTGCTGCTCTATATCAGCAACATGCTTGTGTCCGATCCATCAAAGTCTAAGACACTGCTTATGTACTTAAATTGAAAATGTGTTGCTGACACCTGTTGTTAATAAAGGAATCTTTAAATTCTCTGCAATTCATGACACATTTGAAAAAAAAGAGCAAGGTAATAACAAACTGATACAAACTGCGTTACTGTCTGAATCTGTATGTGAAACAATTTCATAGATATCATTTCAGTAGAAGGCCTGTCTCTGTTATCTGTTCTTTTCAGCTTGGAGCCAATTAGCTCACTGAAGGTGTGCTGGCTCACTGCTCGCTGTGTTCCCCCACAGTGAACAGAGATCTCTGTAGTGTTGACATCACATTTAGACACAGCTGTTTATGTAACTGTGCCTGTAGGTGATGTTGTAAACACAACTGAACTAATTATTGGTGCTAATTTAGCTTTACTTTTGAGGCTTCAAGTATCCCAACAGAATCATGCTTTATTCTGATGAGACATTGTGCTTTGAATAGTCTCATACTTTCCTTGGATTTTACATCCTGCTCATTACATGACCCTAAGGGGGGAATCTTGTGATGTTTTGTTAACCGAGTTTCTAGCAGCTATCACAGAATATCTTTGTTAACCCACCTGGCTGCAGAACCTCTGAGGAGCTGTGGGTGGTGCCTCTTTTTCCAATAGAGTGCTATTGTAAAAAGAGGTGCACTCAGCCTCCAGTCGCAGAGAAATGGGTCTCCTTGGACCAACACAGATAAAGGCTTCCTCACTATCTTTCCTCAGAGCTCAGAGCTTTCCTCAAGACTACAGCTTAATGCAGCTGTATAATCCGTAGACATGCACTTGTTGAGCTTTCGTGCTGAAACACAGCAACAGTGTTGTCCTTAAGCTGCCCAAGAATAAACAACCCTCCCTTTTCCTCAGTTGTCTTGTGTTCACACAGAGAATATCTGATGCTGAACTTTCACATACTGTGAACACAAAAGCACTACATTGAAATGCTAAAAGTGAATGCTAATCATAATCTAGCTCTTATGTTACTAGTTGCAAATGCTCTTATTATTTTGATTTGGTAATTCTACTGGCAGCATGTGTGTAAGGCCTGTCCATTAAATGACAAACTGTGTCATGTGTTTAACACTGAATATTAACTAGCAGCTCCACGTTCTTCATTGTGCAAACATAAGCAAACAGGAGCAGGCCTGAGCTGCTCACCTGCCTGCCCTTCCCCCTTACTCAGTAGGTAACACACCCTGTGGCTTCTGAGCCAGATGGTCTCGACACTGTCCAACTAAGTCCTAAAGAGCATGACTTTGTTACTGTGGTTCTTGATAGTTTGACATGTGTGTTTTTATCCAAGCTTTTCAAAGCACAGCGGGTTAAAATCCTGTATGCGTGTTTTCCTTTATGTCTTGATTAAAGAGGTGGGTGGACAGCATATTTCCATCTAACAGCTGTAGCTGAGGGCTGATGTGGAAAACAAGTCGTTGACATGGCTTTATGAAAATGTCAGTACCTCTGTTTCTGTCACCGAAATTAACAAACACACAGTCTGTGATTATTGTGTCATTCACAAGGGCACAGGCTTTTTTTTAACCATGTAATGTAGTCTGGTAGCGATTTTCACATGTGAACTTCTAACATCAACAACTGTGTTTGCACATAACTCTATTAAATTGCAAAAAAAAAGTGTCAAATTTAGAGTGTTTACAAAGTGGCTTATTTATTTACAGTAGTGTTAGTTTATGTTTCACCTTGATAATATCTATTCATATTTTCTATTATCGGCCTTAATGTCCAGCCCTGTGAAATTCAATATTATCCTGTGTGAGCATGTAGCCTTTATCTGGTTTATATTTCTGTATGTGATTATTTTTTGTTACTGTGAATGCACCATATCGTCAGCTGATACAGTGACAGCTGAAAAGTGGCAGCTGAAAAGTGACATGTCCCTGTGCTGCTGTACTCGTGGTGTATGGTAAATTTAACTGGGTAAAGACTTCTCACTATGAGGCATACGCCGCTATCTCGCGAAGGTTTTCATCCTCTGTCAACTCATACCAATGAATGTATATATGTATATATATAAATGTAGCCATGTCTGTTTTTTGTGGATACGTATGACTCCACAGCAGCCCTGGATGGTTATTTTTGTGCTCCCATATGAATTTGTCCTTGTTGGGCCATGCTGTTAGGGTAAAAAAAGACCACCTTATAAAGTCAAACAGCTTTTGTCATTTTAGTCTACCTGCTTTTAAAGGCATTAACGACAAAAGTCTTAGGAGACTTCAGTGCTTCTGCTGTGACACGTAAGCCATGAGGCCTTAGGCAGTAGCAGGTAATTGCAAAAGGTTATTTCAACAATGTGGAACTCCAAAATTGGATTAGCATGTAAAGAAAAGAAAAAGATTAAAAGATTCAGTTTTATTTCTGGTGACACTTTTTTGCAAGTCTCATTTCATGAATAGGGAACATAGCAAATGTATTTAAACCACAACCTTGACTTGTTAAACAGTCATATGATATCTGTGTACAGCAAATGTTTTGCATTTGCCGTTGATGATTTGTCATAGCATGCATATTTCCTTTGTCCTTTGAGAATTCAAAAGGCCATGGTGTAAGCTATTTGCCACACCAGCAACTTTCACACAGCAGACATTAAACTTTCAATATTCTTTTCTCAACTTATAGCTTGTAGACAAGCAGACTTATAGATTTGTTAAACATATGTGCTGAGAGTATGGGATCTTTAGAAGTTTTGTCTTACAGGCAGGTGCTAATCAAAGTGTGGATAGACATGTCTAAACTGCCTACACAAAAAATCTGAAAGTATTAGCCCTACCTTTCCTACAAGCATAAACTCTGCAGAATGCTAATCATTATGTTATTTATACTTATTCTTATTAATTAACATTGATGCATGCAAACTCTACATACATAGTTCAAGATGATTTTCTTCGGCCTGATAGTGACCTGCAACGTTGCCATGTTACTGGCGTGGTGCGAGTAGTCTCAGAAAAATGTGGTATGTCACAGCTTGTTGCGCCCTTCACTGGTGTGTAACTGAGTATTTAGTGTGCTATTGCAGTGTTACTTTTTATAAAGTTACAAAAATAAAAAGAGAAAGAGAGAAAATGTTAGTAAATCTTATCACTGAGGCAGACACACACCCACAATTACCATTAGGGCCTAAAGCAAGAAATCCTTTAATGGATTTCCAGATCGATTACTGTCTCAATCTCTGTCTCCTTTCATGTCGATAATTCTGCTCCTTTTTTTTCCATCCGTTTTTCAGGGTTCCACCTGGTTCCTCGGCTGTCCGGCATTGTACCAGAGAGCTGCCTATTGATTGCAGTGGGCCTGCTGGTGGGGGCGCTCATCAAATTAGCTGGAGAACAGGTACCACCAGTGCTGGACTCGAGATTGTTCTTCCTCTGCCTGCTGCCTCCCATTATCCTGGATGCTGGCTACTTCCTGCCCATCCGTCCCTTCATGGAGAACCTGGGCACGATCCTGATGTTTGCTGTTGTGGGGACCCTGTGGAACGCCTTCTTCATCGGGGGCCTCCTGTATGCTGTGTGTCAGATCCAGCCAGCCAACCCATCCCCTCTTCACAGCTTAGAACTCCTTCCTTGTCTGCTGTTTGGATCCATCATCTCAGCTGTGGACCCTGTTGCTGTACTCGCTGTCTTTGAGGAGATCCACATCAATGAACTGCTGCACATTCTGGTGTTTGGTGAATCACTGCTTAATGATGCTGTCACTGTGGTGAGACTTTCATTCTTTCGTTTGTTTTGCTAAAATATTTTTATTCTTTAATTTGTGCCTAAACAAGGTAGACTGTTAGATTTCTCTGTCAGCAACAAATACGATATGCTGAAGTGTGAGAGCTTGCAGCTCTCAAAAGCTCCCTCGCCAGTATAACAACCTTAATTAGTGCCAATTGCAACTCCTAAGTTCAGAGAAACAACACCATTTTTCCTAATATGTGGAGCATCTAGACATAATGGAAAAGTTAATTGTTTCCCTTAGCAATCTGTGGAGTAGTTAAGACTCCGTCTCTGGGTGTTTTAATCAGATCAAACTGTGTATTGAATTTAATAAACAAATGTGCTTATTTTCTTGTAACCTTGTAGATAGACTTAATACGGATACTGACCCACTTACTGGCCTGTCACCACACAACAGTCCTCAGCTTACATCACATCAACAGTTAGCTGACCTGTTTCAAAACACTACTACCTCAAGTATTAGGTTACCGATAATACTAGCTAGGCCTGCCGGGGTAGCTGGCATCACAGGTGTTACACTGTGCATGCTATTTGCCCACTGGCCCAATGTCATACAGCTCTTTTTTTAACAATGTGTCTTGTCTGCTCAGCAGCAGAGTGGAAGCACAGAGTAGCAGGAGTCAGATTTCAGTTATCGTATGACCAGGGTGAGAGGGTTGACAAACGAGACATGTTGGATGGTTTGGTGTAAAAGTGGAAAGCAAAAGCACCTCTTTGGCACGTATTTCGGTTTGAGTCAGTGCTAATATGGAACCTGTTAACACTGAGGGATGAGGAAGTTGAAGGTTGCTGCCTGTAACCCGCAGCACTTCGTTCAGAGGCTCACTCCATTGCTCACTGCAATAATCCAAACTCATCTGCTGTAAAAAAAAATGCTGAAAATGACTGCTGTTTTGTATGTACATTTTATGCACAACTGCATACTTCTTCAGTTTGTGTTTTGTCAGTTAAATGCTATTAATGGGAAGCTGCAGCTGTATTGTATAATATATATTTTAATATTAACTTAACATTATCAGAAATCAATGACACTGGTGTTGCCATAAGTTTTTTTCAGGGATGTTATGATATCCTCACTGTTGTATCTCTAATGCTAGCAGCATTGCTGTTTGAAGGACACAGTAAAGTTTTAACAACCAATGTTTTTGACATCAACTTAAAAAAAACTTACCTATGTCAACATTGTAGGAGCTGGTTAGAACTTGTATTCAAAAAGCCTAGATTGCTTTGCAGTTGTTGTGCATGGTTAGAAGCTGTGTGTCCCAATGGTAAAATACTTGGCAAATGCTTGGTGCAGAATTGTATTTACCAGATCTCTTTTCACTGTCCTTTTAACAGGGCATCTTTATTCTATGTTCTTTTGATCACAGTACCAGTATGGAAGGTGCAGTGGAATTTATGTTTCCTCCCCTCTGTTTCCTCATTTCCCTCCCCTAGGTGTTATACCACCTGTTTGAGGAGTATGCTGGTGTTGGTACAGTAACAGTGATGGATGGTTTATTGGGAATCATCTCCTTCCTGGTGGTTGCGTGTGGCGGCGTCCTGGTTGGAGCCATTTACGGGATCCTGGCCGCCTTCACTTCACGCTTCACCTCCCACACCCGTGTCATCGAGCCGCTTTTTGTCTTTGTGTACAGCTACATGGCCTACCTGTCGGCTGAGATGTTCCACCTTTCTGGCATCATGGCGTGAGTTTTTGTTGGGGGGTGGTTGAAATTACTTTTAAAGAGAGATCAATAGAGATCAACACAATAACTTCTTTTTTTAAATTAGCTGTCTCAACTATTACAAGTTTATAAGTAAAATGAGATTCTGTACCACATCTCATCTCTTGTATTTAATCCACAAAGGCCTCGGAGCAGAGAGGAAGTATAAGCTGCTCTGTATTGACATTAATGATAAAAGTCAAGCTCGGGACAGGGCCACAACATTTTTATGACTTGTTATGCCTGCATTCCACTTGAGTAAAATATACTCCAGCTGGGGTCATTCCACTTGTACCACATGTTTTTAATATATGGATCTTCTCTCGTTGATTAGATGTCATGCTCTATATACAACCTTGCGACTGCAAGTTAAATCTATTTCAGTCATTCCCCAATGACAATAACTCAACTTTACTTATCCGTGTAACCAGAGCTATAATGAATTAGCTCATCTTATGGCACCTGCACCAAGCCTGAGTTTTATTGGCATCCCAACATTCCCTGAGGTGTCATTTCTCATCACCTCCTCCACTTCGTATCAATCCATTTTCCCCTCAAGGTGCTTGGAGTTTTTAATGTTGAAGACAGGAGGTGATGATAAACTGAGGCTTCCTTCTGAGTCAGAGCAGAAAGATGTGTAGCTTCATGGATAGTTCTCTTTCAAACCCTTTAAAGATCCTCCTGCACCTTATATCAAAAATTCATTTTGTCTAGGGTTTTTTTTTCATGTTATTTGTTTGTAAAGAAAACAAGGCTTCCTCGTGACACGAAGGAGGAATGGAGGGTTAACCTTTAACAGCTGCTGTGGTTTACTGGACATGGATAGCATTCATGTCTGTCCTCCATATTTTTGACATAGAAACATTGCATGACAACATATCAGAATAGAGAAGTGACCACCAGACGAGGAAAGAGATTGAGTTTCCATAGTCAAAGTGCAACTCAATCTTGCTCCTTCAGTGGAAAATGATGTAATTCTAATGTAACTTCCTCCTTTGACTTTTGTTGAATAATCTATCAATGGATTCAATTTTGGATGACAGACAGAAAATTAAAAATATGTAATATGCTAAAATATATTAAGATATATATCCACTCAATAGCTGAGCAAACGCTTTTTGTCCTTTCAGGTTAATAGCATGTGGAGCAGTGATGCGACCATATGTGGAGGCCAACATCTCCCACAAGTCCCACACCACCATCAAATACTTCTTGAAAATGTGGAGCAGCGTCAGTGAGACACTAATCTTCATCTTTCTGGGCGTGGCGACGGTGGATGGACCTCACAACTGGAACTGGACCTTCGTCACCGTCACTGTCATTCTGTGTCTGGTGGCACGAGTCATAGGTCTGTTTTTAGCACTATTTTCTTGGTAGTTCCAAAAAGAAAAGAAAATGAATCAAACTTGTGTGAATCAGTACTGTGTATAAGGGAAACAGCCTCTGACATGCATCAGAGGGCGTTTTGTGAATTTGTTATATTGTCCAATTTAGGAGGTAATTTACGGAAGATTACTTTTGTTCACTTTCCACGAAACAGTCACTCAAGATTTGTCTTAAACACCAGTTAGATGCAAATCCAAAAGCTTAGTTTCTTCATATTTATTTTCAAAGCAGGTAACTGCATTGTAGTACACTTTGAAGTGAACAGTGATGAACATAAAAGAAATTTCTGTATTGCAGAAAATACGATGCTCTCTAAAAGGGAACTGGGAATGCTGACGGGAGCAAATGTTGCCATCATGTTTGTTCACACAGCTGTCAGTGTGCATGAGAAAGCACCACTGAGGATTTCCATGTTGACTTTAGGCTGTTACAAGATTTTCCGTTGATGATTTGTCATAGCAAATTATTAGCTTTGTTGGAAAGAGAAAGAATGATAAGGTGTGTTCAGCTGTGCCATAGTTAATTCTTGGCTTTATTTCACATTTTAGCCTCAGGAGCCAAATAGGCTCTTAGCAAACTTTCCAGGTTTGCGACCTGTGACTGACTCATTGCAGCCAGTGATCATGCAGAACATTCTTGCATCACATGATATAAGATCTTGAGTTCAAAGATAGTGGAAGCAGGTTTGCAGTTAAAGGACATTTCAATGTTTATTCAGGTTGTGGTTGTTGGCTATAAATTACATATCTTCTGCAGTTCAGTTCAGTATCTAGGATACCCTGAGTGATTTGAATTGTGTTTTTGACACAGTGCTAAATCAAACAAGTATGAAGTTTTGGTAAACTGGTTTTCTCAGTCATAGGCTGTGAGATATGAGACAAAAACTTTGAGACAGACAGGCAGAATACTATTTCTACTTTATCATCTTTGTTTTTCTAAAGTTATTGACTGATGTCTTAAAAGACTTGACAGAACGCTGTTTGACCTCAATCTTTAGCTAACACACAAAGTCACAAACACACTCTAATAAACAAACCAAACCTCAGCGTCTCAATATATTCTCTTCCCCAGGTGTGGTCGGTCTGACTTTCGTGATCAACAAGTTCCGCATTGTCAAGCTTACCACCAAGGACCAGTTCATCATAGCCTATGGTGGCCTGCGTGGTGCCATCGCCTTCTCTCTCGGCTTCCTGTTGGACAAGGACCACTTTCCAATGAGACAGATGTTCCTCACAGCCATCATCACTGTTATCTTCTTCACTGTGTTTGTTCAGGTAAAAATTCCCTGTTAATCCTGTTTTTGTGTAAACAGAATATGGAAAGGAAAAAATTTGGCCTTCAGCCTGGTTAGATGTGTTGTGGACAACTTCCAGCTGTGTCATGTGATGTATTTATGACCACAACCAATGCATGACTTCAGTTTAAACCCTTTACCCTTTACGTGAGAGACAGAGGGGATTTTTGTTGTTATGTTGCCTTCTCATTGTCATCAAAAACTATGATGGTTTGCAAAGAGGCTCCTTTTGTTATATTGTATGTAATTAGTAACTCCGGTTAGAATTTTCAGTGACATCACTTTTTAAATTTGCACTAAACAATACACTTGCAAAAACAATTCAATCTCAAAACATATGATTTATTTGAAAACCTTGTGTCAGACGTGGTTGCTCCTGTTCCTGCTCGTCATGCTGGAGATTACACAACAAAGAAACACTCATGCATTTGCAGGAAGAGATCAGCTGATGTCATGTCAGCTTGTCAACCTCAAGTGGTCAGATTGTCTCTGTCTTTTTGATCCTAAAGTTTATACCTCCAGCTGGTTTAGGAACATGTAATTTCAGTTTCAACTTGAAGGGCAAAGACATACACGCAGGTGAACTAATCCATTCAACATGAAAAGGAAATGCAAGATGTAGAGATGAAGTTTTATTTATGGAACCTTGAGGTAACAGACAAAAACAGGAAATTAAGTTACTATAAAGACAATCAGGCAGTGAGCGCATTTATATAAAATATTGTCCCTTTTTAGCACCTTGAACTGTGTTTACTCAGTGCTGTCTCCTTGTGAAACTGCAGAAAGATTCTTAGATGTGAATTCAACTCAGAGGGGAAGCTTCTAAAATGAAACCCTGTGGACATGCTCTCTCCTCTTCGGAGGCTGAATTAGAAATATGTTTTATTCATGCTGCTGGATTTAGCACCAGCAGTCTGATGCTGAGACAGATGCATCCCAGGAGGGAGAGGGTGGAGGCCTCCTTCACCTGCAAAGTAGAGCTAGCTCATAGCATGAATATGTGAGTTAAGGTGGCATTGAGTTTTGTTTGCTCTCAGAAATATTTTTTGAAGATTTCTGAGAGCAACACATTTTCCAAAACATAGAGAGATGCGCATTTATTGTTTATGTAGTTGAACAGCGGTCTCTGGTCTTCTCACTCTTGTAAGAGACAATATTTCTCTTACAGTAAAACTGAGGTACAGACTGTGGATGACTCTGTTAATTGCGGTGACTGGCCTTGGCCAGTGGAAATTTCCCCTGTTTTTTCGGTGAAGGGATGAATGTAGTCATTGAATATCATTTGTCGTGTGTTGTGAAGCTAAATTGAAAAAAGCATGGGGTATTAAAAGTGTAGGTTCCTTTGCATGCGCGGCTGGTGGCATGACTGGGGATGATTAAAGAGCAGAAAAAGTTCCATCATCCACTTCAGGCTGTTAGTGTTAACCAGATGGCTGGCTTAATCTCTTTAAGAAGTACAATGATATGCTTAAGATTTTAGGTGCAGACAAGAACACACACACACACCCACACACACACACACACACACACCCCTGCACACACACGCACTACTGGTTATAATCCAACTGTAACCAAACATCAGACGGATGTTTGATTTTGGGTTCCAGGACCCGTTCTACTCTGATGCAGTATTTTTCTAAATCCAGAAAAAAGGCAGTTTGATATTTGTGACGCATTTAAAATGAGTTCATGAAATGTTTGTCAACATGAGACAAGTGTTTAGATCACCCCATTTTAACTTTACAACCACGTACACAGGAACACACACAGTGTGTACACAGAGTTAAAGTAGATCAGTAGGTGGTGTTTGCACTTGTCAGTTGTGTTTATGATCACTCATCTCCAGCGGATTGAATCACAGCAGTAAAAGCAGTTCAGGATGTCACACTGGCTAAATTTGTTGCTGCAGAAACATATCTTTGCCTCACCTACCCCATACTTACCTGTGCTCTGCAAAAGATGTGTTTCCAACAATGGAGACACAAAATGATGCTGTTTTTATTTTTTCACTGTTTATAATTAAAGGGATTTCATCATGTTTGTCATATTGGGTGTAGACGTAGATTTGCTAAAGCTGCTGCATGTTGTCACCATCTAAAGCAGATGAGAGGTCTTCAATATTCACAGTTTGTGTTTCTACAGTGTTGTGAAAGGTTGTGATAAGACCTGCTGCGTTTGTTAATCAGCAGTTGCAAACTTTGGAAAATGTTCCTGATAGTAAAGTGCAATCAGACTGTGGTGATCAGTGAATAAAACACAAGCACGGTGGCCTCTGTTTTAGGTTTTTAGTAGTGTTGTAAACCATGACACATTTGATAGTTGTCAGTATCACAGTATTAGGATCGCTTCTGCTCTACATTACTGTAACAAACTGAAGTATGATAACACACCATTTATCCAGCTTCAAAACACATATGCAAATCCACACACAGCCTTTTTGTTTCACCTCTGCAGAGTGTTTAATAAGAGCCTTTGTGTGTCTTTAGCAAATGTCAGAATGTGTTTTCGGTGAATAATGTTTTTAACCTTCTTACAGGGCATGACCATCAAACCCCTGGTAGACCTCCTGGCAGTTAAGAAGAAACAGGAGGCCAAGCGCTCGATTAATGAGGAAATCCACACACAGGTACAACTTTCCCCTTCAGCCATCCTCAGCCTTCATGGTCAGAATTTGATTTTGATTTGATTTTATTGATGGTTTATGCATATTAATGTCCTTTGGCGCGCAAGCAATGAATGAAATTCCAGAAATGGTACAAACTGTTCTGAGCCACGGTTCATCTCTTGTGTAAATGACTGTTATCCATGCAGACAGTATTGATACGTTTGTCCACTTCCTTCCTTAATGAGCTACCTTGTTGAGCCATGACCTTGCATTTTCACTTCCTGTCTGTCTTTTTTTTTTATTTATTCTCAGAGTTTCAGAAATGTTAATGTCGCTATTTGTAATGAATGAGACATGCACAACGGTGTCACAAAGAATTACATTTCATCATTGCATTGATTTCCTAATGGTATGACACAGTCCTTTCAGTTGTAGTTTTGTAATAATTCACATCCTTTTGGAAACAATTCTTTGAGACTGTTCACCTTATCAAGTCTTGATTGCTGCTTCCACCTACTGGCTGTGTGGTGGTACTTCACCTCATTAGAGCTCAGCTCACACTGTATGAATGTAAGTCTAGAGATCAGCAAAATGATTCACACACACAATGTGACTGCATCCATAGTTTATTTAACCTAAACACATGCAGGGCTCCACAGTCCCTGACTGTTATAAAGCATTTAATACAGCTCTAATAAGTGTGTGTACACACACACACACACACACACACACACACACAGCTCTCTCTGGGGTTTTGCAGCAAGCCACCAGTGCTGGAGGCCAGAGGAGCAGCCTGTCCTAATGGCTTCTCCTCCACTGTGAAACACCAGTGATTAAAGTCAACAGTGCCGGCTGAGGACACAGTTGTACTCTGCTGCAACATCGCACTGAATTTAAATTGAGTATTATCCAGTTGTTCGGTGTGGAGGGGTTTTTTTGGCGAGCAGCGAGGTGGCATTGTTGTCCCACCTGTCGCACAGATGCTGCAGATCATTTCAAGCCGTTGCAGTGATCTTGCTTGTTGAGTGGGACTGACAGAGTGCTGTGAAGATAGAAAGATATCATGATTCAATTACTGTCGTGTCACAGCACAGGCTTGTAAAATGAAATGTAAATTGAAGCTCCTGCGTGATTACACACACATAATTTGATAATAAAAAACAACATAACCAGTTCCATGTAAACTCGTACACACCGAGGAGGTATGTGCAATGTCAGCGTAAAGTTACGTGTCATTTATTTATGGTGGAGCGCAGAGGATAACTTGAGGAGTCTCACAGCCTGAGGGAAGAGGCTGCCCTGCAGTCTGGTGGCACAGCAGCAGATACTTCTTTATCTCAGCAGTGTAAACAGGCTGTAGCCGGGGCTGGGTTGTCTCCTAGTGTCCTTTAAGCACTGAGTAGGCACCTTACTGATGTCACCCATGTTTGGTGAACGGGTATTAGCGTTGTTCTGGGCAGCATTAATCATTCACTGCAGATAATGATGTGGGATAATGACAAGGTATGGATCAAATGGTTTTGCAACTAAATTGGAAAATAATTCCCTGGATAAGTCAGATGTTTTTCTGAAATATGCAAATATCTTATAATTAATCCATTGTAAGTTTAATTTTGGGGCCTTTGGATTTGATCACACATTGCTGAGTGTACAACTCAAAGGACTAGCAGATTTAACAGAAAACTTTTAAAAGGAGTCACAATCAAGTTGTTTGTAATAAAGGAAAAAATTATCCAACATTACGTATCATTACAACCAGAACACAATGCATCATATTAATCCCTTTATTGTCTCCCTAATATTTCTGCACTGACACTTTTGAGAAGCCTCCGATTCTGTTGCCACTTTTTGAATTGAGACTTCCTCGCCCCCTCCCCTCGCAGAACTGGGCAGTCCTTATGCAAGTCAGTCTCTTCTGATAAAGCAGAAGTAAATTCTGTGGCTCTGCCTAATGACTTGTTCCCATAGCAACACTGCCAGTCGGACTGTCATTGCAGGCTTAGTCAGAACACCAGGGTGACCTGCGGCCGGCTGCAGTCTGAACAACAAGTACATTGGTACATTTCTCTGGTTCTGCGAGCCAGTGTGCCGCCACGGTTAATAAACGCTGTCCAATCAATCACCTGGCTGCTGCCTCTGCTGCTTTCCTCTCACGGCTTCCATTTTAAAGCTTTTCACCTGCTGTTGTTGATAATGATGTTGGCAGACTAACCTGGGAGCCTTCTTTTTTTCCCTGTGACGAATGGTAACTGAAGTAGCTGAGGAACGTCTGTGGTGCCAAGTGATTACTTTGTTCATCGTAAATTATAGTTTACACACACAAAAAAAATGAAATTTCATATGACGTGTCAAGTTTACGTACAGAAATTAGAAAAGAGAAAGGAAAAAACAAAGTGTCGCTGACATAAAATTTCTCCATAGGAAGTTGTACTCCTGCATATGCAACATGGGGCCCTGAAAAGACATGAAAACTAGATATTAGTTTGTTTTGTTTGTTTTTTGACATTTGTATATTAAGCTGATTCTGTTTTATAAAGAATAAAAATGCCTCACTGAGCCGGCAGCCGGGTTGAGTGCCTGATTTAATCTGGAGAGTGTTTTATTTTTTTTGTCTGTTTTGTTTTGTTCTGTTGGGTTTTTCAGTCTCTTCTATAAATATTGATTTTTCACTCTTTTATTAATAGTTCCTCGACCACCTGCTGACTGGAATTGAAGACATTTGTGGACATTATGGACATCACCACTGGAAGGACAAGTACGGATTTTTTTAGTTATCTGGCTAAAAGATTTGTTGTCGTAGGAAAATCATTGCTCTCAGTACTGATGAACCATAAAATGCCAAACATGGTAACAAATGTTCATCACAAGTTATCAGAGCCCTAAATAAGCAAGTTAATCTTTGACTGAGAGACACTGTTTCTATGAAAAATTCAGCATTTTTTCTCTTCATTAATTAATTTTCAGATAGTCATGAGTCAACCCTCCTCAAATCAGCAAATTGATTCATGATTAATTCCAAATTTCAACCTCTTTTTTTTTTTAATATGCACCATGTTTCAACTCTCTCACAATGGGCTCTGTCTTATTCTTACCCCCATGTCTATAATTTGTCCCTTGTCTCTGCTTTCATCCATAACTCCTCTCTCCTTCCCAGACTGAACCGCTTCAACAAGAAGTATGTGAAGAAGTGCCTGATTGCGGGCGAACGCTCCAAGGAGCCACAGCTCATCGCCTTCTACCACAAGATGGAGATGAAACAGGCCATTGAGATGGTGGAGAGCGGAGGAGGAGTCAAGCTGCCTGCTGCCGTGCCTTCCACTGTTTCCATGCAGTGAGTGCTCCTTCACGAGTTTTTGCTCACAGAATATGAAACTGTACAGATCTGTGTGGCAGACTAGTTATTGTATTTATGCATCCAGCAGCTACAAAGCAACACTGACATTTGAAGTAAATATTTTACCCCGACTGATGATGGCCGTCCTTCATTCATTCTCGTGAAACTCTGCCTTTGGTCTCTTCCAACTCCTGAGGGAAATATCTGGCTCTTTAGCTGCTAAATACCCCGCTGGTATGTTAATCAGGAAGTTGTTAACTGCATTTGTCTGCTGTTTAGTGCTGAGCAGGTAGCCCAGTAGGTAATAAGGGCTTTTTCGCTGAAAGCGTCTGCATGCTGCTGCCAAAAACTTCAGCATGAGAGCAATGAGAGCAAAAGCTCCATGTGCAGCCAAGAGAAGATGAGGATTTTTGATATTCTGTAGGTTCATCGCTACAAACAACCCTCTTGTGTTGTCATTTGGGACACTTGTGAGCTCTATTCAAAATGTATTCACTCTAGCCTAATTTAAATGTTCTGTCTAGTTCTGAAATTGTACAGTTACCCAGACTGATCCTGGATGTAAAAGAAATATAAAAGCTAGCAGTGACACTTTCCTTTTTCTCTGCTGCTCTCCAACTGGAGACAAGATCAGACTCATTTTGTAACACAATGTACAGTTTAAAGAGCTGTTGAACTTTGTTAATATGTAGGATCAGTTTGAGAATGAGGTCATGTTTGCACTTATGTTTATGGTAAAGTTTCTGTCCTTCTTGCCAACGTGTTGGCTGTCCTTTAACGCTGCTGTTACTGAGGACCGACACTGTTAGAAACATACTCTCAGTCAACTGACAGATGCAAGGAGGGGAAAAAAAGGGGGGGAAACAGGATTCTGATGGATCATTTATTACCAGAACAGATTGTCATGGGTTTAATGAAAAAAGCATATTGCAGACATGTGATGTGTCTGTTTCTGCCTTTTTTAGTGGCCTTTATATACTTAGGTGTGAACTTTTTCTTTTTCAGGAACATCCAGCCCAAGAAGCCTCCTCCTCCTGCCAAGCCTGTAGAGAGAGCTCTGAACCAGCTGCCTAAAGGCCGAGAGGAGGAGATCAGGAAGATCCTCAGGAGTAACCTTCAGAGGACACGCATGAGGGTAACTCACAGGGAGAGATTAATGCTTATTAATGTTTATTTCCTCCTCAGATTAGCCAAAGATGCATTGTCTTGTATTACCAAGAGTTCAGAGCTCATCACTGCTTGTACTGTTTTGCGCAGATAAACAAAGTAGTGCTTCTTCCACATTAGACTAAAGTGTATTGATTCTTACAGAGTTAGAATTTAATCAGATTTGCTCATACATTAACTACTGCTGACTGAACTTTGTGAGGACACAGAGAAACACTTTTCATTGATTCACACAGGTACAGAGGTTTTTGTTCCCCTGTGAAGTGAAAAAAAACAAAGCCTCCGTGGTAGTCAGCTTCCTCTGCTTCTTCTCTTCTTTGTGTTTTTGTTGTAACTTCAGCAGGTGTTTAAGATTTGTTTCATTTCAACTGTTTAAAGTTTCATGAAAAATTTGTCCATTTAGCCTTCC